>OZ038493.1:65317517-65405017 GCA_964036315.1 Acanthosepion esculentum | reverse complement strand
GGGCTCAATAATCGCACTGAAGTCAAGATTAAATCTCTCGCAACGCATCGCTGCCACAACTACAGTAACTTTTAACCTATAACGTCACAGATACGACATGGAATTGTGACCATTTCCAAACAAACTCAAAACAAACTCGGAATGATAATGATTCTTCTCAAAATAGTAGACAATATATTTACAGATAGGTAATTTGGAATTTATAAATAGGTAGAGAGATAACGTGAAAATACACGCATCGATAAATCGATAGACAGTAAGTCGGAAATGCAAAGATAAATAGTATCAAAGAGATATGTAGAGGGGATTAGAGGAATAGATATATATTCAGGAATAGGTATATATGTAGAGAGCTAACCTGAAATCGGTAGATTGTATGGGGTCGAGATGATATGTAAATATTTAATCTGGAAGAGATGTTTCGGTTGGTATCAAAATATAAATATATAAGATCGATTTTTTTCCCTGTCAATTGTTTTTGAATTTATTCAGTGTATCTTCTGAAAGTATAAAGGTCAGAAGTAAATTTCGGCAACTTCGGCAAAGCTTTTTAAGGTGACGTCATCACATGCTGCGCATTATCCCATCGGATTATAATCTATATGCAAATCCACTTTCTCTTCATCCGACAAAGATAAGTGCGTGCAGTATGTTAACAACCAACCAACTACACTTTCTGGCATTTTTTATGGGAAATTGTGTATCTGTACACACACACACACACACACACACACACACACACACACATATATATATATATATATATATATATATGTATATATATATATATATATATATATATATATATATATATATATATATATATATATATATATATATATATATATATGCGACGATGGCCTAATGGTAAGATATCTCACTGATGTTGTCAAATCAAACGGGTTTCGAATCCCGGCTTGAAGCAATCGGACGTCTACCCACACTGAAGAGCTGTGATGCAGCGAGACAGTCTGTCTGTGGATGACTATATATATATATATATATATATATATATATATATATATATATATATATGTTGTAACCTAGAAAGGGTTACTGAAAGAGGAATAACCAAAATGGAGGCTGGAAATGAAATGGTAATCTTTATAATATCAACAAAATACAATACTCCCCAGCGGTGTGTAGTAGGTAAACCACTGCTAGTGGTGAACTACTGAGACAGTATATTACCCCCCCCCCCCAACTTACAATAGTGTCCAACGTAATTATGAGGATTGGGACATACCCATTAGTGTTCATAGGTACGCTATATAACGATATATATGCATACATACATACATATATATATATATACATACATACATACATACACACACACACACACACACACACACACACACACATATATATATATATATATGTAATCATGCATAACATCTTACAAAAATAACAGGGCAGTGACCCAATAGGGCCAAATTAGTTTATCATATGGTATCCGAATAAAGTGGAATTATATATATATATATATATATATATATATATGTTTTTATATATATATGTCTATATATATATATATATATATATATATATATATATAGACATATATATATAAAAACATATATATATATATATATGTTTTTATATATATATGTCTATATATATATATATATATATATGTGTGTGTGTGTGTGTGTGTGTGTGTGTGTGTATAGCGAGAGAGAGAGTGAGAAAGAGACAAGAGAAATGAGTAAATAGCGTTAAGAGATTAATGGAATTTATTATCAATCACTTCTGCTTTCCTTATATTCTTAATATATCGAACATCATTTCACTTGATGATGGCCGGAGAATGGGCTGCATGAAACGTAAAGGGTAAAATAACAGCGAGGATAAGAATAGTTACAACTGACTTGGCCCAAACAATGAATAAAAAAAACTGAATAATTGAATATCTCCAAATGCTAAATTTGTTCGAAAATCGGAGAATCGGGTCAAAATTTCCACCAAATTTAGAATCCTCCAAATGAATCAAGTGTCTTTTTTTATTTAATATAGCTCAGTTCTTTGTGGGAAACGCGACTCGCTTACAGAACGGTAAAGAAAGCAATTCTAAAATATCTTTTTATATCCCAACCTGCATGACCCACCACGAATATACTTATCAAGTAATTCTCTGTTCCTTATCCTATCCTATAATTATGTGACCTTTACTGGCCCCAGTATGTTCTTGTAGGAAATCTTTTGGACGAACAGAATTCGATTTTGTGCTGTACGAAAATTTAATCAGGCCCCAATAGACTAATTCAGTTTCGTGTTGCTACAGTTCGACAACATTTTCTGGGAAAAAAAGTATTTTTACAATACTTTCTTTCTTGCTTGCTTTTGTCTATTAGTTTTCTTCCTGTAACACGCACACAGACGCAAACACACATGCACACAAACACACACATGCATACGCACACGCACGCAGACTCACGTACACCGATGCATACACATTTACAGACAGAAAGGCAGAAATATTTAAACTCAAACAGAAAGAATACACTCACATATACATCCATGTCAATATCTATTTCTGGATCATATATATATATATATATATATATATATATATATATATATATATATATATATACTGGAGAGTCGAGCATATATATATATTCGACTCTCTCGTTGAATTCGACGTATGAGGGTCAAGCAGTTCAGTTCCTACGAACCGAAAGCTAGACACCAGCACAGAGATTTGATTATAGTGTTGAAGGTTTTGTGCAGAACCATCCAGACTTTTTGAAAGGCCGAATACAGAGACCTGCTCCCCAAACGATCCTCAGCAGGTTTTGAATTCAGAGTTGTCCTTCTCCTAGACCAGTTGCCATCCAAGGCTATAGTACCCAGTCTGTCCTGCTATTTACTCCATAGCGGGAGGGAGAAGAAGCTAATACCCTTTCCCAAGCGTATTAGCACGAACGTGAATGTAATGGATTCGACTGGAATTCGAACTTGGCTCTCAGATTCCTCAATCCGAGCTGCTATCCATTTCGCCAGCGTGGCTCCATTTTATTTATTTTTATATATATATATATATATATATATATGTGTGTGTGTGTGTGTGTGTGTGTGTGTGTGTGTGTGTGTGTGTGTTTGTGTGTGTGTGTGTGTTCGCGCGTGTTTGTGTTGCAAGTTTCATTCACACAATTGTATCACTAGTTCAATTTGCTGTATTCCGTCAAGATGTGCAAGACGGAATAATGTATCCGATGTTAGCATTCTATCACTTACACGATCATATTCATGCGAGTGTCCAGGCCAGTGTTAATGCCCAAAGAGGATACACAGTATATTAATATGGCGTTTGAATATTGATGATCTACTTGTTTCAAAAGCTGTGCACGTACGGATCTGTATACGTGATTTTTCTCTGTAATACAGCGCTCCGATCTGTACGTTAAATGCCGAGTAAATTGAAACATATTTGTGGTTGTAATTTTATTTTCTATCCGAAGAATAGGCATTTATATGTATCGAATGCGAGGCTACTTTAACGGCTAATCATCTCACGACGTCAACGTTATTATGGTTTGCATCAGATCTTATTGAGAGGCATATGTAGCCATTAACAGAGCTGAAATTTAAATTATCGACCGTTGAAAATAGCAAAAACTACCAGGTGTGGAATGTTCGTTGCTTGGTCTCCTTGTAAGGAATATTATTCATAAGTAGAAGACACCACTGAAATAGGTATAGTAAATGGAAATTTATTGCAAGCAGAAAGTTGCCAGATATCATAGTTGTTATCTAGTCATCGTCATAATATAATATAAAAAAACGGTAAAAAGAAAATCGAAGAATCGGAGAGCCGAGTTCGAATTCCAGTCGGATCCATTACATTCACTTACGTGCTAATATCTTTGGGAAAGGTATGAATCATATTCTTCTCCCCCCCAGCTATGGGTAAATAGCAGGGCAGAGAGGGTTCTATACTCTTGGATGGCAACTGGTCTACCGCAGAAAGAAATGGCAAGCGGGAAATAATCTGCCTCTCAGTTATGTATCGAAAGATACATGATCGCCTAAGCGTGTATCACGCATGGCACATAACTGACTGAACTGAAAAAGAAATCATCATCATCATCATCATCATCATCATCATCATTAGTCCCATGACTGGGTGTGGACGTGGGCTCGGTGTGACAATGAATCCATGACCAGTGCACTTTACGTATCTTAAGGCTGGAGAGGTATTCATACATGCGTAGCGTTTCTTGGACAAATAGAAGCCCATCCCTCTCCAGTTCAAACCACGGCCAATGCCCTCTAATTTGAACACTCACCTTGGTCACAGATATTTTGCCTGTTGATTCAATCGGGGAAAGCCACCGCCCTGGTCGCTAACTTCAGACTAAGAAGCCCTCCGCCCATCGATGCTGTGTCATCACTGCACCGTCTGTACACAGCTGCAGACCCCAGTCTACTCCGCTGTAATATGTGGCCTTTTACCCACCCTTTGAAATGTCTTGCTTTTAATTAAATTGGGTGTCTTATTTCTCGTTATAAAAGCCTGGTGGGGGAACCAATGTCGTCGACGATGACCAGATCATACGACAAGTAGTACTGAGTTATAGATTACCTGTATCACTCACAGAATGATATGACCTGATATCATGCGACTGTTTCAAGCGTGTAAAGCAAACACGTGAAGAAATAATTCAGAAGGGAACGAATATTTAAAAAAAACCCTAACAATGGAATAGTTAATAACAGAAATAAATGAAATATGTATGCAAGGAAGAAATAATGCCGTGATATTTAAGAATCAGGAAATTCAAAGAAACTATAAATTGGTGATGGTTAGTCGTGGGTTGGACGATAAACTACACCTAGCAGCAAGGCCTCTGATCGGGAGATTTTAAAGAGCGTGGAACCACTTCTTAATTGTTGTTGTTCCCAATCTGACCCGGGGTGGTAGCACCTGTTAGAGTCCCAGCTATCGGCAAATAGTGAACCTATCCCAAACTAATATAAAACACTATGAAGATATAAAAGTACATTTTTAGAGTGAAAATACCAGTAATACATTTTTATATAAAAAATGACCAACAATACACATTTAAAGTAAAATGAAAAGTTGTCTACTTCGAAATCTTTGCATTTATTTGGGCTAGAACTCAGCTAACTGACGCTAAAATTTATTTAGTTTAGAATTTGGCAAAGTCAGTGCCTCATTACTGGATCCCAAGACCTTTTGCATCATTAAGTACGCGGTGCTTATTCCAGGCCATTAACAAACGCATTAACCAGCGCATTAACACAGCATTGCATTACCGGTCATAAAATCAAATCAGAGCGGGAAATATTAGACATTTTCATGGAACGACTGACGGGATTTAAACGTTTGATGAATTCGCATTTTAACGAGGAATTACGCAAGATGGCTGCGCATATTTCATAATGGAAAGAAGGGAAGGGCGGAAAGGAAGTAAAATGGGAGGATGAAGAAAATGAACGAAAGAGGTGGTGAAGAGTACGAGACATATGTAGAGAGAGAGAGAGAGAGAGAAAAGAGAGAGAGAGAGAAGAGAGAGAAGAAAGAGAGAGAGAGAAAGAGAGAGAGAGAGAAAGAGAGAGAGAGAAAGAGAGAGAGAGAGAAGAAAGAGAGAGAGAGAGAGAGAGAAGAAAGAGAGAGAGAGAGAGAGAAAAGAGAGAGATGAAGTTAATAAAGAAGATTTTCAAAAATCTGTATAGATACTTATTTAGTTGTGGTCTGTATTCAGTAGCCATTGGAGGACAGCGTTCTATACTATGCGCAAAATCATAATATTGAATCTTGATCTTTAAGGAAACTCTTCTCTATTTGTAAGAATGGCGCAACACAATCTTCTTTCCCTTTTTTGTCTTACTAAGCTAACCTTAATAAATACTAAGTTTAGGTCAAATACGAAGTTGGGAAGATTGTGTAACGCCAATCTTACAAATATGGAACCAGCCCGCATTAAAAAAAAAATCAATCTCTAGTTTAAGTTCAGTAAACTGTCAGATCAGTTCAACCGGTCAGCACTTTCCGACTTCATCAGTTAATGAACACGAATTCTCGCTCTGCCAACAACGGCGACTAACCCAACGTTTCACAGATTCTGCAAACCTTTTTCTTTCCTACTCTATACGACTTTTCCTCTCTGCATCCTTTTCCATCTGTCCCACCTTGGCGGACCTTCGCCTTTTTTTTATAATGAATTATTTGCATACACATGCAAAGCACTGTTTGACTTGGTAATAATGCAAATGATCCTATTATTTACGTATTAAGTATAGAAAAGATTATTTGCTTGCGTGTGCATAACTTCTGTGAACATGGCGCCCGGTTGATACACATTACACATGTTCACATTTTTTCTCTGTGGCAAGCTAAGTTAATGTTAATTTTGGCATCTTCAAATTGAATGCTACTAACACGATGTTTCTTTTGCAGTAATCCATTCATTCGATTTCTATTGCTGGATAGTAGATAACTGCAATAAGTGAAAATAAAGTTGCCAGACTTTTAATATGTGTTTCAATCTAAAGCTGCAGGTAATACAGCTGGATTAAAGTACATGATTATAATTATGATCGACTGATTGCATCGAACACTGGTTTTTTAAAATAAAAATAATTTCTAAGAACATCGGATTATAAATAAATCTTACTGTTCTTTCTTATTATTTTAATATATATATATATATATATATATATATATATATATATATATATATATATATATATATATATACGTGCTGAAGTTCCAAATTAAGGGTTGTATCAACAGTGCTCAAACCCCATATTACTACGCTCTATATTCTCCAGTCAAGTCCATTACATTCACTTACGTGGTAATACCCTTGGGAAATGTGTGAATCCTCTTCCTCTCCCCCCCACAATTATGTGTACAGGACAGACTGGGTTCTATAGCCTTGGCTGGCAACTGGTCTACCGCAGAAAGAAGTGGCAACATACTGCAGGAAAAAATCTGCCTCGTCAGTCATGAAAGATACATGATCGCCTAAGCGTGTATCACGCATGGCACATAGCTGATTGACTGATATTCTCCTCGGAAATTAACCTCTACTTTTGATCGGACAGATGGCGGATATCATTTTGCGATACATTATTGCGCACCTCAATCGCCTCTTGACGTATTTCAAGAAGAGCCATAGGTCGGTTAAATGAAGTCAAATCGAGCGCCGTCCTATCCTGTCCCATAGATTTACAATAGGTAACAGGCAATTGTTCCAGTCAGGGAAGTTGTCGTACATCTCGCAGAGCATGTTGAAAAGCACCGGTATCATATGGGAGGGCATTATTTTGTTGGGACAAAATATCGCCTTCCTATTACATTGATCAATTTCCTGGACGCAGATAGCAATGTTCAACATTCTCTCTACAAACTCTAAAGGCAAATGGGTGTCTTGATTTATAGTATTACAGCCAGATACCATGATACACTCTAGAAGATATACTTATATCTACGTTGCGCCTGCATATGATCATCATTTGCTTAAAGATAGAACCTGCTCTCATCACTGACTCATCCAGTCTCTTAAAGTTCCACTGTCTGATCTCTCTCAAATTTGAGTAAAATTAACACATGTCATTTGCTTGTGCTGGTGTCTTTAAGCACACTGAATCTTATCACAGCATTCATCAGCGTCTAAAGATCAGAAAGAGACGGTGCACTAATATGAGTTTTGCGACATCACAGAATGACCATGGAAATGTTTATCATAAGATTTACCTCATCCTTTAGGGTACTGGAAATCTAGTTTAATTCAGTGTACTTTCGACAGTGGGGCGAAGTCATAACTGATTACGAACTGACGTCTGGGTTTGCACATTAAGCTGAACATGTTGTCACATCCTACCCCAGTGAGGGAAGCAGTTATAACACATTTAGTATTGATAAGGAAATTGAACAGAGGATAGGTTGCGCTAGGGATACTTTTGTCCAACACCCTAAGATACTACATAATCAAATTATTAAACTGAACACTCTAGTCTTGTTCTTAAATAGCTTCGTCACATCTAGACTCCCCCATGGATGTCATGCATGACATTCAAGTCGTTCAGAAATGCCTAAAATATCAGTATATATAACTGTTTTCTCATATCAATGATTAAAAATGGATCCAGTCCTTTAGCTCTTAAAGAGGAGAGTCTCTCATTAGACCCTTTAGAATGGCGCTACAGAATAGTCTTAGCTTGTCTAAAGAACAACAATAATAAATTCAAACCATATTGCGATAACTCCTGCAGGCATAAAATATTTATCAATACCATGAGAGAATATTTTTGGAGCAGATATGGCATGTCAAATGAATAGACTGTTACCTGTGGCTAAATACTAACACGAGAAAATATGTTTCAATATACATTTTGTAATTTTTAGAAACGACTAAAAGAGAAATGACTAAACTCAAAGGTTTAGAAACAACTCAACTCACTGAGTATTCTCAATAACTCATCAATTGATATTACAATATTTTTGAAAATGTAGATATTTTGAAATATTTACTAAGTTCTGATATGAAGTAATTTCAGTACTAACATGAATTTATGATATGTCTCGGCTATGGAGCCATAGTTTCTGTCTGGCAAAGATATAATTAATTTCTGATATTCCTCGTGTATAGGTCGATGCATAGGTAGAGTTAAAATTAAAGGAAGAGAAATCGAAGAACCAAATTCAAATTTCGTTACGTTCCCTTATTTGGAAAAGGCATGAATCCATTTACAACCTTGAGTAGCACCCAGTTTAGTGGAAAACTCTGAAATCAAAACCAAATGAAAAATGGAAAATGGGCAACAGGAAAAAATGACTATATTTCCCAAGAAGTTGTTTTAATCAATTCACCGCAAGAAAGGTTATAATATCACTAAGACGCAAGGTGTTACTGGGAGTGAAAGAAAATGAGAAGACTTTAGAAGGAACCGGAACAATGTCCAAAACAGGGAACAGGAGATAAACCTCTACTTTTGTTCACAATACTCCTGTTCTGTGAACAGGGAGGATTGTGAGACGGACAATAGGTGAACCTATTTAGTCCTATTGAGGAGAAAAATAAAATATATAAATAATAAAGGTTTAGGTGGAGACGTTAGAAGTATAGAGTTGAAGTAGACTTTAGGAAATGGAAACCCAATCCGATACAGGAAACAGGGTATAAGGCTCTACTCCTGTTCAAAAGACAGGGTAGGAGTGTGAACCGGGTAGTAGGCAAACCTATCTACTCCTACGGCAATTCATAGATAATAAGGAAAAGGAAGCGATGGAGAGCTGTGATCGTCTATATCTTAAAAAGACATTAGATTTAAAAAAAATAGGTCGATACTCGATTTTTGTTAAAGATATGTCGCATATATGTTATCATGTCTCGTGTATAGGTCGACCTGAGTCAAACAACAAACCAGCATCGCAAAGTTGCTTATTTTATAACTTAACAAATAATCTCAGGAGAGTCAGAAAAGATTTCGCAAAAGTCTTTGCAAAACTCCAATTTCAAATCAAGTTTGGATCAGAGCGACTTAAACGCCGATCCAAAATATTTAACATTTTTTATTATGTTATTTTACAGCGAAACTTAACAAATCCCATCATAAATATTCTAGATTTCCGTTAAAGAATTTATTCAATTACGAGAATCTTATGGTAATGTAACATCCTAACGAAACTGCTAACCATTTATGCTTTTAAAACTGGTCTTAAAGAAGTCGACTTATGCACGAGTATTTGTAGCACGTCGAAGAATAAAGACGCCGATAAACGTGTGAGAGTGCGAAGCCTGAAAAGTACGACGAAAAAAAAGATGAATAAAAGGAAAATAAAAGATAGGAGTGGAGGTGAAGGAAGTGGAATTTTAAGAAAAAAGACATCAAAAAGAAAATGTTTCATGTTTAAGGAAACTTAAAACAAATGCCGCGAAATCAAGAACGTTTCTTTCAAAAGTTGATTTCCTGAATTCTGTTAAATAAATATGAGGTCGTAAGTCTTATAAATACACGCATGAGTACACACAGACATACACACATCAACACATGCACACACGCACACACACATCAACACATGCACACACCAAAAAACATACACATGCCTAAACGGACATACACATTTACGCATTCACACGCGTATACATACACATACATAATTAGAATTGGATATTCCTGTAATAGATTTGTTTAAAAACGAAACCATTCCAAAAGTTCTTTAGTTGGACTTGCCAATTTTTTTTATAAATATGAAGCTTGTAATGAAAGGTGAGGACTGGACACCACTTGTTGCTTGTGAACGTATTTGTATCGAAATGAAACAAGAACAGAAAATATCTAATTCCTTGTACCATATCCATGTTTTCTTTATAAGTATATTCCTTATTTCAGCAAAAATATAACTGAAAGGACATTTTGCAGTAGATATAGATGAGCTCCTTTATTTAATTCTACCGAACTTTAAAGCTAAGACGCGCCATGCTACATCCACGGATTTGAATAACTCTCATTTCCCCCATATTCAAATTAATTAACAATTAAATTTTATTTTCCGAAAGAAACCAATATAATATCGAATTCAAATGACTCATTTTCACCTTCGCTACTGAGAAGAGGAAAATATCTTAAGTAAATGAGATTTTGTGAAGTGTGCCTGATTTTTAAAACCCGAAGCCAAGGACGCAGTTTCCCACATGGTCTAGTGGTTAGGATTCCTGGCTTTCACTCAGGTGGCCCGGGTACGATTCCCGGTGTGGAAAGTTTTTCCTATAGGTATTTTTTAAAATTTTTATTTTCTCCTCAATTTTTGTTTGGGTAAGAAATCGAATTCATATTTCGGAAATCATTTCAACAATTGTTTCAATCCATTGAAAAGTTTGGAGACAAAATAATCGAGAAAAGTTAACCATTTCACAATTTACTTTCGATAAGTGTAGAGTGAGCCTTCTTTATTTAATTTTTGACAATATACATTCACCTAAAGTTATAACTTTAGGTGAATGTATATTGTCAAAATATTGGCAGTTTGGGCGCTAAAAGTGGAGGAATGTCAGGACGAAAAGAGTAGCGGCCTTTTATTAACCAAGATGTAAGTAGATGGCGCAGTTATGCTAACTGATATTTCGACAAATTACGGTACTCTTATAATGTTTAACAATTCCTGCCTTTCACTCGGTTCAACTGTGTTCGATTCAATTGCACGTGTCGTGCAGATGAGACTTACAGTTTTTCTTTGTTTCAATATCACATGATGGCAACGGCATCACACTAAATCAAACCAAAAACATTTCTTCTTCTGAAAAATAGAGAGGATATATTTGCTGAGATTTGTTGTTCTATACACGTGTGCAATGTAAACAATAACAGTTTTACTGAAAACAGCTTTTCATACTCTCTGAATCGCACCATTCAATATTTCCGATTTTTCATTTACTGCTGATCATTTTTCAGTTTTTCATAACGTATACATTAATTACTAAAGTAAAATATCTCTTTCGCGCATTGTCAGGAGTGGGATTCGAATCCACGCCGGGAAGACCCGACTGCGACCTGAACGCAGCGCCTTAGACCGCTCGGCCATCCTGACATAACGGGTGTGCAAGTCAATTCAATATATTTCTTTTTCTGCTTGCTTCTTACTTTGACGGTGATAATAATCCACAGTCGGACAGCTGAGGATAGATTGGTGTTTTTCATGAATTCGTCATGCATGGAATGATAAAGCAAACTTCTCAAATATCTCCCCGAAATTTGGTACTTTTCTGAAATCTGCTCCATGACAGGAAACAGAGAATCGTGCTAAACTGACAATGATTCAAACCTGATAATTCTCCCGGAACAAATGAAAAAAATGACAACAACAAAATTGTGCTTGTTTCACGTAGACGCGATCAAGAACTTCGCGCATATAACGAAATACATTCACGTCCAACGTTGGAAATATGTGTAAAATTACAGGGGAATTACCTGCGGTATATCCAAGTCACTTCCATCTTAGTTGAGCAACAAAAAAAGACCACGACGAGACTCGAACTCGCAATTTTCTGATTCGAAGTCAGACGCCTTGTGCATTAGGCCACGCGGCCAAACGTGATAAGTGGCACTAGCAGCATTATTATTATTGTTATTATAATTTTTATTTCTGTTTTTACTTTTTCTTTTTTTTCTTTTTGGTAAAAGTTCTATAAGAAGTATATAATATTAAATATATTTACTCAGGAATTGTCAGACAAAATATTACTAAATTTGGTGGCTAGATCTGTTGACGTTATAGGTGACTTACATCAGAAATCTGCGCATCGTCTCACATCTGACTGTAAAATGAAGAGATTTGAATTGCTTATTTAATATGTGGTCGATGTAGATGAGGTCAAATTTTATTTTCCGTAAGCAACCAATATAATATCGAATTCAAATGACTCATTTTAACTTTCGATACTGAGAGGTGGTAAATATCTTAAGTAAATGAGATTTTGTGAAGTGTGCCTGATTTTTAAGTCCGTAAGCACACCGACGCAGATTCCCACATGGTCTAGTGGTTAGGATTCCTGGCTCTCACCCAGGCGGCCCGGGTCCGATTCCCGGTGTGGGAAAGTTTTTCCTATAGGTTTTTTTAAAATTTTTATTTTCTCTTCCATTTTGTTTGGGTAAGAAATCGAATTCATATTTCGGAAATCATTTCAACAATTGTTAATTGTTACCTATTTAATTGTTAATTGTTACCTATCACACTTACACTTCCTAACATCTCTTACATTCATATTACACCCCCTCATTCAGTATTTAGGGTGACTCTCGAGTCTTGGATTGGGTGAACTTTAGTAACGAAAAACTTTCACTAATTGGTAATATGCAGCTTTTTCATTTCAGCTTTTTTGTATATTTTAACTTTATATCGTTGATTAGTAGAAATTCTTAAATATTTTTCATGTCTAAAGCGAAAAGTTGATATTAGTCCCACCCATCATTGCGACCTCGCTAAACATGTAGGCCATCAACATTTGACTAAGAAACAAGCGCTGTTGTTGGTTTTGTTAATGTTTCGATTTTTCGGTGTTTATTTTCATCCGCATCAGAACATGAGGAATCGAAGTAAAATGATATATTTTTTATTCATAGGAAAAAAGAAGGTGATGTAGAGTAAACAGTACATTTCTCGGTGACTATATGAAGTAGTCCATAAGTATAAATAAAGCGCTACAGGTCAGAGGTAAGAAAGAGAAGGTGTCAGTCCTCAGACTAGATTAATACAGGACTCACGCAAGTAGCCGAAGCCTTATTTATATTATAAGCGCTACGAAGCGCGTTGTAAGAGTGGCGAGAGATTCGAAACTCAGGCGATTTATAACCGTTGTGTCGACGATTCGGAACTCCTAATTACTCATAACAGTAACGAGGATTCCAGAACTCATAAAAGTTGTAAGTGGAGTTACAAGGATTTTGGAAACTCATACTGAGTAAACAAGTATGGGAAAAATATTTTTTTGCTTCAGGAACGAGGATACAGGTGATGAAAAGAATTTTAACCACGGATAAAAAATTCTTGTTGTGGAAAAGAAACATTTTTATTTCTCTTCGATGTAGGAAACAAAAGCATATTCTTTCGAATATGGAGCAAATTTTGGCTTCGATAGTTGAAATTCAACAACAACAACAACAGAAACAGCAGCAACAACAAAATCAACAGTTGCTCGAACCCCAAAATATTGTTGGATAATAATTCTGAAGAAAACAATAAATTCATCAACGTCTCTTACGCCAGACGCTGTCCAAAACACCATAACAGAATTAGTATACAATGCTGATGAGGGTCTGACTTTTTTCTGCGTATTTTCGTAGATATGAACAACTATTCAGTTAGAAATACAGCGGCTGGAAAAATGAGAGAAAAACGAGATTGTCGTTGAGGAAAATAGCTCCGATAGAGTATGAAAAATACTGCAATTACATATTACCGAAACAACCCCCCACCAAAAAAAACCCAGGTGAAATCGGTTTGAAGACACGATAAACATTCTGACGAAAATCTTTAGTGATAAGAGCTCTCTTTTTAATGCTCATTGGAGGTGCATAAATCTAACCAAAAAAGAGGACCAAGATTTTGTCACGTATGCTGGTATTGCCAACAAAGAATGTGAAATGCTTGGGATTAAAGAAAATGACTCCATATATATTCAAAGGGTTAATTTTCGTTCAAAGTTTAACAACTAAAAAAAAAAAAGCTGAAATACAAACGAAAATTTTAACGAAAATTGAATAAAACAGTAATATTACACTGCAATAAATAGTGGACGATTGCCAGACAATTCTACGTCTGAAACACGATGCTGAAGAAATTCAGAAAAAAGAATGTACAAGTAAAGAACAAACGTACAAAAAGGAGAATAAATATTTGTTTCAGAAGTTGTAAATTACATCTTGGAAACGACTGTCCTTTTCAAAATGCAGAATATTACAAGCGTAGTAAACGAGGACATATAAAATCATACTGCAGAACCAAACCAAGAAAAAAATTTCTACAGAAAGAAATTCGTACAAGCATTGCGACGGAAAAATGATCACAGGAAACAAAATGAAATTTGTGGATGTGAAAATAAATAATGTTGGTGTGAAAATGCCATTGAACACTGGTGGTGATATTTCAATAATCAGTGAAACCACATGGAAGGAATTTAAAAAGGCTTTGTTAAAAAGGATTTCCAAAATCGCCGCTGAACGATCTGCTTAAAAAAACGAGTAGATGATAATTATCAAAAGGCGTTTGACGAAATAAAAAATACATCCGATTTATCATTAGCACACTACGATCCAAAAGCAGAAATTGTAGTGGCTTCAGATGCTAGTGAGTATAGTATTGGTGCAGTGATCTTACACAATTATGATGGCGGTAAAATGAAATCCTTCGCTCATGCTTCACATTCGCTTCTACAACCAGAGAAAAACGAGGGAAAAAGAGGCTTTAATTTATTGGCTGTGGAGAAATTTCATAACTTTTTATGGAAGAAATTTTAGGTTGCAAACAGCATCTATTAACAATATATGGTTCAAAGAAAGGAATACCTACGTATACAGCTAATAGACTATATTATATACCGTACCTATGAACACAATTGGGTATGTCCCAATCATCATAATACGTTGGACACTATTGTAAGTGGGGGTAATATGCTGTCTAAGTAGTCCACTACTAGCAGTGGTTTACCTACTTCACGCCGCTGGCAAGTATTGTATTTTGTTGATGTTATAAAGATTACCATTTCATTTCCAACCTCCGTTTTCGTTATTCCTCATTCAGTAACCCTTTCTAGGTTACAACAGACTAAAACGACTGGGTACCATCTTATTAAACTATGATTTTATGATGGAGTACCAGCCGTCTAATAAAATAGGACATGCGGATGGATTATCAAGATTAATATCTAAAAATGGAGAACCATTTTAAGACACGGTCATTGCAGCACTAAAAAGCGAAATGGAAATAAAAAAAGTTTAAAAAATCCCACAACTTCAGTGACAGTGAATTTCTTTCATGAACTGTTTGCGAGATATGGCTTACTAGATACCATAGTCTCTGATAACGGAACGCAATTCACGGGTAAAGAATTCGAAGATTTCTGTAAGATGTTCTCCATTGAGCACATTACTACCCAAGGTCGAACAGAGATACGGAACGTTTTGGGGGAACGTTAGCAAGTCTTGAGAAAGTAAATGAGGAAGCACTTTAAAATTTTCTGAGAGTTTACCGTGTAACCCTTAACCCCAATACACCATCAAACATGTCGCCGGCGGAATTAATGTTTGCCAGAAAAGTAAAATCGGTGTTCAACAAGTCAAAAAACACGAATGCATAACAAAAACGACACCAACAGTTTCAAGGTCAGCGATAAAGTGTTCTTTACCGAATATAAGGATGGCAAAGAAACGTGGGAAGACAGTATAATATCAGCAAGAATCAGGAAGTTGATTTACATGGTAAAAAAGGAAAAGATTTGAACATAAAGAGCACCATAATCAGCAGAAAAAAGGTTCATCACTGAAAGGCCTGAAACGTTGGAAGAACCGATAAAAATGCTATATAATGTTTTCGATGTGCCATCACTACAACAAGTTGTGGAACCTACAAGGACAAGTTCCAGAAAAAGAAAGCATACTGAAGAACTGGAAATGGACCCGAGACGGAAACGCTACAAAATCACGTACGTTGTCGAAGTCTCCAGAAAGAGGAGGGGGAAATACTAATACTAATAAAAAAAATTATAAAAAGAATTTATCTCAAAAAGGAGGATGTTGTGGAGTAAATAGTACACTCACGGTGACTATATGAACTAGTCCATAAGTATAAATAAAGAGCTCCAGGTTAGAGGTAAGAAAGAGAAGCTGTTTTGAGTCAGTCTTCGGACAAACTAATACAGGCGTCACGGCAAGTTGCCGAAGCATTACTTATAAGCGCTGCGAAGCGTATATTTATGGTAGTGGAAATTCAAAGAGATTTCTATCATATTTCTTGTATCGTAACTCTGTAGATTCTTATGATGAAGGATAGGCTTTTTTCAAACATATGACAAGAACGAAAAAACGAAACAGTCGGCAAATTCGGACTAGGATCCCAATACCAGTGCGGCGAAAGATGATTTGTTATCCAGTGGTGCATAGTAAACGAATAAATAATCACCAACACCTGGTTCCAAAACCATCGAAGATTGCTTTGGGGATGGATAAAACCAAAAGGAGATATAAAGAACCAGAATGTTTACATAAATATGAACAAAAATTTCAGAAACACAGTTCTACACTGCTAAACAAACCAAAGGGCCGACTGCAGGAGCAACCATCTTCCAGTCGTGTGCTACATCAGAGTAAAATTGAAGAAACTACAGAAGACCAAAGCGGCACTTAAACTCCAATATGACAATCTCCTGAATGATCAAAGTGGAAGATGCTGAGAAAAATACTAGTGACACCAGCGAATGAGATCATCCCAAGGAAAACTAGATAAGAAAGGAATTAGTGGACGACAGAGGACATTTTAGAGATGATGAAAAAGCGACTACAAACAATGGCAAGGAATAGTAAATATTACCGAACACTAAATACAGAAATTAAAGACAAGTGTCAGCAAGCTAAAGAGGAATGATTCAATGAAAAGGCTACAAAAATATAAGGGATGGGCAACACAAATACAGCAAGTATAAACAACAGAATAACATAACATGAAGGAGATTACAAAATCAAAGTGGAACATGTTGAGAAAATTCACTAATGATGTAGCTTAGTGACGAAGAGTGTAAATGTCACGCAGCTTGGGGATGAAAACTGTGTCACATAGCTTTGTGAGGAAGGAGGGTGAATGTCATGTAGCTTGATGAGGAAAACGGGTGAATAAATAAAGGAATCTCTTTGAAGCCGTTCGCGTCGTAAACTGCTGCCGTCTGTATCCGTCTCTTTTCCTTATTGGCTTTGTCCGTCTAGAGACTTTACTTAAATGCTCTTCAAAGAGATCACAAAGCATGTTTTCTTATTGTCGGCGGGAACGTGACCCATTGGTTGAAAAATATCAAATATTTATATTCAAAGGATTAATTTATTAATCGGAAGGATACGCGGATCCTCCGACTTATAAACCCTTTTTTGTTATTTGATGATTAACTGTCTTGGTGTTTATTTCCGTTTTCGCTCCACACCTTTCTAGCCTTTCCTAAATACATGTAATCGCAGTTAAACCCCACCGCTTTCACTCAGATTTTATTTACCCTTTTTATATATTGGAGAGATAGGGGAATCAAAATAGAGAAAGACAATGAATAAAAGGAAAGTGCATAAATTGTCTTAAGTGAAAGCAGCAAGTCAAACTTTTCAGAGATGGAGAATTGAATAGTCTTTCTTAGATTACATCTCATGAGTAACTGTTAAGTATTAACTCTCCAAAGGGCGAGCTGTACTCATTTTCATGTTTTGTGGATATTTGGCGCTATTTGTTCTAGCACTTATTTTACTAATCACGAATGTCTTCAATTTTAACCTATCAAATTTTTCTTGTAAGGAAAGAAAATTACTGGTGATATAGTAGTTTGCTTTGCTCTTTTTTTTTTTTTTTACTTCGTTAGGAATTAAAACTTATACATGTTAAGACTTAATAATCTATTGTTGTTACATAAATATTAACTTTAATTAGAATCACTTTACTCTTCACTCGTGTAAATTACAGTTAAATCCTTGAAAATATCACTCCTCATCTTAGCCTCAAAGAGATTTCATTAATCCCACCTTGGCCTAGAAGTTAAGAGTTCTTTTTTTTTCAAAATGGAAACTTCGTCAAATGGTCGGCGATTAAACTTGCTACCCTGCTCCACTTCGTCTGGTGCGAGGATGATAGCAATTCTGTATGATGAAAAGTAAGAACCATCAAAGGACGAAATAACTCTCGCTGTATCAACGGCTAGTTAACTAGAGTTAGTGTCTCAATAAAAACACAGTTGAGAAGGTAACGTGAAGCCACTCCACTATCCCAAGAATAATCATGGAGATAAAGAATATAAGTATTAGAGATAATGGCTGAAAGCGGTAAAGGATTTTGTTCGCAACATGCATATAAAGAATAACCGCGTAAAGGAGTTAAGTTCCTTAGGAACGATTTCTCGTCCAGTAAGGATAGACATGAGCGACAGGTATCACCGAACCGTTACCCAACGTTAGTAATCGGAACCTGGAAAGTAAAGATGCTATACGAATGTGACCAGCTTGAAAAAATATCAAGCAAGAGATAAATAAATTGAATGCCAACATTCTAGGCATATACGAATCTAGGGGGTGGCTATACACATATTCAGGCGGAGAGAAAAATGAAAGAGGTGGCGAGTTAATATTAGGTAATGACATGACGAAATGTGTTCTAGATTACTATCAAATCTTACACAGAATCTTGTTAGTTAAACTGAAAGGGAACACTTCAATATAGCAATAATCGTTGTATACGCACCGACAGCACAAAGCACGGAGGAGAAAATCTATATTTTTTACAACTCTATGAACAACGACAAATGTAAATTACAAGAAATCACTATCATCATGGGAGACCGGAATGTCAAGGTCGGAAAAGTACATGAAGATGAAATAGTTGTCAAGTCCCGCCTAGGATCCTGAAACGAGCGCGACAAAATATGGGTACGGTGGTGCACTGCAAGCGATCAAATAATTACCAACAACTGATTTCAGGAGCAACCAGCTGTCTGTGGACCTGGAGGAGTTACAAAAAAACAAATTGATTATTTAACTATCAGCAAAAGGTTTAAAAACGTAGTTATACACTGCTTAACAAGCGACCATCTTCCAGTGAAAATGAAGAAGACCAAAGCAACGCTTAAAGTGGAAAAAAAAACAGACTCCTGAAGGAACCAAGTTGCAAAATGTACAAAAACAGAATTATAAACAAACATAACCTGAAGGAGATTACAAAATCAAAGTGGAACAGGCTGAGAAAAACGCGAATGACGTTGGCGAATGACGTCATTCCAAATGAAAGGAACGAATGGATGACAGAGGATATTCTAGAGATGATGAAGAAGCGACAACAAACAATGGCAAGGAATGAAAAAGAGTACCGAACACTAAATACAGAAATTAAAGACAAGTGTCAGCAGGCTAAAGAGGAATAGAACAATGTGCGCAGAAGTAGAGAGAATGAGACCCCAGTGCCATCCTCTACTTTTACAAGAGCCAGATTAGGTCTAAAATAGAGTTGTCATATCTGGGAAAATGCTGTCTAGTCTTTACTTTCTAGTCTCCAAAACGGTCTTCGAGACCTTGTGGGTGACAAATTATTTTCCACCTTCTACCCCCATCTTACAGTCGGGATGTGACAAGCCCCCCGCACTGTTCTATCGTTACTTGCATGGAAAGTGATCGGACGAACTGCATGTTTCCGCCAGTTCTGATCTTCACGGTTAGGACCCGATATGCAACTTACATTAAAAACACACCTTTATTCGCCCCACCGTATTCCATCGATGAGAAGTAAGTTCCACTCGAATAACTTCTTTCCGCAAAAACATTGCTCTGTGGAACCGACTCCCATAAGGATGTTTCCCCGATCACTACAATCTTAACCTGTTCAAGTCTTGGGTTAATCGTTATCTTCCCCTCGTATCGGCACAAACTGCCTCTGACTCTGTAACCCTCTACCTCGAGTGGCATCCGAGCCTTTTACTGTAAAAAATGAGCAAAACAAATACAACAAATGTGTACAACAGAATAAAAGAAGTAACAAGACGAAAGGTGAACCAACGAACAGGCTTTATAAGATCAAGATAAGGATCACTGACAACACAGAAAGAAAAGATACTCCAAAAGTTGGAGTGAATACGTCAAAGTACTTTTTTTCACGATGCGAGAGTGAAACTTTAGAAGCTGGAATATGCAGAAGGGCCAACAATGGTAAAAGAAGATCTGATCAGCAATGGAGAAGATGAATTAGAACAAAACTGCGGGGCCAGATGGGATCATAACAGAAATGCTCTCGGCTCAAGATCACAGAAGTAATAAAAAAATAAACGAAACGGACGAGCTCACTAAATTATTCTTCGTAACATTACCTAAAAAACAAGGTGCAAGTGGATGTGAGCTCCAACGGAGAATCGGTTTAATGAGCCACATAACCAAACTAATGATGCGAATCCTGATGAATAGAGCGCGAAGCAGAAGTAAACCGGGAATAGAACAGGCACAATGAGGCTTTGTTAAAGACACTGGTACAAGAAATTCGATCAGAATGATCATAATGATACCAGAGAGAGCAATACAAACGCAGAAAGATGTGCACTTATGTTTTATAGATTACGGAAAAACATTTGACAAGGCATGTCACGGGGTCTATTTTGGCCTGCTGGGTAAACTAAGTCTATTTGGGAAAGGTGTTAGAATAATCCAGAACTTATACTGGAGAAGGAATTGAATAGCTACACAAAGATGCGTAAGACCATCAAAGTGTCAAAGGAAGGATCACTGATAATACAAAAAAGAAGAAGGGAAAATACCCCAAAGGTGATGCTAATACGTCAGAGGACATTTCATGATGCAAGAGAGAAACTTAAAATGCTAGAAAATATGTAAGGGCCAGAAATATTAAAATCTGAAGTAGGGTTAGAACTGGAGAAGATGAACAGGAACCAAGCAACAGCGTCAGATGGGATTGTGACAGAAATGCTATCGGCCTTAGACGATATTGGTATCGACAAGATCACAGAATAAACGAAACGGTGGAAACATACCGGACGAGCTCACTAAATCCATCTTCGTAACATTACCGAAGAAAACAGGTGCAAATGAATGTGAGCTCCATCGGAGAATCGTTTGAATGAGCCACATAACCAAACTAATGATGCGAATCCTGATGAATAGAGCGCGAAGCAGAATTAGACCCGGAATAGGAGAAGAACAGTTCGGCTTTGTCAATGACACCGTAACAAAAAAAATGAAATATTCATGATTAGAAGGATTTTAGAGAGTGAGGAATACAAATGCAGAGGAGTATGCACTTGTGTCTTCTAGATTGCACAAATGCATTTGAAAAGATACGGTACAGGGATCTATTTGAATTGCTAGAAAAACTATATTGTCGGAATAATCCAGAACATACTGTGAGCGAACCGCCTGTGTACAGGTAGAAAATAAATTGACTAGCTATACAAAAACACAGAAAGGGGCGTAAGAGAAGGATGTGTCTTCTCTCCAAATTTATTCAATCCCTACAACGACACTATATTAAGGGAACTGGAGACCCTATTAGGATTTACTATCGGTTGGCGTAATATTAACAATGTAACATACAAAGATGGCCGACTCGAAAAGAAAAGTACAGTACCTCTGAGACAGTGTAGTATAAAAAAGCGAGAAGAAAGGATTATCAACAGCAAAAAGACATAAAGTATGGTCATCAGCAAGAGAAAAAACTCAAGATGCAAGTTAAAAATTGGAGATATCAAGCAGGTGCAGAAATTCAAATGTCTGAGAAGCGTTTTACTAAAGGATGGAAAAATGCGACACTGAGATCGGGACTAACGAAAGAAACATTCGAAAAGCTAAACAAAGTGCCGTGAAACGGAAAAAAATCCGTTAGAAACAATGAAAAGTGTGCTGGATTGTTATGTGTTATCCCTCCTCCTATATGATCGTGAATGCTGAACAATATCCCCACGGATGAGGAGAAATCTAGAGGCAGTAGAAAAGTGGCCCTCAGAAAGATACTGAAAATTCCATGGACGGAGCCAGTAAGTAACATGGAAGCCTTAAAAGAAATAGTAACAGAAAGAGCATTTCTGCTGAGAATCAGGAAAAGACAGTTGAAGTTCTTTTGAAATAATGAGGAAGGCAGGCTTGGACAACTTAACTTTCACTGGGTCTAATGAGAGCAACAGATATAGGTAAATACAACGTATCACCTACCTGCTAAGAGCTATGATCGCCTATGTCCTGAAGGGTTCCAAGAAGAAGAAGAAGAAGAAGAAGAAGATTTCTGAACGAGACGCCATGCATGACATCCTCTTAACGAAGCTATTTAGGAATATGGCTTGAGTTCCCAGGTTAATATTTGACTTTTGTAGCATTTTATGGTATTGGACAAAAGTATCCCAAGCGGGACGAAAACTTTATTCAATTTACTAGGACCGGATTATGATATTTTGAGACATCTAGGCTAATGAAATTATGGAACCCCTCAGATGGAGCCACCCTCTAACTTGTCTATGAATAAACTGGAATAGATATCTTTTGTTTGAAATAAATGTATTCTTTAATAAATACCATTATTTTACTATTTATTGCAGACCAAATTAGCACATATTTTCAACACAACCGTAGTAAAAAACAGATTTTTTATAAGTAGCATTATAACAATCAAAATAAATATGAGTTTCTCATATTGATATCATTTCAGTTCATGAAACTATTTAGAAGTTATAACATGTAGAAAATTAAAATCTTTGATTTGTAAAACCTTGCTTATCTCCTATACAAAATTTGCTAAAAGTTATCTATAAACCAAAGTACTTCAAGAGTTTAAAGTTTATTAATTCCATATTCTGAATTTTTATGATGGATCTTTTTTATGTGCCATGTCCTTTCAGGACGTAGGCGACCATGGCTTTCCACCCCCTCTATCCATTGTAGCTCTCAGCAAATTCCTTCCCTCTGCCACCTCCATCTAACCACGTTCTGTCATCCACTTGCTTAAAGCCGCTAGATATGTCATGTGTTGTTTTCTCTTGCCTCTCATTCTCTCTATTCGATCCGTGTGTATCAGATTATCGAGGCACTCCTTCCTCATTATGTGTCACAGAAACTTCACCTACCTCTTCCTGATGTTAAGTATAAGCCTCCTCCTTGTTTGCATCCTCTCTAAGATCTCAAGATCTCATAGTTGCTCCAACGCTCGGTCCATGATATCCTTAGCATCCTTCTGTAGAACCACATCTCCGTCGCCTCGCATCTCTTCTTCATCTTTGAGGAAATCGTCCAACATTCGCTGCCGTAAAGAAGGACAGATGTCATGTTACAGCTCAGTATTCTTTTCTTTGTTACCAAAGAAATCCTCCTGTCTCACAATACGCTGCCCAGCTTTTGGAATGCGTCCTTGGCCATTCCAATACGTCTCAGTGTCGCACTTACCGTCCTCTGTCAATCGCTTTCCAGATATTTAAACTTTTCCCGACCTTTTCCTTTTACTGATGACCATGCATTCTGTTTTCTTGTAGTTTATGCTTAGTCCATTCTTCACACTCTCCGTCGCTACCTTCTGTAGGAGATTTTTGTAATTTCTTTTCCGTGTCTGCTATCAGTTCTTTGTCACTCGCGTATCTTATGTGGTTGCTACCAGTGCTAAATCCCGGTAGGGTTTCCAATTCTCTCAAAACTGCCTCGCTGTATAGGTTGAACAGGTCGGGTGAGAAGACGCATCCTTGCCTTACGCCCCTTTCCATTTTTGTACGAGGTAACCAAAAAAGTTCTGTCCGTTTTTTGATTAGTCATTGAATGAATTTGAAATATATACGAAATGCGTGTAGCAATTGTTTTCAAATTCGGACAGTCGGAAGTAGGAACATCAGACGTTATAAAAAAAACACGCGCACCGTGCCCGGCCATCAGTTATAAGCCGGGCAGCTGTGAGAAGGATGGAAGTGTCTAGAGATCTCGTTCGGGGCTGTTTGCTTTACGACTTCAAAGTGGGCTTATCAGCAGCTGCATCAAGTCGCCGCATATGTCAAGCGCTTGGGGATAGTGCTGTGGATGAACGTACTGCAAGGCGTTGGTTTCGAAAATTCAAGTCGGGAGATTTGTCTCTCCATGATGAGTCTCGCAGTGGACGACCACAGGTCTTGAATGACGGAGTCCTGAAGGCGGCCATTGAAGAGGAAAGTAGTCTAACGTATGGCGAACTTGCAAGACAGTTCAACGTTTCCGATGAAATCGTTAGACTTTACCTGCACCGCCTAGGTAAGACGTACAAACTGAGCAAGTGCGTTCCGCAAACTCTGTTGGAGGTCCACAAGGGGCAACGAGTGGCAGCCTGCGTATTGCTGCTTTCTCGCCACTGTACCGCATCCTTATTCAATCGAGTGCTTACCAGTGCTGAAAAGTGGGTTCTGTACGAAACTCCCAAGCGTTCCAGACATTGGTTGTCTCCTCAGGATGCTGTCCCTCACACCGCAAGACCGCCTATGCATCGACGCAAGATTATGCTTTGTGTCTGGTAGACAGGTCGTCAAGTGGTTCATTATGAACTGCTACCAACGGGCCAAACGGTGACTGGAGACCTATACTCGCAGCAATTGAAACGTGTGCAACAGGCATTGCGCCAGAAGGAGCCAGCACTGGTGAATCGCAAAGGTGTGCTTTTCCTCCATGACAACGCGAGTGGTCAGGGATACCATACAGCAACTTGGGTGGGAGACTTTGTGCCATCCACCTTATTCACCTGATCTTGCGCCACCCGATTACCACCTCTTCCACTCCCTGGATAATCATCTTCGTGGGAAATCCTTCACCAATTAAGCAGACTTGCGCAAAGCCCTCGAGTTCTACCGCAAGGGCATTGAACAGCTGAAGACACGTTGGCAGAAGGTGCTGGATGCCGATGGTGATTACTTCGAAGACTAAATATAAGTTACACATACTGTGAAGCGTTCTCTTTTTTCCTTTAAAAACGGACAGAACTTTTTTGGTTACCTTGTATATTCACTGAACTCGTTCTCAATGCGCATACATATTGTTTGCTGCCAATATAGGTTCTTGATTATTCTGATATGATATGCTACAGAAAATAATCTTTTTAAGGTTGTCACAAAATTTACTCAATTTCAAAATGAAAATGTTATGTTGCAGTTACGGTAATTAGTGATTCCTGTCAAGGATGGCTATAAAGGTAACAGCTTTTTGCAGCTAATCTCTGGTTAAGTAAGACAGTTATAGAATCGTAGTTTGTTCATTTTCCCTTTCCTCTTTTAATCATTTTGGTACATCAAAATATCTAGCAGCGCACAAGAGCAGGTAAGTTAATGTCTTTCCTTTCTAAGGAATTGATGGAATTCAAATCCGTTTCACCGGATTTGTTTGCTGTACTGATAACAGTTGCACCGACTCGTAACGCCAGACAACTACAATAACAACATAATAAAATCGAAATAAATGTTCTTCAGTTGTTGGAGTCTTAGCTTCGTTTTTCGTTTGACGACTGTGTGCGGTGAAACACGTATATCTTAAAGGAAACGGAAGGTGGACATTTTTCATACTTGTATTCGGTGTTTTGGCGTCAGGGTAAAACAAACAAACAAAAACAATATTAATAATAACGATGTTTTCTCGGTGCCTTCAATATTCATGTCAATTATTGATCAACAATTTTTGCTTGTCCCAATCGGCAGTTTGTTGTAAACATCTCTCTCTGTCTCTCTTTTGTTTGCATTTGAAAGAATTTTTCTCTGGGAATTGCTTCATTGTTTAACACTCACTCATTTATTCTTCCTTTCTATTTATAGAAATATGTTCAAATCACAATATGTGCTCATCTATCATAATTTCTTTTTTCTTTCTTTCTTTTTTTCTTCTTTCTTTCTTTCTTTATCCTTTCTTTCTTATTTTTTGCTATTTATAGCAATATGTTCAAATTGCAATATATTCTCATCTATCCATCATAATTTCTTTCTTTCTTATTCGATTTCTCTACCTATTCACAACTCTTTGTATCTATCATTGTATGTATTGATCTCATTCATATCTATCTATCTATCTATCTATCTATCTATCTATCTATCTATCTATCTATCTATCTATCTATCTGTTTTTAAACTTTTCTGCCCTCTCTCTCTCTCTCTCTCTCTCTCTCTCCTTCTCCCTTCCTTCCTCTTTCTGTATCTGATTTCCTTAGGCAGTTGATGTGTATCTTTTTTTAATTTGTAAATTCCACATCCGGGATTTGAACTTGTTTGGCCTCTTCAAGAGGCGAGCGATGTTTTCGCCGGAACTAAAAGAAAGAAAGAAAAAAAAACCCTGAAAAAGAAGCAAAATCCTTATAATTTATCACCAAATTTCAACCTCGTCCTAACTGCTATACGCCAAACCATACAAGTCCCGTCAACACACTGCACGACAGATCCGCTGACACTGTCCTTTTCTAATTCTACTCACCCCTTACCATTACCGTTCTCTTCTTCCACCAATGATCGAAGAACTTTACCGGACGAAGCCAGTTAAGGAGCGATCTTTTAGTCAGAATTAAATCTCCTTTCTCCGTTGGCAGAAGACAGCGGCCGATCATGGAGGCTTCAACTGGCTTTGTGAAGGCCGGTGCGACCCCTTCCGGCCTGACATCGCCCGAATCCCTGTCTCTAGGGAATAGCTTGGAGATGAGATTGATGGAGTGCTTCTTTACGGGTTGGGTAATGGGCAGTAGTGAAGGACAAGGGGAGCTTGTAGTCTGGTGTGGGTTAGATCCATTCTGCCCTCATATCAAAGCCAGCTTAACAGTCACGTGATTAATGGCCGTCCAGTGTACACATCGATAAATCCACCTCCATTGTGAAATTGCATGTACCTTGGTTACGATTTCATTTGTCGTCCTGCCTTTCTTCATACTCTCTTTCCTTTACTTCCATACAATATTTCTTACTTCCTTTCTTTTCATCATCGGTTTCTTTCTTTCTTTCTTTCTTTCTTTCTTTCTTTCTTTCTTTCTTTCTTTCTTTCTTCTGGTATCGATGTTCCCTTTCAGTCGTCCTTCTTTTTTCTCGTTCCTGCTTTTGCTTATCAGTCTGTTTTTTTTTTTACCATTGGTTGGTTTGTAAACCATCAGTAAAGGTTGTTTGGACGCCATACTTAATAGTCTTTCAAGGATCTGTCATTTATGGAATTTGAGTAGCATTTGAATAGTTACGCGAGGGCGCCCATTTCCTCTCCAAGTTTCATGCTGCCCCATTTATTCGGTGCCAGTAACGGAGAAGTACTATCTTTGTGACAAGCTTATGAACATGAAGAATAGATAGGATACAAGATTCAAGGATATTTGGATGCATGCCTTTCCAGTAGCATTAGTACGAAAGTAATATAAACAGTTTCAATCATATTTCCAAATTGGTTAGCAGGGTTCGTTTTTATTGCACATTGTATTCTTATATAATAAATTAAATTTGCCAAGGGCCCTACTCTGAATTTTGCAAGATCACATCCGTTTTTCTATCAGTTTACCATTAAATCTCCCATAAGATAGATAAAAAGAATGGATTTATTTATTATTAACTTTCTGTCTTCGGATATCGAGCACTATAATTATAAGATCTGCTTGCTTTTTTATGTTGGACAACCGATTTTGCGCGAAATACAAACTTTGTTATATATATATATATATATATATATATATATATATATATATATATATATATATGTGTGTGTGTGTGAGAACGCGTGTGTCTGTATTTGTGGGCAACCTGCATCCATTTAACGACTTACTTATTTAAAAAAAACCCGGACTAACGACAGGGTATAAAATTTCACATGATAAAACTATTTTAAAATTACACCCAGTCGATATTGTGCGTTATACAGAAATTTTAAACGTGATTGTTTGCCCTTTCTCCAAAATGGATCAAAATAAATAAAATGAATGAATGAAGTGAAAAAAAGTGCTAGATTTGCAATATGCAAACAGAAGTGATATGCAGAACATAAACCTAATTTTAGAATTTGTTTATTAAGGTTACTGTACTGTATAAACATTTAGAAATAAATTAAAAATGTTACAACTGGGGCAAAAGTGATATTAAAGCTACCCGAAGAAAGTTTACACACGCCCATTAAACGCGTAATGTACCTTAAATTACAGTCAGGTACAACATCTCACTTAGTGACTAGGTCATTGGAACGGAACCCGGTTGTTAAGTTGGGAGTGTTTGTACTTATGATTTCAACGAAAGTTTCTCACCATTTTTTTAAAATTGTATCTTTTCTTAATTTTTCTTTCAGTGGGTGTTACGAATGATCATTAACGAATCAGGCAATTGCTAACTCTAAAAATCTATCTATCTATCTATCTATCTATCTATATTTTTTAAGGTATTTCCCTTCAGGAAGTAGGCGATAATATACAGATACCTTTTCATTATTATTTATGATTCATCATGGCTTCTTAGGAGAAATAATGCACCTATTTCGCGTTGCCTTCACGGCGGTCTTGAATTCAGAGTTCCTCTTCTCTTCGACTGGTTAGAGAGTCCAGTCTATCCTGCTATTCAAATCCTATCTGGAAAAAGGGGAGGAGAGATGGTTTCTTACCTTTCCCATTCGTGCGAAGTAAACGACTCGGTCGGAATTTGAACTCGGTTCGCTGATTCCACTTTCCCCTCCGGCAACCCTTACGCCGCCCTAACTCCCATATTATAGAATTAAATCATATCCTGTTTCAAATGATCATATCTATGTGTTGGCGAGCAATGATTGGCAAATTAAACTTGCTGACCATTGTTAGTGAGTTCAGTTCTCACTGAGTGCCGCAATATTTTAGTCTTTAGCAACTGATTGAACCCCTGTCCCATCCACCGATTTACGACATTAGATCCGTAGTCTGACACAGAGATCAGCTGAAATGCTCATTGTAATTTTCGGTATACGTGATTAATAGATAAGCCCTGATTCAAGTGCTTGGAGAAGGAAAGAGATTATGCTGAAAATTTGTTGCATAAAATAAACGATTATTTCACAATTAGGCTAGAGATTTATTGATGCATATCTGTACCAATCTGCGTATTTCATTATTGATCGATCTATAGATGCCTGTATATTTAAACTCTGCATCCACTGAAAAAAATGGAAACAGATTGGGGCATCTGTTTTCTTTGTATCTTCAGGCCTCCCAACACCTAAGCCGAGCTGACGCTTCTATCTCACCGACACGTCCTCACTCCCTCTCTCTGTCTCTTTCAGTTTTTCTCATCATTTGTCCGATGGTGGGCGCTCTGCGTAAGACACCCAGGGCGTCGCCTGGTGGAGACTTGCACGGCTCAAGTGCAGAATGCAATTCCGATTAGACAGTAGGAGATATCTTCGCCGAGGTTCCTGGTGCCACTTCGCACGTTATACAATTTGTTATGTCAGGCGGAGCGATCTAGAACAGATTATGAATGTTTGGAATTCAGGGCGAGAATCTCGGCCCAATGTCTTTTTTCTTTGGCGTTCTGTTTATTAAGAATTTTTTCCCTTATTCTCTTTGTTTTGGGGTATTTTGTTTCGTTCAAAACGGAAATATAACCTTGTAAATAATTCCAATATACTCAGGTATTTCTAGCTTCGTCTGATGGGAGGCCAAATGTATGATATACCTAGAAAGATTGAAATCACTACGAAAATTCTATGAGACAAGATGCTTACCATTGGGCTACGTTGATTTATCTTTCAGTCATATTTGTGTAAGTATATTGTCGTATAATATAGAATATATTTATATAGCTATATTTATATAGGTATATTTATTTATATCGACATATTCAATAATATTTATAAAATATGATTATATTAATAAGAATTTCCAATTTCATTATAACCTTGTCTTTGATTCTCATTTAAATCACTAATTGTTAATTTTGCTGAATTTTTGACAGCCTGTTCACCAATTATAGTAAATAATATCTATCGTCCGGTTCACACTCCTCCCGATCTTTTGAACATGAATAAGAGGTTCATCTCTTGTTTAGGATTGAATTGCCGGATCCTTTTAAAGTCTACTTCATCTCTATACTTATTTATTTTTATTTTCAATGATTTTTTACTTAATATCAGAAGATTCCGGTTTGAGATTAGGTTTCTGATTTCACCTAAAGTCTTCTCGTTCTCTTTCACTCCTAGTAGCCCCTTGCATCTTCGTGACATTATCGCCTTGCTTGGGATGATTTGATTAAAAAATAATAGAGATAAATTTGAGCAAATAATGGATTTTATAAATAGGAAATTATTTATTTCTACAAATGTACACGTGTTTGAGCATACATGCGTGTTTTTATTTTAAACAGTGAATTTAACATCTATCAGCCAAGATCATCGAAAGTTTTATTAAAGAAAATGCGCGTCTCAGAATTCTTGCATTTCCTTTATCTGGGAAACTGTTTTTACCGTTTTGCTTACGGAGGTCTTCGATGATCTTGGCCGGTAGATGGCAATTTCACTCTTTAAAAATAGGGATGTCCACTCAAATACGTGTACCAACTAAAACTAATGTTTACAGTTGTATTATAAATATTTACTAATCCTAGTTTAGTATCTCTCTATATTTCTGAGATGAGGTATAATGCACACTATTTACATTATTCAGACTATTGTCCTCATCTTTGTTGCCATATTTGTCACAACGCTTTGGCGGTTGTACGCTCCGGCCTTCTTCAGGTGGTTGGAATGTCGAACTGAACCCTTTATTTCGCTCGCTGGGGTAGACTGTTCTAGTTCAACGTGCGATGTCTAATGGATGTCAGTTATCAGTTATCTCTTGTTAATTCACCTCTCCAAGTTTTCCACCGTCTTAACCAGGTATTGAAATCACAACTCTTTGGGTCCTCTCACAGGATCTAACCAACGCCTTTATCCACTGTGCCATGTGTACTTAAGGACACATGGCACAGTGGAAGAAGAAGGCCGGAGCATACAACGACCGAAACGTTGTGATAAATATGGCAGATGAGGACAATAGTTCGAATAATGTAAATAGAATCCTAGTTCGGCACAAAGTTACATTTCTAATAAACGAAGTCACTACTGTACAAATTCACAAAGCCACAATAGTGGATAGAGTACGTTATGAGGTTCGAGATTACAATACGTGTAGCTTAGCCTGAAGGACGAGATTTCTGAACATTGTGGCCTTACAGATGCCCACATTGTGAGCGCATTGCAACTTGCACGTTTCTGTTAATACTGCTACCGAATTCACGCATCTGCAGTTCTATCAATTTTTTTCTATGGATTTCTAGACATTATACGTTATATCATCTCCGTGACGTTCTCTTTGCACACACGTACATACACACACGCATACACACACGAACATACAGATATATATGCGTGAGTGTGTTTGTGTGTAAAAATTGAGATATAAATAAAATATTTCTATAAGCAGACAGTATGAATAAAAATAAAAAGAACACTATTCTTTATCAACGCGTTTCGTCCCCTAAGGGACTTTATCAAAGTAAAGGTTGATAAAAGTCCATCATAATCGATTTCTCCCGAAGGATAGCAGTAAAGCCATGAAGATACAAGTGGTTACTGGGTGGGGACGATTTATGAACAGAAACATTATTAATGAGCGGAAAGAGAAAAGAGTAATCAGGAGGAGAGGAGATAGCGATTGACATTGTATTAAAATCTTTGGAGATTAAAGTTGTCTGGAAAGCATGGAGCCGGAAGCGAGATTCACAAGCGAGAAAAGAAACTGTTAGCATAGAACTTGAGGGCTACATCTAGGCAACTCAACTGTAAATTGTTGAGATCTCGACGCCGGTCTAGTATTGTGCTTAAAATCTAAAAAGTCTAAAGAACTATAGCGAAGAACTCATTTGAAAAAATACCATGAAAGTATTTGTAGAAAAGACACAGGAAGGGAACATTACGGCGGTGGGAAAGTGACTGAAGCCGAGCCGCCAGATCAGGACCAATAATATTGCTGATTCTTCTTTGGATCTAATCAAAGAGCTCAAGGTAAATAGCAGGAGTACCGGACCATATGTGGCAGCAATATTCTAAGCATAGACGAATGTTAGACTTATACATATCTAGGATAGATTCTGGAGAGAAAAATGGTTTCGCACGACACAGTGAACCAACTTTCTTAGCAGATGACCTAGCAATGAATTCCATATAGTCTTTGCACTTTATGTCAAGTAAGAATGTTAGCTCGAGAAGGCGCAACGTGCCACTTTCCTGGAGGCTAGCCATGCTGATGAAAGGCAAAGAGGGTTATCTCATATCATTAATGGAGAAAAGTTCAGTTTTGGAGGTTTTAAAATTAACAAGGCATCTTTTGCCTCAGTTAACAACGAACTTGACGTCGTTTTGGGTATCGGCTGCCATTTTGATCTTATCGAACTGATAACCCTTACTATCGAGACAGAAGTAAATAGTTGTGTCTTCTGTGTAGATGGATCGTCAGTATATCAGCAGTTGGCCTGGAGAAACGAAAGCCATATTGCTTGTCTGAAAAAGGCCTTACGTTGTGAGATAATTAAACAATATATATATATATATATATATATATATATATATATATATATATATATATATATATATATATATATATGTATTCATTGCTCTTGAACCAAATTGAATTGAGCTCTCCGGGCCACTGATGTATTCGGCATAGAAAACGTTAAAATTACCCTTCCTCTTTGACTGATATCAAATTGGTTGGGTTGAAGAAATCGGACGTTTAGCCACACTGAAGAGCTATGATACAGCGAAAGAGTCTGTCTGTGGATGACAATATATATATATATATATGTATATATATATATATATATATATATATATATATATATATATATATATATATATATATATATATATTCCGAGTAATCATTCTCAGAGAAGGAAGAAATTGTCAGAAGTTCATTTCAGAAAACAAAATACAAGAAAAATTGTTCAAGCTTTCTATTTTTTAAGTCATCAGAGACAATTGGTCAGTTTCTTTGAGGTAGATTAAGTATCGTCATTATTTCATGAATTTTCGTCAATCTGCTGTTTTGACTGATGTGCTTCAGTTGATGTTCTCTCTGCTCTTCTTTATATTGTCTGATGTTCCGATATAAAATATTAATATTTGTATTCTACAAATTATTAGGATTCTATCTTCATCTTTTGGATTACAAAGTTTCTGCAGGAGCGTACTCTTGTCAACTTTTATTGTCTGGTGTTCTGAAAGTAGTCACTGTCGGGAGACCTAATCATATAACCGTCATGAACAGCGAGAAGAAGATCTGCCAGATAGAATGTGTTGTTTTTCGAGAAGATTTCAGATTGTAACTAGAAAAAGTAAGTGGCTGGACAAAAAAAAAAAATCTGGGGTTTTGGTAGAAATCATTTTGTTCATTGTTACAAAAACCTAACGTTCATAGTTTTAACGTACCGTAAAGTTTTAGTTCTTTTTATTTTTTATTTTTTATTTTTTTATGAGACGACTCATTATTAAGATAAGCAAGAATACTGAAAATGACTGTCGTTTTGAGGATTCTTGCTGTCACTTGATATTCAGTGTGAGTCTGCAGACATTACCTGTGTGAAAGCTCTTATAATGCCATTAATAATATACCCTGTATTGCCATAGAATATTGAAAGAAAGAACTTGCTGTCACGCCTTTTCAAGTGAGAGCAACTAGAAAATACTAATATGAAAATTTAATATCAATAAATGATCTAAAAATAGAGAAAAATACGAGAATATCAGGTAAAAGAAAGTAATGAAACTAAATAACGAAGAAATAGTTTTTAATAATAATAATAATAATAATAATACGAGGGTCATTCAATAAATAAGGTGAATTTTTCGGTATAAGGACTTCTAATACAGAAAGAAGCTTACTCTTTTTTTTTGTTTTTGTTTTACTTCTTTTTCACATGGATTTAATTTCTTTTGCAGATTAAAAAAAAAGTTTGAGAGTTTTGGCGATTAACAAAGATGGCCGACCAAGAAGCATGCTCCAGGATTGAACAGCGGTCAGTTATCAAGTTTTTGGTTGCTAAAGGGTGCAAACCAGTTGAAATTCATAGGAGAATGCCAACTGTGTATGGTGCCACATGTTTCAGCCAAAAAATGTTTACAAGTGGGCTAAATTGTTTAAAGAAGAACGTAGCAGTGTTGAGGATGAAGACAGGCCTGGGAGGCCTACAGAAGTGAGGTCTCCTGAGCTGATCGAATTCAGTCTGACAGAAGGGTGACAGTGAATGACATTGCAAGGACTTTGAGCTTATCTGTTGGGACAAACGCAGAGGTCATCAGTCAGAAGGAGTTATCTTGCATCATGACAACGCATGGCCTCACACAGCAGCCCAAACGGTGCAGACCATCAACGAGCTGGGCTGGGAACTGCTCCCTCATCTCCCTTACAGCCCAGACCTTGCCCCTTCAGACTTTCACCTGTTTGGTCCCTTGAAAGCGTTCACGAGAGGCACGAAGTCTAAAAGTGACGATGAAGTAAAAAGTGTTGTGAGCGACTGGCTGAGACATTAGTCCAAAGATTTTTACACTGAGGGAATACGGAAGCTTGTGCACAGATGGGAAAAGTGTGTGGCAGTGCTGGGAGACTACGTTGAAAAATTTTAAAAAAGTAAGCTTCTATCTGTATTAGAAGTCCTTATACCGAAAAATTCACCTTATTTATTGAATGACCCTCGTAATAATAATAATAATAATAATAATAATAATAATAATAATAATAATAATAATATGGACATCTGAATATAATCCCACCTACCAGCATCTCTTAGGCAGGATGAGCTCTCTGGTCTTGGTTGACAGTTGTCCTAGAACTGGTAACTTGAACAAAATTACCTTTTGGCTGTCAAGGATAAAACGCAAAAAATTACGAATCTCAATGATTACGAAAAACCTTTATACCGGATAGGCCGTTACCTGGGTCATCAAGGGCCGCGTACCTCATAGAGGAACCAGTGTTTGTGTAAGTGCGCGTGTGGGTCTGTGTATCTGTGTCATTCCTAAACTCCCAGACAAAACTGTTCAATTTAATTTAGCTGAATTTTAGCACACCGAGTTAAATATGAGTCATGCTTTTTCTTTTTTTATTTGCTATATTATTCAAGCAATTATAGGAGAAATATGCAACAGGTTTTACAACATTTATAATTTATAAATATTTATAAATATAAATAATATATTTATATATTATAAAATATGAGATTACATAAATATATATTTATATAAATATATATTATATAAATATATCATATATACATATTATAATAATATAATTACTTAATAATTATATTATATCTTATATATAATTATATATATAATTCTATATATTATTATAAATATAATGATATTTATATAATAAAATAGATAATATATTATCTATTTTATATAAATATCATTTATAAATATAATTTAATTATATATATTATATATATATTATAATAATTATATAATAATATAATTATTAATATTAAAAAATATATATTATAATATAAATTATATTAAATAATAAATATCATATATATATTATATAAATATGAAATATAAATATATTATAGGAGAAATATGTAACAAGTTTTACAACTACATATGCAGTATTTGTGTGCAATGTAAGTTTTAGTATTGTTTCTTTGAGATTCTTTTCGTTTTCCTTTAGAGAACTATGTTCCTTGGATAAAATGTTTGATGCTTTTTATACTCTGCTGCATCAATGTTGTTCCGTTCATCTCTGTCTGCTTCCCACCGTTGGTTAGCGTTCCAAAAAGTTCTTCCTACCAATCTGGTCATAATTCTCTATGTGTTAAGATTTTCCGAATGAACAGGCCAAACCATCACGGTCAAAGAATGTCGCTCAAATCATATTTTTTTTGTTTTTGTTGCATTTGGTATAGCCTACTGTCTTGTTGGAAAATAACCTATTGTTGTTTATTTACATTACGCAACTTTACATTTGGAAATACCTCTTTTTGTAAGATATTTTAGTACACTTTGCCATTAATGGTTTTCTAACATTCAACCAGCTCACCAACACCACATGTAAAAACACACACCTCCGTGCTATAATTCAAACTCCTCCATACTTCAGTGGTTGAACCTCTGACTTGATCTTCAAAGGCAGCGTTCTGGAGCATCAGTAGACAATTCAAATCGTCACTCATCATGCCACAGGAGCAATTATCATCATAATAAATTAACAAAAAAAAAAAACTGAGTGTATCTGCCACGTTCTTTGGAGCAGGACACGTTTCATTGCGTACCGATTTGATGAAAATTATTTATTCAGACTTTTTGAAAAAATGCTTATTGATACAAGATGATTTTTAATTAATGAACTCCTAATTAATTAATGAACTCCTAATTAATTAATGAACTCCTAATTAATTAATGAACTCCTGTGCTAATTTTGCTAAAGTGTTTTCACGATAGTTCAGAACTGTTATTTCTAGCCATTTATCATCTAGTTTTCTTGTCAAGGTCATAGATTCATGTGGTCGTCAATTCTATGAATTAAAGACAATGGAATCTGGATATTCTCAAACTTGAAAAAACTTTGTTAATATCCGAAGACTTTCTGTTTGACGAATACGAGAAGTGGCGTTTATGATTTTAATCTTTGTGCGAAAATTGAGTTTTTTTTTAAAGATGATTTGTAACAAAAATAGCAGTTTCACTCTTTGTTAATTCAATTTAAATTTGTTTTGAAATTCCGCCCTCTATACACACTCAGTATTCTTGTCTTTTTTAGATAGATCTAACATGAATTAAAGTAATTTCTAAGAGTATGTATGTATGTATGTGTGTGTGTGTGTGTGTGTGTGTGTGTGTGTGTGGCGGGGGTTAGCTCAAAGCCATATCATCTTCAAAACTTCACTGGTAAAGAACAGTGAAAATGACAATGTTAATGAATTTATCTTATTTTAAAATTTTACACCAAAGGCTAAAAATAATTTAAAACATGCTTACGCACAAACGCAGCACATCTGTTGTACATTATAGTCGCATATTGTCAAAAGAGAATAATTGCACAAAATATGGAAAGTATTCGCCTTACTTTTTTTTTTATCTAGAAATATATAATTTCTGCGTCCAAGAGTGCGACAAGCAAAATTAGAATCACGTCAAATTGGCATTGAACAAAAAAGCCTGTTAACTCGGAACTGACAAACGATTTTGACTTTCATAATAAGTTTCGCTTTTGTATTTGTTATAACCATTCATTTGCGAAATTAGACTTCCTTAAAGGAGATAGTTATACAAGAATCGCGTAACCCTAAAGATTGCTAACCATAAAAACATCATCCGACGATGGTGCATATCGTAAGATATATTATTATTAATTAAGAATTGATTTCGAATCAGTTAAAATTTATTCTGTTGATGCACATAATTTAAATAAAGCGAAAATGACTGGTTAATAGTTACGAGGGTGGGCTGAAAAGTTCATAAGCTGACTATGAAGGAGTGATGCTAGAGCAGTGAAATCTTGCATGCATTAATTTCAACTTTTCTTATTAATAACTGATATTTGACTGTTCAAAGAAGGCTGTTCATGCTGCTGGTCAAAACAATGTCACTAACAGCAGATATGAGGTCATCATCATTGCAATACTGGACCCCAGCCAATATTTCACAGCTCTAGCATCACTCCTTCATAGTCAGCCTATGAACTTTTCAGCTCACTCTCGTAATTTGTAAATAAGAGAGCCGTGAAAATATGAAAACTTTTCGTAACTAAAATAAAAGGAAGACGAACACGGGACCAGTTCGGTAGTCATCAAACGAAGAATAAAATGGGCAAAAACAACCCAAACAGACAAAACAAAAGAAGCGAAACCTCTCCACTGATAAAGATAAAAAGGACATATAGCTGAGACAGTCATGGATATGACTCTGCAAAAAACACCTGGAAAGTGAAATGGACTCTCATCATTGTAGTCCAGAATAAATACAGCGGGACAAATTTGACAAAATAAAAAAAATAGGCAAAAAAAAAAGGGTGCCTTTGCAGAGGATAAGGCGTGAGTGTAAATCTCATCACACATGAATATAACTGGCTTGCTGAAATCGAATATACACTAACATGTCAAAAGTCACGGGATGGTATCGAGTATCGGGTAGACATCCTCTAGTTCCGCAAAGTTCAACAGCTTGACGGGATATCGATTCCAGATTTGGTCAGAAAACCACTGGAGGGATGTTGAGCTATGCCATCTTGAGAACAGTCCACTACTCCCTGATATTTGTAGATATAAGATCTTGCGTGCGAATAATCCTCTTCACCACATCAAATAAATATTCGACTGGCATCATGTCGGGTGAACGTTGTGGGCATGGCATTTATGAAAAGTTTTCTCAATGTATCGAAAACCAGTTCTAGGCAACCTGGTCCGATGATAAGGTGGATTATTCTGCTGGACTAACCGATTGCTGTTGTTGCTCCTGGGTCAATGAATGGATGCAAATGAGCAAGTAGCAGTTCAACATAATATTCACCAGTGAATAACGTGTTTAGGTCATTGGAACACTCCCAGCATCATTATGGAATTAATACCAGTCTGCACGGTGCCTTGTTGACAACTGAGGTTCATGGTCACATGATGTCTGTTCTACATCTGAGCCCTATTCTCAGGCTCAAACAACTCATCTGACCACGCCACATATTTCCAATCCTCTAGAATCCAACTAGCGACGTTGAGAGCATAAACGAGGCGTCGTGTCGTGGCGTTTGCGGGCGCACCCTGATGGTTCTTCTGCTTTTATACACAACGGAAGTTACAGAAGGCAAAAATGATCAGTTAGATACGCATCTCTTCCTGAATGTGGTTGTTATTTAACCAGCGCTACTTGTCTGTTACTACAGGCAATTCTAGCCAGAGGGTTGTAATACTTTATATCAGGTTTTCGTCGTGTACACATGGCACTCTATAACGAGGGATATATCCTCGAAATTTCAGAAATGGAATGTCCTGTCAATCTGGTACCAACTAGTGTGCTCCGAACTCAGATAATTCGCGTTGCTTTGCTATGAGCAGCCTAGCCAGTGTTCACATTGACTTATCAGATATCAGGGCACAACTCATATGTAACTCTGGATATTTCTACGTACGCTGGCGCTACCTACCATTACCTTTACACACTGCTGTATCATGACAATTGGCACGTCATCGTAAAAAGTAGGCAGGACATGTAGGAACAGTGTTACAGTTGTGCAAACAAGTTGGGTTCGAAGATATTCATAAAGGATAGGAATATTAACCACACCCTATTCTCATAAGCAAAATACTATATTCTCAAAAAATAAAAATGATTAAAATATTCTAGTTTGTAAAAAATCAAATTGTAGACGTGGCAATTTCATTTGACGAAAACCAAATAAAGTTAAAACTGAAAAATATAAGGACATTACCCAAGAGTTAAAAGAGCTATGAGATATGAAGATTATGAAACAACTTATAAGGAATAATTCCAAAGAAAAATAATAATAATCAATCGAACGAATGATATATTTTAAAAATAAACCTTTCCTGTTTTTCTTCTATTTTCATTTGTTCTTTCTCTTTCATCTTCTTTCTCTTTTACTTTCTCGTCTTTCCTTCCTCAGTTTCATCCCTCCTTTCTTCTTTCTTTCCTCTGTTTTTCTTTCCTTTTTCCATTGGGTTCTTTTCTTCCCTTGTCCCCAGTTTCTTTCTTCTTTTATTCATTTTTCCATTTTCTTTTTCTTCCTTTCTCATTTATTTTCTTCGTATTTCTTTTTTTTTCCGTTTTCCCCTCTCCCTTTTTCTTCCCCGCTTTATCTTTTCTCTTCATCCTACTTTCCTACCACCTTTTCTTTTCCCATACCATTATTTTATCCTTCCATTTTTGCGTTTCATTCCTTCCTTTCCCACGTATTTCCCTCTGACAGAAACGCATTTCTTAAACTAACATCAATCCATCTTACTTCTAGAAACTCGATTCTGTTTTGATAAATTCCCCATCGTCTCCAGTTGAATCTGTCTGAAATTCGAACCTAGCCGCATTCGCAGCCCATTCGCTGAATTACAACCAATAAAATTAAAGGGATGAAATTCAAGACCTCCACCGACAGACACTCTTTGATTACAGGCATAAACAACATCCGGGCCTTCAATAAACAAATACCTTTTTTCAACAGTTACGATGTCTGCATAATATTTGTTTAGAGTAATTAAACAGAAAGTGATCTTGTCGGCTTAATTAATACGCTCGTTCACTTCCTTCTACTTCTCGAATATTCACAAAATTAGCCGACAAATGCAAGTCTGGAACAACGTCATCTCTCTGAGTACATCAGTACCAATGCTTCAGAAGACGTAACTTTCATAAATTCGAAGACGTTATTTTTAAAGCGTGACACAAAATAGCATTGTGGACCAATTTAAAAACATACCAAATAATGACTAAAGGATAACTAACATAGCTTCCGGGAATTAATAATCAGTTAATAAACAAAGGATCATGGGTAGTTTTCTTCGATTTTTATTTCCATCATCCTCACAACAATCCACAAAATTATTTATGATAATTACTTAATAATCGAATATTGATGGCATAGATACATATAATTAGGTCGAGCCATAAATAATTTCCATTTTTGCTTATGTTGTAGCATACCTACGAACAATAATGGGTATGTACGCATTCACATAGATACAGTAGTAAATACTGTATGTTGGTCGGCAGTTGGGTCCCCAGACGAGGCTATGTCCAAGGGCAGAGACTCGTCTCGGGAAACAGCTACCAGACCCCGTTTTATACGGGAGTTTACGGGGAATTTTTGGCCGAGCCTACGGTCTCGAAAAAACACGTTAAATTCGGACTTGTGCCACATCTGATCGCGTAGGGCGGTTGGTAGATATCCCGCAGTTGGAGATTTATTGTAGAATTCACTTGACTCACTTCTAGCAGTTGACTACTACTTCTACGCGCTGCTGGCGAATCTTATATGTGTTGTTCTTGTCCTAAGTATTATCGTTCATTACCAATATTGTTTGATTATTCTATTCAGTAACTTTCCCTCGGTTACAACAGAAGCTTATCAACTCTATTCTTTCAAAAATAAATTGCAATTACATTTTATTCACTTATATAAACACAATTATTTACAATGTGTTGTTGTCACTTAGGCTTTGAGTAAAATTCTCCAGATTCTGATTTGAAAAATTTTTTGACGAATTCTTGAATCTGATTTTTATTAGAGAAAGTTTTCAATATTAAAGCGTCTTGCAGCGATTGAAAAAAATCGGTTGGTGCAAGGACAAATGAATATGGCGTGTAGGGTAGAAAAGCCTTAGTTCCCAAATGTTTTCTCGTGCTATTTTACTGTATGCATCCTTGCATGTTTATTATTGACGAGCGTAGAACGCTTTTCGACTAAAATTTTATGGACATGTTGCAGCTGCTGGGCGTATAAATGTGCATTTAATATATCGTTGCGTTTTAGGAATTTCAAATAAATAACACGCCGACGATTCCACCACACGCACAATATTACTTTTGTTCCATGCAGCTCAGCTTTTGAATGTTGGTTGTGGAGATTTATCTTTGTCAATTACTTTTACGTTGAAAATTGTAACCAGTCTTTCATCACCTGCCATCATATATTTAAAGAACGGTTTATTTCTCTCTTGTGAAAGGAGTCTCGTCGCTATGAATAAACGATCTGCTTTCTGCTTTTCATTAAAAGCGTGTGAAACCCAAACACCCAGCTTGCTAACTTTTCACATTTTTTTCTAAGTATCAGCATATGGTAGATGGTGATGTGTTTAACATTTTTGTTAATTCCCAAGTACTTTATCGTGGATGGCTTTTCACTAATGACTTTAGAGCTTCATCATCAAAGTCCGATGAACGGCCCCCCGATCTGAGTTCATCTTCCATCGATGTTTCTCCAGAACGAAACTTCGGTAACCAATTTCATACTTGGCGGTTAATTATAACTCTTTGATTATAAACACTGAATATTTTTCTAGGTGTCTGCATAGCATTATTCTCTTGCCTCAGCAACCATAACATCAAATTTACTTTCAATCTCTCCATTAGTAGTGATAAATGTATTCTTTAATGCACTGTCTACGCTATTATTGCCATACAGAACTAAGGCATGCTAGTGTACTTTTTTAATCTAGTTCATCCAATGCAAGGGAGTAAAGCCACTGAGACACAAGTGTGTGTGTAAGAGAAACAGAAACATTACTAAGGAGCAAGAACAAAAGAAAAGTAATCAGGAGGATAGTAAATGGCAATTGGCATTGCATTTAGATTTTTGCAGATTAAAGTTGGCTGGAAAGCATGGAGCCGGAAGGGGGTTCCACAAGCAAGAAGTACAAGAAAAGAAACTGATAGCATAGAACTTACGGTTACATCTAGCTAGCTCAACTGTAAATTGATAAGATCTCGTCGCCAGTTTAATACTGCTCTTAAATTTAAAAAAAAATCTAGGCACCACAGCGAAAAGTTAATCTGAACAATTATCATGAAATTATTTATAAAAAGGCATAGGGAGGCAACGTTACGTCGATGGAAAAGTGACTAAATGCTAGACGTAAAATCCAGGCCAATGATATTGCTGATTTTTCTTTGGATTTTACGAAATTTATTCTTAACTTCCATGTAAGATTAGTTGTTAGGATGATACATTCGGCATTGCAATTGATTCTCCAAACGGAAATTACTTATGACGCCACTTAATATTGTCGGAGTTTGATATTGTAATTGCGTAGTAAATGAATGTCACTTATAAACAGTGTAAATCCGCGTCTGTTGTGATATGCGCTGATCACTGAGATATTTCAGATACTGCCTCAGCATTTGTTTATAGGATCGAGCTGTTGCTCAAAAGAAGGTTCTTATTTAAAACTAGAGCGAATAGCTCTTAATATATATATATTTTTAAATCCATGGGATATTATTGATCCATTGCACAGGGGTGTAGGGATAGGCGATTAACTGATTTTCTACTAAAAGATCATTACTTTAAATGCCACAAACTCGGACATCAGGTTCTTTTTCACTAAAAATCATTCTTCATTTTTTTTATTTTGCTTCATCATTTATGTTTCTTTCTATTTGTTTGTTTTTTCTCAAATTTCTTTCCTTATTAATTTTTCTTTTGTTTCACGTATTCATTCTTTTTCTTTTTCATTTCTTTTTCTTTCTCATTACGTTCATTTTTCCTTCCTTCATTTCTGCTAATCCACTCAGAACTTATTCGTTCCGCCCATAAAATAAATAAATAAATAAAAATGGCGTCGTATATTTTTCGGACGCCCTACACCGGAAGTCGATACTCAAACGGTAGTCATTAGAATTTGTAAATGCACCGGGTGCGTTGAGTTAAGCCAGATGTGGGACTGACAATCTCGGAGCATTTGTTTAGCTCCATGGTTTCAGCAAAAATCACTCGTGTCGAGGCGTTAGGTTCTATTTTTTGGAAAATGCAGATACTTACAGGCAAAGAAACCCTGTCCAACTTTATATCCGTACTGGTCCTGCCATTATAGGCACTCAAGCAGAGGTTAAATATACATATCTAATATATCCATTATATTTATATTACTTTAAACGATATTTTTAGTTGATACCTGTATTGGAGTAGACCTTCCGCTTTTTTTAATTTTTATTTTAAACAGTATTTATTTCGTTTACCAGCCTGCATACTCTTGAAAACTTATTAATGTACATGTACCCAGCTTTGCAGGAGAAACTGCCATCTGATCTGACGTGCTTTAATCAAGCGGCAACGAAGAGATTCACAATCAAGCAAGGTTCTATTTGCCTTTAAAAAACATTCAGCCGCTTAGATTGATCGAACCTGTCAAAAGTGGTTTGCAAAGATTTCGGGTGAAGATTTCTCACTTATCGATGCTCCACAGTCAGACAGACTAATTATGGTTCTCTTAGAATCGTACATCGTCTCAGCCGGAATAATCTATAAAAGGATACGCATCGCAACTGTCTAATCATTCCTACTTTGTGTAATCTTTTGTTCAAACGGCTTTCTGATAGCGGGTGACAGAAAAAGTACTTGGCTGAGGTGTTTTCTCTCCATCTCCTGAAGCCTGGTTCAATTTCTTATTCCGTGAATGAGTATGAAATAAGCCAGACAATCTAGATGACAGTTTTCCTTCACGAACGTATGATTCCTTATGGTAATAGTAGTGGTGAAAAATAACCGTTTCCATACAGGAAACATTCACTATTCATTGCGTTACGGTCGATTGAATTTCATAATTCTTTTTCTCGGTTGATTTTGTTTAGAGGCATATCAACCTTTATAGATTATTTAATGTCGATTTGTACGCAATTTGTATTTTTTGTACGCAATTTTAATTTACTTTTTGAGATAATAATATTCTCAGTGATGCAAGTCTTACTAATTAACCCATAGTTGGGAGGAGAGGAGGTGGATTCACACTTTTCCCGAGGGTATTTGTGCGTAAGTGAATATAACAAATCCAACTGAAATTTGAACTCGGCTCTCAGATTTCCAATTTCGAGCCGTTATCCATTACACCATTCGCACATCCAAGCTTACAGAACCTAGTATTCCTAAGCGGTCACCCATCTAGGTGACAGTGATAGGCTCGACATTGCTTATATTTGGTGATCTTATGGGAACCGGTGTATTAAAGTGATGTGGCCGTAAGCTCTTTTTCTTAGAGAAGCTTTTCAGGAAAATAGGCTTCCGTTATTACTCTTTCCAGGATCGCTGGGAGTTTCCTTCCTAACCTTTTTTTGAAGATTGTGTGGAAAGTCGAACATCTTGATTATAGCATTAGATTCCTTTCCAATTATATCTGTTCCAATATCTGTTGTTGCTATTGCAGAAATGTTCAAGCGTGGTAGCGCTTTCTATATGGAAGAGCCGTTTGCTAGCCTGTAGCGGCCGTGTATAGGTTTTGATAAAGGTCTAAAGCAAGGATGGCCAACATATGGCGCATGCGCCATAAGTGGCGCGTTGGATGCTTACAAGTGGGGCATTGCATCCTTTTGATGAAAAGAAACTAAGCCACTTCTACTCATTCATTTCAGTGATTTTATATTTATTGCACGTCCTTTGCGAAAGTGCTAAAAGTTTGATTTGTGTTTGTCCCATTTCTTTTTGTTATAACTTTAAAACATGTCCATATTACAACGCGTACTGAAAGGAAGTGAATGCTTGTGTGGCGCATTTAAATTAATCGTACAAAATATTGGCGCATGGAATCAAAAGTTTGGCCACCCCTGGTCTAAAGGATTCATTCGCTTGATGCCAATTTAATCATTGATCAGAGAAAACGTTGTATATAGATGATAGTTGATACATTTCAGAATGTATGTCATCCACATGAAAGTCTCGACGAGGCTATCTATGAATATAATTCAGTTTCTCAAGTTAATATCTTGCTTTTGTAGTAACGTGGTGTCGGAACATCTACCTCTATCCCGCAGCCTAACCTGTGTTCAATTTCCTTACCTCCTGTACTAGATCTGTTACAACTGATCCATACATCGATGTATTTGAAGTGTTGCAAGTTTATTAATTCAACATTCTTAACTGATCCATAAATTCAGGATGTTCATTGTTTCTCTTTTGGAAAGGTTTATTTTGAGTCCTACTGAATGCCCGAATGTTCGAGGACAATTTCTTCACATCTGTGCTGACAGCTTTTCCAAATTATTTTTTGAATTTTAAAAATAAAACAAACTCGCATGGTATTTCATTTCAGTTCACTTGGCACGCACGCGAGTGTTTGTCAAATCAACTCTTAGCTTATAACGTAACTCTTTGCTCACCCATTTTTTTCCCTCTCTCGCCATGAATTTGCTTTCACGGTTTTGTTTCGAATTCTAATTCTAATATTTATCTGAATCGATAGAAGACATTGTTATTCACAACCCTGACCGCCACGAACATATTTCTCAACTTTTGTTCTTGTCGGAAACTAAAAAAAAAAATATAATTCTTTCTCCCTCCGCTTTTTCGAAGAGAAAAGGGATATGAAAACTTTGTTTTTCCTTTAGACAGGTACGCATTGCGCAAATTGAATTCCCTGGCATCAGCTGCGAGGTTGAGAATAAGTTGGTACGTGTGGTCTTTTAAAACCGAAAATGAATTATTAAATTAGTCTAGCTGCAACGGATACGGGCAAACTTGTGAAATCCGACGTGAGTCGTTTTTCTTGCCACGGGTGATAGTGATAAAACGAAGACATTTATTTGAATCATCAACACTATACCATGCAAGAGATACCCAATATACTTAAAATATCCAAATCAAAATTTTTTCGTATGACCTTGATTATGTTAGTCACTTTGATATGTGTCTTCCACATAATAAAAAACAAAATAAAATAAAATAAAAAATTACTGAACCGTTTTTCTATGTGATTCCCAGCTTAAAAAAATAATAAAATGTTTCGATTTTGAAAGAAATAGTTTCGGGTGGTGAAAAGTGGATACTTTACAGCAACATAGAATGCATGAGACAAATGAAGTAAATTTCTACTAAACATACCAAAGTCAACTCTTCATCCAAATAAAGCGATGCTGTAATTAGAAGAGAATCCTTCTTCTTTTATGAATACTTTTCAGAGTACCAAACAATCGATTTGAACATTTACAGCACCCGATTAGACGAATTTAATACAACAGTCAACTAAAATCTCCTATCCGGATTTAGTTAAGAGAAAACACGAGACATTCCATCAGGCGGATGTTTCTTAGGTGACCTGTTAAAACTATTAAGTCTTGACTGGAAAATTTTTACTCATTTGATATATTCGCTGGATATTGACTTTCGGGGAAACATTTATTCTATTCTTAAATGATTTCTATTGATTATTTTTTAAATCACTGGAAGACTTCAAAAAGCTTGTAAATCACTTCTTTGAAAGAAAAAATATGAGAGGACGCAATTATGAAGTTGCATGAAACATGACAAAAGAGAGCAGAAGAAAATACTTTATTCAATAAAGTTTATATAGAATGTCGTCTTTTTTATTATTAAAACGAACGAATCTTTTGGCCAACCTATTAACTATACAAGAACAACAGATAAAAAAAAATCACGCACTTATACCCGTCCGCATAGTTCTACAAGTAATATGAGATCTTATAGAAAAATAATTTAGATGTGAAGTTTCGAATCTTATCCAAGTGATAGCGAGGCCATGTCAAGTAGTGTTACTCATCAAATCTGAAAAAAACAATTTCACTTTACAATCTTATTTTTTACAAGAGTTATGTAGCTATCTTCTTGCTAAATTTACAATACTGAGCTTATTACGATTCATCTATCAATTTTTTTCATTCGTTCTTTTTCTATATCACTATTTCTTTTCTCTTGTTCCCTCTCTCTAATTCATTCTGCTCATATCTATCTATCTATCTATCTATCTATCTAAGCCCCGATTCCTTTAAGAATCTCTTCAATCTTGTTAAACACCCATGTGGATAAAAGCAACGCTTCTGATAGCATGTCGAACAGTGCCATCTATTTAAACATTCCGTACATTACTCAACCAGCCTGTCTTCCTTAATTAAGTCTCCATGAAATTAAACAGACAAATCAAAACCGTATCATTTTCTTCACTTTTACAGGTTGGATAGTCTCTGTTCCTCTCCTTTGAATACCACACGCAAAAATCCAAAAGAAAAATCTTCATCATTCTGCCTTCATTTCGAACACTTCGCTCTTCCACTTTCTTCAGTATTTACTGAATTTATCTGAAGAAGAATTATCAATATGCCAAAGGTTATTTCACATATATCGTACTCATTGTTGTTTCGGTCGCAACACTTCGGTTGGTGTTCTCCCTTGACTTCCTCAGTATTTGTCCAATGTCCTGTGTTATCAATATTCCAAATGTTATACTCTGTTGTTTTTGCAAGCCTAGAAAGTTGTGATAAAGAAGCAAAAAGAAGGTAATCGCAAAAGTCATCAAGATCGTCATCTTTCTTTTAATCCGACCAAAACCTTTATTTACATTTACTATTTGTGATTGCTTCAATCCACGATACTTCAAGGTCATGGTAGCCATAGAATAGGTGGCTTAGAAGTCTTTTTGTTTGGCTTTAACAGTGTAATTTATAATATATGATAATTCGACCAAGAATCTAATCTCACCTGGATTTAGAAATACGACTGGATATATGCTAGAGTATATAAAAATGATAGGAAAATCAGAAATATATATACTAAACACGTAAATAGATATTTTTTCAAAATTGTTTCAAGTTGGTACTAAATTTTAAAAAGAATGCAATACATCCGTACAGAAAAATGATTTTTAACTTTTCGAGAACCTAATGAGGAAAACTCATGAGCAAAATAAAATATTGGACATCATCCTGTGATATTTAATCCCTGATTCCATGCTGAATTCTTAATGCATTCTTTGCAATTCCAGGCGTGGTATTTTATTTCGCCATTACAAATCGGCGCTTATTCAATGCACAAAAGAGAGATTTAGCGTGATAAGAGTGTCCAATGGAAAGAGGAAATGATCCACCGTAAATGTTTTACAATTTCACAGAATGATCTTGTAGATTTTGACTGTATAATTATGAAAAAAAAAATGAACAAAATAAAGCCACTGTCAAACGCGTTATTCGGTAGAATGTTTTTGTTTAACAATGAAAATACACAATATGGGGCGGGAAAATACAGCGGACAAATCTCGTCCTTTAGCGATATAATACCTTAAAGGGTTACAAGAACCGAAAAACAACTTTAGAGAGTAACTATATTATTTGCACATTAATGTAAATTGTCATTATCAATACAAGTCAGTTATACCTTTCGTTTCGGATGATTTAATCGTAGATACAAGCAGCGACTAACAATTTTTAGGCATTATCTTAAGAAGAACCTAAAAAAGTCAATGACACATCCCTACTACGAATTATTTTCATGTCAGAAACCTGTTTTCCAAACTGCCTATCAGCTGCTGTCTGCAATAAGGCAACAAAATTGGTTCAATATTTATCGCCATACTATTAACATCCAACGCATATATTGAGAGCCAACGTAATAAAGTACGAGGAATTATATATATATATATATATATATATATGTATATATATATATATATATATATATATATGTATGTATATATATATATATATATATATATATATATATATATATATATATATATATATATATATATATACATGTATTTTTAAAAATGACGGCAGAAATTCTTTTTCTTTAAATGTAAATTTTTGCGTCCAACACTGTTTCAGAAAAATTCGTTGTAAAAATAAAATTATTAGTAAAACAATAAGTCGATATATATATATATATATATATATATATATATATATATATATATATATATATATAAAAGTGAACATTGAAGTCAACACTTAGAGGCAACAGTCTGTTTCATGCTAGTCGCAATCGTCAGGCCACGAATGCTGTTATTTTTCTCGGCTATTTATATATAAAAGTCAGTGGTACATAAACGAGTTCCGGCAAAATAACCGCCAAAATAGACTACCCACAATGCACCACTGACCCGTATATATAAATAGCCGAGAAAAATAACCGCGCTCGTGGCCTGGCGATTGCGTCTAGCATGAAACAGACTGTCGCCTCTAAGTGTTGACTTCAATGTTGCACTTTTATATATATATATATATATATATATATATATATATATATATATATATATATATATATATATATATATATATATATTATATTTACACACGCTCTATCTCTGATATTGAGCACTTCATCCCATAAATATAGCACATCTTAAGACATGTATATATGTATATAATATTTATTGCGAAAATTTTGACTTACATAAAATTGGTATAAACCAATCTGACACCCCAAAACAAGTTCTGATGAACATTTTTTTTTTAAAATGATGATATTATTTACAACATTTTAACCTTTCGTAGGTTATTTAAAAACAAAACATATTTTGGATTTCAGGAGGTTGCTGACAGTAGCCGGTATTTCCATGCTCTCTACAATGTATTGAACGGGTTCGAAGAAGGACCGGTGTTTTCAGACTGATTTCATCATAAGTTCTAATGCGTGGAGGGGCTTATATTGAAAACGTCCCCCACATCTGTTGGCCAATACCAATATTATTGTAAAAATATTGTCATCTATCTATCTATCTATCTATCTATCTATCTGTTATAGTAGATTAAAACAAAAACAAGTTGAAAATTGCTACACAATAGCTTTCATGTTTCAGCAATAATTGTGCCTCTTCAGTAAATAACTGGTGAGTAAAATATTTATTTTTAATTTCAGAAGCAGAATATCCCTCTTTTTCGAAAGAGAAGACGCGATAACAACAAATCAGAATTAAAAAGAGACATGTGGGTTTACCCTGATTAACCGATTGGGTGTTAAACCTAAGCTAAATTCAAAATGAACATAGAAAAAAAATTTTGATCATGGTAAAATGTGGTCTGAAATAAAATCATAGACAAAGTCATACGTGGCAGATAAGAAATTGATACAAACTATAAGCGAGTGGCAATCTTGTATCATAATTATGAACAAATATAACTTGTTCGTTTCTTTTTATAAGAAGGTAAGGAGAGGGGTGAGGAATTAATCAAACGTATAGCTAATTGCAACATAGATTTAATAGTTGATAATTAAAAGGCTTTTTTTAAGAAAACTGGGAATAAAAAATAAGTGTTTAAAAATAAAAAATAAGTATTTAAAAATAAAAAAAATGTGAAAAATCTAAAAAGATTAGTGCTGAGTCATGAAAACTATTGTGTAGCGATTTTCAACATGTTCTTTTAATCTACGATAGTAAATAATATTTAGCTCTACACCCTTTTTCTAAATTAAATATTACAAGCAGTGGAATTTATACTCCATTTGTTTTTATCTCATACCTGGATATCTATCTATCACAGTCTTTTTTTCAGTAAGGGTTACCTTGTACAAGTTCAGGGGCCACTCGAGGTAGAGGGTTAAATTAAGAGGCACTTTATGGGGACAGAAGGGGAAGATAACGTTTAACCCTAGACTTGAACATGTTAGGATTGTAGTGATCGGGGAAACAACCTCTTGGGAGTCGGTTTCACCGAGCAATGGTTTGCGGGAAGTAGCTGTTCGAGTAGAACACGAATGGAATGTTGGTGGTTTGCTAAAATATGAGTGGCATGGCGGATTCTAGCAGTTAAGAGTAGAACTGGCGGAACCAAGGAACATTGTTCGCTCGAGCACTTTCCATGGAAGTAGTAATAGAGCAGTGAGAGGCTTGCCATATCCCTCCTGAGAGAGAGAGAGAAAGAGAGAGATAGAGAGAGAAAGAGAGAGGAGAGAGAGAGGTGCAAGGTGGAAATTATTTCATCACCCACAAGGACTCGGAGACGCTTTTGAACTCTATCGAGACTGGAAAGTGAGGACTGAATGTCATCCGCCCAAATATGAGAACAGTACTGCATTTTAGGCCTTATCTGTAGAGGTAAAGATAGCATGTGGGATCAGGTACTTATTGGAGTGGTACGGGGAGCTGGCTATTTTTCTCGCTTCGTTTGTGATTTTTCGTATGTACGACTTTCACTTTAGGTTAGGTGTGAGTTTAAGGCCCAATGGTCTTTCAAGGCATGGAGCCTCGCCGAAGGGACATCCATTCATCGTTAATGGCAGTAGATCGGGGTTCGATCGGCGGTAATGGAATGTAATTAGTTTGGTTTTCGAGGCATTGAATATAACCAGCTAGTTTTCCCCCCACTGAGAAGTTAGTGCTAGATTTGATGTGTGCGTGCGTGTGTGTGTGTGTGTGTGTGAGAGAGAGAGAGAGAGAGAGAGAGAGAGAGAGAGAACCAGGCTAGCACTCTAAAACCTTCGGTTACGATGATGACTTGCGACTTAACGCTAACACAGTTCCGAACAGTTTCGTCTACCCAGTTTCACGGACAAGGCTTTGGTCAACTCGTGGAATGGTTTTCATGCATTTCACAATGGTGCAGCACGTTAGGATCATCTCCCAAAGTCGATATTGTCAGAGATAAAACCTCTTGACAAATCGTCCATGGTGAGATTCCACAATGAAAATGTCTCATTTTGGAAATCTATAAACAGGTTGTGGGTGGTCACTCTGATCTTTAATTTTAGTTGGCATTATAAGAATAAATTCCTGTGTTAAATTGAACATTTAGCGATGCCTTGTTAGTATTTTTACATATTGCAAATTTCGGACTCCTTATAACAGCCAGGCTGTTCTCTAAAAGTCATATAGGAAGAAAATGAGTAACTACCGACACCGAGGTTCGAGCCTGCCACTCTGGACTTATGAATATGTTTTCCGCCAGGTATATAAATAGCGATCTCAGGCTATTGACTGTAGTGACTATTGAGTGGAACTACCCAGTCGAATTAGTGTGAATTATTGTGCATCGATGATTTGGGTTTTGATTTAGGATTTACCAAACGTTAAGCCGAGCCGCGCAACTAATTGACTTTTATTTCTTTGTTCTTGCTGAGTATTTATTTGCGGTTGTAATTAAATACTGCTTTATTTTAACATTGAACTCTTGAGTTATACTTAATTATTAACAGCCAACGTACTTCACAAAATATATGTAACAAAATTATGTAAAAAATAACCTGATATTTGCGATGTCTGTTCGAAAGGTATACAGCTCTTTTGAGTATCTCAGTCGATGTTGACTTGACAACCTTACTGACTTCACAAACAGACACTCTCCCCTGGTGTTACACAGTCGGTAGTGAGACAGCATTGACTGTGACCTTAAATATATGAGTGACTGTCGCATTTATACTGGCACCTCTTGCATTTTCTTTTTCACAAAACATCGCATCACCCATGTTTGTGAGCAAACCTTTATGCATTTAGCTCCCTGCGAATTCTGGCATAGTCGTTGAAAAGTTTGAAATTTCTAAGCATGGGTGAAATTAAGGATAAAGAAAAACGCGACAAAGCGGGCTATGTAAAAAGTAAAATGCATGGAGGGAAAACTGGATGAAGGGAATCTAAAGTGCCATTGTCCCAGATAAGGGATTTTGTTGTCGTTAATATTAAATAATGATGAAATCATTGCTCAGTAAAGTTGTTTATAAATACGAAGTATTTTCAGAAGGAGTCCAGGCGTTTAATATCACCTCACTATATATATATATATATATATATATATATATAGTGAGTGAGTGAGTGTGAGAGAGAGAGAGAGAGAGAGAGAGAGAGAGAGAGAGAGAGAGAGAGAGAGAGAGGGAGAGAGAGAGAGATGAGGGAGATTTCCAATGATTAGACTCATGTTTTCCTAATAAAGATGGAACTGGATGCGAATTTGATATATTTATTCGCGAGATTTCTTGACAATTCCTGCTTTCTGATTTGATTTCAAAGTCCGGCCAACTGATCTCAGTGACTTTTGACTGAACTAATCCATGCGCAGCCATCTTGGAATCTTTCGGTTATTAGGCGGAAAAATGACTTAAGTGACCATAGGGACCTTCAAATATTGGAAGATGGCCATAATCGACGCATCTCTGTTTCCCATCGAACAGTTTCTTTATTTTCAAGTGTGCAGACGAGCGAGCGAAATGCTATAAATTCTTTCAGTACATAAATAATAAACCATTGTATTAAATTGACGCATACAAAACATACACTTGGCAAGCATTAACAATAACCCCGAAGTATTCATTATAATTATTTGATATTTATGTAGTTGTATCTTGTTTTTGTTCTTCTATGTGCCGCGTGTCTGTTCAAGACTTGGACAATTATGCCTCACCAAAACTTTCTATCCTTCGTAGCTCTTATTAATGTTTGTGTTTTTATTATTTCCTTCTCCATCCCCTTTCTTCCACCCATTTATACAAGCTCGTTCGGTAGGTTCCTCGCTACTTTCCCCTGTCTCTCTTGCTTTCAATATGCCCTGTGTGTGTTAAATCTTTCAAGCCTCCTTTCCTCATTATGTTCCAGAAATTTTAACTGTCTTTTTTCTGACTATGTATAATTATCCCTTTTCTCCCCATTTTTCGTAAATCTTCCTCGTTGCGCACATGCTCTGTCCATGGCATTTCAATATTTTTCTGTAGATCCACATATTTCAAGTTTTCTCTTCATCTGCCATATAGGAAGATTGATATTACATAACAGTTCAGCACTCGTTTCTTGCTTTCTAACGAACAATTTCTGTTTCATTTAACTTTATTTAGTTTTTGGAAGGCATCTTTTGCTATTCCAATGTACTTTCGGATTTTGATGTCACATTTTCTGCCATCTGTTAAAACATTTACAAGACATTTAAACTTCCCTTTTTTTATACATAAAAGAGTACTGAACTGCTACGTAATATCTGCCCTCCTTTAAGGCAGCGAATGTTGGGCAACCTCCTCAAAGATGAAGAGGAAACTCGAGGCAACGGAAGTGTAGTTCTAAAGAAGGTTGCTAAGGATACCATGGGCCGAACATGTGAGCAACGATGAGGTTTTGAAGAGGATGCAAAAAAAGAGGAAACTTATACTCAACATCAGGAAGAGGCAGCTGAAATTTCTGGGATACATAATGAGAACGTAAAGGAAGGCATGGAAAATCTGATACTCACAGGGCGGATAGAGGGACAAGGAAAGCAAAAGACAAAAAGACAAAACTTATTGATAGCTACAAGGGACAGAAGGAGGTGGAGAGCCATGATCGCCTACGACCTGAAGGGTCACAGTACATAAGAGAGAGAAAGAATTTGTAGCTCGCATCTTGAACTTTTTCTCTAGCTGACAACCATATATTCTTCTTCTAATTAATATTTAGTGTTTCTTCTCGCTTTCCTTTACTACCTTGTCTTGGAGGTCCTGTAATTTCTTTCTGTGTCTGTTATCAGCTGTACATTTTTTCAAGATTGTACCCACTGATAATTTAATTTATAGAGTAATTTTTTTCTCTTTAATATTTTCTTTTTAAGTAGGATCATATTATCTTGACATTATTTCTTCATTATTATTCCAATCACATATGATTTGTTATTAACTTTATCGCCGTTTAGAATTTTTGAGTCTCACGAACAAATAAAAACATGTTTTTTTTTAGAGAATAATGTTAAAAGATATTGGCATAACTCCACTAAAACCAGTACATAACCCGTATAAAAACAACGAGGTTGTCGGAAATGAAGCTCGTCAAAACTCGGGGACTATAGAAGATGAGTTTTCAAACTAAAAGTTACGTAAAAAATGTGCGCTACACCAACAAGAGTTTTGCCCTAGCTTTCTGATTATGTCTTTTCATTAGTTTACAGTTTATTAAACTAGTTTTGTTTCCATTCTTCGGCCTTTTGAAGTTATATGTTGGTAATTTGTTGAAAATGATTTGTTACGTTTTTCGCTGTTCCTTGGTTGAATGTCCCATGTGGTAGTCTACAGAAATTGGAGTTGTTCTGGTCTTCGGCCTTTCTCAAATTTACATTGCATCTGGTAGTTTTTAGAAGACGAATTCCTCCTTTTTTTCTTTAGTCGTCAATAGAATATTTCATGTTGTGCTTGATAGAATGGATTTGACGCAGTTCATGTCCTTAATTATTGGCTCGTAGAAATCAATTATTTTCCGTTCGTTGGCTGTGTATTTCATCTGATGGAAAAGAGAAAGACAGACAAACGGTTAAAGTCTGACCGATCTTCGTTTTCATAATTCAAGTGGAAGCTTTTATACTTCTTAATTTTTGCTCAGACTTATAAACGACTGATTGCAAAAGCGATATATAGCAGCTTATACTTGAATGACATGTGGAAATCTTTAAATATTGTACAGAAGATATTTAGTTGATGTAGTGACATCATTAATGTTGGAACAGTCAGAAGGAGCGTAGTAAAAGGATGAACATCGTTACAAGAATCGTGGCCTTCCTGACAAAAGCTAGAAAGTATATGGAGATGATCTTCACAAAGATGTTGGAAGAACCAAACACAAATAAAATCGTCCAGACGACAGCATTACTAAAATAAGCTACACTGAAAAAGAATAATGGCTTGCTGTCACTTGATACCGAGTGAAAGCAGGCAGTTTATCCTGGTGCGAAAAATGAGTATATAATAATAATAATAATAATAATAATAATAATAATAATGTTACTGACAAGCGATTGTAGAGCGCTCGCCAATCGCTTTTCCACCGTCCTACCTTTTCTATAAATACTTCCACGATAATTGTTCAAAGGAACTCTTCGTACCTAGACTTTTGGAATTTAAGCGCAGTACGAGATTTCATCAATTAGCACTTGAGCTGGCTACATGTAGCCGTAAATTCTATGCTAACAGTTTCTTTTCTCGCACTTCTCGCTTGTGGAATTCCCTTCCAGCTCCATGCTTTCCGATCAACTTTAATCTTGAAAAATCCAAAGGCAATGTTAATCGCTTTCTGCTGTCCTGATTTTTGTTCTCGGTCATTAGTAATGTTTCTGTCTCTAATTCCACACACAGTAAACCCTTGTGTTTTAGTGGCTTTACTGCTTTGCATGTGGGTGAACTCAAAACAGGAGCGACGATGAATGAATCCTTGTGGCACCTACGGACACGAACATCGTAAAGACGAATCAGAAGTACCAAGCCCTGGCAGGGCAAATCAGAGAAGTGTTGCAAGGATCAGCTTAAGTTTCCCCCTTTGTGGTTGGCACACACGAGAACCGGTTTTCCTTGTAAGATGCCCTGGCAATGTGTAGCAATCAGCGCTACTTGGAATAGCTCATGTGCTGAAAAAATGTCTTTAAGCTGCGTGTAGGAGTAGAGATATGACCATCATCAACGGTCGAAATATCTTCAAGTCGATGAGGGTCTCAAACAATAATAATAATAATAATAATAATAATAATAATAATAATCATAATAATAATGATAATAATAATATTAGTAACAAATATCATGACACTAGGCATGGATCTCGTTGCTTCTGAGGTTAATTGATTGAAGGTGTTAACGCGCACATCTTTTGTCTTGATGAATTAAAATGGTTTACGGTAAATATCCCGTTCAAGACCACAGATCTTTTCATCATTGCTTCACTTTAACCAGCTAGGCATGCCCCCACTTTATCATTATCCTCAGCAGCAGGCAGTAAGAATAAACTTGATGTCACTAACCTTATCATAATAAACTAAATTATTATTATTATTGTTGTTGTTGTTGTTGTTGTTGTTGTTGTTGTTGTTGTTGTTGTTCTTCTTCTTCTTCTTCTTCTTCTTCTTCTTCTTCTTCTTCTTCTTCTTCTTCTTTCCTATATTTGTGACTTACAACGCAAAACAATAAAGTTCCTATTTTACCTTCATTGTCAACAACAACCATAAAAGGAACAAGAAATGAACCATGCTTGTAACCCCTTCGAAACGAATCAAAACAGCTACCCTCGCCCTCTTCCAAACACACCTTGATAATTCCTGCACGTATGTCACTTGTCTTTTGGTCCAATGGCACACGGTACGGCAGTTGTTTGCAAACCATTTCCAGAACCGTTTCCCTTCCCAGTTCCCTAGCCTCATCCGCATCTAACCATCCCGTCACCCACGACTTGCCGTCACAAAAGGCACATAAAGAGCTTGAGTGAGGGAGACACGCTTCATTCCATTTGTGCAAACGGGATGGGTAGCAAGAAAAAGCAGACTGCAGAAAGAAAAAAAAAAGAAAGAGAAAAGAAATCATTTTTTGTGGGTAATCGAAACAGTGAAAATGTCGTCGCATCTTCGATATATAAATCAAAAAATAATAAACAAGAACGAACAGCTGCAGTTTTTTTTTCTTTTACTGGATTTCTTTTCGTCATAATATGAAATTTTCATATCTCTCCCCTGCCCACCACCAGCAGAATTTATGAGAGCGTATTCGTATTTTTTTTTGCAGTTATTGTTGTTTTCCCCTGCCATCTTCCGTCAAGAGTCAGATTTCGAATCTCTACCAATATATTTTATTTCTTCAACCATTTTTGTACATGACATTGTTGTTTTTTCTTTTCTTTTTTGCAAGCGTGTGTTTTGATTGTCGTTTGTCAGATTGTGAAAGAGCTGGAAACCGAACTAACAAAAAAGAAAAGAAGAAAAACTTTGCATGTTGGGCCAAGGTTGGGTGTTGTGAGTAGAATTCATGCCGAGCATGATCGGTTTTGTGGTCTCTTTTCCCAAGTCGCTCCGCCTTTTCGCGCCTCCGCGACAAAAGAATGACTAACATGTCTTTCTGTCCTTTCTCTGTGTCTCAACCAAACATATATACCCGATCAGATTTGTAAGGCGTTATTTAATAGCTGTTTGGAAATAAAGAAAGAAAGAAAGAAAGGAAGGAAGAAGGCGAAAACTTACTGAGAAAAGGAAGGATAAAGAAAGAAAGAAAGAAGGAAAGATAGATAGATAGATAGATAGATAGATAGATAGATAGATAGATAGATAGATAGAGAGCATGTACGGGAAAGACAGGAAGATTGTTATGAGGAAAAGAATTGTAGGAAGTACAAGAGGAAAACAAAGAAAGAAAGAAAAAGAAAGAGATAGAAATGATGAAGGTGTCAACAGTATTTTTTACCTGAAATGTTAACTGTACAATGTCCCATAAATTAAATGCATTGACAAGAAAGGTGATTTATTTTATCATTTGGTCGAAAGGTATATTTTCTTGAATAAGACTTTCAATCGCGAGGCCGGTAGATATTCATTTTACCATTAAAAAACAAAACAGGCATGTAAAGTCTAACACCTGTACCCACATAATATACAGTTTATAGTAATAAAAAGATACATATATAATGTACCTCCTCTCTCTCTCAGTTTCTCTCCCTTTCTCTCTCTCTCTCTCTCTCTCTCTCTATATATATATATATATATATATATATATATAGATACATGTGTATGTGCGCATGTGCGTAGATTTATCTCGTGTATAGATAACAAGTCAGTCAAATAGAAGGAAATGCTATTAAAGTGAGAAAAATATTTGTTCTGTGAAATTGATTTTTTAAAGCACGCAAATATATTTCTTCTTTTCACATTAATAATAAAAGAAAACTTATAGTTTTGCATCGAACGGTTAAAAACAGTAATGGTCATTACAAAAGATTTTTCTGCATAAGGGAAGAAAAGATTTTTTTTTTTAGCTTGTGGGTTATTTAAAGCTGAAACATATTTTAGATTGTAATACTATTTTTTGCGAGTGAATATTGCATGAACAAATTTTATTTAGAAATAAGTATGATTTTCCCAGGTACAAATCCTACTATTTAACCCATAGCTGGGGACAAATCTGGCTGCATACCTTCACAAATTGTTATTGCGCCTAAGTTGATCTAACGAGCCCGACTGGAACTTGAACTCGGCTCTCCGATTTCTGATTCGTAGCCAGGAATAACCTGATTCAAGCATGCAGTTTCTTTCGAAGCCGCACCCAGACTGGCCTCGTGGCTGAGGACAATTTTATTGAATAACCTTTTGTTGTTTTTCAAAGTTTAATTTGTTGTTAAATATACTGATTATTTCTATCGAATATCTGTTTCTTTTTTATGTTATAATTTGTTCTCATTTATTTGATGCACACTGTATATATAACATCCTAATACCAAGTCAAAAATGCCTCGGATCAAAGTTTGTGTGCACTCTGCCTAGGATCAAAGTGTTACTTCCCAGCCATCTGCATAGGATTAGTATCACACACACACACACACACACACACACACACACACACACACACACGCGCGCGCGCACGGAATCGTAACGGTAATTGGAATGGTGAGATCAGCTGTTTCTCGACAAGGAAAAATTCAGCATTCATTGATCGAAATGTTAGTATTACTATTGGTTTGAAGTTATAAAATCTTTTTTTGAAAACATTCTTGCAGGAAAATTATTTTCCCAAGTCCACTAACTGTTATCGCTCTTTCTACTACTGATGTGGGTTTCCTTTGGGATCTTTTGTTTAAGATAGTGTGAAAGAAGAGGAAGAATCTACAAAGCCAACAGAATTAATCATTAATATGAGAAAACGGTCGTATATCGATGATAGTTTTATATACACTAAAGACCAAAAGTTTGGTGCCAACCTCTGTATTTCGAAGAATCGCCTAAAAATTGAAGGTTTCGTATCTTTTTCAAAACTAATTTACTAGATCAAGTCAGGCCAGGGAAACTTTCTCTTTTTAAAGAGTCTTATCATATATTCATTATTATTAATAATAATAATAATAATAATAATAATAATAATAATAATAATAATGATGATAACGAAATTAACCCAAAAATTTGTTTTTTTTGTTTTGCCTGATCTAACTTGCTGGCTACTGGTAATCTTAGGGCTGGATGATTTCATATTTTAGGTAAAACCCTTTGTAAAAAATTGTATGCCATGCACTAATGGGGCAAATAGATTCAGCACCCTCTCTTAGTAGAAGTTAATTAAACCAAAGTAGGTATGAAACTTACTGTTTATTAAATCTAGAGGGTGGCTCCAAACTTTTGGCATATATATATATATATATATATATATATATATATATATATATATATATATATATATATGGTGTATAGGGGCAGAAGATCATTATTCAAACATGTTTAAATATAACACACAAAATACAACAGACAATATAACAGACATCAGAGTCCAGTCCAAATAATCAAGCTGATGATGGCTCATGTGATCCGAAAGCTTAGATCTATGAACAACACAATAAAGAAAGATCCAAACATTGGATAGTTTTTGTAGTTATGTTCTCCTGAAATTAAAGCCAATATACAAAGCTTGGAACGGATCCTGATAAAACATAATAGTCATTCGTTGTCAGTTATATTTAACAATACATGTTTGAATAATTATCTTCTGTCCTTATACACACACACACACACACACTATATATATATATATATATATATATATATATATATATGAATACACATTCTGTTTTATAAGTAGGTATATATGCGAGGGGTAAAGTTCTCTGTTCCACCCATTCTCCAAAATCTGACAAAATGTTCAAACTTCTGGTTTATTTTTAAATGAATCCTTCGTTAAGCCGAGGAAGTTTCAGTAGAGCTGTACTTAGTTTATTAATATTGAGTTTACCGTATTTTCCGGGCCATAACCCGTGAATTTTTTCTCGAAATATGTAGGGTGCGGATTATATAACGGTGCGGGTTATATATGAATTGTGTCTTCGAACCTTGAGTGGCTGGGGTTAGGGTTAAGGGAACATAGCTTCACAAAAACCGGTCGCCAGCGTCGAACCAGTTATGTCTAGATAGTTGAATTTATAGGAGTGCGGGTTATATACAGGTGCAGACTATAGTGCGGGAAATACAGTACACTAATTATAGATTTGTTTCAGACGAAAATTAGTAAATTATACGGCATATATAGTGATTGAAGTAGTTTGTATATTTTTCACTCGTGCCACTGGTTACTGTTGAACTCCTTATAAAGCTAAAAATTATTCCGTTTTTGTTATTTTACCCTCTTTCCTGTAGTCTTTCCCTTTCTTTTTCTCTCTTTCCAATTCTTTTCCATCTATTTTCTCTCTTTTTATTTGTTTCCTTCTTTTTTCCTGAATTCTTATCCCCCCTCTCTCTCATGCTTTCTCTTTTTCTTCTCTTCGACGCTTTCTTTTTTCTTTATTCTCTTTCTCGCTTTCTATACTTCCTCCTTTACTTTATCTTCTAAACTCTCTATCAATATTTTAGTTTCACTCTGACACGTTCGTTTCGTTCTCTTTCCGTTCTGTTGCCTCATCTTCATGACTGACGTTCAACGTTAGTGACTTGAAATCAGAAAACAAATTGATTCAAATTCTGAAAGAATATCGCTTTTTCTCACAACCGCAACCGATAAAAAAGTTAGAACTTGAATGAAACAAACGTTTTCTAAAAAGAAAACTTTAATCCAACCAGAAATCCCGCTCTCGTCTCCGTGACATATCCATGCATGCGCGTTAACATTTGTGGCCATTTTAGTTGTCAATCAAAATTATATCTGATTTGTTTCACTTGCCATTACGGTTAATGAGAATAAAGTATAAAATAACGAACAGTAGAAGTAGAACTCGATCCCGAAGAGAATGGGAACAGAATGAGAACACGAATGAGAATAGAAACGAAGACGAAAATAATCTGGAAACAGTAAAAGGAATTTTTAGAATAATCAATTGTGTGGATCATTCACAAAAATACTGTTGTCACTGAAGTAAAAAAGTTCTTTAAAAACAGAATTCAGTGAATGAAATAAAAAACAAAACAAGATGAATAAAAATAAAGGAAACAATAGTTTTATAAATAAATAAAATAAAATAAAATTTTGATTTAAATTAATTGGGAAGATATCGAACTGTGGATTAGGTTTGAAATTTTAGTACAAATTGACTGATACTTTTTAGATTTTATTTGTGATTTGATAAAGGGTTATTCGGTGATATTTTCTATTTCCATGTGTGAAAGCGTCAGACAAGGGAATTTAAAATTTAAAATTTATAATAAAAAAGAAGACAAAGAAGAAGAAGAAGAAGAAGAAAGAATAAACCATAGGGAAAGATTAAGTGGATGTGGAAGAAATACGAAAAGAAATGAAAGAAAAAAGTAATAACTAAAACAAAGGAGGGCATAAAAAAGAAGAAAAAAAGGTCGTTTAAGAAAAGAATGATGAAAAATTGAATCGGCATGTCGAGTTCGAATTCGGGCCGAGGCTATTGCGTTCAATGCTCTTGGTAAAAGTGAAGAGAGACTGAATTACTGAGGAAAATAGAAAAAAAATTGTCCATTTTGTGCCCAGTCAGAACGTGGATGATCATGTCTCTCCACAGCATTCTATCCTCTGTATCTCTTAGCAATGTTTTTCCCTTCGCCAAGCTTCCCATTCCCATTCAGCCATACATACACATGAGCCTGTCAGGTTAGGTGGCCCATTGCCTTTCTCTGTTCATTTTGCCTTCGATAATTCCTGAGGGACAACCACGACAAGAATTTCTTACTTATTATGAGTCCAAGAAATTTAAACTTTTTTTCTGATTCTGTTTCAACTTTTGTTTTGTTTCAGTTTTCATGAAACTACTTCGTTGCTTACGCGCCCCGTCTATAGAATTCTCAGCATCATTCTGTAGAACTACATTTCTGCTACCTCTAGTCTTTTCTTAATCGGTGACAAGATTGTCTAGCATTCATCGTCATGTAAGAGGATTGATATTACATAACATTTCAGCATCTTTTTTTTTGTTTTTGACTAAATTTTCCTGTTTCTTAATACTTTGTTTAACTTTTGGCATGCATATTTGCTACTCGATAAACTTCGGATTTCGGTGTCACATTTTTCATTTTCCATTAAAACACTTCCTAGATATTTAAACTTCTGTACTTGTTGACATCTGTAATTTGTAGTTAGCATCTTGGGCGTTTTCTCTTGTTGACAATCATGCATTTTGTCTTCTTGTAGTTGATGGTTAGTCCTTTCTTCCCGCTTTCTTTGCTACCTTCTCCAGGAGGTCCCGTAATTTTCCTTCTGTGTTTGCCATCGACACAGTGTCATCTGCGTATCTTGTATTGTTAAGATTGTGCCCAGAGAAAATAAATCTTGGTAACGTCTCCAGAATCGTTGTAGAAATTGAATAAATTTGGTGAGAAGACACCTCCTCGTCTTACGCCCCTTTCTATTTCCGTGCATTTACCTATTTCATTTTATATCCGTATGCAGACGGTTTGCTTCCAGTATAAGTTCTGGATTATTATACATATTTGTACTATGCCTTATAAAATGTCTTTGCTTAATATATAAAAGTGCGTAATATATAAAATTGAACATCCTTCTGCAATTGCATTGCTATTTTTAATGTCATTCTGATCATAAAAACACCGGTTCCCGTTCGGAGTTAAGCAACGTCGAGCCTGGTCATACCTAGATGGGTGACCGTTTGGGGATACCAGGTACTGTAAGTTTGGATATACTGATGGTGCAATGGATAATGGCTCGGAGTTATTAATCGGAGAGCCGAGTTCCAATTCCAGTTGCGTTCGTTATATTCACTTACACACAAGCACCATTGGGAAAGATATGAATCTATCCCTTTTCCTCCTAGCTATGGGTTAATTAGTAAGACTTGTATCACTAAACCATTATAATCTAAAACTATTTTCTGGCTTTAAATAACCTGAAAAGAGTTGATAAGCCGTAGAAAACGAATCAATCTGATCATAAATGTAGCAATTCTTGTCCCAGTCTTATTGACAAAAGCACACTGTTTTTGTCCTATTTCCTGTCTAATTCTGCTTTGAGCTCAATTAATCAGAATTCGCTTTATTAGCTTTGTTATGTGGCTCATTATGCTGATCATCCAATGGAGCTCGCATTCATTTGCATCTGGTTTCTTAGGTAGTGTTAAAGATAGATCTTCCGGTATGTCACCACTGTTAATATATTTCATTTATGATTTCTGTGATCTTGTCGATGCTGAAATCATCAATGGTTGAGATCACTTTTATTATGATCCCATTTGATCCTGATGTTTTTTTCCTGTTCATCTTGTCCAGTTCCGATTTTAATTCAGACTTTAATATTTCCAGTTCTTACATATTTTTGTATATTGCAGGTTCCTCTCTCTCACCGTGAAATAGTTATCTAAAATATTCGCTGCATCTTTGGAGAATTTATCTTTTTACAATAAAAAATAATATTAACAATTACTAATTATTGTGATATTAATAATACGGATGTAAGGGTAGTATAACGGCTACCGGAGCAGAAAGTGAAATCGACAAGACGCATTCACACACAAATGTCTACGAGAAAGGTATGAATGCGTCTTTTTGGCTCATCAGCAATGGGTTCTCTAGCATTGGGTGGCAGGCAGTCTAGGAAAAGGACAACTCTGAATTCAGACCAGCCTGAAGTGAGGCGATCTTACTCTAGACACACCCACTGCAGCTATGGCTAGATTACACGTGATGCACCAAGAACCCTGAATGAGTTATGGAAATCGTGACAATATTATACAATATGACAGCAATCGATAATTAATATCCATAATATAAACACTAGGAGGAGTAATGGATAGTGGCTTGGAGTGAGAAATCGGAGAGCCGAGTTCGAATTCCGGTCAGATTCATTACTTTCATTTACGTGCTAATACCCTTGGGAAAGGTATGAATCCTCTTAAAGCTATGGGTAAATAGCAGGATAAACCGGGTTCTACAGCCTTGGATGGCAACTGGTCTACCACAGAAAGAAATGGCAACCTACTGCGGGAAAAAAGTCTTCCTGACAGTCATGTATCGAAATATACATGATCGCCTAAGCGTGTATCACACATAGCACATAACTGACTGAATATAAACACATTATTTAAAATCAACAATAAAAGTTAACAAAAATTAACGAAGCGAATAACAGAGAAAAATTAAGATGAAGAAAGAAACGTGGCTGTGGTGAAAGAAGGAGTGAGAAGAGAAGACGAAGGCGTGGCCATAGGAGAAGGAGGAGGAATATGAACGAAGAGAAGATGGAACGTAATACGTATAATAGCAAGAAGAGAAAGGAAAAAAGAAGCAAAAATGGGAAAGAAAAGATGAAAATGTGGAATGCTTCGGAAAATCAAAAATAATCGATGAGGATGAAGAAGGAGAAAAGATTAAATCAAAGAAAACGAAGAAGAGGTAAAGAAAAATAAAGAATTTACGGTGTAAAAGATAAGCAGAAGAAAAAGAAAAAAAAGGAAAATGGAAAAATAGTCAAGGAAGAACGGAAAAAAGGAGAAATGTTAGATAAACACATAAGAATAGTGGAAGATAGTGATTAAGAAAGAGGAAAAAGAAAAATGCTGAACGGGAACATAAAAAATGATAAAAAAACGATATAGGAATCTGAAGTAAAAAATGGGAAAAAGAAAAACACAAGAAGAACGTGAAGGAATTTAAGAAGAAAGAAGCTATAAATCAGAATAAATCACTAAAAAAAAGAAACTTTCCCAAAGAAAGAAATCTACTGAAAGAGTGAAAATACGAGCAAAAAAAGAAATCGTAAAGAAAAGGAGAGAAGTAAATCGTTTGTTCCATTCAATACTTCGTGTCATGGAACTAAAACGGAAAAGAAAGGATCCTGAACGGAACTGTTACTTTCCGAAGTTCTTTCGTATGTCTCAATTCACAATCTAATACATCTATTTAATTTAACCCCGTATTTTGTTCGTTTTTTTAACTCTGTTATTTCAACTTTTAAATTGGTAAACCTTTCCCTTTGTGCGGAGTTGCTAATGAAAGCAGAGCCGAATGTATTCACTGATTTACGGCATGTCGTAACTTGTCAAGTAAAGAGAGGAGAGTAAAAACATCAGACAAAAGCAGAGTTTAAATTCTTGTCTTTCTTTTTCACGTTTTCTTCCATTTTTTTTAAAAGTCTTTATGTTTTCCTTGAGGAAGGAAACAACAGCGAATATCTTTGAATAAGCGTCAGCCATATTTTTCTTGTCCTATTTCTTGACACAAGCACGAATTTTATTTTCGTTTTCTTTCCTTTATGGTTGGAAAAAAATCTCATTAATTTTCTTGGGTTATTTTAAGCACTGTATTTTACAATCTACGGCAATTATGAAATGGGAACTTAGACAAATACAACGAGCTTTTTTTTAATTAATTAAATTCTTGGAGAACAACAACACTGAAAAGTGACATCAAATTTTACATTTGTCGTAATACGAATTTGTTGTGAATATTTTACAAACAAAGCGAACATAATAATTCATCATCTTTTTCTCCTTTGAATATTGCTATTGAAAGCAATAGATTCTCTAACGCTTTTCGACTTCTTTTTCGTCATATCCAGTTAATTTTCCTCCTTCACCTCCTCCTTCTTCTTCCTCCTCCTCTAGGGTTTTAGTTTCTTTCTTTCTTAAAATTTATTTTCTTTCTTTCTTTCTTTGTTATTACCGCATTCATTATTTTTCTTTGCATATTTTCCTCACTGTTCTTTTTCTAGAAAGACAGAAGAGCAACCGCCTGCATTGAAAATCAATGTTCAAAACATCTGATCTGTACTTGGCTACTTACATCATTACTACAGAGTAAAACTCGTAGGCAAAATTTCGCAGCAACCTCTTTTTAGAAAACTAATTCTTTTAAAATAGAAAATGCTGGAAAATTTTGCAAACACCTACTAAATTTTTTAATTCATAATAGTAATTTTTTCCAATCTAATACAGGGCATCACCAAGTTTGTCAGACATGTGACGTGATTGGATATATTCAACCACGTTGGAATCAGGATGTGTTGTAAGGTTTTAAATTTGGAGTTTTTCTTCGCCTAGACAAAGCTTTTCCTGGCAGTTATAGATGGGCGTTGGAGGAGAAAACAGTTCATGCATTTCCCAAAACCAATAGTTGTGGAGTGAAAGCAACGGACTGGTCCGGAATTTGAACTAATAATCACTACGCGCGTGCGCACAAAGACGCACATGCGCGCGCATGCACACACACAAACACACACACACACGCATGCACACACGCACACACATGTATATTTATCACTTTAAACATTATTTTAGTGGATACTTGTATTTGAGTAGACTCACTGGCTCGCCTTACCGACTTGACCACGACGTTCAGTCGATTAGGCGAGGCTAAATTTCGTGCTTTCAAGCAAAATTTCTCCTATCATAGATCTCACGAACTTTTAAAAATCTGTACAGTTTCGTATCCAAACGTAAACAAAGAGAATTTTAGAATTTATTTTCGTATACCGGCTTGAATATTCGAAATATGGTAATTCCCACTGACCTGAAGGACGTGGGTTCGATTCCTGTCGGATAACGCATTTTTCTTTAATAAGATCTCTTACATTCAGAACGGGGGACGAAAATAAATAAATATACTGTTTAATAAGTAAACGGATCGTCTACAAGTATCCACTAAAGTGATACAAATAAATAAATCCATTCTAATATATATATATATATATATATATATATATATATATATATATATATATATATATATATATATATATATATATAATCCGACCTGCATACAAACTATCCTTTACAAAAATGCAAATCTATGGAGTTATCCTCAAGGTGACACTCTCGCAAGAATTTACCAGCAAACATTCTGCTTTATCAGCAGATGATGTTAACACCTCAAATTGAGTGAAGAGGAGTAGAAGATTCTTATTTAACACACTGTTACAGAGCCGCCGGTAATCACGTGAACCAAACTTGTTAGAGGCGACATGGTGCCTCTTTCTATCAGTAAACAAAGACTTAAGGTCTTTGAGGATACATTTACAATTATTGCGAGTAGACATGAATTGGGATCGGAAATATCATTCTGGTAAACTGGCAAAAGTGATTCCTGTGGGACACAGAGGCTGAATAGGTCGGTGTGAACCAAGGAGGAGATTGTGGTTTCACCTGACATTTGCGGGAAGGTACACTCACTCCCGGCTTTAACTCTCTGTCACACAATTCACAATATACGTATCAGAATGACGAAATGAAAAAAAACAAATAAAAAAAAACCATGTGATGCGTTCCGCCCTTCAAAATTTCAGACTAGTATTGTTTTTATCGACAGAGTTATATATATACAGTGTAACCCGGATATAAGAGACCCGGATATAAGAGAAACCCGGATATAAGAGCGATTTTATCTGGCCCCAAATTAGAGCCTGTGTTAATGTATATAAAATAGACCAAACCCGGATATAAGAGACTTTTTATCCGGTCCCGACAACTCTCTTATATCCGGGTTATACTATATATATATATGTGTGTGTGTGTGTGTGTGCGTATATATTGATATAAATAGGAAAGGACTGTTTGATGATCCGAAGTTCTTTAGTATTTTTGTTTTTATTTTTAAAAAACAATGCTCGATACATAAGTAGAGCCTAGATTATAACTTATATATTATAATATAATTCCACTGCGACACAGAAATTACTATGTTTCGAAACTGGTCAGCAGTATTTAAGTTTAATTTCAATATTAAACCTTAACAACTGGGTGGCAGTTTCATCCTCAAGCCTTGTTTTGGAATCTATATACATATATATATATATATATATATATATATATATATATATATATATATATATATATATATACCAGTGGCGACTCTAGGTCATCAGTGTTTGTCGGGTTCATTACAATCTTTAACAAAATATACTATTGATATAAGTTAGATGCTAAAACGATTCCTTTACTCAAACTAAAATATAAAATTTAAAAAAATCTTTGTGCATGAAATAAAAAAAATCACATTTCTTATTTTAATATTAACTGCATAAAAATAAACACTAATTTAAAAAACAATACAAAAAGGTAAGAAAAAATAACGTGTGTATCTATCTCAAGTATATGTCTATATATATGTCTATGCGTTAGTGTGCTGAGGTATCTGTGAATTTTTAGTTTTAATTTAGTATACATTTATGATCACTACAGCTGATGACGGATTAAGGCTGCCACTTTCTTTGATTTTCGCCGACTAAGTCGGACTAAATTTCATTTGCCCGACTTTTCAATTAATACATTTCACTAAAAAACTTATACTGTACGAAATAAATTATTTAAAATGGACATTTGAACACAATAAGTTGAAATAAAAATGTGTTCTTTGAAAAACAGGGCATACAAGCCATTAGAGATTATTAAAAGATTATTAATGTAATTGAAGCAGGAAATACATTCCCAAGTATGTCTCCAGTTTGAAAAGGCTCATATATACGCAACCCGACTTAGCCACGTTAATTTTATTCTTTTTATTTTGCTTTTTCCTTCCTTCCCTCCTTTCTTTCTTTCTTTCTTTCTTTCTCTCTTTCTTTCTTTCTTTCTTTCTTTCTTATGAACAATATCAACGAAATGTATTTCAGTCAATATTTTGAGGCACAGAGTTAAAACAATTAATGTTGGATTCAGCTGAAGTTAAGAATGAAAACGACGCACTACTAAAGATCTTTGCTGTTTTGAAATAGATATACTTGAAGGTTGATTCATTCGGGTAAGCAACTGATATATATATATATATATATATATATATATATATATATATATATATATATATATATATATATATATATATATATATATAAGCACCTCAAAAGATTCAGTAAAAATTAGCATGCGTGATAATAAGTGCTCAAAACATAATAAAAACAAAGGCATATCGTCAAACTCTACATGTTATTATTAAGAAAGGATTTTTATGTAAAGATTTTATGATTTAATCCTTTTTATAACCTTCGAAATTTGGGCTAAAAATCGTCTTTTGTAATTAATATGGGAAATTTTAGTGTCTTTTCGGTGCAAAATCCACTGATTTGGAAATTCTTGTAAAAATCAGATAATTGCCGGATTCTAATGAAGCTTTCAAGACATTATTCACAAATGAAAGAAATTATTTTTGAGACGTTTCTTTTTTAGAAAATCTTGGCAAGCATTTATTTTTATTTCTGTTACTCCCTCCACCACTTAATTTTATGAAATTTTGACAAATCCGTTTTTGTAGCGCTTAATGTTTATGTTAATTTAAAGCCAAGTCCTCAGAAAATTTAAATCATTAATTTTTTGATCAGCCAAGATTCCCAATTACAGAAAATCTGCTATGAATCGTAGAATAAAAATGCAACAAAACTAAAGCATTATTTAATTACTTTTATGTACAAAATATATGGACACTATTGTATGGTAATAGGCAATTTCAAGCCTTACGTCTATACTGTCTATAATTGTCTATTTATTTATCTATAGAGAGACAAATGGCGATAAAAGCCCTGAAGTTAGTATGGGATGGCACAGAACCACATGTAATAGTAATATTGTGCCAATCTTTTAATTGTGGAGATTTTGCCGTACTTGAAAGTCAGCATTCGAAATCCTGGGTTTATTCCTGGGATGGCTATGTTTAATAGAAATTGAACACGGGCTGTAGGCAGAGAAACAAATTTCGTTCGCGTTGTTTTTTGTTTTTCAATGAGAAGTCACAGAAAAAGTAAAAGGAACCAATTAGAGATAAATATCAGGATGAAGAGAGCAGGAAAACTATTTGACAATGGAATATTTCCAGAAAACCTGCAGTCTAATTTCGATCCTGACAACTCGATGGCAGATATCAAAACACAAAGGCCAAAAGAAATAAGTAAATAAATAAACAAAGGGTATGGCAAAGAAGATAAGAGAAAAAAATGCCGAATAACCGAAATCACGCCAAAAACTGGACGTTCACGCGGTTTACCGGACATTAACATCTTTTTGTGTGTCGAATAAAAAGAAGTTGGAGCCAAAGATAATTTTGTCTCCAGGGACACTTCCGGTCAGTTTGTTGAGGTTATGGGAGAAAGAAAAAGCTTTTGTTAAGGAGATGGGCTAAGAGAAAAAAAATTGAAAAAAATACAAAAATGACTTAACAAAAACAGGGGATCAGAGAGAATCGCAGGAGACAAGATATCAAACGTAGGAAGAGAAAGTGACATGAAAACAGAAAAGGGAGTAGTGGAGAGAGAAAAATAAAGAGAAAACAAAAAAGGAGAGAGAAAAGGAAAAAAAACAATATAAAGGGGAACTGCCGGATAGTGATAGGAAAAATGTGATCTAAGTAATAGAAATATGAATAAAAGTATATAGGAACACACATACACACGCACACACACACATATATATATATATATATATATATATATATATATATATATATATATATATATATATATATATATATATATATATATATATATATATATTACATTATTTCAAAGGCTATTTTTAGGGGATGCCCGTATTTGAGTTGACGCTCTGTTTATTTTAAATAGTATTTATTTCATCTACCGGCCTGCATACCCAAGAAAACTTAAACAGAAAATATGCCCACCGGCGGGATTTGAACCCGTGCCCACTTTTGCGTGCTTTTGCCGCACGGCTACGAAAAGCGTCACGATAAAGCAACGTACTATTCTACGGTTAAAACACACTCGTTCAGGTTTTTCTCGAAACGCATATCTGCTCTGTTTCATATACAAAAAGCAAACAAAGCAATTTCTAAAGAATTAACGGTATTTTATAATCAGACTTATTTTGATTATTTCAAACGTGATTTTTAGTGGATACCCGTATTTAAGTAGACTTTCCATTTATTTAAACAATATTTATTTCGGCCTGCGTACTCGATAAAGCTTAATAAAGATAATGGGCCCTTCGACAGGATTTGAACCTGTGCTTCTTTTGCAGGAGAAACTACTGTCTGATCCGGCGTGCTTTGACCACTCGGCTACGATATGAACAGGCGAGGATGTTCAGAAAAACAAAACAATAATTATAATTAATTTAAAATTAAGGATATATCCTCCAGTTCATGTTACTTATAATAGTTGATTTTTACACACAGCACGCAGAAAAGTGCGTTCGAACTCGACCCAAAGTCAGGATTTCGATTTTTTATGCAGGCAGATTTTTCTCACTTTAAAGTAAAACAAATTACTTTTTTTCTTCCCAGGGTCTCAAACACTGATATCCACCCAAAATAAACTCAATCTCTTTGGAGACTCGGCACTACATAATCTCCCACCCGACTCTCAATACACCGTGTGTTTGACTTTGCGATGCAAACCTATTTATGATAAACTTATTTATGATAGATATAAACAAATTGGTTTTATAAGAGAGGTAGATATTAACTAAGCTTAGTACAAGACCCATCTAGGTAAGGAAGATTATAGTGCGTCAATCTTTTAATGAGATAAGGTGATAAGACATGTCGGCTTTGAAAGTAGGAATTCGTAATTTTGGCTTTTGTTTGGATTTGAACATTGATCGATGAAATTCTAAAAATTAAACAATTAGAAAGTTATTGCTAAAACACTTTGTTTGAGGAACAACTTCTCTCTCTCTCAGGGAGAGAGAGAGAGAGAGATTGAAGGGACAAGTAATGAGGAAAAGTGAGACGAAAGATTGCATTGATATCAAAGTGCAAAGAGTATCTGCGGGATAGATGTGCACAGAGGTTGAAAGTAGAGGACAACTACAAGAAAGTCAGAAATGTTAAAGAAGATTAAAAAAAAAAAGCAAGAAAGAAAATAGGTAGAGGACAGTGAGTAAGAAAAAGAGAATGGAATTGAGAAGAGAACATAGGAAAGATAAAAAAAGAAATGAATGAAAGAAGAAAGGAGGGAAAGAATATGCAGGTAGAGGAATTAGAATGCACGAATAAAAATGCCTAATAATATTCTAAAAACATATTTAAAATTCTTAGGAAAAGAATGAAAAAGTGCGCGAAAAGACGGAGAAATAAATTGAAAAAGGTATTAGAAAGAAATAATGGTAATAGTGAAAAAACGTATAAAATTCTTGGAATGAATATGAAAAAAAGAAAGGGAAAAGGATGGGAAAAACAAAGGAAATAAATTAAGAAGATTAAGGAAAAATGGAATAAAGAAAAATTGACCAACACGGCAAAGAAGGAAAAATCGTGAAAGAGAAAATAAAAAGGAAGAATGATTAAAATAAAAAAAATGAAACAAAATGGGAATGAGTTTAGAAATTCTAAAAATGTAAACGGTAAAAAAAAACGATGAAGAAAATAATAGCAGGAAAAAAAGAAAAATATCAGAAAATAAATTTATGAAAGAAATTGAAGAAAGAAAGAAGAATTTGAGGGAAGAAGAAAATGTAAACGTTGAAAAGAAAGACGGAAAACAAATGAGAGGAAGTAAAAATCATATAAAATGTAAAGGGGATAAATAAGATCGAAGGAAAGTACGAGGAATGAAAAAAGAAGCATAAAAAGAAAATATGAAGAAAGGAAAAAGCGTGAATGAGATGAAAGAAAACTGAAGATGATTGGACGTTTGTTGCGAGGTTTAGGCTTAAGAGCATAAAAGCGGGAAAAATGAGCCTTTTTGGAAGATGGCGCCGCTTAGAAAGACAAGATGGTTGAACTGAAGGCTTAATATGAAAAGAGTAATGGCGGATGTTTTTGTCCAGAACGGAAAATGTGACGGATGTAAAGCTACTCAAATAAGGGAGAGAAAAAAATATAACAATAAAGCATGAACAAAACTTTTACAACTATGAAGACAACTACTACTATCATTATGGTTGCTGCTATGGCAACTAATTTTAAAAAGTGTACAAACATTCTCGCGCCTGCACTCCACACCTACATATATACCAGGAGTGCTTAAAAGTTCTCGGCCTGGCTAACTTACCAGACTCTGTCCAAACTTATTTCACATCAAATTTTCTTTGGGGGTAGGGATTTTTTGTCGAGTAGAGAACTTTTCAGATGTGTGGCATAATGAATACCGGATCAGAACGAGAGATCGGCGAGCGGAGTTCGAATTCCAATCGGGTTCATTATGTTCACTTGCACACAAATACCCTTGTGAAAGGTATGAATCCATGTCTTCTGGTATGGGTTGAATAGCAGGACAAACAGGGTCCTATGGACTTGGTTGGCAACCAGTCTACCGTTGAATGAAACGGTAACATACCGCGGAAAAATCTTCAGCCTAATCAGTTATGAATCATAAGAGCCATGATCGCCAAAGCTTGTATCACGTATGGTACTTAACTGATATATATATATATATATATATATATATATATATATATATATATATATATATATATATATATATACATGTATATATATATATATATGTATATATATATATATATATATATATATATATGTATATATATATATATGTTAGTCAAATTATCGAAGGTTTATATATAGATATTAGCCAAATTAACGAAGGTTTTGAAAACAAAATTATTCTATGCTTATTCGAAGTAATTTTCATTGTGTCTATGACTTTTCGTCTACCTTTCTTCAGTTGAACAATTTAGCAAATAATTTGTCTTTGCAAGTTTAGCGAGGCGGACATTGTTTTTTTTAACACAATATTTGATAAACTACCGAAAATTCAGAAATAAAGTCTTAGCCTAATATTCTGAATGTCTTAAATGGTTTTGGCGCGACCCATGAATTGGTTGATGCTCCAGCCATCTTTAAACCACATTTAAATTACTATTCTTATCCTTGCAAAAGAGCTCAAGGAAAAAGAAAACCATTTCTCCTCCTTTTCCGACTAAACAACTTAGTTTCTACTTACTGGAAAATTATGTTTTATAATTCAGGGCCGACAAATAAAACTCTTATTTAAACTTAAAAAATACATTGGGTCTGTTATGCAAAATGTATATTGTTTCTTTTATTCCCAAATAATAATAATAATAATAATAATAATAATAATGATGATGATGATGATGATGATGATGATGATGATGATAAATAATAATAACAAGTGCTTACGTAGTGCAGGGTTGAAAGCTGAAACAGAAGGTTTTATTCTTGCTGCACAGGACCAATGCTTGCTAACTAGAAATTACCAAGCACACATACTGAAAAATTGTGTTGACCCCAAATGCAGATTCTGTAATAAATATCCAGAAACAACTGACCATCTTGTATCAGGTTGCACAGTTTTAGCGCCCGCTGAATATAAAACTCGGCATGATAGAGTGGGTCAATATCTGCACTGGAAAACTTTTACGGGAAGGAAAATGCAAGAAACTGGTATGAACATCACCCAGACCCGGTTACGGAGATAGGACTTGTAACAATTTTATGGGATTTTACAATACACGCAGGCAGACCAATCAAATCTAATCATCCAGACATTGTGATCAAAGACCACAAGAACAGAATGTGCTTTCTTATTGACTTGAGAGTCCCTGAAGATTGTAATGTATCTTTGAAGATCTTCAAGAAACTATCAAAATACAAGGATCTTGAAATGAAAATCTCAAGAATGTGGCACATGAGGACATCAATAATTCCAGTTGTAGTTGGAGCCCTCGGATTGATTGGAAAAGGTTCCGGCGGATTCATTGAAGTGATAGTAGTTCATGCCTTAAAGAAACACACAAAAATGTACTCACAAATACAGCTCACACATTACCAAGAGCTTTATCAATGTGTGATTTAAAAAAAAAATTTTTTACAAAAATGATCAGTGTAAAATGTCATGAAGCCATTTCTCACCTTAGGAAGAAATGTGTATACAACAGAAATCAAAGGAACTACTACTACTACTACTACTACTACTACTACTACTACTACTAATAATAATAATAATAAAATTCTACATTATAATAGTACAACTTACGTTTTTATGATTTTTTATCTGTCATACAAGAGACATGGTACATCATAGCGTAATTTTTGTTAGCACGATGCCCTTAAAATGCTTTAACTTGGAGAATAAAGAAATGTTCATTCCAATCGGGTCATAGGCTTGTGAGTAATTCTTAATTAAGTATAAATTAATAAAAATGTCTCTTCATAAGAGATAACTTAAGGGTATTAATTGCTAATTTGTATTGTTTCCTAGAGTTTTCTTAATGAGAAAATGAAAGGTATAATCAGGGACGAAGATTCGACCTGATTACCGCATTCTCAATGAATCATAATGACATATCAGTAAAGATATTTGAATAATTGTAATAGTTCCTCTATCCCATAATAGTTATTACATTGAGTGGATAAAATGTCTCAATGTTGTTCTTATATTAGTAAATAAAAATAAAATACAATATAAAATCAATGGAACTGAAATTATTTATTAATTCAGTTCTCAAAAAATGTTAAAATTGAGAAATATTTAAATTAATTTGTATTTAATCATTTTTTTTGGCATTCGAAATAGCGTCAAGATTACATTTAATAACGTTTGCTGATTTTCATGCCGAAGTTTTCGTTGTTCTTTTGCTTCAAGAATATCGAATATCATTTACCCTTCCAGATTTTGGTTGGCGTGTTCTTAAATTTCCACTCAGAGTTATCTGTTAAAATAGGTAATCACAACCGGTTCAATTTCGATAATTTCAGTTTTTGCTTTACCTCTGAATAATTCGCTTTAAGACACCATTTTGAAAAATACTAACTTCAGCTTTAAACTTAACAACATAAAGTTGCTGTAAGAACATATTAACATAATTTTTAATAAGTATTGCTATTAACCAAAAGAAAAACATGCAAGTATAACAACTATTGCGGGATAGAAGTAGTCTTTAATAATGGTTAAGCTTAATGGCGATTAGTATTTGCTAATAATTATAATATGAATTCTAATGACAATAACAAAGAATTTTTATTGCTAAAAATTGACCGATTAGAGTAATTGTGAAAGATATAATTTTTAAAACAATCATTTTAAATATAGTGCTCGAAACCAAGAACTAGAGCATTATTATTATTATTATTATTATTATTATTATTATTATTATTATTATTATTATTATTAATAATAATAACAAGAAAGAAAAGGAAATAAAACACTAATAATAATCAAAATTAAATTTATTCCCTTATCTTCCACTCTTCAGGAGTTTGAAAGCTAAAATTGGTTTTATTTGCAATTAATTTATTTGGGAAATTATATTGATTTATTTAATTGAAAAAGAAATCCAATTTTATCATCAAGTCTCCTGAAGAGTAGATTCAAGTTCATGAAACCAAGAGTAGAAATAAGATAAGTGAACGAATTTTACTTTATTTATTAAGATCTGTTATATAAATAGTAAGCGATGTGATATTGAGCGAAGTCGCTGATAACGTAATTTAATGATAATAATAATATTTTTTTATATTTAACGCTAAGGATGTTATGGGAGTTAGAAAAACAAATCATGAAATGGAGCCATAACAACACTCTACCTGCTTTAGGTTTTCGCACAGGCTTGGTAGGTAGTGCGGCCATAGCAGAAATTGAAATATTATAATAATAATAATAATAATAATAATAATAATAATAATAATAATAATAATAATAATAATAATAAAGATCAGTGGAAAATATTATTAAGCCATTTCTGACCTTAGGTCTCTGGTTGGGACCCGGAAGGAAATGTGTATACAATAGAAATCAAAGATAATAATAATAATAATAATAATCAGTTGCCTGACCATAACTAGCTGGACATGTCTCCTAGGAGTTGACACCATGTGTATCTCTGTTCATGAGCGGCTGTTGCGGTGGAGCACCATCGGCGGGTGTGGACAGGGTGGTTTTAAGTAGTGAGTCGAATGAGGCAGCCAGTGTGATTTGAAACTCATAACTAGATACTTGGGAACATCTTCTGCGCAGATTGGATCACCTGCCCTGATGGTATTTCTAACTGTGTTTCACCTACAACTTTATGCACTTCTTTTTCCAAAACCTGTCACTTTTTATCAAAACCTTTGGCTGGGATGCATCTGTATCTGCTCTGGCCCTTACAAATTAGTTGAGTTGATGAATATATTGGGCTTCGCCTTTGTACCCCATTTTCACTTTTGCCACCGGGCTTCTCTCTCAATCAATAATAATCATAACGGAACTTTGCAAAAAATTCTAGAATTAAGATTGTGTGAATTAGAAATTCGATGAAGACTTGAAACTGTCCATACCATGGAAGTGTTGGGATTGACAAGGATACCGAGGAAGGTGCTGTGGATTTGAGAAGACTCGCTATCATTCAATGTTCACAATAGCCAACTGATTTCTAGTGTGAACGAAATCGGAATTTGGCATCCGGTTTGGTTGAAAAATCTCAATGAAAGAATTGGGAAAAAAAGGAATGCCATGAAAAATCACTTGAAGGAATCAAAAAAGAATCTTGAAGTTTTTGGCAGAGTATTTTATATCCGGATAATAGAAACACATCTCTCATGGATATGTACGCTTACATCTTTTTATTAGGTATCTTTATAGCACAACGGATGCGCAGGACCCAAAGGCGCCGTTTCATAGAATCCTTTGAATAAAAGGAACATCGCACTGAATCTAGGAACATGCCAATTTTATCATAATATTCTCTATAATAATAATAATAATAATAATAATAATAATTATAATAATAATAATAATAATCCAATTCAGGCTAAGAGTCCAGACTTGGTCATCGTAAACAAATAAATATTTCAGAAAGTTGATATCGCTTTTCCTGGACGACAAGAGAGGAAAAAGATAAGAAAATAAAAATCTAGAAAAAAAAGATTTCGACCTTGTTAAATAATTGAAAAAGTAAAAAACAAAAAACATAAAAAACCCCACACAAACAAAAAAATAAAAACATACACAAAAAAACAATACAAAAAAACAAGGTATATGAAAAGGACAGTTGTGACCACTATTATCGGAACCTTAGAATAAGCCTTAGAAAAACTGGAAGTTCGGAGGAGAATCGAAATCCTCCAGAAGACAACATTATTAAGATTTGAATAGTGAAGAAAATGCTGGAGTATTGGGAGAAAACTTGTTGTCACTTGGTCTCCAGTGAAAGCCACCGGATACTACCACTACATGTATGAAAATCCATACTATACCTCTTAATAAGAATAGCGAGAAAAGTGAGGGGGTATTGTGGAGATCTTGAGTGAAATACCACCATATATGAAAATACATAAAATCCTACAAATAAAGGATATGTTAGAGATGCAGACGGCTTAACGACAAAGAAAATGGAATCTGCAAGTCAAATCCAAATTCCTGATTAAGACAGTTTGTCTTCACATTCGCACTAATGCCCTGGGGAAAGGCATGAATCCATATATTCCGAATTCAAAATCGGACGGCTGGGCGTGGGGATGGCAACACCACCCTGAAAAAATCTATCCGCCACTGAAACCACAGCAGAATCGCTTTTTTTTCTGCGACCTTATGCGTCACAAGTAATAAACAAGCAGATAAAATATACTGAAGGGTAGGTGCAGGGATATTGAAGAAACATGTCACTTGATCTTCAAAGACGACCATAGAACTTTCTCGTGTGCAGATACAAAACAAAAAATAAACTGATTTAATCTTGATCGTAATGTGTACGAAGGGGTACTGAAAAGTTCTTAGCCTCAACAAATAAACCTTTCAAAATAAATTCCGAAGTTTGGTGATTTATATATATTGGGAAATGAGTCGATCCGAGACCTTTTCAGCACCTACCGTTCGGTGTTCGTCCTTAGATAAAAGCCCGGATTTAGAACGTTGATTTTCAAAGATATGACCTTCACTATTTGGAAGATTAGCATATCACAATCTTCCTGTCGGCAGTTCTTACTAATTGACCTTGTATCAGACTAAGATGAGAGGAATAAAGATCCATATATTGATGATATTTAATATAAAAAAAATAGAATAATAATATTGAATAAAGGTGCATCATTCCGGATATTCAACGATACCTAGCCGTCAGTCAAGAAAAAAAAAGTGAAATAATAATAATAATAATAATAATAATAATAATAATAATAATAATAATAATAATAATAATAATAATAATAATAAAAGTGTAAATAAATAAATAATGATATTAAATTCAATCTGCAAGAAAGAATCTTTCTTTTTATTTAACGCATCAGTACATAGCGCCTCAAAATCTTGGGGAAGAAAGGGGGAAAATATCGACGGGGGTGTACAAAAGTAGTAGGGCGGTTAGCCGTTCATGGAGCCCCTGATTATATATATATATATATATATATATATATATATATATATATATATATATATATATATTCTTTTTCTCTTGAATAGCAAATGTGGTTTTGTGACGTGTTTCTCGGAGCATCTCTGGCATCAGGCCAGGTCGGTGTGATGGTCAAAGGACAGAGTGGCGGATGGAATAAATATGGACATTTGTCCCCGAACTGTCGTGTGAGGGGGGAAAAACACACACACAAAAAGGAAAGTGTATTTACTTTTTTTTTTTTTAGGATAAAAGCAAATCATTACAGGTAATTTGCAGAGAGCACGAGGAGGGAACCACCAAAAATTTTCCATATTTCATTTCTTCTTTTTCTTATTTTAATATCCATCCTCTTTTTACTAATTATTCTTTCTTCCTTTCTTTCTTTCTTTCTTTCTTTCTTGGTCCATTTTCTTTTGTTGGAATTCTTTACAACTTTTTTTTCGTTTTTTTCTCGTTATTGTTCTTGATTTTTTCTTCGTTTTGTTCGTCTCTATCATTATATTTTATTTTTCTTTCTTCCATTCTTTTCTAATCCGCTTTTCTCTTTGCTTTCTGCTTTTCTTTTATATTTTCATTTTCTCTCTGTTTCCTTTTCTTCTTTATTTTCCTCATCCCCTTCTTTGATTTTCTTCTCTTTCCTTTTGTCACTTTTCTTCTCTTTCATTTTCTTTTTAACTTTACTTATTTATTTATCATTCTTTTCTTCTTCTTTTTAGTTTTTCCTTCCTCATTTCTACTTTTCGTTTTCCTTCTGCATTTTTCTTCTATTTATAACATTTTACCTTCTTTTTTTTCACCGCATGTTCCTTCTTTTAACTGCTTATCTTCTCTCTCTTTTCTTTCAGTTTTTTTATTCCTCTTATTATTTTTCCTTTCGTTATAATTTTGATGTTCTTTCTTTCATATCTTTCAACTTCTTACCAAGATTTTCTTTTGTCTTAAAAGTATAAACATTTTGAATAAAAATTCTCATCTAATAACTGTAAAATAATTTTTTCATACTAACGCCCCACCCGACAAGAAAAACTGAATTTGACGACCTGTCCGCCGATTTGCTATCCTTAAATATATTCATTTAAATATAGATCTAAAAAAAATCTGATGTTTATAGTTTTCATTATATCGAATAAACCGATTAAAATTCGCTTAGTTCTGCTTGCTTTCAGCACACCTTGAAACTTTCTTTGACGACAAAATGGGTGTTGTTTAAAGGTATTACATGGTAGATATAAGCATACATTTTATTTTACCTGCACTAGGAATTTTTCAATCAAAATTTAAAGAACTCATAACTATACAACTCTTTTCATTGCTTTTTTCTGTAGGGTATTACGTCTAACGCGTGTGGTGTGATTGTGTGTGGTCTTTTCAAAGCATAAAGAAAATGTAAAATAATTTATAACACGTTATCGTCTGATCTATTCGTAAAGTATATAAGAAAAATGTTTCTTGAATATTTTGTGAACAGCCTTAAGCAATCACTTGATTCAGCAGAAGATTTAGGGCGTATTAAGTTCCCATTGGCGATTTTTTCTGCGGATGGAATAGGAAGACGAATGATATAAAGAAATACTCTTTCAACAGAAAAGTATATTTTGTTCTGGCTCTTTCTACTGGCTTTCAGAGCAGAAGTCTACACCTGTAAATTTTTGAAACCGAAACCTTAACGTTTGGTAACTAACAGCATTTTGAATAAATACAAATCATATTTTTTTTCCCATTTTCAATTGCATTGCGGCCATGTGTTGAATTCAAACAAATATAAAAAGCAAATATCCTGAATCGAAAAACTTTTAAAGTTGTTTATAAAAATTGAAGTTAAAAAGAATTTTTTATTGACTGATCAGCAAATAATCCACATAACAATTTCTGTAGATATGCAAAAATGGCACATCGTAGGACATATTTTGTTAGCGCAATACTCACTAACAAAAATGTTGAAACATTATAAACCATTTTCCTGTGCAATGAGGAGTCTTTCTGGTTCATCACGTAACCCATTAGGGTCGAAAGAGCACCACATGTGCTGCAACCGTAGTAGCAGGAGTGTGTCTAAGGCAAGATAGCCTGTCGGAGCCTATCCCTCCTCGGTCTGGTTTTGAATCAAGAGTTGTCCTTTTCTTACTGATTGTCACCCAGGGGGAGACAACCCACTTTGTTTGGCTGTTTGGGATTAATAATGTTCCCATTGGAAAGAGAATGTAACAGACTAGCCCGGAATTTGAACCCGGTTCACCGACTCCACATTTCACGCCGTTATCGAGTTCAATATTCGTTTTCTTTTATTAGATTTCAATCAATTAATTATAAATTGACAAAAATGTAGGTTAAAATGAGATAACACCAGGAATTTGAACTTTGAAGGTGTAAGCAGAGAAGAGGCTTAAACTTTGTGATAATTAACATTTTCAAATAATTATAATATCAATTTTCTAATAAGGAAATGAGTTGATATCGAGCGGAGACCACAAAAAGCAGCTTAAAAAGTAATAAATTGAATCTTTAAAGAATATCGATGCTTTTTAGTTTCACTATCACGAGTCCTGTAACTCGTTTGGGTCAACGCATGCGCTACAGCCGTAGCAACAGTGGTAATTTATTTGGAAAGTTAGCCTGATGGAGCCTCAACCTTTTCAGGTAGGATTGAATTCAGCGTTTTTCTTCTTTTAGACTGGAGACCAACCAAGGTTATCCCAGTCTGTACTGCGATTTAAACATAACTGAAGTGGGAGAGAGGAAGAGATGGATTCATATATTTCCTAAGGGTATCTATTTATTAATCATTTCACCCCAAGCACGGCGGAAATGCTACTGATACACAGAGAGTGAAAGTGAGAGAAAAGACGGAGTATAGAGAGGATTGAGGAAAGGACAAAAGATGAACGGGACTCAAGAAGACATAAGATGGCGATTGACGTTGCATTTAAATTGTTGAAGATTGTAGTTATCAGGGAAGCAAGTACACGGAGGGAAGTTCCACAGGCGGGAAGTACGGGAAAAGAAACTTAGAGTAGAAGCGGTGGTTGCATTTAACTATTTCAATCGTAAACGTGTGGGAGCTAGATGCCAATTTAATAGCACGCTTAAATTTATGTAATCGGGCCACCAGGCAAAAAGGCTCATCAGAGCAATTGCCATGAAAATATTTGAAGAAAGGGCAGAGGGAAGTCACATCACGTCTGTGAGAAAGTGACTGAAGTCGAAATACCAAGTTAGGATCGATTACATTTACAGATCCTTCTTTGGATTTTGAACCTCGAGATGAGTAGCAGGAGCACTCAACCAAATATGACAACAGTATTCAATGCACGGACGAATGGTAGATTTAAAATGTGCAAGATGGACTCTGACGAGAAAAATCTTTTGGCACGACGCAGTGACCCAAATTTCCTTGCAGTAGATGCAGCTATTGAGCTACTGATTCGATGTAGTTGCTCCACTTCAAGTCAGTTGAAAACGCCAGGCTAAGTTACGCGTAAGTGAATGTAACGAACTCGACTGGAAATTGAACTCAGGTCTCCGATTTATCATGACGAGCCATTATCCATGACATCACCGCCTATGCATGATTTTAGGTTTAACGTCATTAAAAAGTAATAAAGCACGTAAAGAAAATAATGTATGCATAACCTCTGACGATTTCTCTTCTTACGGTGCATTAGTATTTTTTTTTTTTACTTTCCTTAGTCTGGCTTCAAGTGGCTTCAAGTACTTGCTGTTTCGAAGTGGTCTTCCATCCATTGACTAAGCACATTTATCGTTGCTTAACTACGGAAAGTGTGAATTTGCTGAGAAATATACATTTTTTTCATCACCGGTAGCACGACTCGGAGTTTCATGCACAACGCAATCTTCAGGTGCACAGTAGAGACTGACCGTTACATAATTAAAATTTTAATAACATAATTAAATTTTAATTATTTATCTCTACTCAACACCTGAAAATTGCGTTGTACATGAAACTCAGAGCCGTGCTACCGATGAAGAAAAATGTATATTTATTAATATATATCAATAGCACTGTTATATTATATAAATGTTATGATATATATATATATATATATATATTTTATATATAAAATGAAAAAAGCCCTTAGTGCCATTGAAAAAACTTATACTTTGAGAAAAGTTTACAACGAATACAAACATTCGTGTTGCAGTAATCAAGGCTAAAGGAGGATATTTTGACGAGAAAAAATTTAATCATAAATGTTTTTTTCTTTTTGTCATAATAACATTAACTAATAAAAAATTATGTCTCACTTTGTTTTTAAACATGTTTTATAGTTTTATCTTATTTCAAGTACAAAACGACTTTTGGGCGAATTTTTAAAAATTACTAGGTGTGTCCTCCTCAAACTTTTGAACCGTAGTCTATCTATCTATCTCTCTCTCTCTCTCTCTCTCTCTCTCTCTATATATATATATATATATATATATATATATATATATATATATATATAACCAAGATGAACTTGGCCTGACGACACCTCAATTATTTTATTTTATTCTTTATTTATCTTACTTTTTAGGCTTTACGTTGTATTGAGCACATTTACATAGTTGGAGTTGACCAACGACAATTGTATTTTGTTATATATATATATATATATATATATATATATATATATATATATATATATATATATATATGTGTGTGTGTGTGTACAGTAAGTCAGTAACCTAATGACGGAAAAACATTCTTTTTTCACAATGAATACTTACTTTTTAACATAATTTCAGTATTAATCACATACATGGAAATTTAAGATAATACAGGCTACAGACTTATCTATCTATCTATCTATCTATCTATCTATCTACAGGGGTTGGACAAAATAATTGGCAGGTGCAAAATCCACTTCTATATTTCAAAGACCTATTATATTAAGAAGTTTAACTAAAACTTCGTAATTGCAGGTTATATCTATTGTAAATACGTGTATTTATCTAATTTACTGTCTTTGTCTTATTTATTTTTAGAATTTAGTAAAATTTAAGCTAAATGCGTGACCTATCCGAGTTTGTAAAATTGTTGTAGCTCGCATGGCAGGAGCCTCGATCACTAAGGTTGGCGAACTGTTTGATTTTTCAAGAGCTACCTTATCAAGAACACTGATGCAATTCGAGAAACAGGGCAAGAACTCTAGCAACCGTAGCAATTCGGGCCGGGCATGCAAACTTACTGACAGGGACTGACGTGCATTGAAACGCAATGTAGCAAAAAATCATCGGACAAATGCAGCCAAAGTGACTACTGAGTTGAATAACTATCTGAATAGTTCAGTTTCTACTAAAACTGCTCGTCGTGAGCTCCATAAGGCTGCATATCATGGAAGAGCCCCTGTGAGGAAACCTCTTCTCTCCACTCGCAACATTCAGAAGAGGTTGAAGTGGTGCAGAGATCACAATGCCTGGTCTGCAGACCAATGGAAGCAAGTCATATTCTCAAACAAGTCCAGTTTTTCTCTTTTCCCAAATTCAGAGCGAGTTTATGTGTGGAGGCATCCCAAAGAAGCTTACAACCCTGACTGCCTTCTTCCAACAGTGAAGCATGGAGGTGGATCAGTAATAGTTTGGCCCGCTATATCATGGAAATGTCTCAGACCAATAGTTGCCCTGCACGGTAGTATCAACAGCAAAGATTACCTGAACATTTTGGGAGATTATGTTCATCCAATGGCCAAGACTTTATTCCCTGATGGTGACTGCATCTTCCAAGACGATAATGCTCCAATACATACCGCTCGAGTGGTTAAGAATTGGGATGAAGAGCATGAAAGTGAGCTAGAACGCATGAAGTGGCCTCCCCAATCTCCAGATATCAGTATAATTGGATATTTGTGGTGCATTTTGGAGCGAGAAGTTAGGAGCCGCTATCCTCCACCGTCGTATCGTAAAGAGTTGGAGCAGGTTTTAATGGAAGAATGGCTGAAAATTCCTCTGGATGAAGTCAGGAAGCTGTATGATTCCATTCCTAGACGTATTAAAGCTGTATGAGAGGCTAAAGGAAGACCAACTCCATATTAAATACATTTTCTTTGAATTTAACAAGTGTTTCAATTATTTTGTCCACCCCCTGCTATCTATCTATCTATCTATCTATCTATCTATCTATCTATCTATCTATCTATCTATCTATCTATGCGTGTGTGTGTGTGTGTGTGTGTGTGTGCGTGTGCGCGCGCATATATGATTGTGCATGAAACCTTTATAAATTGTGCTTCAATCCTCATGGAATCTTTGATGGATTTATGAGTATTAAAGTAATGTCTGAAAGAACGCACACTATACAAGATGAAAGTAGCTACACACAGACACACACGCACGCATACACACACGCACATACACACACACACACACAATATATAATACATTCTACTAGTTTGATGTTGCTCATTCTTATCCCACTGTTCAGAATACCGAGCTTATTTTTGTTATCGCAATGTTTCATCCGATATATTCTCCAGGTTTCTTCAGTTGATTTCCAAAGATGATTTTAATCACAAGTCCTTATAATTCCAAGTTTTTCCAGATTACTGGTCTAATTCTTTGTTTTATCAGGTGTCTACTGATTCCTTCTACGGCTTTCTTCAGCTATGTAGAGAGTCGCTCACTGTTCTTTTATTTTATATTAGACAGTACTAGATAGACGACAAGGTCTCATGATTTACAGTTGAAATGGCTAGATGTAACCGTAAGTTTGTTGCGGGCCGGTGTGTACGCGAGTGTGTCTCCTGAAATGGCCCACAACAAAACATGGTGGACTCGGAGACTGAGAAAAAGATAAAGAAATGTAATGAAAACAACAAGAACAGATATATATGTACAGACAAATAATAATGTATTAA
>OZ038493.1:65310017-65312517 GCA_964036315.1 Acanthosepion esculentum | reverse complement strand
CTGTTTTTGCTACAACATTTACGAAAATATAGCAAAAATACAAGAAACTTTTCCAACAACCTATTATATATGAAAACAAGGCGAACATGGTCGGAAAGAAAGTCTTGCTATATTTGAAGATGGGAAAGAAACAGACGCTTTTTTGGTCTTAATTGATTGTTAATATTTCTTGTAATTATCGATAACATAATCCCAGCTATTTAGCAAATTGCCAATCTCTCGGGCGTAAGACTTTCCAGGTTTCGATGAAATATCAGATTTAATTTCTTTACAACACATAAATGTTTTTCTCTCTAAAAAGAATGCAGTGATCTGAAAAGTTGATATTTGCATATAGCAAAGTGATGAGTGTAAGAATGATGATGTGAAAATCAATCAATCAATCGATCGATTAATCGATCTATCTATCTCAGTATGTTCGATCTATCTACATATATATATTATTAATAAAATTCGTTCATTTAATTCTTTAGGTTGAGTTAGAGATAATATTAATTTTTGTTCATCAAATTCATTCTGAAAAGATTAAGTACCATGTTATTCAATTCTATTCACAATTATTGGCAATTATTTTTTGCAACTTATTAGGTAGCTTTTCGAATCCTTCTGCGTAAAATATCGCAGATTTGATGCGAAAAAGTTTCCGATGAAAACGTGAATCCGGTTCTCATTACAGAAAGACTTTCCCATCAAAGCGTTTTACAACGATCGAAAAAGGTAATAATCAGTTGGTGCAAGACCAGGGAAATATGGCGGCTGGCGTAGAACAGGTTAACCGAGTTTCAAATCTTTTTCCTGTATTATTATTGCTGTATGCGACTTTGCGTTGTCATGGAGGGGAACAAAGTTTATTTTATATTGACGAGCCTTCGACCAACCTTTTATGGGCACGTTGCAGTTGTAAGCACAACATTACCTTTCCTCCATGGAGCTCAGCTTTTGGGGTCATTTGAGCAGATTTATCCTCGTCAGTCTTTTGCGTTGAACATTGTCGTATGTAACTCATTTTTCAACGCCTGGTATGATATATTTAGAGAACGGTTAGTTATGCTCATACATTCAGAACTACTTTCAACAAAACGGAAATTACTTATGATCCAACCGAATATATAAATGTGTACTCAGATTTTCATGTTTGGCAGATTCTATGTTTATTTACAAGTCATATTTTTTATTTTCTCTTCAAAATAAACTTATTTTTATGATGACGTTAGTTGTTTAAAATAATTATCTTAATGACTTCAAATTAACGTAGCAGATAAAATATTGAATGTATTTGGTCATAATTAAATCCTGCATTGTATAAAAGTTAAATATTAATAAAATAGCAAATTATCTAATTGGGCCTTGTTATTAAATTAACAGTAAATTCACAATATCTGATTTTAGTTGTCTACTTAGGCTTAATCCATATATATATATATATATATATTATATATATATATATCTTTCTTTGCCTTCTACAGAAAATTTTCAAAAATGTAAAAAGAAGTGATGTTTCATAAATCGTATCTTAAAAAAAAATCTTTTATTACCACCATTTTTAACCGCTTGACGAGACTCTTTAGACGTCAAAACTAATATGCATTTTTGTTATGGTAACTTGCATGTTCCATTGTAACAGTTTATAATAAATATTTAATGCTGTACTTCGTGTATTGAGCCCTCTTTTAAATTAACTTTTGAATTTATAGTCTTTTCATTCTTTTACATTTGGATTACACACACACGCATATATATATATATATATATATATATATATATATATATATATATATATATATTGATACCGCTTTTTTTCTCTCTCTCTCTAAATTTAAATGCAACGCAAATTGCCGCCTTCTGTCACCCTAAATCCTGTTTTTTATTGTCCTTTCTCCTCAATATAGTATTCTCATTCTCTTTCACACCAAGTAGCCCCTTGCTTGGGGTGGAATGATATATATATATATATATATATATATATATATATATATATATATATATATATATATATATATCCGAATGTAACGAGAACGAAAATAATATAAATTCTAACGTCCACAGCATTAATTCAAACGAGGGCTCAACACCAAGAGTAGAATAATAAATATTTATTATAATTTTTGACTACGGACAAAAAACATAGAGAGAAACACATTTATAGTAAACGGAGAAGGGTAAAGAAAAGGGAGAAAAGAGAAGGAAAGAGAAGGAATAGGCCTGATCCGAGAAGTTTGAAAGAAAGCGGCGGTGTTCGAATCTTTTTTTTTTATGTCTGCAGTAAATAAATATGTATTATTGAGCTTTTGAATAACAGTCAATTATTAAACCAAAGATTTGAAACTACTGTTTTTTGTAGGCACATTAAAGATCTAACGTTGCAATCTTGCTAAACTTTTAAATTTATAACTCACCTTCTTTATATATTTTCTACCTTCTCATATACTTTTCTACTGATCTGTCTTAGATTATGATTCTAAATTGTTTCTGCACATATATAATATTAGCAACAGTATCA
>OZ038493.1:65270017-65305017 GCA_964036315.1 Acanthosepion esculentum | reverse complement strand
TTAATGTTATTTGCTAAAATAAAAATATTATCTATGTAGCGAAAGTATATTTTCGGTTTACGGACCTGTGTAAATATCGTATTTTCTATGTGGGACATGTAATAGTTGGAAAAGCATGGACCGAGTGGATTTCCCATACTAACACCATTAGTTTGGGTGTAAATGTTGCCATTATGGTCATAGAATGGAACTATGCGTGTGCATACGTGTAGTAAATTTTTCTTCCTCAAAGAACTTAATAATGTTAAACAAACACTAATCAACAATGGCTTCCCTAACCACATTATAGACCACCAAGTTAGACCATTTCCCCCAAAGTAAATAATAACGATAGTGAACACACAGTCAAAAATCACATACACATTTATTACAAAAACCAAATGCATATTAATGACAAACAAGACGAATCTTCACTAAGACATATTATAAAGAAATATACTACCCCAATTGACCCGAATAAAAAAATCAAATTAATTATCTACTATGAAAAATTTAAGACAGCTAACCTTATCCTCAAAAATAACAACACACCAGCTAAATCAAAATGACAAAGTACGAACATTATCTATGAGTTCAAATGCCCCTTAAGGAACTGTGTTCCTGATCATACCGGACTCATAAATAATTACGTCGGTTACACAACTACATGCTTATCCAGACGTCTTACGTTACACCTATCTGATCACAGCTCCATTAGAACCCATTTAAACACACACACAAACTTTCCAGACTCTATTAGAAACATACTAGTAGAAAACACAAATATATTAACTGCATCCACCTGTAAAAAAAGATTTAAAATAATGGAAGCTTTAATAATAAAAAAGAAAAAGCCAACTCTTAACAATATTAACTACGAACAAAGCCACAATGTGCTAACCGTATTCGTAAATTAAAAACATCCCTACCACACACTAAGGCATACACATAACGCACACACTCAATTAAGCTGAAAAATTGGATCATCCTTGATAATGGCTAAAGGTATAGCCGAAAGCGCTCGGAAATATAAAACATTTGGACAGATCTTACACACCCTTTGTCCAGAAAAGAAAGCTCTTGTTCAAACACAAGAAAAATTAAATAAAAAGCTTAACCTTAGTACCTTGTCTGTCGTTTTTAATGAAACATGCATAAACGAAGGATTGCTGCCTAAATATACAACTATTAAATTACACGACCCGGCAGCCAACAAGGAAAATAACACCACTACATTAAGAAAAAACCTCGTCTTACGACAAATAAAATCAGCTCAAAATCACATCCAACATTTAAACAACAAAATCCACAAACATAACACGACACTAAATAACACCTTGACCGAACTGGAATATAATGAAGCATTGTACCACCTCAACCTTAGCATCAGTGAGCACCAACCTACACAGAGACAAATAATTACTAAAAAGCTTTGTAAATTATACCAAGGAAACATTTTACTACCCAACAGTGAAGACAAATATATAAATCTATTCAAACATAAATTAACAGATGACCAAAAAGAATTTTTAAACTTAGGGCCAAACTGCCACACCCAACCTAAATTTGACCTCATCACTAAAACAATTGAAATTGAAATTCTACACCAATCACTATCCCAACTTGCTACGCATGGAGACATAGCAGTTCACCCTGACCTGATAGACCTACTCAAAGTCGAAGGCTTGAAGAAGCGATCCCCTGGCAACAACCATAGTAATATCCTAACACCAAAACTAAAAAAAGGCAGCGAAAGAGTTAAAAAACAACCCCGACATCGTCATCAGACGAGCTGATAAAGCTAACACATACGTAATTCTGGATAAAGCCGATTACCACCAAAAATTTAAAAAAAATATTGTCGATGATCGAACTAAATTCACCAAACTGAAAAGAAATCCCACTGAGACTTTAAAAAGGTCCGTCAATAAACTAATAACAGCTCACAACGCGGAAGTCGGTTCCCTGAAAATTCAAAAAATAGTTGGAGATTACCAACCGGGATATTTATATGGAAATATAAAAACCCATAAACCAGGATACCCGCTACGACCAATTATTTCCCAGATACCAACACCTATCTACGAGCAATCAAAATTCTTGAACGACATCATCACTCCATACCTACCTACCAATTACAGCATCACACCCACCCAGGAATTCCTGCAAATTTTAAAAACTACAAAAAACAAAAACAAAAACAAACCAAGGTATAATAGAGTCACTTGATGTCGAAAACTTATTTACAAACGGCCCCTTCGACCAAACTATTGACATTATCCTCAATTCTGTATATATTAATAATTCTATCCCTCCGCCATCCATCAAACCATCAATACTAAAAAATAACCACACGCATGCACAACCAAAGTTCCATTCTATGACCATAATGGCAACATTTACACCCAATCTAATAGTGTTAGTATGGGAAATCCACTCGGTCCGTGCTTTTCCAACTAATACATGTCCCACGTAGAAAATACGATATTTACACAGGTCCGTAAACCGAAAATATACGTTCGCTACGTAGAGAATATTTTTATTTTAGCAAATAACATTAAAGAAATAGATACACTTAAGACCACATTTGAGAAAAACTCCGTCCTTAACTTTACCTATGAACTTAGGCAAAAAAACAAACTTCCATTCTTAGATGTCCTCGTTGAATACAGCAATAACACTTTCATTACATCATTATACAAAACACCCACCAGCAAAAACTCGTGCCACCTTAACTTTAAAAGCGAATGTTCACTTAGGTACAAAATAGCAGTAATAAAAAAAAACTTTCTAAAAAGTGCACACCAGAATTCATCCTCTCGACTACTCTTCCTCAAAGAACTTAATAATGTTAAACAAACACTAATCAACAACGGCTTCCCTAACCACATTATAGACCACCAAGTTAGACCATTTCCCCCAAAGTAAATAATAACGATAGTGAACACACAGTCAAAAATCACATACACATTTATTACAAAAAACAATTTTTTTTAAAGCTTATCACCCCAAGCAAGGCTGGAAGCCACTAGTACGCAGGGGGTTACAGAAGGTTTGGAGGAAGAGCAGATAGGAGTGGTAAAGGAGAGGATGTGGAGAAAGATAGTGGATCGATCAAGGCAAGGGGGTTACAGAAGATTTGGAGCGAGAGCAGATAGGAATGAAAGGTGAAAGGATGTGGAGAAGGGAAGTGGATAGATCAAGGCAACTGGAGATGTCGATTGACGTTACACTTAAATAGTTGGAGATTATAATTGTCAGGGAAACAGGAATAAGGAAGTGAGTTCCACAGGCGAGATGTGCGAGACATGAAGCTATTGGAGTAGAAGAGACGTCTACATCTAACAGTTTCAACCCTGAAGGGGTGGGAACGGGATGCCAGCCTCGTAGGACGTTTAAATTCATGAGGCCTGGGAACCAGCGAAAGCAGCAACTCGGAGCAATTACCGTGAAAGTATTTGTAAAAAAGACAGAGCGAGGCAACGGCGCGTCTGTGAGAGAGCGACTGTAGACGAGATGACAGATCAGGGTCAATTACATTGCATATCCGTCTCTGGATCTTATCAAGAACCCTGAGGCAAACAGCAGGGGCTCCAGACCATATATGGAAGAAATACTCCATGCAAAGGCGAATGGTTGATTTATAGATTTGGAGGATAGTTTCCTGGCTCGGCACAGGGAGCCAACTTTCCTTGCGGTGGATGAAGCAATTGACTCGATGTATTTGTTCCAACTCAGATCAGCGGACAGCGTGAGACCGAGCAGCTGCAGAGAGGAGCTCTTGAGAAGTTGGTCTTCAGACATTCTAATGGGATGCAGAGATGGATCCCTGTGGTGGTTAATAGAGAGCAGTTTTGTTTTAGAGGCGTTAAAGTTAACCAACCATTTCTTGCCCCAGTTCACAACCTATTATAGGTCCTTTTCGAGTCGAACTGCCAGGTTAACTTTGTCAGCATCACTAGATTTGTGTTTGAGTAAATTGTGGTGTCATCCGCATAGATGCTGACTTGGGAATCTATGGCGTCAGGAAGATCGTTTATGAATATGAGGAACATGGTAGGGCCTAGGATGGAGCCTTGAGGAACCCCTGCGTTAGTGGGATAGGAGCTGGAGATGAATCCATTGAGAACGACCTTCAATTCACAGTTTGACAGGAATGATTGTATTAGGTCAAATAATCGACCTGTAATACCATAACCCTGAAGCTTGCGAAGAAGGCCGACATGTCAAACTCTATCAAACGCTTTGGAGATGTGTAATGCATATTAATTACAAACAAGACGAATCTTCACTAAGACATATAAAGAAATATACTACCCCAATTGACCCGAATAAAAAAATCAAATTAATTATCTACTATAAAAAATTTAAGACAGCTAACCTTATCCTCAAAAATAACAACACACCAGCTAACTCAAAATGAGAAAGTACGAACATTATCTATGAGTTCAAATGCCCCTTAAGGAACTGTGTTCCTGATCAAACCGGACTCATAAATAATTACATCGGTTACACAGCTACATGCTTATCCAGACGTCTTACGTTACACCTACCTGACCACAGCTCCATTAGAACCCATTTAAACGCACACACAAATTTTCCAGACTCCATTAGAAACATACTAGTAGAAAACACAAATATATTAACTGCATCCACCTGTAAAAAAAGATTAAAAATAATGGAAGCTTTAATATTAAAAAAGAAAAGGTCAACTCTTAACAATATTAACTACGAACAAAGCCACAATGTGCTAACCGTATTTGGAAGTTAAAACACCCCTACTACACACTAGGGCATACGCATAACGGACACACTTAATTAAGCTGAAAAATTGAATCACCCTTGATAATGGCTAAAGGTATAGTCGAAAGCGCTCGGAAATATAAAACATCTGGGTAGTTTTTACACACTCTTTGTCCAGAAAAGAAAGCTCTTGTTCGAACACAAGAAAAATTAAATAAAAAGCTTAACCTTAGTACCTTGTCTGTCGTTTTTAATGAAACATGCATATATATATATATATATATATATATATATATATATATATATAGTTTAACCCGGATATAAGAAGCCCGGATATAAGAGAAACCCGGATATAAGAGAGATTTTCTCTGGTACCAAATTAGAGCCTGTGTTAATGTATATATAATAGACCAAACCCGGATATAAGATAAACCCGGATATAAGATAAACCCGGATATAAGAGACTTCTCCGGTCCCGACAGCTCTCTTATATCCGGGTTACACTGTATATATATATATATATATATATATATATATATATATATTTATATATATATATATATATATTTATATATATATATATATGCTCATATCTATCTATCTATCTATCTATCTATCTATCTATCTATCTATTTCGACCTGTTCATAGCCGTCTATCTCTCGCAGTTTGTAGAACTAGAACTTTGAATACTGATTTTTCAACCTGAAAGTTTAACCACAGTTGGAATACTTGCGAAATCTAATGTTCATAACATCTGTACTCGTGTGCATATGCAAAATTTACACTACCGACGTAGTGCAACGTTCTACTAGGTGCTACTGCCTGTGTAGGCATTCATCTCCGTGTCTGTAGGTGTGCCTTACTGGAACGTTCTGTGTGCGCAGCTGTTGCCTCTAATCTAATAGACGCCTATCTTAATGCGGCGAATTAAAGGGATCGCTTTTAACTGAACTCATTGTCTCAGGGCATTGGTCCATTATTGATAGTTAAAGGGTAACGCTTAATAGAACCAGATTTTCCTGCAATCGGATGTTTTGCTCCGAAAAGCGCATGCATTCTACTCTTGATCGAACTTAACGCTATTGGCGACCCTATACATTGTTTTCTTGGTTTTCTTGGTGTTTTAGGCTGGAATTCTACAGAAAAATTAAAGACTGAATCATTGGTGAAGAAATGGATCGAGTGTGCCGCGTTTGGTATCTATCACAGTTTGTAAAATATTATCAATCTTTTTTTACGAAAGGATGAATTAGACACGTGGCGAGAAAATTCATTAATCCGGTAAACAATCTTTGAGCCATCATGTTCAAAATTTCGTCTTGAACTTTTTCAAAGTAAAGAGGCCTTTTTGGTATCAGCTGAAGTAAATGATTGAAAGAATTAAACATCAAACTACAAATGTACCGAAACCATGGCTCGTTTAAAGTTAAATTTTATTTTATGAAAGCGTCTGTTGAGAAAACAATTAAAAATATTGTTTCTATTTTGAGAAAAGTCAGATTTCATATACGATCATTCTAACTGAAATTAGTTTAACTTAGCACAAAGCCACAGGACTTTTATTTCTGTGATTCTGACATTTATGGTCATACTGGACAAAAACAAAAACACAAACAAACAAACAAACAAAAAAACAAAAACGAAAAGTTATAAAAAGCTAAAGAAATGCTCCATCTTGTCTACAGAGAATAATCTTTATCAGGTCCTAAAAGAACAGGGATCATCTTACATTTAAATAATGTAGACAGTTAATACAACACCTCTGCAAACTACCCCATATGTAAGGCTACACTTAAATACGCACCGCAGACATCCGATTAAAAGCCATAATTAACTGTTTCGGCTCCGCATGTTACCTTTGAGGCGCTTCTTGACTGATGTTCTAAAACCTTTGTTAGGCAAGACTTTAAAAGAACTCGGTTCATTTCGTATAAAGTGATCAGAGTCTTGCTTATTTCGTCATCGCTAATGGTGACTTCAATATGGTCAACCCCTTAACAAAGTACCCACAGAGGACGACTTGCTAATCCTTCGGAACAATCTAAATAAGGAGCGTTGCCGTACTAGAGGCTCCGTTAACAACTTACTGTAGTTGTTAACGTTTTGTGAACGGAAGAAAGATTTTCAGTTTGGTTCTGAGATACATTGAAAAGTCTAGGTATTTGTTCTTCAATTTCTCATGTGATTTCCAACATTTAAATGTAGTTGTTTTTTATTATTATTTTGCCTTCTGTTCACCTTCACTCAAACACTCTGCCTGTCTTAGATACGGTCACATCAAGTTGATATACAAGTTCTCTTGGATCAAATTAATCCAACCTATACAATTCCTGATGAAAAAAAGAGGAGAGAAAATATTATTTTTATATGTCCATTTGAAAATTAAAATAAGATACTTTATTTTCTCGATGATGATGAGTTTCGATTTCAACGTGGTGTAGTTTTCGACAAGGAATTTGATTTTTTAAAAGAGATACAGGCATTTGGTAACATATACTAACGGAGCTTTTTCACCCTCTCAACCAAAATGGAATCTCATGGAGGAAATTGTCATGTTCTGTTTTCGCTGGCTTTCAAGAATTGCTGGAATACGAACAAATTCCTACTATGTAATAGTTTTCCTTTTATGTACCATGCCTCTTCAGGCCGTACACGTTCATGACTCGCCATAACTTATCTCTTGTAACACTAAACAATATTTAAGCTCTTATTTTTATCATCCATTTTTCCCCCAAATATGGCATCCATTAACACAAACTCGTCAGCTAAGCACCCCCTCTGCACTTCTTTATTTCAATATATCATATGAGTTTTAAATTCTTCTAGTCGTCTTTCCTCATTATGTGTTACAGAAAGTTCAACTGTCTCTTTCTGATTTTGTGTATTATTAGCTTTTAATTTAGTTCCCATTTTCTTTTAAACTTACTCGTTGCTCACATGTTCTGTCAAATGTTTTTTTCTTAGCATCCATCTCTAGAACCATTCCCCTATCTCTTCAAGCCTCTTCTTCATCTGTAAAGAGAATTTCCACTTCCTCGTTGCTCACATGTTGTTGCATATTTTATCTTAGCCTCTTCCTGTGGAACCATATCCCTGTTTCTACAAAACTTTTCTTCATCTGTAAAGAAATCCGCTGACATACTTCCTCGTTGTTGAAATATTTAGTCCTACTTTTCTCTTAGCATCCCTCTGTAGAAACATTCCTTTTTTCATTGAAGACACTTCTTCATCTGCAAGGGAATTGTTCAGCATTCTCGGTCATAGGTGTGACATAGCAATTCAGATTTCTTAGTTTTTAACAAAATTTTAATTTTTCTCAATACATACTGGGTATGCCGATAAACTACATCTGGCAGCAAGGCCTCTTATCGGGTGTTGCGTCCAGGTCCTCCCTGACCCGGAGCAGTATCACCTGTTAGAGTCCCATGTATGGGCAAATAGTTAACCCCCAAACTGGTGTCAAAACTCTATGAAAGTATAAAAATACATTTTATAGTAAAAATACCAGCAATACATTTTCATACTTAAAAAATCAGTACATTTTTGAAAAAAAAATACCAGTAACACTTTTTTGTAGAAGAAATTACTAATCCCTCAAGAAAAATTAAATTTCGGCATTAAATGACCCATAAGGTGTTGATATGCCGTTAAATAAAAAAATAAATAATATCTTTTAATACTTTGTTTAGTTTGGGGCGGTATTGACGGCCTAAATCAACCTGTACATTTTTAACTTTACGAATGTGTAAGCAAACGCAAAAGCAACAAGAGAAACAACAAGAAGGAACACAAAACGGTTTTATAACAACGAGATTTATATTTATATTTGTATAATGATGTACAAGCATAGGGGTTACTTCCCTTGGACTAGATTTAAAGTTTGTACGAATGGAATACTTTTTTATTTGAGCTCATAAAAGATTTAATGAACTTGACACTCAAAATATTCACTTAGAGAGAATTGAAAGAATTCTGTAAAGCTGAGAATATGTTGAGTAAACGTTTAGCTTTAGAAGAGTTGAAAGAGTGAATATTCCATAATGTTTGTAATTAAGTTCCCATTGCTTGTAATGTTTGCAATAAAGTTTTGAAAGTTTCATACATATGCGTATGTGTGCGTGTGTGAGTATGTTTTCATGGCGCCCGACCGCAAGGGATCGAGAAGCGATCTCTTTTTTGCAACTACATTTTAATATATATATTAGAGAGAGAGAGAGAGAGAGAGAGAGAGAGAGAGAGAGAGAGAGAGAGAGAGAGAGAGAGAGAGAGAGAGAGAGAGAGAGAGAGATTGTGTCTGGTATTTATAATCAACGTAATCACGTGACAGGCTTGAAAGCCATTGACAGATTTTGGGCGGAATTTAGTTAGGTCAAGAACTATGTCGATGCTATTCGGACGTAGTTGAGAACAAGATTTAAATATTAAGTGACCAATCAGAAGTTGAGGTTTTCTGAAAATATGTATGAAGTTGCTTTTTGCACAGATTTGTACAAAAATTGATATTGATAAAAAGAGATAGCGGAATTCTAAAAGATTCTGGAAGACATTTTTGCTACACTATTTTGTATTTCTTTGCCACATTTTCCGTCGTCTGTTTCTACATTGAATAAATGTTTATTTGAACGAATTGGAAGAGAAAAGAAGATTTTCTGAGTAAGGAATCCGCCTGGGAGTTTCGAATCATACCCGGCGTTCTGTTTCTCATGTGACACAGTAAAGAAATATGATTTGGGAAGAAATGGTTCTTCCACATGCAAATTATTCTACAGATTTCTTTTACATCCATACTATTATTGTTGAGCTCAATGTGACACTCATTTATTTGTTAGCCTTTCCATGAAGCTCATGATATTGAAAAAATCCTCAACGGATTCATCCAATAAAAACTGAAGCCGTTCTTTTATTAGAGTAAACACAGAAATACTGTTGCCATATTTGGGTATGAGTTGCACAGTTCCCACTTTCCAGTCTCGATAGAGTCCAAAAGTGTCTCCGAGTCGTTGTGGGTGACAAATTATTTTTCACCTTCCAACCCCTCTCTCCCTGATGGGACGTAGCAAACCTTTCACTGCTCTATCGCTACTTCCATGGAAAGTGCTCGGACGAACTGCATTTCTTGGTTCAACCAGTTCTAACCTTCACGGCTAGGACCCGCCATGCCACTCATACAGCAACAAACCACCCACATTCCCTAGTAAAGTTCCATCGAACAGCTTCTTCCCACGAACCACTGCTTGGTGGAACTGTCTCCCATAAGTATGTTTCCCCGATCACTACAATCTTAACCTGTTCAAGTCTAGGGTTAATCGTTGTCTTCCCCTCCAATCCGTATAAACTGCTTTTACTCAGTAACCCCCTGCCTGGAGTGCCCCTCCCCCACTAGCGTTGTACTGAGTGAACCTCATTCTAAAAAAATGAAAAAGAAAATGAAGAAAAATTTACCTGAAAGGTAGTGTAATACTATTTTAAGTCCGAAAGAATCCATTGATGAATAAATAAAGATATTATAAATTTATAAGAATAAATTATTTTAAAATTACTGGAAACTTTTGCATCAACCTAATATATGTTATCTATCTATCTATCTATCTATCTATCTATCTATCTCATCAGCATCTATTTTCTGAACTTCTCCATCCGTATGCTGAAATCTACTCGCCTTGCTTCTCCACCCAACCCTTGTCGCAAGTTCACTATCCCATCTATCACTCAAACCCTTCCTCACTTACCTCCTCTCGTACCCCCACCTCGCCTGGACTTCCCTCCTATAAATTCATTCCTGTCTTAACTCTGCCACCACACCCATACACTGATTCCCCGCTGCCTACCTCAGCCATCCATCCAGACGGCCGCTTAATTGTAAAACCAAACCGACCAGCTGTGCATATCTTCATCAGCTTGTCAGCCATTATTTTTCAAGATACTTTTTGGCGGGAATCAGGGGAGCTGAGGTTAAGGGGGGGGGGTTAATAAATTCTGTGCCAACTGCAGCTGTTAAAGATCAAACTCACAAGTGCAGCAGTAAAACCTACATTCGTTCCCATCTCTAAAACAGTCATCATCGTCGTCATCATCATCCTCATCGTTACTGTTGTTCATATTGAATTTTAACACTATTTGTATCTGATGGCGTTCACTGGAGATCAGATGACAACAAGTCTCTCCAACACTGTATCTCCCTTCTCAGTACTTTAGTTGATTTCAATAATGCAATTCTCCGTATGTGCGAACAGCGTAAATTGGGATGTAGAATCAGCAAGATGAGTTCAAGTTCCACCTTGGACTATTGCGTTCACTTCGACTTTGGGAAAGACATAAAACTGTCTCTTCTATTCTATTCTATTATTGAATCGAAGGGTAGTCTGGAGCTTCCAGTCTTGGGTGGGTGGGAATCTAGGAAAGGACACCTCTGAATTGAAAGAAGTAAGAAGTGATTTGTTTCCGTCATGATTTGTTAAAAATTTACATTTTCCTATATGCCCCTACCCCGTTTTGTTCCTCACTCTTTGGTACAAAGGAAGTTGTACCAAACAATGAGGAAATATATATATATATATATATATATATATATATATATATATATATATATATATATATATATATATATATATATATATATTGACTTAACAAGAACTGTAGACATTTTTTCCTTCAGAATATTTTTTCTTAAGACGTTATTTACAAGAAATGAATATAAGTTGAGGAGGGGAAATTAATTTTAGAACACGACTAAAAACAATTTATTAGAAAAATAATTACCGAATAAAAGATAAACGCATAGGCTCGGTGGGTGTATTTTAATATAAACCGCTTCTAAAATCTTCAAATGATGAGTGGCCTGTGCTCTATATAAAATAGTGAATAGTCAGCACCTTTTGGATAATAGTTCAATTCTTGTGAATATTGTCTTGTGTCTCGTCCCAATTAAACCAACGAATCCTTCTGAAGGTCGCAAGAATTCTTAAGGAGAAAATGACGACAGTTCTTTTTAAGTCAGTATATTTATTCTGTGGTGTCAAAGCATTATATATATATATATATATATATATATATATATATATATATATATATATATATATATATATATATATAGCTGGCTACTCGTATCATATATATATATATATATATATATGAACACTATTAGGTAAATGAATGGCATGATAGAAAAACTTCCAATAGTTATTCAGACTAATAATGGTTTTATTGATCCCTCTTTTGTCCCTCATGCCTGGGTGTCAATCTGAGGACAGTGCAAAGGATTTGGAAAGAGTTGGATGAGTCTAATGGTGATTACGAAGGTACGGAAGCTCCGAAAATTCATTCTGTTCATTCTGATAAGAAAAGAACTTCGGAATTTGTTGGTGAAGGTATCATACTCACCAAAGAGTACCTTGAGGAGTTAGTGCTGCCCTGAGTCAAGAGAGTGGTTGCTGGAAGACCCTATGTCCAGCAACATGTCTCTGCAACATGCCACACAAGCAGGAGAACAAAATCTTGGCTGTCAGACATTTCTGCGACCACATCACAACTTACATCTGGCCACCTAACACCCCAGATTGCAACCCCTTGATATGTGGGGCTCAGTTGAACGACAGACCAAAAAAAGGTCCTTGTCAAGCCAAAGTTGAACCGAAGGCAAGGATTATGGCAGCATTCAACAACTTAAACAAGGAGACCGTCCAGAAGAGTTGCAGGAGATTCCGAAGTCGTCTGGAAGCCGTGGTTGAAGCCGATGGAGATTTTATTGAATAAATTTACTCTTTAGTATTTCCAGATATTTTAGTGTAATGTTGGTAAATATATCTGTTAAAATAAACTCTTAAAATGAGATATCAGTGTTATTTTCATTTTTGCGTAATTCAGACGACAGTTTATCCATCGCACCATGTACATGATAAGAATACAGTTTTAAAATATAGTATATCTATGGATAAAAGTACTCACTATCAGAGATAGAACGTATGTATATATAAAATGGACTGAGGTGAATACCAACGGCCGAGAGTCTGTTTCATGAAATCTTCAGGTCTGGAGATTGCATTCAAGCATGAAACAGAATGTCTAAGTTTTGAACAAAGAAAATTCATCAGTTACTGAACGTTTGAAAACGCTGTTGAATTACAGTAACGGTTCATGGGCAGGGGGGGGGGGAGTTTCAAACAAATCCATCGACTCGACTTGCCATCACTCAAATTAGAGAAACGTTTGTTGTATTTTTCAGAATGTTCCCAAGAAAAATAACGGAAGACCGCGGACATCGACGAGCACCACAAAGAAAGAAAAGGAACTAGAAACGTATTGCCAGAGTTGAAGAAAATCCGTGCGGCAAGTGAATCATAAGATTGTCAATCAATCATTTGGAAACGCTGTCATTGGAAAACTGACATTCCAAAAATAGTCCATGTTCTCAAAGAAGATGATCCAGACCAAAGAGTGGGGTTTATCGAGTGGTACTTGGCCAGATGTGTAGAAGATACACACTTGCCAACAAAGACTGCCTGGAGTGATAAGCCTGCAGTTAAATTAAAAGTCCACAGTTGCATCTCCTGGACACCTGTGAATCTGCATACTGTGTGGTATCATCATGTTAATTTATGAGGAATTACGGTGTGTTGCGGCTTCTCATCAAAAGAAATAATTGGGCCATGTTGTTTTTTACGGTATTTTGACTAGTCCCGTTTATTTGAACTCACAGTGACAAGCCAGTCATGCTACGCAACCAAAGAAGACTTTGAGGATGAGGAATTCTATTTCCAATTAGATGAAGCACTCGACGTTACCATCACGATGAAAGGGTCAACCGTGGCGAGATCTTGTCAAATAGGTGGAGGGTTTATGGCTCTATTACATTAAAAAATTGGTTCTCGTAAGATCACCGAAGTTAAGCAACATCAGTACATAGATGGGTGACCGCTTGGAAATAACTGGTGCTGTGAGTTTGGATGTGCGTCTCATGTAACGGCTTGGAATTGGAAATCGGAGAGCCGAGTTTCATTTCCAGTCTGATTGGCTATATACACTTTTCCCACTTTGTCATATATATATATATATATATATATATATATATATATATATATATATATATATATATATATATATATATATCGTCGGTGTGTGTGTGTGCATTACATTTTTTAAACAAGTTCATCTTAAGCAAGGTCGTAAAACCACTAAGACACAAGGGGGTGTCTGGGTGTGGAAGTGAAGTATTAGAACACAGAATCACTACTAAGGAGCAAGAGCAAAAGATGAGTAATGAAGAGGACAGTAGATGGCTCTTCACATTGCATTTAAATTTTTGAAGATTAAAGTTGACTGGAAAGCAATGAGCTTGAAGGAAGTTCCACAAGCGATAAGTGTGAGAAAAGAAACTTTTAGCATAGAACTTACGATTACATCTAACCAACGCAACTGTATATTGATGAGACCTCGTCGCCAGTCTCTTACTGTGCTTATATTCATAAATTTTCTGTACCATAGCGAAGAGCTCATCCGAACAATTATCTTGAAAGTATTTATAGAAAAATCTCAGGAAAGCGACTTTACGGAGGTGGGAAAGTTATTGAAGCCGAGATGCCATATTAGGACCAATAATATTGCTGATTCTTCTCTGGCTTTAATCAAGGAGCTCTAAATATATAGCAGGAGCACCAGACTATATGTGACAACAATATTATAACCATGGACGAATGGTAGACGTATAGACACTTAAGATAGATTCTGGGGCGAAAGTTTGTCTAACACGAAACAGTGAACCAAATTTTTTAAGTGACCTAGAAATAGATGCAATATAGACTTTCCACTTCATATCAGTCGAAAACGTTAGCCAGAGAAGGTGCAAAGATTCGCTCTCCTGGAGGTTAGCATCAGCCATTTTGCGGGAAGGAAGAAAGGGGGTCTCTCAGGTGATTAATAGATTAGATTTGGAGGCAAAAAAAAAAAAATTAATTAATAAGCCATCCGTTTCCCCAGTTAACAACAGACTGGGGGTTGTTTTTGACAGCCGTCAGTTTAGCCTTATCGAAACAGGTAGTGCAATCAGAATAGAATCCAAATTTACAGCTGATGCCACCTGGAAAGTCGTTAATGAAAATTAAAAACAAATTGGATCAAAGATAGACGCCTGGGAGGGGCGCCTGCATTAGTACAAAAGGATCCATAAGAAGAGTCGTTTCGCAGCACTTTCATTTCATGATATGATGAGAAAGACTGGATCAATTTCAAAATTTTCCCGAAGACACCGTAACTTTTCAACATGTGAAGAAGACCTGTATGCCAAACTCTGTCGAAAGCTTTCGAGATGATCAAAGCAGCAGTCCAAGCTTCATTATTCATATGAAAAGCTTTCGTCTTTTCTTTCACACCAGTGTATTTATATAAGAGATGTGTACTTACGTGTGCGTATGATGCAAGAGTTGATTAGGAGTAGATATACAGGTATCTTTAAAGCAATTCACCCCAAGCAAGGCAGGAATGCCACTAGTAAGCAAGGGACTACAGAGAGTGTAAGTAAGGAAAAAGACTGGTTATAGGGGGCGAGGAAAGGATAAAATGAAGAACAGGGATCAAGGCAACAGAAGAACATTTACATTTTTGAAGATTATAGTTATCAGGGAAGTAAGTAAGAGGAAGGGAGTTCAACTGTTTGGAAGTGCGAGAGAAGAAGCTGTTGGAGTAGAAGAGGCGGTTGCATTTAAATGTTTCGACAGCAAAAGGGAGGGACCGAGAAGCCAATCTAGTACCACGCTTAAATTCATGCAGTCGGGGAACCAGTGAAAATAGCTCGTCAGAGCAGATGCCATGAAAAGACAGAGGGAAGCCACATTACGTCTGTTAGAAAGTGACTGGAGTCGAGACCCCAAGTCAGGATCGATCACATTGCATATTTGTCTTTGGATTTTGTCGAGAACCTCGAGATGAACAGACCATATATGGCAACAGTATTCCATGTATGGACGAATGGTAGATTTATAGATGTGAAGGATGTACTCAAACGAGAAAAAACTTACCAGAACAGATTAATAACACACACACACACATACACACACACACACACACGCGCACACACGCACACACACACATGTTGTTACTTTTACTCGGAGAATTACTTGTGGGTGTATGATTCGAGGTCAAATGTAAGCTCTACCCACAAGAAAGAATGGCAGAGCGCAATATTTCTGATTTTCCTTCTTTGGATATTGTACCAGATTATGCTGAGGTTAGTGTCTAGTTGTCGCATTTACTTAACTTCCATGAAGGAGGGTAATGTTTAATCTACTTTTATCTATCTATCTATCTATCTATCTATCTATCTATCTATCTATCTATCTATCTATCTGTATCTCAGTCTTTTCTTTTCTCTTTCTCTCTCCCCCATCTCTCTTTCTATCTTTCTCTCTCTCTCTTTCTCTCTCTCTCTCTCTCTCTATATATATATATATATATGATAAAAAATACAGTTTTAAGATGTGCTATATTTATGGGTGAAAGTGCTCAATATCGGGGATAGAGCTATGTAAATATAAATATAAAAGTGAACATCGAACAGCGACAGTCTACTGTCTGTTGTGCCTTGACTCGACTATTTGTATCTGCTAGTCAATAGTCGAACCAAAACACAACACATAAGACTGTCACCGCGCTCGGTGTCCACAGATAGTATAGTCAGTTCGGTCCTCATTAAACGCTCCATTCTTTGGACCTTATGCCAGACGAAAGCTGAGATTAGTGTGCTTTTAACACATTTAATTCGATTCCAGATCAAGTTAAGTTTAGTGCAGTCCAGTTATTTAAACATGCGAATTTCTGTTTGTTGCATGAGAATAAATAGATGGATAAAAATACTTTTTTGATTAGACTGATATTTATCGATCTCTCCTCATTTGTTTTTAAACCCTCGTTTTCTGGATCCGTAGAAAACGAATACACAAATTTCTGTCTTTACTTTTTTGATTCTTTCTCTCTTATGTCATTGTTTTCGACTCTTCTTTCCTTTTCATCTGTGTTCTTGCATTCGTCATACCTTTTATCATTTTTATTTACTTTTGCCTTTTCTTTCATTTTCCCTTCCATGTTTTATCCTACCCTCCCCCCTACCTGTCTTTTCTTCCTTATTTTTCATTCTTTTTTCTTCCTTCTACTCTCTTCTATTTCACCTTCCTTTTTACTTTACCATCCTTCCTTTATTCTTTCGTCCTCCTTTTTGTTCTTTCTTTCCTTTCGTGAACTATTTTTCCTTCCTTCCTTCCTTCCTTCCTTCCTTCCTTCCTTCCTTCCTTCCTTCCTTCCTTCCTTCCTTCTCAAACGTGTATTTCCCTATGTGACATACTGATACATATACGGTTATGCATACAATAATATCATACACCTCAAACATATATACACCTACTTATACACACGCACACAGACACAGACACAGACACACACATACGCGCACACACATACGCGCACACACACACACACACACACACACACACACACATATATATATATACCGGGTGTAACAGCAAAATTGTCCAAATCTTATAACAGAAAAATTGATCAATTGTTATATTAAGCTTTGAACCGTTGTATCTTAGAAATGATTAAAGATATCTTACTGGAATTCTCCGAGGGTTTTATAACACTATTGGACTCTACATTGAGCAATAAGAATGTATAATTATTCTTCAAGTTTAACAAAAGAATCGTGGTGAAATCGATCATAAAGGAAAATGACATGTTCTTCATTAATTAATCATAGTTAAGGATCGGAAGCTCATGAAGGATTGAAATAAAGTTCAAATCTATATATATTATTCCAGGATCAACTTATTCAAGATAATCTTCATCCTCTCGAACTTTCTGTCCTGGAGTAACAAGTTGCCTCACAGGTTTCACGTACGATTTTCAAGTCTTCTTTCACTGCTCTTTGGATTGTCACAGCTGAAAAATACATTTTCAAGTGCCAAACGTCTTATGGATTGAGTTGGATGTTTTCTAATTGATCTCTTTAGCTCTAAGTTGGAATAATGATCCCTCTTCCTGTTGTGACCTCCTGATCCACTTTTCTCTACTGTTCCCTCTTTTGTAAACTTATTCACCGTTCTCTTGGTGATTCTTGAATGGACTTTGAAGATTAAAGCCAGAATATGAATGTATCATTACCGAAGGCCTGGATTACCTTTTTCCTCTCAGTTGTGAAGACAGTGGGTCTGACACAAAACAATTTTAACCTGCTCCCTTTTTAGCTGAATAACTGAAAGGGTCCTTCAGTGATTCTTACGACAAATGGTGTCAAGATGGCTAAACGTCTTATCTGAAAACCTGTAAAAAGAAACTCAATTAGTTTAGTGTTTTTTTTAGATATTTAACATTTTGTGGGATGAACAATTATGGTGTTACAACACTTGGACAATTTTGCTGTTACACACCGTATATATATATATATATATATATATATATATATATATATATATATAGATAGATAGATAGATAGATAGATAGATAGATAGATAGATAGATACAGAAAGAGAGAGAAAGAGAGAAAGAAAGAAAGAAAGAAAGAGAGAAAGTTGTGATTAAAAAAACCAAAAAAAAAACATACCAGACAGAATAATTAATTGACTGACAAGTCTGGAAATGTTGGAAAAATTTGTTTTTGACCTTTTGTCATATATAAGTTTCCCGCCACATAAATATATTACAGCAGCAATAATATCAAGATTCCCCGGAATCGTAAATAAATAAAGAGAAATAAAAAAACAAAAAAAACAAAGAGTTCTTTGATAATTTTTGGTTTGTGCTGATGTTAAAAATATCGGACAAGATTTCTATGGGCAAAATAGAGATAAAAGCTAAAAGAAAATAAAAGCCGTTGCATCGAAATAAAAGGAAACGAGTGACATGACAGGAATGGATTCTAACGATGAACAGACCCCCGTCGTCGTCGTGACATCTTTACTAAGTTGTTTTTATCTCAAGTAATGACTTGGTTCAATCGCTGTTAACTTTAACGACTCACCGTGACCATAGAGCAGTGTTCAGAAAAAATTGCCCAGATTGAAACTTCGCAATCTACTTTAAACACATTCAGTCATTTACAGAACCTTATCCATTAGCTGCACAAAACTTTTTTCTTTTGTGATTGAGTAGGATTTTTACCTTTCTTCAAATAAAAAGTTCTGAAAATACCAAAAATGTTACTTATTTTTTTTTCATTTTCAATTTTCAAATCGATAAAAGAAATATTCCCTTTTTGATAAAAATTTTAAAAAAGTGTTCGTGTATATGACAGCTGTCAAGATACAAAGAAAACGATATTTTTGAATAAAGTTTTTTTAAAAAAAAATAACCAAACCAAGATTGCAAATTTGGCAAACCCAATATATAAATTTTCGGAGAAGTACTACTGTAGTACGCAGTCCAGAGATTTGGTTAAAACAAAAATAAGAAGTAAAAGAAAAAAAATACTAAGCGTGTTGGCACTGACAACTCTTTGCAACATTCATCTATCGGTGGAGACGTGTTAAAACAACAACGATGGAGATAATAGCTGGAAGAATAAGGCCGGAGAAAACTACAGAGACAAAACCAAGTGTGGGAGACATATACAGAATAGTCATCAGTGTAATTGCAGCGAATTTCAAGAGAGATCGAGTGGCAGCATTACCCTCAATACTCCGCCACTAGTCCCAGTATTTTCATTAGCAGTATTATATGAATTTCTATGTCAGTCATATCTGAAGATTAAATGAGCAAAAGTCTTCAATATATCCAACCACTGTTCTTAGTATCTTAGAAGGTCATAATCATTCGAATTTTCACACGAGTAGTATCTGGTGGCCAGCATAGCAGATCAATTGACAGCAGTCTACTCAATACTTTAGCACTCTTCATAGTATTCGAACTGATGTATTAAAAATGTTATCTGAATAGATTCTACTCTTACTTAGATTTCTAATTAATAACATTATTATTATTATTATTATTATTATTATTATTATTATTAATGTCGAGGATCGGGATGAGAATTTGTGGAACAAGCCACTGCAACAAGTTCCTGCCCCGGCCCTCGGGGACCGGCCATGTTCTCTAATTAGAATTAGTTGGTACGCTGTAGTACACGCCTGTCTACAAGTGTTATTTTATAGAGCTGACAAGATTACTTGCGGCGAGGAAAACCAGCGACACCCGTTACACACAGACACACACACACAGACATACAGACACACACACGCGCGCGCGCACACGCACACACACACAGAAAGAGAGAGAGAGAGAGAGAGAGAGAGAGAGACTCACCCGCAAATATCTTCATTCATGTAAATATAATCACACATACATGCTTATGTATACATATATACACCCCCCATACAAATACATGAATATATACATTTACATGTATACACTCACATGCATATACGTATACACGCATACAAACATCCATATGAAGGCACACATGTATGTGTAAACACACACACACACTCGCATATTCAGACATACATGCATACGAATAAAACATACATGCATATGAAATTACAAAAATACTGATGCACACACTCATACACACATGCAACTGTTCATAAGCATACGCATATATATATAATAATACTCGTATACATCAATGAGCATGAGCACAACACATACACATATATGCACATGAACAGATACACATACACATATGGACATATATCCACACAGACATACACACATACATAGACGAGCGTGGATCAATAAGTCCGTAGGCTGACACATTGTGATGAGCTGAGTTTTTATTTGAAATTTACACAGTATCATGTTTGATCTGAGGTGAACGATATTCCCCACTAAATTGTATGCGTTGGCAAAGGAGGAGATTATGTTGAAAAATAGATATTTTCTGTGTAATTTATACGCTTTTTTCATAATTACGGTTACGGATGTACTTAGGTATGCAACGCTCATCGACGTATGAGGCGGAAGCACATATTTACACACACGTGCACTTATCTGCACACATTGTACAAACACAGGAGTATATGTTATGGCATACAACAAAAACATAATGACGGCGTACAACGTTTTACATACATTTGTATGTGGCCGCGCGAGGTGGCACGGTGGAGTAATGGAGTCGGGTAATGGATAGAGGCTCGGATTGAGGAATCGGAGAGCCGAGTTCGAATTCCAGTCGAATCTGTTATATTCATTTACGTGCTAGTACTCTTGGGAAAAGTATGAATCCTCTTTTTCAATAGCAGGACAGACCAGGTTCTGTAGCCTTGGATGGCAACTAGTCTACTACATAAAGAAGTGGTAACTTACTGCCTGAAAAAATCTGCCTCGTCAGTCATGTATCTTTCGATACATGATCGCCTAAGCGTGTATCACGCATGGGACATAACTGACTGATGTGGCCGCATACAAGATTACAGACATATGGGTTTATGTACATTTTTTTACACAAAACCGAATGCATTTATAAACACACTTTCGTGACAGTCTTAATATACTAGTGTTGGTGATTGTTAAATGGTTTAGTATTGATCTCTAATACGGAAAGCCTTAAATGCTAAAATGACTTCTTTTAAGCACTTCGATACCGTGTTAAAATTTACACTCTTTTGGTTGCATCATCATCATTCATTCAGTTCGCGTATGTTTGCGCCGCTGTGGTCATCCCTTTTCTCCATTTCACAATTGGGGTTCATGGTGATATTCAAGGCACAATAGGGCAATGTCTTGTCGGTTTCTTTTGCACCGGAGATATTGAAGTTACCTCGTCCTCCCTCTCATAATTAAAGAGGCATGACTTCAGGTGGTTTGAATTCGGAGTTTTCCTTTTCTTAGACTGGTTGCTATGTCTGTAGGGTCCAGTCTGTCTTGCTATTTACCCAGAGCTGAGCTTTTGGTTACACTCATCAGTATTGTCATTTGAAACTCACAGCATCTAAATTTGTTAACGCTTATTGAAAAAAAAAGGACAAACAAGAGGCTGGATTTCAATTTCTCATAGTTCAACGTGAGAATGACAAAAATGAGACTGTGATTTGGTTTAAGTTAAATAAACAATGGTAAGGGGAAAAAGCAACAAAATAAAACGAGTTGCAATAGCATCTTCTGTCGGTGTAGATGTATTAAAACAAAGATGAAGACAATTGTCTGAAGAATAAAGCCGGATAATATATAGATTAAAAAACGACAGAGGTGAAGACAAGGGTTTGAAAAATATACAGAACAGCTGCCAGAATAATTATGTAAAATTTTATTAAAAAAAATAATTTTACTATACGCAAGTAATTGGTTTGACGCCATTAAAACATAAACGTAAAAGCTAGTTTGTGTCTATTCCAGCGATACACATTATGCAACTGTCATCTAAACATTTTAGAATTAATACAAATAGTTGAGTTAGCATCCATCGGCACGAGTTTCTGTGAAAAAAGAGATTAGATTAACTCAAGATTTTCCAGCATTGGCAAAATTATAAAAGTTCATAGAATCCTTATTCAGCAAAAGTATCTTTAATGTAATGAAAAAGGAAAAAATGGTCGAAAGCTGGTGGCAGACACCCACCCCGAAGGCATACAAACGTTAAAGATCCATTCCTTAGATTCACATCTTGATTTTCCCCCATAAGTGTTGTGGTGTGAGTGACGAGCACAGTGAACGATTTGAAGACATTGCAGCAATAGAGAAAATGTATCAGGGCAGGTGGAGTCCATTAATGTTGGCCTGTAGCCAGAGATGATCCTTCTGGAGTTTACAAAAGACAAACTAAGAAGTGACATGTAGTTGCTGAATAACTGCGCATGCATATCATTCTGAAGATAGTTTTTCGGTTGTATTTTATTTATTAAACATATATATTGCCATCTTGATGTGCTTGGGTAGCTTACACCATCTTGATGTGCTCTGGTAGCTTACACAGAAAAGAACATCAAAGCTGATTTTGCAAAGCAACATTGGTTTTACTTGGAGACATCCATTGTACTCATGAGTTTGACATATCTGACTAAATATCTCTAAATCTAGAGCCAATTATCTAATTTGAAGGTCATTTTTTAATTCACTATGCCAAAATACATAAGAATTGGTACATTTAATTTTTGAAGAAGTCAACTTGTGAAATGTTGTTGACCAGTGATATTGAATCAATTGCTTCGTCTACTGCTAGGAAATTTGGATCACCGTGCCGTGCCAGAATTTTTTCTCGACAGAATCCATGCTGCACCTTTATAAATCTACCATTCGCCCATGCATTGAATACTGCTGCCATATCTGATCTGCTGTATATTTCGAGATGCTTGACAAAATACGAAGAAGGATCTATAATGTAATCGTTCCTGACCTGGCATCTCGGCTTCACATTCTCACCGACGTGACATAGTTTCTCTCTTGTTTGTATGCCTTCAGGGGTTCTGGCACCAGTTTTCTGCCCCCCCTTTCATTACCCTAAAGGTTCGTTGCCAACGACTTGAAGGCTCTATTCTAACAGTTTATTTTCCCGCATTTCTCACCTTTCTTGCTTCCTTGCCATCTACAATGTTTAAAAATTTAAATGCAGCGTCAGTCGCCATCTTCTGCCCTCCTGAAACCTGTTCTTTTTTTTCTTTTCCCCTCACTTCTGCTCACTAAATCCTTCTCATTCACTTTCACTCCGTGTAACCCCCGAGCCCTAGTAGCATTATCGCCCTGCTTGGGGTGAAATGAAAAAAATTGTTGGAATCACTATCCAGATTCGGAGTGTTAAGAAATAAATGACAGGCTGAAAGTGTCAGGTCTGAAGAGCATGGAAGAATTTTCCATAATATTATTTGCGAGGTCTCATTTGCGCAAGTAGATTTGTCATGAAGCAATATTCCCAGTCGGCACCTTTGCCCAGGAAAAAAAAAGCAATGTTTTCTTTCCCAATAGATTATTCAAACGAACTGATTGCGAAAGAAAGCGTTGAACAGTGTGTGTCCATGTTCTAGTAATTCGTAATAATGATTTCCTTTCAAAACGTTTTTATTGTCGAAGTTTTTTCCGTACCGTGTCTCTTCAGGACGTTGGTGTCCATGTCTCTGTACATCTTCCTGTCATTTGTAGTACTAAACAATGTTTGACCCCTTACTATCCCTCCCTATTTCTGTCATTTATTTACACAAACTCATTAGGTATATTAATCGCACTTTCCCTGTTGCCTTCCATATCTCCTATGAGTGTCAAAGTTACATAATGTGACCCAGAAATTTCAACTGTCTCTTTCTGATTTTAAGCAAAGTTGTCTCTTTCATCCACTTTTCCTTTAAAACTTCCTCGTTGCACACATGTTCCGTCCATGTTATTTTTTGTAGACCCTCATCTGATAGAATATGATATATAATTTCTATATATTAAACTAAACGTAAGTATTTAAATAAAAAATTGAAAAAAGCCTATTTAAGGCGTTAAACCTGAAGAAGCCCTCTTGAAGGATGAAACGCGTTACATAGGATATTTTCCATTTTCCATTCAGAACCATATCTCTGTTGTTTAAAGTAACCTCATCATCTGTGAGGAAATTGTCCATCATTCAAATATCCGAAGTTGAGTACATTTGCATCAAGGAAATTTTCCTGTTTTCTGGAAGGCATATTTCGTTATTCCAATGCTTCTTCGGATTTTGGTGTCACATTGTTGAAGTTAAGAAACTGAAAACTATTCTGTAATAGTTGGCTTCGTTTTTGGATTCTTCTAATAAATTCATTTTTCATCACTAATTATTTAAAAAAAAATCCAAAACAGCTTTGTTCTGTGTTGAGCAAGAATAAAAAGGTAAGTGTCTTTCCGGTTTCAGAATTATTTCATCATGGCTTTTTCTTTTACTCAAGATCCGTTTAAGGTACAAGGTAACTGAATAAAGTGTGTGTCAGGGTTATAAACGGAGGGAGCAGGAATTGAAAGTTATGAGAATAAGAGGAATAAATAACAAGTTGCACTGAACTTGAAGAGGTTAAGATTGTATTGTTTGGGGAAGTATCCACTTGGGAAGAAGGTGCCTGAGTGGAACTTCCTTCTTACCAAAGGCGTACGAAGAGAAGGAGGATGATTCGACCCTGTGAATGTGGTATTGATGGTCTTGGCTGTAATGTTCTGAACTGGTGGAACTAAAGAATGTCGGTCGTCAAAACTTTTGTCAAGGAAATAGCGATAATGTACCGATAAATTTGCGGGTAAGAAGATGTGGGGTGAAAATGAGTCTTGCCCTACAAGGTTACGTAAACGAAAGGTTGAAAGTTGAGGATTGGGCAGCTCTAGCTTTGATGTGGCATTCCATTTTTTGCTCTGAAATGACTCCTTTGAAGATAAAGTATGTCAGGAGGTGTCAGTGTACTTCCTGGAGCAGTACAAATGACCGACCATTTTCCTATCATCTATAGCAATTGATCATATGTATGATTTCCTCTTGAGGCCTGGGGTGAATAGACGTTCTAAGAGCTTCATTGTGAGAGCAACCATTCATCACGGGTCTACTGAGTGATGATAAAATTTTACTGGTTTGGTTTTTGATGAATTGAAAGTTTTAAGCCAGTTTTCCCCCATTGAACTATTAGAGCTAAGTCATAGGAGAGATCAGCAGCCAGGCTCTGGTCATCTTGACTTTGGGAGGTGCACCCCTAAACTGTGATATCATCTGCATATATATTTACTAATTATCTGAGAATGTTCGTAAGCAGATAGTTAATCTGAAAGAAGAAAGAGAGTAGCACAGAATAGACAGACTTTGCAGACGTCTGCATTTTGATCTCATGGGCTTCAGATGACTGTCCATTAACAATAAACCTCATGGACTTACCTGAGAGGAAGCACTTGATAATTGCGAAAAAACCTCCAGAGATGCCATAGCTGGAGAGTTTGTGCAACATATTCCAATGCTACACCTTTATGCAGTTCAAAGCCCTTTGAATTGCATAAAGGAAAGAGGAAACTTCACAGACACATCTAATATTTCCTTTCTGGGAAAATTGTTGGGAGCATTTTTATCAACGAAACATATTCCGACTCTTACAGACATTCAGATGAAAATACTAAGTGGATTGTAGATATCTTAACGACCTAATTAACGATAATTTACTATGCTTAAAGCTTAGTCTATTATTAGATTGTCCGAAAAATAATGTCCGATTTTAGAATTAATCTTTTGTATTCTAAGATATCATTATAAAAGTTGCACAAATATATATTACTCATTCCTAATGATTAAAATGTCTTCTTGGTTAATTTTATATTAATCTCTTTCAGAATTTAACATTATATATCCCGCATCTTGAAGATAAAAAAGAAAGAGATGCTTTTATTTTTTGAATGAAGTCAAGTTTGTTCATAATGCTACTTAGAGTTTTATCGCAAAGGCATAAATAAACTTGTAACTCGATGGCAGAAATGTATAGATGTTCAAGGTTCTTATTTTGATTGCTTTAGACATTGTTTAAGTACATATAATAATATAAGAATAAAAGTTGATTCTAAAATCAGCGCAACATAATATAATGCCACAAGTGCCCAGTATGGATCGAATTCAACAATTAGGAAGAAATAGAGGCATATCATTCATAAAAGCCATTAATACTTGCCATGCAACACACACACACACACACACACACACACACACACACACACACACACACACACACACACACACACTCTCTCTCTCTCTCTCACACACACACATGCACACACACACACACACATGCACACACACACACAGACAATAATAATAATAATAATAATAATAATAATAATATAATAATAATAATAAAATTAAGTGAAAATTAGAATTTGGAATTAAATGAATGTATCTGAAAGCAAGAGTTAAGCGAGTAATAAATGTTATATTGATAAAATAAGCACACATTATATGCAGTCGGACTAATACCCTTATTTTTGTTGCTATCATCATAAAGTTCCGGCCTTTTTGGGGTATATGTAGATCCAGAAAAACATACACATACATACACACACACACACACACACAGACTAGTGTAAATGCTATCTCTGTAAAAAGAGGATAGAATGTATAGCACTTCATAACTGAATATAGCGAGGTGATTTTAAAGGAATAAACACAATAGGGCAGGAACAGTCATACAACGGGAACTATGTAAACAATCTGGGTAAAGAAATAGTAGCAGCATCATTTATATGTAGTTGTAGAAAATAAAAAGAATAATATACTTCAGAAATATTTTTATTCTTATTCTTGTTTACAATAGAAGTTGCAAGATACCAAATGTAGAATTATAAATAACATTCCTTAACTACTTAGAAATCACACACACATACATACACACATATTGGAGAGTGTTTGAATATCGAGGAGACTTGCTTTCACTTGATCGCTGCCAAAAGATGCATTCTCTACTGATTTGAAAATGTTCGATATACACTTTATAAAATTAAAACAGATAAGCTTTTCAAATGCCAACAATCCGTAAGCTTTTTCAACAACGTGAAATATAAACATATAATTTCCTACCAGATAATGTTCAAAACCGTATACCAAGAATACAATGGACGCATTGTCGCAAAAATGCTTATGAAAGCTTTTCTCTTGTAAGAATTTGAGCTTGGAACAAAATCCGTAGAAGCAGCCCTGAGAATATATCAAGAATTTGCTGAAGATAATGACTATTCAAAAGTGATTCAACGGCTTGAGAATGCATATTATCGAGAGTGGGTAGTAAGCATTGATGATAACGAATTTATTTTGAATTTAAACAACTTTAAACGATACTTATTGTATTATGGTTTAGCACAAACGATGAAACGACAGTTCTGCATTTGTATCTGGCAACAAATATCAAGGAAGTAGGTACCCAACGATCTGGAAATAACTCAAACAACAACAGATAAGAGCAAATTATACCGGCAGCATTTGTGTACAAATGGGCAGACCTTGTTCGGATGAGATCCTCGCGATGGTGTCTAGACTCTTTGAATTTAAGCGCAGTACTTGACTGGCGACTAGGTCTCATCAATTTAATATATTTGTCTAGATGTAACCATAACTTCTATGCTAACGGGTTCTTTTCTCGCACTTCTCAATCGTGGAATTCTCTTCATGCTTTCCTGACAACTTTAATCTTCAAACATTTAAATGCAAAATCAATGTCCTCCTGATTTTTTTCTTCTCTTTCCTTAGTAATGATTCTGTTTCTCTTCCACACTCAGTAACCCCTTATATCACAGTTGGTTTACTGCCTATATATATATATATATATATATATATATATATATATATATAGCGTAATTTAGAAGGCATAAATTTAATAGCTAAAAAAAGCGGTTGCTTTTAGCTATTAAATTTACACCGATATACCTTTTAAATTACGCTTATTCCTTGCTATTATTAAGTTCTGTACAACAAAAAACTTGTTTATATATATATATATATATATATATATATATATGTATGTACAGTGTAACCCGGATATAAGAGAGTTGTCGGGACCGGAGAAGAAGTATCTTATATCCGGGTTTTTCTTATATCCGGGTTTGGTCTATTATATATACATTAACACAGGCTCTAATTTGGGACCAGAGAAAATCTCTCTTATATCCGGATCTCTTATATCCGGGTTACACTGTATATATATAAAATTTTAAAATAGGATATAAAATCCCGACAAAGGTTTTAAGAAATTTGACAAATGGAAAACGTTTCATTGAAGCTAAATTTGATTACAGGTTTCGTCTTTCTAGGCTTCATTAAATTAAAAAACGAAGGAAATACGCAAGCTTAGGGAAAAAGTACAATGATTCATTATTTAAATGTTGACACACACACACACACACACACACACACACACACACACACACACACACACATACATTTCTTTCGTTTTTCGGATCTGATGAAGCCTAGAAACTCGAAACAAATCTAGTTTCAATAAAACGTTTTCTATTTGTCAAATATTTATCTATTTCAGTGTATTCGTATCTATCTATCTACCTGTCTATCTATCTATGTATCTATCTGGTTTGTATACAGTGTAACCCGGATATAAGAGAGTTGTAGGGACCGGATAAGAAGTCTCTTATATCCGAGTTTCTCTTATATCCGGGCTTGGTCTATTTTGTTTAGGTAAGTATGGCTCTAATTTGGGACCAGAGAAAATCTCTCTTATATCTGGGTTTCTCTTGTATCTGGGTCTCTTATATCCGGGTTACACTATTTATTTCTTATGTATACAGAAATGCGTAATTTTACACTCATATGCACACGAGCGTGCGCGCGCACACGCAGATATGAACAGAAGCTTGCGTTCAAGCATGAAACAGACAATCACCACTCAGCGTTGACGCCAGCCTCAGTGTCCACTTATCTATCTATCTATCTATCTATCTATCTATCCTTCTAGCTTTCTCCCTCTCTCTGTGCGTATGGTCAGACTTGTCTTGAATAAATATTAAGGAAGTGGTTACCGGACGAGTTGGAAATAATTGAAGCAGAAAAGCAAAAGATAAGAGCAACTCCTCGCACGAAAGATGTTTTTTGTTCGTTCATTATGATTATCACTTGTTGTTTCTTTTTTTTGTTTAGTGCTGATATTATCAATAACAGTCGTCGTCGTCGCACTCATAAGAAATGTGATTATGCTTACGTTGCTTCTTATTTCTTCATAAAATGTAAACTTAGAAGTTTTTCAATTTGCATGTTATTATGTATGTCACGACCTCTGACAAGGAACTCTGAACAGCGACAAGGGACACTGCAGAGGCTAGTAAATATATATATGCAAAAGAAAAATTGGGCAAATTAGATGAAATAAACAATTTCAAGAACTCTCTCTTTCTCTCTCTCTCTCTCACACATGCACACAAACGCACGCAGACACACAGACACACAGACACACACACATAGGCACACACACACACACACATATATATATATATGTTCAAGCATGTTTGGTTGAATAATCTGGAAATGATGTCTATTTTTATTGCGATGCTCTCAAATTCTCTTCTCGACTTCTTAATGCTGATGTTAGATTCATTAAGGAAGGCTCAGTATTTTTTTCTCGTTTCTTTTATTTTCATTTTTATTTTCCCAAGTACTTTCAATCACATCCGACATCATCTCCAGGAGTGAATTGCTAAGGCAAAAATTAATGTAACTGATTGTGTTTTTTTTTGTTTTTTTTGTTTTGTAAACACGCATAAAAGCGCACTTTTATAATAGTTTTAAAATGAACTGTTGTAGTTATTGAGTTTTTTTCTTTTTTGATCTAAGGAAGGTAACTTAATCTGTATGATTGTAATCTTTTGTTCAAAAACATTTAAAAAAAACATTACTATTATAAACATTTTAATAAATTGTTACTATATTCATAACTAACAACTAACCTTATTTAGTGTCCGTTGTTTGCTCCTTATATAGAAGGCTTCGAGAATTTGAAGTGTTATCAATAAGTACTTGCGTGTATTGTTTGAATGAGGATATGCTGCCTATATATATATATATATATATATATATATATATATATATATATATATATATATATATAGATATATATATATATACACACACACACACACATATATATAAAATATACAAATTGATAATTGGTAGGGATAATTCCAATGATTACATTAATCCAAAGAGAGCTTAATGTAAGTAACAGAGCAATATAATAATAACAATAAGTAACGACAATCCTTAAAAATCAATTTCGGTTATAATTTATTTCATGAAATAAAATTATAACCGATATATATATATCTATATATATATCTATATTAGGTACCTTCATGAGCGCGTGTTTTTTTTTTTTTGAATTTTCTTTTTTAATGGGAGCCATTAATTTTGAAAATCTTGTAAAAATAAAAATAATTGTCGGATTTTCATGAAACTTTCAGTAACTATTCACAAATGATGGAAATTATTATAAATGTGTTTATTTTTTTTTTTTAAATCATGGTAATTTTTTTATTTTATTTATTACACCCCCCCATAAGTAATTTCATGAAAACTCATGAAATTCTAAGGTGTTCCGATTTAGCGACTAATTAGTTAAAAGCACAAGGCTTTGACCAAAGCAAATCCATTTTACTTTTTTTTTTTATTTCGGACCCGTCTACCTTAAAATCAGCTCTGAATTGTAACATACAAAACTCAATAAAACAAAGATATTATTTAATTTCAAAAACTTTTAGTTGCTTTTACTTATTTGTATGACTATGGATAACATTTCCTGAAAGCAAAAAACATTTTCGATGAAAAATAAGTTTTTACAACAATTATTTGTTATTTCTTATTGTTAAATTTATGTTTATTGCTTAAAGTTGTTAAATATTTTAAAATTGATCAAAATGGTGTTGCAGTTAGTCAATGTATTATTAAGTAGATAATATCATTTACAGATTATAAAATAAACCTGGTTACAATCAGAAAGTTGCTTTTAGGTAAAATTCTAATATAACATGTTTTTTTTTGTGTCAAAAATAGCTTAAATTCAAATATACGGAAGACCGGAATCGTCATGAAAACAAAAGAAAGTCACGTGGCTTGCCTGGCTATAAATGTTGTCCTCCGCTGTCGGTCAGCCTTTACTGTGTTTGTGCTAGACACGTGTGGAGAAATTTTTGATATTTTTCTTTTCCTTTAAAGTTTAAACAATCCTTTTGGATGTTGCCATGCAGTATAGCACAGAACCACACAGGATCAGAATATCTAAGAATGAAGTATTAGAGAAGGAGATCCTGAAAAGGAGTGAAGAAAAGCAGAGACAGCATCAAAAAAAGGAAAGGCGTCAGCTACAGAAAAGATTGAAGGACCTTGAACACACCAATTCTGCCATCAAAGCAGAATTCCCGGACTTTTCCCAAGATTTTGTAGATAACATTTACAAAATCTTACGTGGTGATATAGTTGGCCATACTATAAAACACATCTGGACAGTTGATTCTGTTGATAAGATATTTGTAGGATGGGTCATGGAATTCTCTGACCCAGATTACAACATTTTCTATGAAGAAGATAATGAAGACTATCAACTGGACAAATGTGAAATAGCTACCGACTATATCATGCACGACCTGCTCTTTAATGGCTAACCCCCATCCTGTGACATCTGGCAGCAAGGACTCTGATCATTAGGTTGGAGTTTGTCAGGAAATATTTCACGAATCTCTGGTACGAATTGCATTGCATCTCTAGACCTCTCTTCTTACTTGGTTATGAATAAATAAAATAAAGTGTATATGATTATGTAATTATGTGAAATAAAGTCTTTTCAATATTCGTATTACTTTGAAGAAAAATTAACAAAAAAAAATTGTGTAATATTTCAAATGATAAGGGTACCTAAAAGTATTATGTACCTAACCTATCTTATGAAATTTCTTATTTTTTTATTTTCTCAGTTATTTTTTTTTCTATATGAAATATCAAAATTAATAAAATGAAGGGAAATAGAAATAATACCATAAAATAAAATAAATGTATATGTTTATATTTTACACCTTAGCCTTTCATAAGAAAAGTATCTAATTAAAGTAATTAAAATAATTAAATTAATTTGTATGCACCTTATGAATTTTTTTTTCTATCAACAGTCTTAGTTTTAAAATTTTCATAAAGCATCGTACACGTAAAGATGGAAAGCTAAGAAACAATTAAAAATTAAAACGCTGAAATTTTCCCTTAATAACTGGTTACGCAAGTTGGTTCAATAAGAAGCTAAATTATTTCACTTTCGTCCATCCGTACGATGAAATTAGGTCGCGTAAGCTGTCAATACTTATTGACAGCATCAATCGACACCTCGAATGTGTCACTATTGTTCCCACCCGCTGTCTTTTTTTTTTAAAGTACACTTTTCAGCGCGTAAAGTAAGTAATGTTTTCTTTCCAAATATGTTAAATAAACATTTAAATTTTAAATTTTGTAAAAATAAATTTAAAAAAAAGTTTAACTATTTCTTGGCAGAATTTAAAACGGAAAAATTAAATTTTTGTTTATAAAATTTAAAAAAAATGTCTGACGATCGTTTTTTTTAAAAAAAAAATAAACATGATTTTAAACGACACTTTTGGATGTGCTCGAAATGATAAAAAAAAGTAAAAAAATAATCAAAAAATACTTTGATCTTTCCTCTTTATTATAGCATAAACAGTTAGACAAATAAAAATTATTTTCGTCAAGTTTAAGGCAATCTTTATCATGCTATGCTCATTTTCTGTCGATCTCATGAAGGTACCTAATCTATATGTATATATAATTTCTTTATATATTATATATGCGAGGTATTTATTGGAAAGCGTTCAGTATCAGTGATAGAGCTAACATGCTTAGTTGTACTGATGTGAGTTTGTGGGCCACAAACTCACATCAATACAACTAAGTATCTACTTATCTATCTGTTCAAACATATTTCATTGAATAATATAGATATATAGTGTCTACTCAATTTTAGACTGACCCTTTCCGATTGTCTAATCGGTTAATTGATGTTAAGATAAAATTAATCAAGGAAGGCGCCATAGTTTTTGTTAACTCAAATACTTTCGATCTTTTCCAAATTTATCTTCAGTGGTATATTACAAAGCGAAACTTATTGCAATTGCGATGAAACTACATCTCGTTGTGATGGTGATTTTGGAAAACACGCGCGAACGCACTTTGTTATGGTTATATATGTCTATATTATTCAATGAAACATGTCTCAATGAAGATATGCAGCCTATATATATATATATATATATATATATACCCAAGTTTAGGATTGGTATATACGGAATGAAATCCAATAACCAACAATCAATATTCTTTAAAGAGTGCTCAATACAGAGTAGAGCAGATATAATTATTTATTTGAATATTACAACATAAATATGTTATAAAATCACGACAAAAGTAGCCATTTTGTTTCAACACTTCTTGTGTCTTGTCAAGTGATGATATAGAATATAGAATAAATGGTTTTAAAAGTTTCAAATTAATCAACGATCCTTAGCTAAGAGTAAACGCTGTTACGTAAGCCAGAGTGGCCAATCAAAAAGCAAGTATAGGATGATTCGAAAAATTTGACAACTAAGCAAGGCTATCTAGATATTAAAAGATTTATAAAATTTGAAATTAAAATTAAAAATAAAATTAAAATTACCTATTAAGAAATCTAAATCAGATCTCTATTAAGTTTTAAATTGTAAAATTACTAAGGAGAAAAAAAAAAAAATAAAAAAAATAAATCTAAAAATAAAAATAAAAGATATATATGCTATTTAATTTATATTTTCATTGAAATTAAGTTGAAAGTTGTATTTAGAGTCCCAGACATAGATGTATACATTTTTCGTTACATTTCAGCAAGTTAGTCGCCTCTCACGTGAAATCACTCGATCAACGGCATGCCAAATCAAATATACGTTCATCCAAATTCTAACCACCCCCCTGCAATCATCAAACACATACCCTATTCTATTGAATGTAGGATCAGTAACAACTCTTCAAACAGTGATATTTTTAATAAGCATAGTGACCTTTACAATTCCGCACTTAAACATAGTGGATATAAAAATATTAATATTAAATATAAAAGCCCTATAAATAGCAACAATAATGGTAGAAAGAGATCTAGAAAAATCATATGGTATACTCCCCCTTTTAACATTATGGTTAAAACCAAATTGGGGCACCTGTTTCTAAACCTCATTAAAAAACATTTCCCCAAATCTGGAACCAACTCACTCAGTAAAATATTTAACTCTAATACTCTTAAGTTAAGCTATAGTTGTGCTGATAACCTAGAAAAAATAATTAAAAAACATAACAATAGTATATTCAGCAAGTATATAAATTCGGAGAGCCTGACAACCCACAAGGTTGCACATAGCAACATTAAGCAAAATGACACAAATAATAAATCATGTAACTGCAGGAATCCCAATAATTGTCCACTAAATAATAACTGTTTAACTAGCTCTGTAGTTTATCTCAGTACTATATCAACACTAGAAAATCCAAATATAAAGAAATTCTACATAGGTTGCACCATGAGACCATTCAAGGAACGCTGGCGGGGTCACCTGCAATCTTTTAATAATAGTAACTATAAATATATGACTTCATTATCCAAATACTTTTGGAGTCTAAAAGAGAAAAATAAAACACCTAAGGTTAAATGGAAATTAATTAGAAAGGCCCGGACATGTAACTCACTATATGCCCCGTGTTACTTATGCCTTAACGAGAAACTTGAAATAATTAGATTTAAAAATAAGACTGATCTTTTAAATCAAAGATATGAACTAACAGTTAACTGTAAGCATCGTCTTAAATTTAACTTAGTAT
>OZ038493.1:65245017-65265017 GCA_964036315.1 Acanthosepion esculentum | reverse complement strand
TCCGTTAACAGATTTAAAGTGTCACTGTCTAGATTTCAGCGAAAATTTAAATTTGAAACAATAGAAATGTTACATCTAACTCAATGCTGTCTCTCTACCCCCTACACTACTCCCACTCGTTAATTTCCTTATTATTGCCCGTCATAAATGTGTAAATTTATTTTCATTTTTTCATTTCAACATTTGGAAATAAATCTGATGATCCACTGTCCTTTAAAAGGGCTGTGGCGAAATAATTTATTATATGGAACCTTAAAGTAATCTGTTTTTATTAAAATATATATATATATATATATATATATATATATATATATATATATATATATATATATTACCGAAAAACAAAACCCATTAGTACAACCAACGGACAACTTGCCAAAACCTAAAACTCTTATCCAGATAAAGTCTCGAATAAAACTGAAAAGAATAAAAAGGCCTAAAGGCAAATTTACTTACTCAGTAAAGTGCTCGAAGTCCAGTTTGCCTCGACTGAGTAAAAAACACTTAAACGGAAATGAAAGAAAAGAGGGGCAGACATTTTATAACACGTGAATCACCCTAAATCATTACGGAAGAAAAATGTTTGCATTAAAAATAATGGATATGTGGATAACCACACTTACATAGGGTAAGAAGAAAATATTTCACATTTAAAATTTCATACAATATACAAGAGAGGATTTTTTTCTATAAACAGCTGTTTTCTAATGGATAAAATTTGAAAAAGAGAACATTTAAGCAAGTTAAAGTGCGTATAATTTTCATTTTTCCACGGTAATTGCTCTGAGGAGTTGCTTTCACTTGTCCCTAAGCCTCGTGAATTCAAGCGTCCTACGAGGCTGGCATCCCGTTCCCACCCCTTCACCGTTGAAACTGTTAGGTGTAGACGTCTTTTCTACTCCAATAGCTTCATGTCACGCACATCTCGCCTATGGAACTCCCTTCCCTATTACTGTTTCCCTGACAAATACAATCTCCAACGGTTTAAGTGTAGCGTCAATCGTCATCTCCAGTTGCCTTGATCTATCCACTTCCTGACATCTTCCATTCCTATCTGCTCTCGCCCTATATCTCCCGTAACCTCCCCACCTCGATCGGCACTCCGTCCTTCTCTTTCTCCACAACCCTTCCTTTACCACTCCTATCTGCTCTTCCTCCAACCCTTCTGTAACCCCTTGCGTGATAGTGGCCACCGGCCTTGCTCGGGGTGATACGCTTAAAAAAAAAAAAAAAAAAAAAAAAACCCGATGAGCGTCTCGTAGATATAAACTTTTTTAAAAACTGACAACAATTTTACTTTTATTTATAAATACTTGTTGCAAAATAAAATCCTCACATTTGCTTTGATGAAGTCCATCTCAGTCTTTACTCATCTGCTAAGTCTTTACTCATATATATATATATATATATATATATATATATATATATATATATATATATATATATATATACATATCTATATATTAATAATATCAGTGGTCAATATATATATATATATATATATATATATATATATATATATATGCATAAATTTCCAAGAGAACTCAATGTCCAGAACAGAGTAAGATATTTTCCGATTTCTTTTTGAATTTGTAGGTCTGATGAATTGGATCGTGATTATGATTCCAATAAATAAATTATAACCATGTAATATTAGTGCTTGAGCCTTTTATACTATATATATATATATATATATATATATGTATATATATATATATATATATATATATATATATATATATATATGTATGTATATATATATATATATATATATATATATATATAATGCAAACACTAATATATATCTATATGCCTGTTAGTGTATATATATATATATATATATATATATATATATATATATATACACATACATATATATGCAACCACTAATATGTATCTATGCCTGTTAGTGAGTGCATATATATATATATATATATATATATATATATATATATATATATATATATGCGTGTATTAATACATGAAATGAATATCTTTATTTCAACAGCTTGTCTTACATAGATTTGCATACGGAATAATCTTTTCAAGGAAAACAATCTTCAAAAGTGTCTGAAAACAAAAATGGGCGTATTGAAGAATTCTAACAACTCACATATTATCTTTCAACATGTGTAGTGCAAATGTACGATATTTGAATATGATTAACACCCACAGGACATAAATGATGATACTGCTATGGCTATAAATTATACCTGCTGCATTTGTATACAAGTGGGCAGACCTTGATACGTGCACACAAACGCACCCCCACAAATATATATATGTATATTCCTTTTCTTATGAATACGGACGTGAGTAATTTTACACTTCACCGCCACACACATGTGTGTATATATATATATATATATAAATTTTTCATTTTAATTAATTTTAACCCTTAGGTATCACGTTTTCTGTGGTGGTACCTCTCTTCCTATCGCTCTCTCTCTCTCTCTCTCCCTCTTTCTCTCTTTATCTCTCTCTCTCTCTCTCTCTCTCTCTCTCTATATATATATATATATATATATGTATATATATATATTATTTTTAATTAATTTTTTTCAACGTTATTTCTGATGGATACTCATATTCCAGTAGAAACTTTCTTTTTATTAAACAGTATTTGTTATCCAACTGCATCTACCGGCCTGAATATTCGAAAAATCTTGCAAGAAAAATACGCGTCCTCCGACAGGAGGCATATTTTTCTGTATACAAACTTATTGATCAAACTTTTTGGGGCTACAAACTTATTGATCTGACTTCATATATGCATAAAAACGAACCAGTTTTCTGTTGGTATGAATATGTATGTATATACCTGTTTTGTCCTTTAATTAAGAGAAAATTATTATACAAGATTAACAAAAGTGAGACATGATTCTTTATTAGAAATTTTATTATGACAAAAAGCAAAAAGCATTTCATAATTAAATTTTTCTCTCGTCAAAATATCCTCCCTTACACTTGATGGCTTCAGCACAAATTTTGGGCATTCGTTGCAACAGTTTTTCTAAGTATAAGTTTTATAATTGATTCCATTCTTTTTTCAATGACTCTAAGAGCTCTGTTACATTTATACATATATACATACATACATACATACATACATACATACATATATATATATATATATATATATATATATATATATATATATATATATATATATATATATATATATATATATATATATATATATATATATATATACTAAAATGAGGATTGGAAAAAAAGATACCTAATATTTAATATAGTGATATTTATTTATGATATATGAATTTTTATAGAGAAGAATTAAAACTTTGTTCCTTACAATTGGAATTTCAGTGTTTTTTCGTTGAAAATGTTTTCTTTTTTTAAAACTTTTTTACCGGTTTCGCTTAGCTTTTCATATATATATATATATATATATATATATATATATATATATATATATATATATATATATATATATATATATATATATATATATATGCAATAGTAAGCAAATTCTATAAAATGACAACAAATGGAAGAATCTTTCAAACACATCGTAAATGAAAAGCAATACAAAAAATAGGCACTGCAGAGTCGAGATATTGCTACAAAAGGATTTGTATAAAACTGGATTCTGTCATGTAAACGAATGGTATTGGTAGAAATTCAATGCAGCCGTAGAAAATAAAAACGAATAATAACCCCGGGGATTTTGACGTCCCTATCGAGCATCATATTCACGCAAAAAGACTGGATAGTCGCAAACAAGTAACTTTGTGTCATTGTTTTTCGCGGCAAACTTTGCAGGAAGCATGCAAATACAGGATAATAATAATATTGGAAGCTTTGGAAAAGTCACCAAGACTTGCATAAAGATTGGAAAAATCAAAACTATTCCTGAAAACAGTATTGCCGAAATCAGCAAAAACAATTTGCTGTCACATGATCTCCTTCAAAAGCCACCAGATATAATGCAAAAATTAAATAATCGATACTATTATTCGGCTTGTTTTTCTACCTAGGATCAGGGTGTGGTATCTTTCCAATCCCGGGAACTTCTGACCTGGAATCGGTTACGCATTATGACTGAGAAACCTACATAAACAATCTGTCCATATTTCTGAAATGAGATATTGTAACTAGTTACCCTATTTACATCACTTGAATCGAACCCTTTATTTAGTCCACTTGGGTAGATTGTTCTAGTTCCACGTGTCATGCCCTTTTTGGATATCCCAGTTTCAGTTAATTCCCTTTAGTAACTCAACTCTCCAAGTTTTTCTTCCCTCTGCTGTGGCCAGGTATTGAACTCACAACTCTTTGGGTCAAGTCACGTTTTTGGATCACTCAACAAAGCTTTTATAAAGGGTTCGATTCGAAATACCAATGTATATCACCTAAAAAAGGCCGCAGCGTACAAACGACGAAACGTCGGTAATATGACAATAAAGACGAGGACAATAGTCCAAACAATGTAAATAGTGTAAATCGTTACATAATAATATTAAGCAGGGAGGAATTTAGAACATCGAGGGAAAAGAGAAGAATAGGAAAGAAGGAGGAGGCAAGAAGAAAGTGTAAGATGAAACAATTCTAGGGAGAAACAAAAAAAGAAAAAGGTGAAAAGAAATTATATATTAGAGACACAAATAATATCCGTTTTTGTTTATCAACTTTTTTCTTAAAAAATAAAACACCATTATGTTTTATCCAATTATATATTCACCATTATTTGCAATGATTTCTTGCCACTTAGCACTAAAATTGGTGGCTTTTCAGTAAAATTCCGCAGGTTTTGACGCGAGAAAGAAAACTAGAATCTGGTTTTCATGAGAGAAAATTTACTCTATCAAATTACTCCATTTGCGACGATCGAAAAAGCTAATGATCGTTTGGTACACAGTCAGGGGAATATGGCCGGTCGGGTAGAACAGACAAATCATGCTCCGAAATAAAAAAAAAAAATTCTTCCCACCAAAACCGAAAATGTCTGTGTACTCGAAATTTATTCTTAACTTCCACATATGATTCGTAGTTAGGATGATCCATTCATCCTTACAATTGGGTCTCCAAAATGCGAATTAATTATACCTCATCATAATAGTTCATGACTGATTGATTCGTTTTCTACGGCTTAGCAAACCATTGCAGGTTCTTTAAAACCAGAAAACATATTTAGATTGTAAGAATATTTTTTAGTGAGGGGATAATAATACATAATGATACAAGTCTTACTAATTAATTCATAGCTGGGGGAGAAGATGTGCATTCATACCTTTCCCAAGGCTATTTGAGAGTAAGTGAAGATAACGAACCCAACGGGAACTGGAACTCGGCTCTCCCATTAACAATTCTATTAATTATCTATCTATTATTTTTATGAGTCTGTCTGTCTGTCTGTCTGTCTATCTATCTATCTATCTATCAGTCTGTTATATCTTTGTCAGACTTTTTACATATTTACCCCAGTCTGTTTATATCTGTCTCAGTTTTCTCTGTTTGATCCTATGCAACCAGTTGCCTATCTTCGCAATTTATAGTATCTCTCTCTCTCTCTCTATCTCTCTTTATTAATTTCAGTATATTTTTACCTGTCTCGACAATCTCATTTTCTTTTTTTTTTCGTCTATTTCCTTTTTCCTCTCTCTAAGTTAACTTACTTTTCTTATTTATTTTCTTTTAGTCTTTTTCTGTATTCCTCACACCAGACTCAAAATTTCGATGTCTCATTCTCCTGATTCTTTTCCAATTTATTTTACAGTCTTGCTGGCTTTTACCGAGTTCTCTCTCTCTCTCTCTCTCTCTCTCTCTCTCTCACCTTTTCGTATCTTCCTCAAACTTACAACCACTCCCCTAAGTAGCCTCTCTCTCCTTTTAAAATCTGTTTTTCTTCTCTTTCTCACTGGAGTCCTTTCTCATTATATCTCTTTCTGTCTGTTAGGTCTCTCTCTCTTTTTCTATCTCTCTCCACCCAACCATCAAATTCTACAACCAACCATTTCCCGACCCTGTTTCTGTTTTTACTGTTCTTCCCCACCGACTTCTCGACAACAATGATTAACGCGTGCGGCCACGCGTGCATCAAATTAGAAAAAGTCTGCATTCTTCAGGCCGAAAGGCACGACCATTTCGGCATTGACCATTCGGACGCGACCGAATGCGAAATTAACGCACAAATACGCTCCGCTGATTGTGCAGAGACACTACCGCTTTCAGGCCTTAAGACACAAACGAAGCAATTATTCCTGCACTGTGCGGAAAATTGCTAAAAGTCGGGCTTCATAGCTCCGATAGCGACCAAGTACACCGAAAGAAAACGGCAGCTTTGGGAAAACTAATTCCATCACATCCCCCACCACACGCTCACACATACGCGCACACATGCAAGCTCCTACTAAAAAAGAGTTTAGAATTTGAACAGTACGCGAATAGAATAAAATATATACTTAATTGATATTGGTGGAAACCGTTGAAATTTGTAAATAAATAATTTTAAATAGTTAATCTTCCACATTTTCAGAGTAGCAATTCCTAAATATTTATATTTAACTCTGTATATATATATATATATATATATATATATATATATAGAGAGAGAGAGAGAGAGATATATATATATATATTTATATATATATATATATATATATATATATATATATATATATATATAAAAGGAATTTATGGATTTATTTTAATCCGATATTTCTATTACTTCAAACGTTATCATAGTGGATACTCATATCTGAAACAGATGCCAACGCACACACACACACACACACACACGCACACACACACACATATATATGTATATATACAGAGTGTACCAAAAATACTTTTACAAAACTTGGGGGTGGGTTCCTCAATCAAAAACAAGGACAAAAGTCTATATAAACAGATGTCGGCAAAACCTTCCTTTTTGCGTTATTAACCTTAAAGAAAGTCTACGGTAGATGGCGTCGTGTTGCCATAGAGACTAGGTAATTTGTCATTCGTGTACATTTGTGGCTAGTCTGTATTCAATGCTTTAACGCTTGTAGTAGTGAGTGTTCCGTTTAACAATGGTAGGATATTCATATCAGATATGATTTTTATATATGGCCACGGGAATGGTAATGGACGCAAGGCTACACGGATGTATCAGATTGGGTTTCCAGATCGAAGGCAGCCGAGTCATGCAACCATTGATGCTGTTTATCGCGTTGCTGAGACAGGATCTGTGGCACTACAAACTATAGATCGAGGAAGACCGAGATCCTTTCGTACGCCTGGCCACGAAGAACATATTCTCCAGGATGTCGGAGACGATCCAGGTATCAGACAGCATCAAGTGGCCCTAGTATGTCGTACATCTCATAGTACCGCGTGGAGACTGCTTCAAGAGTAGTTCCTGTATACGTATCATTTGCAACGAATGCAGAGCCTTTCGCCCTCTGATCTCTCAGTACAGGAGATGGTTTATAGCACAAACTGTCGACCCGTTGTTTGCCTCTTGAGTCTTGTTTACGGATGAGTTAAACATTTAGAAGAAATGGAATAACAAATTTACACAACCAACCTTTTGTGGGCTGATCGTAATCCCCATGGTACAATACAGGCGAGTAACAAGCATCATTTTATGCTATAGGATGTACCTCTGGTAATACGAAGACTCATGTGGTTCATGTTTGATGGGGCTCCAGTATATTTTAATCAAATTGTTCGTGATGCACTAGCTGACATCTACCATGAAAGATGGATAGGTAGTGGAAGACCGGTTCCATGGCCTGCACTTTCCTCCGATCTCAATTCTTTGGATTTGTATCTGTAGTGCCATTTAAAACAACTGATTTATACAGCAGACATTAATAATGCAGAGACCTATCATGGGGACCTGCGAAACCATTTGACACCGTGTCGGAGTATTTGAAAGGACCCACCAGCCAATGATCTGACGGGTGCATGCGTGTGTAGAAGCAAGCGGAGGACATTTTGAACATTTGTTATGAGTTGGTATGTTGAGGTATAATGATGGCCTTTTTGACATATGTTTATATGGACATTTTATCTTGTTTTGGTGTCAGGAATCCGCACCAGAAGTTTGTGAAAGTGTTTTAGGATTATATCTTGGATTGTCTATTTAACAGCGCCTACCGTAAACTTTAAACCTAATAACTCAAAAACGAAGGATTTGCGGACGTATGTTTATATAAGCTTTTGTCCTTGTTTTGGTGTGAGGAACCCGCCTCTAAAGTTTGTAAAAGTATTTTTGATACACCATATATATATATATATATATATATATATATATATATATAGAGAGAGAGAGAGAGAGAGAGATAAAGAGAGAAAGAGGGAGAGAGAGCGATAGGAAGAGAGGTACCACCACAGAAAACGTGATACCTAAGGGTTAAAATTAATTTAAAAAAATGAAAAATCTTTCTTGAAACATTTATTTCAGAGCATAGCACATTGTGGCCATGTTCGTAGTTAATATTATTGTCGTTTTTTTCTTTTTAAAAAAGAAAAAGCAAAACTTAATAATATTAACTACGATCATGGCCACATTGTGTTCGGAAAATATAAAAAAAAACATCTCTATAACACTAAAAACATACACAGAACGCACACACCCAATTAAATTGAAAAAATAAAATCATCCTTGATAATGGCTAAATGTATAGCCGAAAGCGCTCGGAATTACAGGACATTTGAACAGCTTCTACACACTCTGTGTCCCCAAAAGTTGGTCGAACATAAGAAAATTTAAATTAAAAGCTTAATCGTAGCAACTTGTCTGTCGTTTTTAATGAAACATGCATATATATATATATATATATATATATATATATATATGTGTGTGTGTGTGTGTGTGTGTGTGTGTGTGTGTGTGTTTGTGTTTGTGTGTATGTGTGTGTGCGTGATCCCGTGCCGATCAATGAAGAAGTTTTGATTTGATCTGTTCTTTGCTTCTTCAAAATAAATCCAACCATCTTATTTTTTTTTCTTGAAAACCATGTTTTACAATTATTGGAAGATATCGGCAGATCAATATTTACTGATGCAAAATCATATTTGTGTAGAATCTCACGGGAAATAGCTTTCCTAATCACTGCCTGCGAGATCACGCAAGCACTCATTCTAAGATGAGCATTTTTGTGGTGAAATGAATTGTAATAGACTCAGGTCGGCTGATCCAAATGTAATATCATAAGTTGTGCAATGTCGTAAAAACAGCTGTAGAAAATGACAACACAGTACGCTGCTCACTGTTTGGTAGCCTTCTCAATATTCAGATAAACACTGAAAAGAGAAGGCTTCCTTACTTAAAAAAATGTGATTTCGTTTCATACGTGACTGAAATTTATGACATTTATATATTGATTCTGAAAGGTGACATTCCAACGCATGTTTCTGTACGATTCGTGCGTAGGTTGTGAATTTGAAATGTTTTTATGTTAAAAGTGAAAATGGAAGAAAATGAAATACATTTTCGTCATTTGATGTTGTTTGATTTCCGGAAAGAACGAAAAAACAAACTCTGTACAAACAGCAACAGATATATTTGACTTTTACAGAGAGTACTTTGGTACAAAAGTAGAATTTTTTATCAGGAAAACCGAGAAATTTCCGACAGGTCTGCAGTCGTTGATAACCATATTAAAAGTAGTTCCTGATTAAACTTGAATTTGTATTTAAATATTGAAACAAAACTTCGTAGCGTTTTTCAATAAGTTGCGTTTGAACACATAACTGGAATTTATGACATATGTACCGAACCTGAAAGGCTACGGTTTAACGAGCCTTTCATTTTTTTGTTTTTTTAAGCATTTCACCCCAGGCAAAGCGGGAGTGCCACTAGCACGCAAGGGATTACAGAAAGTGAAAGTAAGAAAAAGTGGTGTGTTTGGGGAAAGGATAAAGAGAAGGACAGCGATCAAGATCAAGGCATCATAAGATGTCGATTGACATTACATTTGAATATTTGAAGTTTATAGTTATCAGGGAAGCAAGTAAGAGGAAGGGAGTTCCACTGTGGAGAAGTGCGAGAAGAGAAGCTGTTGGAGTAGAAGAGGCGGTTACATTTAACTGTTTCGACAATGAAACGGTGGGGCCAAGATACCAACCTAGTAGCACGCTTAAATTCATGCAGTCGGGGCACCAGTGAAAATAGCTCGTCATATTTGTAGAAAAGGCGGAGGAAAGCCACATCACGTCCGTGAGAAAGTGACTGGAGTCGAGACGCCAGGTCAGGACCTATCACATTGCATATCCATTTTTGGATTTTGTCGAGAACATCGAGATGAACAGCGGGAGCACCAGATCATATATAGCAACAGTATTCAGTACAAAGACGAATGGTAGATTTGTAGTTTTGGTGGATGGACACAGATGAGACAAACCTTCTGACAGATTGTAAATGTGAAATGTTTTACGTTAAAAATGAAAATGGAGGAAAATGAGATGCAGCTCCGTCATTTGATGCTCTTTTATTCCAGAAAAAATAAATGAAATACACTGCTGTAGAAACAGCAAAATATATATATACCGTTTACTAAGATGGTGTCATAAATGAGATTACTGCTCTTAAGTGTTTACCTAGGTTCAGAAGAGGAAATTTTCATCTGGAAAATCGAGAACGTTCCGGAAGGCCTGCAAATCGAAATGCTGGTAAAAAAATAAATAATCAAGTTCACACAACAGTGCATATCTCAGAGATACTCCACATTATCTTATATGAAGGCATTTAAATGCATGACTCGCTAAGATGTTTGCCTCACGATTTCAAGGAAGGAAATTAATCAACCACGTTTCCATGTTTGAATCTCTACTCAACCGCAAAAAAAAAAAAAGAAAAAAAAGAAAAAACACCCCATCATTTAAAAAGAAAAATGGATTGTTTACAAAGTGGAAGGAAAATGACCCGGGGAAAAAAAAGTAACCTTTAACCGCTGCAAAAGCTGACCTGCTTTCGAAGAAGCTGGTGCGGTAGATCTGGAAAGATTGACAGGGCATTGTGTACGCTGAATTCAGACAAGTATTGTTCCCTGTGCGTTGTGGTGTAATGGATGAGAAATCGGAGAGCCGAGTTCGAATTCCAGTCGATTTCGTTACAATCATTTACGCGCAAATAACTTTGGGACAGTTATGAAGTCATCTCATCTTGGAGAACCGAGTTCGAATTCCTGTCGGGTTTGTTACAAATACTCCTGTGATATATATAAAGCCATCTCTTCCCCTCCCAGCTATGGACTGAATAGCCCAAGTGTGTATCATATGTGGCACTTAACTGAATGACTGACTGTGCCCCGTTGAACGGATTATCTTCTGTCAGAACTATGTCACAGCACACGTCTCTTTGCAAGCCTGTTAGAAGTTGGTACTGCTTGACAGAGATGCCGTACAGCCACCATACACATTTGATCTTAATGGAAGGTCAGATGAGTATGGAAGCCTGTAAATGCCATTTAAAGCAATTCAGGACTCAGAAAGTTACCGGGACCATGAATCTGTATCAAAGACGGCGAAAGACTTTCGAATAAAATGGTACAGATGTAGTTGAATAAACCCGGATAGAAGACGCATCCTTATCTTACAACCCCTTTTATTTTACGCACTTGCTCAATTTCAACGGGAGTAGATAGGTTCGCCTATTGTTCAGTTCTTTTGAACATGAGTAGATGTTTATTCATAGTTTCCTGTTTGGGATTGGATTTCTGTTTCCTTTTAAAGTCTTTTCACTCTATTCTAATTCTAGCAGCCCCCCTTGGGTGTTAGTGGCATTATCGCCTTGCTTGGGGTGAATTGATTAAAAAAATCATATTCTATCCACATGCTGACAGTTTGATCCCATCTCTTTTAAATTTGCTATTTTTTGTGCCATTCTTAAAGCCATTTTTTTCTTGCTGTCATCTTGCCATATTTTTCATTTTATATTTTTATTGTTCTCTTATTACCGTTCTACTTATCCGCTATTTCCAGTGTTGTCTTCCCACTATTCAATAATTTTATAATATTTTATATCTGTACAGTGCATTTTTTTACCTTTCTCAAAGTAAAAAATACATTTTGATATTTTAAAATGTTGTTTTCCTCTTTCATTTTTAATGTTAGAATTAATGATAAAAAATGAGCCGATTTTGATAAAATTTATTAAAAATTTCTAACGATGTATGCAATATAATAAAAGATGTCTTTTTAAATAAAAACTCGTTGAACGAGTATGACGATCGCTGACAAATTTGATCAATGTTTTCGTGAGAACGACAATGACTCTCGAAAGCCAGTAAAAGTGCCTTGCAACGCTTATTGCAGATGTAGCAAAGGAATTTGTTCTGTCCGGGGCTTGGCCTGTTTTGTAAAAAAACTGTTCAGCTGGTTTGTGGGTTCTCATGTGACAGGTGAGATCGGGGCGGTTTCTCCAGGTTTTCTGACACACCCCACGTGTCATTTCCAGCGTAGTACCGATCGTAATTTATCAAAAGTCTACTAATGACTTTTCTTGTGGCTAACGAGGTCTGAATTGAAGAGACATACTCTGTCACATGTAAATTGTTGGATTGCTAGGTCAATGATTTCCCTTTTCCTAGCTGACCAACTCATTGCATCTCTCTCTATATCTCTCTCTCTCTCTCTCTCACACACACACACACTTATACATATATATATATTTATAAATATAAGTATAAAATATTGCATAATGGGCGCTCAAGGTAATAAAAGTGCTCGATGTAAAATAACAGAACTAAAATTTATACTATCAAAATTAAATATACAGTCTTTCCTCACCGTTCGGTGCAACTCCGAGTTCTTGCACTCATCAATATTCAGGTACTGATTGAATATTGATCACTGTAAAATTTAAATATTAATGTTAATGACCTACTCTTAAAGCAGTGAAGAACTCCATTTTATTTTTAAATTGGAGTTTTCATAAAAAAATCATGATATATCATTAATGTGTCTTTTGCTATGTATAATCAACATAACCAACGCCGGAGTTTTTTTGTTCTTTATGTCACAAGCGATGTCTATTTTCAGTTATATGGAGTAAAGCTTTAACAGTAGCATTCGGTGTAAGACTGTAGTTTTTCTGTTATTATTAATGTCAGGACAAAAAAAAAAAAAAAAAAAAGAAAAAGAAAAAAGAAAAGAAAATAAACAATAAAAAACGCTAATTGTTTGCTTTCAAACTGAAAAATATTTCTTCCCAAATATATTTTCTAATTTTCCAAAGTTTTTTTATTGAAACTCTACCAAGAACAAATGGATTCTATTTGGGTTCTGCTCATAACCGTTGTCGCTAAAAATGAGCCTGGATTCGCGGGAATAAAGGCAATACCAACTTCTCAGCGATACATTTAATTGTTTCACATTGTTATAAGAAAATGTGGAGCTATTTTTCAGGGTATAGAAAAGTTATAACTATTCAAATTTTCTCCTCTTATCCTGCACAGGTGTGTACTTCAACAAGTATATATACAGAATCCGCCAAAAATGTATACAGTAAAGGAAAAAAAAACTTGTCTTTCGTAGTTTTATCAAATTACGATAACACTGTTTACTGTAGTACGATATTTTCTCGACAGATGGCATTACATTGGCCGCACTTAGACAAGAAATTTGAAATGCATGTACAGCAATCCCACTGGACACTTTGGCCAACGTTGCAAAAGCAGTATTTCGCCATACTAATAAATGTCTGGAAGCTAAATGCCACCATTTTGAACCTCTCTTGTGACTGTAGAGTCCAATGGTAACTTGTACTAATCTCGTGATGTCTGAATGAATTTAGTATTACAATATTTATACAATTTTTTCCTTTGCTGAAGTGTGTATACATTTTTGGTGGACTCTCTCTCTCTCTCTCTCTCTCTCTCTCTCTCTCTCTCTATATATATATATATATATATATATGTACAGGAGTCGATGGGTAAATTGTTATCTAAATTACACAAAAATAAAAAAAAGATAATGACATTTCATTTTAACATTTTATATTTACCAAAATAACACAAAAATATCTTGAAATACTAAAAAGTAAATTTATTAAATAAAATCACCATTGGCTTCAACCACGGCCTCCAGACGACTTCAGAATCTACTTCATCTCTTCTGGACGGTCTCCTTGTTTAAGATGGTGAATGATGCCATAATCCTTGCCTCAGTTCATCCCTGGTGTTACAAGTTTTGTTGAGACCAACACTAATTTTCTTCCAACCTATTTCTGTTGTTCCTTTATTTTTTATCGCAACCCTCATATTATTTAATCCCGTAGAATAATTGATGACCATTAAATAATCAGCATTGATCAGAAATAAAGATCAAACTTCCAGCAAGATTTGGACTCGTATCACTTATTCTTAGGATCCTGTCTTACCGTCACATCATCTAGCCGATAAGGTTACAACAGCCACAATGAATATAGATTTCCCCGCCCAAATATATCTACTACGCTAAGTACAGATAAGAACACCTAATAAAGATCGAACACACAACAGCAGTGATATTAGTGATATGAGTATACTAACCATTACGCCACAATAGTCGTGCGCACTGCCGTTCTGAATTCACACTGAAGTGCGCAAATATCAATTGCATATCATTGGTAGCAGACTTGGGTAACCAATTCGTTTGTTATTGGTGAGCACGAAACCGGAAGTGGAGAAGAGAGGAACGCAAATGAGGTGAAGATAGAGTTGGGAGGTCGGTTGGGCATGGATGGAGATGGAGGTAAGGAAGCTGATTTCAAAAGAAATAAGTGATGACAACAGAGTCAAAAGATGGTGGCGGAGGATGGGGGTATGGACGATAGGATAAAGGCCGTTCGTTAATCTCGAGGGGACAGATCTACGCAAATTAAGGAACACATGAAGACGAAAGTTTAGGCTATTGCTCAGCTAGTTTTCACCCCCTCTTCATCATCCTCCCTCCTTACAATCATGATCCGTATTACGACGAGAAGAATCAATATTATTTATTAAACACGCGTCTGGGTTGAGGACAGAGCATTAGGTGTGGGTCACCTTTACAATATCAAAACTACTACTCGAGCAATGGTCGGCAAGATTTGCATATTAATCTTTTACTCCCAAGCGTTATAAGTAATCTGGATATGATTGAAAGTTTTATACTTTGAATCATATCCAAATATCCAAATACCTAGACATTATATATATATATATATATATATATATATATATATATATATATATATATATATATATATATATATATATATGCGTTTTATGAAGAGTATATATATATATATATATATATATATATATATATATATATATACTCTTCATAAAACGCAAAGAAGAATCTGCAATGTTATTGGTTCTGACCTGGCATCTCAGCTTCAGTTACCTTCCCACCGCCATAAAGTAGCTTCCCTGTGCCTTTTCTATAAATACTTTCATGGTAATTGTTCTGCTGTGCTTTTTCTTCGGTGTCTAGACTTTAATCGCAACAGTGGCGGAACTACTATCAAACTAATGAAACTTAGGCTTCAGGGGCTCCTAATTTCAGATGGGCCCCTGAAGCACCTTTTTTTGGTGGGGGGAGTGAATTTTTCAACAAAATCGGTGTTCTTCCTTAAGCATTTGCTATTAAAATAAGACCATTTTAATGATAGAATCCTAAGCCAATGGGTTGACGTAGCTAATGCTCTTAGAATATGCTCTAATACCCATTTCATAATGCCTCAACATTTCTCTGTAATTGGTCAAATTTCAAGATTTTCTTAGCTGTGTGCAGCGACCGAACCTCTAGTTGCATGGTCCGGTTGAGCTCGCCAGAATATATTCATAACCTACGTTTTGGCGAATCTAGTGTTACTGGTTTCGAACGGGCCTCAAAAGTGTATATTCGCCACTTAAGCGTAGTACTCGATTGGCAGCGAGGTCTAATTTTACAGTTGACATGGCTAGATGTAACTGTAAGTTCCATGCTGACAGTTTCTTCTCTCGCACGTCTCGCTTGTAGAATCAATATTATTTATTAAACACGTCTGGGTTGAGGACAGAGCATTAGGTGTGGGTCACCTTTACAATATCGAAACTATCACACGAGCTTCCGGCTTCTTACTTCTCAGTCAACTTTGATCTTCAAAAATGCATATGCAATGTCAATCGTTATCTTCTGTCTTCTTAATTCCTGTTCTTTCTCCTTGATAGTTTTTTTTTCTTATTGTCTCATATCCAGTAACTTCTTGCGCCTTATATGCTTTATTGCCTTACTTTGGGTGAAGTGATTAAAAAATGTATACATGGTTTGAAATCTGCTATAGATATGGGGAAAGAGTACTCCATAGTGTTAATAGATATAAACATTTTATGTTTCTTTCTCACTCAGTATATATATCTTATGTAAGCCGAAAGCTTAGATTGGATTAAAAAAAAATATGTATCAATATTGTGATTTTCTTTCATTGTTTAATGATAATGTTATTAAGCTTATCAGACTATATGAAAAAAACTTACATAAAATATATAGACAACACTTATCTATATTATTTAATGAAACATGTATTAATATATATATATATATGTGTGTGTGTATATATATATATATATATATATATAGAGAGAGAGAGAGAGAGAGAGAGAAAGAGAGAGGGAGAGAGAGAGACTGAAGTTGATATATTTGTTTTTTACGGCTTATAAACGCTTTGTGGTTTATTTAAAGCCAAAACATATCATGAAATGTAAGAATTAATTCTGGTGAGTGAATATTGCATTGAGATGCATATACAAGTCCTACTATTTAACCCATGGTTAGGGGAAATGGATTCATACGTTTCCCTCGTGCATTTGTGCGTAAGTGAATATAACGAACCCGACTGGAATTCGAACTCTGTTCTCTGATTTTTCATCCCGAGCCGCTATTACAAAACCCGCACATCTGAGATACTGAAGAAATGGCTGCATATATAGTAAGTCTGTCTTGGTGTTCTCATTCTTTATAAAATAAGTAGAAAATTTCAAACAGAATTACAATGAATGGTATCGCCTTCTCCCGTTGTACTCAACCGGATGATATATGGTTAAAGTAATAGGTGTTAATATAGTGTAGCTGTGGAAGCCATGTAAGGCAGACAGGATATAACGCCGATATGCTGAGGAATTACTGTTGGGGCCAGAAAGATGCAGTAGTCTCTCTGAAGGGGTAAATGCTTTAGGTTTTTCTCGGCCAACAGTGACTATTATACCAAAATTGTGTGTATTTTGGATATATGTCAACGGTGCATGAAAACCCCGGGTACCAACAGTTGATGTAAGAACTGGGCCTCCTGCGGCTGATCAGGATTGTAATCAATTAACGACGATGAATATTGCAGGAAATTATATTTAAATTCAATGCCGCTGTAGTTTAACATACTGTATAGGGTACACTACAAGCCATAATGTTTTTGGTCATTGATCAATAAGTTATAATTGAGTTCACGGCATCGATTGCTGCCCCTCAACTAGCTCAGAGACCCTTATGATTGGGCTGTGAAAGACCGGTGATGTATCGACTGGTCTGGCGAATAAAATTTTCAGCTCTTTCGGGCGGACAGTAACATTCCTCTGTAGCTAGACATCTTGTCTGGCAGGCTGTTGAGAAAAATGGTTGTGACTCTGTCATAGTTTGAGTTGTGTTCTGTTGTTGTTCGCAAGAATTATTTGTGAAACTGTTTTGATAGATTTGACGCACATGCTAGGTTTGTAGTTGGAGAGTATTTGCACCACATTCTGCTTACCTTGTTCCCTGGTGTTGATCGTTTGTTCCAGGAAGATAACCTAGCTTTCCACCTTCATGCACACGTGGCACGAAGTTGGTTCCAAGAACCTACCTCAGCTTTCCATGTATCCAATTAATCCAAGTGATCAGCAGTTTTAACCCCTATTTAGCATGTTTTTTAAGGCAATTCACCCCAAGCAAGGGGTTACAGAAGATTGAGAACAAGAGTAAAGAGGTGTAATTGAGGAAAGGATACAGAAAAGGACAGGGAAGAAGCTCAGGGTGTCAGATGTCGATTGACATTACACTTGAATATTTGAATATTATAATAATCGGGGAAGCAAGTAAGGGGAAAGGAGTTCCACAGACGGGAAGTCTGGGAGAAGAAGCTGTTTGAGAAGGAGATACTGTTAAATTTAATCGTTTTGGCTGTGAAAAGGTGGGACCGAGATGCCAGCCTGGTAGCTCGTTTAAATTCATGTAGTCCGGGAACCAGCGAAAGTAGCTCGTCAGAACAGTTGCCGTGAAAATAATTGTAGAAGAGACAGAGGAAGGTCACAGCACGTCTGTGGGATAGCGATTGTAGACTAGATTCCAGATCAGGGCCTATCATCTTGCATATTCTTCTCTGGATTTTGTCAAGGACCTTGATACGCACAGCGGGAGCAGCAGACCACATATGACAGCAATATTCCATGCAAGGACGGATGGTTGATTTATAGATATGAAGGATGAACTCAGACGAGAAAAACTTTCTGGCACGACACACAGAGCCAACTTACCTTGCGGTAGATGAAGCTATTGATTCAATGTTTTTGTTCCACCTCATATCAGTGGACAGCGTGAGACCAAGCAGGCGTAACGAGGCACTCTCAAGGAGTTGTGAATCAGTCATTCTGATGGGAGGCAGGAAGGGTTCTCTGTGGTGGGTAAATGAGAGCAGTTTCGTTTAGGAGACATTAAAGTTTACAAGCCATTTCCTGTCCCAGTCAACCACAGATTGGAGGTCCTTTTCGAGATCAGCAGTCAGGTTAGTTTTGCCAATGATATCAGATTTACTATTGAGGCAGGAGTAATAGTGGTGTCGTTCACGTAGATGCCAACTTGGGAACTGATGACATCGGGAAGGTCATTGATGAAGATCAGGAACAGTGTAGGGCCCAAGATAGAGTCTTGGGGAACACCAGCGTTCGTGATAAAGGAGTCGGAGGAGAACCCGTGTAGGACGACCTTCATTTCTCTATTTGACAGGAATGATTGTATTAAGTCAAATAATCGTCCTGTAATTCCGTATCTCTGACGCTTACGAAGAAGGCCAGCATGTCAAACCATATAAAACACTTTAGAGATGTCTAGAGCCACGGCTCGAGTTTCTCCATTATTGTTGAGTGCTTGGTATACAAATTCAGTTATGGCCGTGAGCACGTCTACGGCAGATCAGGCAAAGCGGAAACCAGTTTGCTTGTCAGAGAGCAGATTATGTAAAGTAAGGTGTTTAACCACTTCGGCGTTGATTAAAGCCCCGAAGACTTTACCGAAGAATGATAGGAGACTGATAGGACGGTAGTTAGACGGGTCAGAAGGGTCACCAGAGTTCTTGAGGCAGTAGTTGTAAAGTTTAGAGAGGACAGGAGCCAATTCAGGAACATATTTCTTCAGGACAATGGTAGGTATCCCGTCCCCACCACTAGCCTTATGGGAGTCTAATTTAGAGATGATATCCAATACCATCGTTGGGGTTATATGCATCTCACTCAGTAGAGCTTCAATTCTGTGGGTAAAGTCCGGTGTTTGTACACCAGATGAGTCTATCGTTGAATTGGATGAGAACTTACGAGCAAAGCATTCAGCCTTATCAGCTGAGGAGGTTAGGACCTCAAAATGGTTGAATAAAGGAGGTATTGAGGGTTTGCTGTTGTTCAGCACGCTTTTGCAGAGTCTCCAATAATCTTTTGAACCAAACTTACGAGACGTGATACGTTGATTCATTCTTTCGGCAAAGAGTAACTTTGCTTCTTCGAGGACATGCTTACACACATTACGAGTAGTGACAAGGAGACGTCTGTTGTAATCAGAGATGTTTCTACGGTATAGACGGAAGTAGTGATTCTTGTGGGCAATAGCAGCTGCACAAGTAGCTGAAAACCAATGGGATGAGTGCGATTTCACTTCATATTTTCTTCTAGGGATGAAAGCCTCGATTTCAGCTTTTATCTAGGATGAAACCTCAGAAGCACATTTTTGGACGGGGGGTGGTGGTGCTAAATACAGTATTCCAGGGGATATCACGAAGGAAATCTGTTTGTTGATAATAGAAA
>OZ038493.1:64895017-65240017 GCA_964036315.1 Acanthosepion esculentum | reverse complement strand
ACTCTCCAAGTTTTTATTCTCTCTGCTGTGGCCAGGTATTGAATTCATAACTGTTTGGGTGAAGTCACTTTTTGGATTACAAGGTCGAGGCGTACGACAGCTGAAACGTCGAGAATATGACAATAAAGATGAGGACAATGTAAATAGCTACAATATTAGTATAGACAAATATCGACAAAAATCGATTTTGGAAAAGAAATCGCCGTCAACTAATCTTCATTCTCGAGAAGGTCCTTTAGCTTCTTTCTTTCTTCTATTTTCCTCTGATATCTTTTCGGCAGACCAAACCTTGTTATGCTGGTCCAGTGAAATCCAGTACTCATAGCTTTACACTTAGTGTATGAATAATGACCATGATAGCTTTTATTATTTTTGATGAATAATACAGATGCAATAGCATTTGAATGGAAGATTAAGTTTTTTTTTACGGTTTATCAATCTTTTGCAGATTTAAATAACCCCACATTCCAGAAATCCAGACAGAAAAGATTGGGTAATTGATCCGAATGAATCAACAACTTGTATCAGAAATTCGGACGAAACTACCGTGATATTCTTCATTCATTATTCGGTCGATTTATTATGATTATTTGAAATTTAAAAACTAGTAAATATTTTTGAGATAACAAATTTAAAAGCCAGAAAATATTTAAAGAATTTTCTGGAGATAACAAAGATTTACCGATACAAGTTCTACTAATTAACCCATAGCTGGAGAAGAAGATGTGAATTCATTCTTTTCCCAAGGGTATTTACGCGTGAATATAACGGTCTCAATTGGAATTGGAACTCTGCTCTCCGATTTCCAATTCCAAGCCGTTATCCATTAAATCACCTGCACTTCTACAATAAAGCTTACTATACCTGGTACTCTCAAGCGGTCACAATTCTAGGTATTGACCAGGCGCCACGTTGCTGAACTTCGGTGATCGGACGAGAACTGGTGTCTCAACGTGATATGACCGTAGACCTATAGCAACTGTAAGTCAGAGCATTAACAACATTTCGTCTAAGAAGGCCAAAGTCTTTATAACCTAAAAACAACAAAGGCGAGGAAACTATTTTGAAAGGATCAATATATAACAGCGGATTAAATGCTGCTTTAAAAGCAACAAAATGAGGAATCACATTTTTTACATACGGACCACTATCCTCATCTTTATTGTTATCACGTTTCGGTAGTTGTAAAACCCCTGGCCCTCCAGGTATTTCTCGATACAGACAGCCTTCATGGAATTTTGAATTGGACTCTTATTTAATCTACGGGGTGAGATTGTTCTCTTTCCGTTGTTCGTGTCTGGAAATATCTTGTCTTGTTCTTATTTAGTACTGCTCAGTTATTGCTCGCCTTGTTTCTACTGAGTTTGTCCTTATTAGCCGGACCAGGGATTGAACTCACAATTACTATGCAACCATATTCACTAATTCAAATAAAGGTTTTAGTTGGAAATTCCCTGAAAGTAATCCATGAAGAAGACCACAGAGCAAACGCCTGAAACGGTGTAATAATACTGATAAAGAGAAGGACATTAGTCCGAATGTAAATAATGTAACCAATGATTTCAGAAATTCAGACAGAAAACATGGAGGAATTGGTCAGAATAAATCAATGTAACGACAACTTGTATCAGAAATTCGGACAAAACTAACGCTATATTCCTCGTTCATTATTCACGCGAATTCTTATGATTATGAAATTTACCCACTCCCCTCGACCGAAAATACGTGGATTGAACTGGCACAATATATGACAGAGTCCTCGGGCACCTCGAGGCGGTGTAGTGGTTAGCAAGCTTGTCTCACTAGAACCATTACGACAGAGTAGTGAGTACGATCCTCACTGGGTGCCGCCCACTTTCGGCCTTGTGCCACATCTAAGCTACGCTTGGAAAATCACTATATGACAAAGGCGTTTGAGGTGAGCTTTCTGAACCTCACTTTACAGTAAGCGACCTTTATTATAATATCAAGTATCATTTGTAACAGTAGAAACGTTTTCATCGGTGATGTACTTTCGAAACACACTGTCTTGTGTGTAGTTACATGCAAGTTAATAATATTCTCTGATTAAGCATTTGCAGGTATAGACTAGTGATTATAGCAGTGTAAATAAGCTGTGAATTCCACCAAGTTAACACATATTGGTAAAATAAGATGTCCTGATGGTGAGCTAAGTTCCTGCTCAGAGGTTTTAATGCAGAGCTAGGAATATTTTCATCGGCATGGCTTATTAATGCACCGACTGCTTTGAATGACTCAGTTCTGCATTTGAAGCATTCGATGAGAGAACTGAATGCACAGTTTCCCTCTCCTCCCCCCTCCTCTCGCTTTCCCTCTCGTTTTCCCCCCCTCGTCATAGTGCGACTGTCGGCTTGACTTTCTCTTAATCAGAATCAATTAAGGAAAGTCCTCTTTGTGATTTCTCTTTGTGCTGATGCGGCGTGGAAGTCGCCATGTCAGTCGATGACAGCTCTCTATTATGTCTTTAGCAAGAAGTACACAGATAGAGAGAGAGGGGGTGAGAGGCCGGGAGAGATAGAGAAGAACAGAGAAAGCGTGAGAGAGAGAGAGAGAGAGAGAGAGAGAGAGAAAGTGTGAGTGAGAGAGAGAAGGGAAAAGTCTGAAGCTTATCGATTTCTCCAGGAATTTGGACAGTGACTCACTTGAGTCTGGCGTAAGTGACACACACACACACACACACACACACACACACACACACACACACACACACACACACACACACACACACACACGTGCGCGCGCACACACAAAAGGCATATATACAGATATATATAAAAAAAGATGAACAGAAAGAACAGAGTTGTGTATGTGCATAATTACCAACATATTGGGTTGGCCCAAAAAATAATTCTTTGTTTATCGTTAGATGGCATTAGGGGTGTTTAGTTTTGAGAAAAATGACCAGTTTCTATTGTGTCGCTGCAGTCGCTATGTCAGCATACATTATTTTTTATTAATATCAAAAATGGAGATTATTTTAGAAGAGAATTGATTTTGATTTGATTTGTTTGTTTAACGGCATATCAACTCCTTATGGGTCATTTAATGCTGAAATTTATTTATTTTTTGGGGGGGGGAGGATTTTGAATTAATAAAAATACAATATATGCTATTCAGCTTTCACAATTGAAGACATAGTAGATGATACTCAGCTTTTGAGTATATACATATTTGTTGGTTGGTTGATTTCGTTTATCGGCAATTCAACCGCTATAGGTTATTTAATGCCGAAATCTAAATATTTTGTACATAATTTTATGCCTTCATCTACAGATATTTTTACATAATTTTATACTTTCAGGGTAAAATTTGTGTTTTTAGATATATAGTTTGTAGATCATAAAATGCATTGTTGGTAGTTTTACTACAAAAATTTATTGTTGGTAATTTTTTATAAAAAATGTATTGCTGGTAATTTTACTACAGACATGTATTTTTATACTGTTTTAGTGGTGCATTGATTGTCATTTTGCTATAAAATGTACTGTTGATTTTTGTTTGGGGTTTCACTATTTGCCCATAGCTGGGACCCTAACAGGTGCTACCACCCCGGGTCAGGGTGGCCCTGGGAACAACAGCAATTAGGAGGTGGTTCCATATTCCTTGAAACCTCCAATCTCCCAATCAGAGACCTTGCTGCCGGAAGTTAGTTTATCGCCATACGCAGGACGATAGAAGAGAATTAGCAACATTATCCTTCTAATATATTCTTTATTTAAAGAAAGATGAAAATGCTAGTCAAACGTAAACATATTTATGGAGAAAGTATTCTGAATAATCAAATATCAGAAAGAGTTTGAAAATTTTACAATAATCAGCATTAGATGACACGGCAGATAAGGCAATATACTCAAAATACCAGAATCACTCAATGGGAAACATTTGAACCATTTTAGTTATGTTAGTAGCTTTCATATCTGATTTCCTATTCATGACTATTCCTGTTTATTCATATTCCTATTTAAATGTCTCCGTTTTGGAATAAATTATCTCGCGTAATGAAAAGTAGATACTTTACAACACCATGGAATGCAAGTGAAAATAAGTAACAGTAAACGTACTAACATCTGGTTGTCATTCAATGATATTGCAGTGAATATAAGGGGGATTGAAAAGGATTCTACAAACACAAGCATCATCGGGCGAACAACTCCTTCAAACAATTATTTCCCGCCACTTATTACAATGGAAGGTTTCTACTGAGAAAATAACACCCGTTCATAATTAGTTACGAGAAAGGTTATAATATTTCACCAACATAACGCGTGAAAATGGCGAGAAAGTAGAAAATATTGTGGAAAGATATAATTATAAAATTATCTGAAATATAGCAGAAGATAGTGGAACAAGTGCTATAATAGAGTAAATGGCAAAAATAAAGAATTCTTACTCAGTAGTTTTACGTTAACAAATATATATATATATATATATATATATATATATATATATATATTTATGATACAATATTGCTTTAAGGTATGCTATATTTCTGGGTTAGAGCGTTAAATATCAGGGATAGAGCTTACATAAATATAAAAGTGAACACTGAAGTCAACTGCCAGAGGCAACATGCTAAATCGAATCATCAAGCCTGGTTTTCCACTTAAATCTCTCTCTAAATCTCTCTTTCTTTCTTTCTTTCTCTCTCCCTATATATATATATATATATATTCATTATGAATATCCATTTTATACTTATAGTTGCACAGCTCTGAATTTGATACACAATGCAACCGTCAGGTGCTCATTGAAAACTGACAATTAAAAACTATACCTCTGTCTTTATACATCGAGCAGTATTAGCACAAGCACTCTATGTACGATATTATATATATATATATATATATATATATATATATATATATATATATATATATATACAAGGTAACCAAAAAAGTTCTGTCCGTTTTTTGATTAGTCATTGAATGAAGTTGAAATATATACGAAATGCGTGTAGCAATTGTTTTCAAATTCGGACAGCCGGAAGTAGGAACATCAGACGTTATAAAAAACACGCGCACCGTGCCCGGCCATCAGTTATAAGCCGGACAGCTGTGAGAAGGATGGAAGAGTCTAGAGATCTCGTTCGGGGCTGTTTGCTTTACGACTTCAAAGTGGGCTTATCAGCAGCTGCATCAATTCGCCGCATATGTCAAGCGTTTGGGGACAGTGTTGTGGATGAACGTACTGCAAGGCGTTGGTTTCAAAAATTCTAGTCGGGAGATTTGTCTCTCCATGATGAGCCTCGCAGTGGACGACCACAGGTCTTGAATGACGGAGTCCTGAAGGCGGCCATTGAAGAGGACAGTAGTCTAACGTGTGGTGAACTTGCAAGACAGTCCAACGTTTCCGATGAAACTGTTAGACTTCACCTGCACCGCCTAGGTAAGACGTACAAACTGAGCAAGTGGGTTCCGCAAACGCTGTTGATGGTCCACAAGGGAAAACGAGTGGCAGCCTGCGTATCGCTGCTTTCTCGCCACCGTACCGCATCCTTATTCAATCGAGTGCTTATCAGTGATGAAAAGTGTGTTCTGTACGAAACTCCCAAGCGTTTCAGACATTGGTTGTCTCCTCAGGATGCTGTCCCTCACACCGCAAGACCGCCTACGCACCCACGCAAGATTATGCTTTGTATCTGGTGGACAGGTCGTCAAGTGGTTCATTATGAACTGCTACCAACGGGCCAAACGGTCACTGGAGACCTATACTCGCAGCAATTGAAACGTGTGCAACAGGCATTGCGCCAGAAGGAGCCAGCACTGGTGAATTGCAAAGGTGTGCTTTTCCTCCATGACAACGCCAGGCCGCATGTCGCGCCAGTGGTCAGGGATACCATACAGCAACTTGGGTGGGAGACTTTGTGCCATCCACCTTATTCACCTGACCTTGCGCCATCCGATCACCACCTCTTCCACTCCCTGGATAATCATCTTCGTGGGAAATCCTTCACCAATGAAGCAGACTTGCGCACGGACTTCTTTGCGTCAAAACCCCCCGAGTTCTACCGCAAGGGCAATGAACAGCTGAAGATACGTTAGCAGAAGGTGCTGGATGCCGATGGCGATTACTTCGAAGACTAAATATAAGTTACACATACTGTGAAGCGTTTTCTTTTTTTCCTTTAAAAACGGACAGAACTTTTTTGGTTACCTTGTATATATATATTCATCGGTGTTTAAGGTTTTATTGGGATATTCCCTTTGAGATAGGTTTTATTGAATAATGATCATTAAAAATAATTTAAAATAAAATATTAGTTTAAAATACACTGCCATTAAAAAAGCAAATATTCAACATAAAACAAAAGACTAACGTTAACGGCAAAGACTGTTAAGAATTACGCATATACGTTCGTAATTCTTAACACACACACACACACACACACACACACACACACACACACACACACACACACACACACACACACACACACACACACACACACACAAATAAATAACAAAAATCTTTGTTTCTTTAACGGGGAACGGCAGTCTTAATTTTATGTTGGATATTTGCTTTTTTAATGATAGTGTATTTTAAACTAATATTTTATTTTAAATTATTTTTAATGATCATTATTCAATAAAACCTAACTCAAAGGGAATATCCGAATAAAACCTCAAACACCGATGAAGAATTATGGAAAAATGATCTAAAACCTCACTCTTAAAAGTCGCAGCAAATTTCAGTGAGTCGACTGGAAGTGTTTCAAACTGTTAATTGTTGAGCGATTGGTAAGAGTAAAGATCGAAACATTCTTTCCCTATGAATTGAATGAGCGAAGAAATCAGACTCTTGTAGATCTGTATTAATGATGATGATCACTGGCATGGAACTGTTTCGGTTTTGCTTTGTTGCTTTGCTTTTGGTGAAAAACACAGTTTGTATATTGAGTCTATCAGTATAATGAGGTCCGTGCCGATGGGAAAGGCGAATATGAAAGGTAAGTGCGCTATTATCCCTGTCACTTTATGAGAAACAGTTGGCTAAACAAGAAGGCATTTGAATATACTAGCTCCCTTTACATATCCAGATAATGCACACACACACACACACACACACACACACACACACACACACACACACACACACACACACTATATATATATATATATATATATATGCGTGTGTGTGTTTGTGTGTTTGTGTGTGTGTGTGCTTGTGTGCAAACCCGTTTTAAATAAGACATTGAAAATTAAAACAGTTCTGATTGATGCACAAAAAAAAGATACCTTTTTTTTACTTACCTGAAAATTTCAGGAATTATTTTGCTAAAGTTGACTCAAAACGAGACAAAGACCTTATTGCGCTCTGCATGTACACTCTTTGCTAAAGAATCCAAGCGATTTTTTAGAATGATCAGAGATATCTGTATAATGGCTGGTTACAGATGAAAAGATGGAACATCATCTGAAACGAACTATCATATTTGGCAGCCTATAGTGAGTGTTTCAATGAACAGATACGCTTTTGTTCATCATAACTTTCCATAAAATGATCAAGTCTTTAATGTAGATAGTTGTAAAGACCAATTTCAAATAATTTAAACAGCACTTAGATTAGTAAAAATGGTGCCATTCTGTAGCATGATCATCGTCTCAAATTAATTTACTTATGTTGGCTCAGCTGAACATGGAGACTTCATTATACTTTGCTTATTCACCTAAATTCTCTCATGCTGAATATCATTTTCAAGGCATCAAGATCACAATGAGTTATAAAATTATTTTAAAATTATCTTTTATCAGTTACTTCTTGACGTCTGAAGTCCTGAGATTATTATTTTTTCATTATTTCATATTTTTCTTACGCATTGTTGCATAACTAAAATGTTAAATATCTGGATAGTAAGTGTAGCGAAAGATGCCTCTCAGAAACTGAGAAACGAATTAAGAAATAGAAAAATGTCCATAGAAATAAAGAAAAGACTGTTGAAGTGCTATGTAACATCTAGTTTCCTTTATGGCAGGGAATGTTTGACAATCATCTCACAAATGATGATAAGATTGAAGCAAGAGAGATGTGGTTGAAAGTACTATAGAATATGCAACTCGGATTTTATAAGGAAAAACAAGAATTAAAAAGAAAAGGAAAATGAATTAGAAGACTAAATATTAGAAAGTGACAGAAGGAATATGGGGGGGGGGCACAAAATGAGGAAAGTGCGCTTGGAGAATTTAACATTCCCAAGGCAAGAGAAGCCGGGAGAAACAGCGAATAATCTAGCTAACGAATTTGAATGAATGGATGGCAGAGATATTTAGAACAGCAAAAGGAATTTAGGGTGAACAATGATCACCCATTTCTTTGTGTTACTACGTTAAGTTAACCAAGCTTTTAGAAGGCAACTTCGAGGAGTCCCGGCTTAACGTTGGGCGAATGTAGCTTTATCAAATAAATAGCGTTCTCTTTTCTTTCTCTTGTCAATCTTAATTTAGTCCCCCATTGATCAGAGATCACGAAGACAAGATAGCTTCTATTATGTACTTTCCATCCGACGCTTTATATAACGGCATTAATACCTAGGAATCCATGAAAGAATAGGAAGAATTCGGTCTGCTAAAACCTTGCAATGGTTCTGAAAATGTGCAGAGATTCGCTGCCACGCAATACGCAATCACTAGAAACCTCTGGTCTCAAAATCCAGGTATTAATAAGAACTGATATCGAAGAAAATACTGGAGGTTTGAGAAGTCTTGCTATCACTTGATCTCCGACGACAACCACCAGAAACTTCTGGTGTGAGAATAAGAAAAAAATGAGGAAATGGTAAAGCTGATGATAATGAAGATGATGATAGTTTTTCCAATTTTTTTTCGATTTTTAATTAATTTTGATTTGCCTTTGGGCATTTCGAGAAAAATCATGTTGAAGTGGGGTCACGTTCGGTGGCGTGGGATCTTCCAGGAAGTGACAACCAACTCTCGGACAACACGAATTGAACGTGATCTGCATATTGAAGTCGAGTGAGATGACGCTTTTCGAAAAATGCCGATTCATTTGTGAGTAGTCATTTTCAGAGAATTCATTCAACGTCAGTGAGGGTTTCGATTTTGATATTAAATTAGCTAAGTTTAATATGACACAAGGTTAAATGAAGGTGAGAATATTATTAGAATCATTGCATAAACACCCATATTTTATATTAGGTTAGGTGCTGAAACCCCCCCCCCCCAGATTTTAGAAGCCCATAGGATAATTTTTTTTTTAAATAGCTGCACAGAATTTTATTCGACCATTCAAATTTTATTCGTTGTTCTATTGAATGTATTAAACAATTTCTAGAAAATATCCAGTTGGCACGTGAAATACTTCCATTGTAATTAAAATCTTCTAAGCGCTAATTTTGTAAAATGCTTGTAAATGTAAAATATCAGCATAGAAAAATCGTTCTCAGTATGACGATAAACTACATCCGGCAGCAAGGCCGCTGATCAGGAGGTTTTGAGGGGTGTGGAACCACCTCTTAATTGCTGGTGTTCCCACGTCTACTCTGACCCGGGGTGGCATCAAAAACTATGAAAGTATAAAAATACATTTTTATAGTAAAAATACTAACATCAATACATTTTTGAAAAACAATTACCTGCACCAGACCCTCGACAAAAACTCTCTTTACAAAAATATGTAAAAGAAACCGGGTGTACATACTCTATTCATCCGAACCTATCCTAAAAATCTTGTCGGCATTAAATAATCCACTAAGGTGTTGATATGCTATAAAACAAAATAATCCAAATCCAGTACGGAAAACCCAATCACCAAACAAAGAATGAATTTCGGCTTCGGTTGCTTATTTTTATTTCAAACTAATGCCGGTAAGAAGGCATGATTTTGCTTATCCCTGTGTTCTGTCCCATTGCCAGATATCTTAAGAAAATCTTGTCATCGACACATCATGAAATTCATGACGACAGTTGCTGATTAAGCAAGTGGGCAACCTCTCACTTATAATTACTGCCCAAGCAGTAACAACTGTAAAAGTTGCTATATTCATTGTAACAAGTGACGTTGGAGGTTTTTTCCTATCCAGAAAAGGCATAACTCCTTTTTTTCTACAATGTTCCATTTTCTTTTAGGAAAAGTTCGGGAGTTTTCAGGTAAAAGAAAAGAGATAATACCCCCCCAAAAAAAAACAAGGATTGATTTCTAATAAATCGGACATTTTATGCAAGGGCTCGACAATCCGGGTTCAAATTCTGGGCTGGTCTGTTATGTTTATCTTCCTACTAATGTCCCTGGTCTACAAGCTATGGTTTAAATATCAGGGAAAATAACCGGTCTTCGTAACTTGTGTACGGCTCCAAACATGACGCACGCAAACTGTTTCTTCGCTAATGTCAGCTATAAAACTCCATTCAAAGAAGTAAATATTCATGGATAAATCTTGCGTTGAAAACTGAATATTCGGTCCCATCAAGAATATTATTCACAATACTTTCAGAGAAATATCCTTTTGCAAACAAATTAAAAACGTATTATGATACACCCTTTAATAAATGTTTTTTATTTTATTCCAAGGAACATTGGCGCAGTATATTCTTAGAAAGACAAAGCGACTCACTCACTAATTATTAAATGAGAATTCGTTTTTTCTTTCTGCATTTAACTCTATTATATTTCCGCCTATATGCCAATTGATGCAAAAATAAAAAACAAAATAAAATGAATTCGATTTTGAATCAGAGCACAGACGCTTCCTAGATTAATTTTGAAAGTCAAAATTTGTTTTAAATTTTCATGATGAATTCCTTTTTCATTGCCTGTGAAAATGTTGAAAAATTATTTTATTTTGGGGCACATAATGAGGAAAGAGGGCTTGGAGATTTTGATACTCTCTGGACAGATTGAAGTTAAGAGAGACAGAGGAAAGTAACTCATAACTTACCTGGAAAGCTTGAGTGAATGGATAGCAGAGCAAGATTTGGGAGAGACAGCAAAAAGACAAAGGTTATTAAGAGATACAATGAACAGGAAATTGAGGAAAACAATGATCGCCAACGCCCTGAAGTGACAAGGCACATAGAAGAAGAAGAATTTAGTTTCGAACAAGAACAAAAACTATGGCCAGCTTCAGAATTTTTACTAACACTTTACGATATCCTACAGTTGGCTGTATAAGCAGTAAAGACTCAAGTCTCTTTTTAATGTGTTCCTTATTATTTTGAAGCAGGTGGGGGTGGAGTATCGGTTATCGGTGAAGAAAATGGGATCGCAAGGCAGACTAAACAGTAACTTTAAATGTAAAAGCTTAAAGGCAATGGGAGATCAGTCTATTACCTTTCCAAAGAAAAGACATTTTTGTTCACAGATATTAAATAATGGAAGCTGCGAAGAGCCATGATCATCTACGAATTGAAGAGATGTGATATTCAAAAGAATCGTGGAAAAGGTAATTCTGGGTATTTCAGAATAAATACAAAATGCATGAGTAGGTTCATCAATAAGTCCGTAGCCTAATGATAACAAAATGTTTATTTGTGTAACGTATATTTATTTTTTCAAGTTAATATTTCATATTAATCCACTTCATGATGACTTGTCAATGCACTTAATTTGTTATTAATTACACAGTGAAACCAGACTTCGGATATATACATACATACATATATATATATATATATATATATATATATATATATATATATATATATATATATATATATATATATATGTGTGTGTGTGTGTGTATGTATGTATGTATGTATGTATATATATATTATATAAACGAGTTTTAGTAAATTAAAACAGCAAATCTGTTTATTGTTTTTCCAATTTTCGAATAAATTGTTGCGCATTCAGGTCCAAATTATTGATAACCAATGAAAAGATTTATGTTCTTGTCAAACTCAGTGAAACCGCATTCCAGAACATGCTAGGATGTAGCGTACAAACGTTTTTGCCGAAACAATGACAACATTTAGTTTTTGATAATAAGCACTAAATAAAAAAACAAGAAAAACATGAACTTTTGACCCTTTATACACAATGACATTCCTTGTCAGTTGAATTTAATAAAACTTGTTCATCTAACTATTAATTTAATTCTTTTTATTAAATTTTCGTGTGCCTACACACACATACATACACACACACACACACACATATATATATATATATATATATATATATATATATATATATGTCCGGCAAGCTCTGCTCTACCCTCCTTGATCGACCATATATATATATATATATATATATATATATATATATGTATGTATGTATGTATGTATATGTTCCATTACATACACATATACACTTAGAAGAATTTATATGCATCTAAGTTCAAAGTACATTGGCTTGGTGCATTTTGTGACAACCAATACCCAAATAGAACGAACAGAACGTGATTTGCATAATAAGATCCCGCGAGAGAGGACATCACGAACAAACATGATGACGCTGCAAAAATAAGCAGGATGGAATCGAATACACGCACCATTATTGCTTTGACAGCTTCACGTCATATAGCCCGAGGCAATTGAATATAGAACTCAGTCCGGGGAAAGACGTGTGTGGAAACTCGAGACACGTTGTAAAATGCAGTCTGATTGGCTGTTTCAAATATCGTAAAGATCATTGGTTCTTTATACAACTTACTTAAAATAGGAACAAATGCCAAGTTTTAAGTTAACGGCTTATTGCAAAACAATTTATTATAATCATTATTTAAGGCAAGCAGAAAGAATTTATGTTTTGTTTTATTTTTGTTCAAACATTTTCACTACTATTATTACTATATTACCAGTTTTAATCGATTTTATTATTGTTTTTTTCTGACAACATTCTTTGTTAATACATTATTATGACTAAGATTTTATTATTGGATTTACTCCATCTTATTGTTGATGAAATATACATCACTCTTGAGTTGCAAAAAAGGAAGTTTTTTTTATTCGTCTAATGAAAAAGTGTTTTTTTTCTTATATAAAAAAGAATAATAGGTGCATACTTTTATTCTTCAAGTGATTTTTACACACACGGCTACATATATAGATACGTATACATACACATATATATGAATAAGTATTCCTATTGTATGCTTACAGATATATTTTATTTATAACTGAAATTTTTCGCACACACACACAACTACACGCACACACACATATATATATATATATATATATACATATATATATTTCGTTAAATATGACGGGCAAGGAAAATTTTATTAATTTTTTCCAACGTCCTTACATTTTTCCGTTTGTTGGGAGTGAAGGGGTACAAAAACTGTTTGTACCGTTTATTGTTCTAAACTCTTTCGTCCAATTCCTTAGCCTTTTTCCAAGGTGGGATTGTCTCTTAAAAATGACTAACCGAAAACTCTTAGGACAATATGGACAGTTTTTGAAAACGGAAAATAGAAGAAATAAAAAATTAAAAATTCTTCTTGTCCGTCATATTTAACGAAAGATGTTTAAAAGAAAGGCTACTGCCCAAATATATATTAATATATATATACAAACAGAGATATGTACCCAGAGAACTGATATATAGCCTTAAACAAAACGGACGTCATACCTAAGGTACCTTTCGGCCAACACTTTTTCAAAGGTATTCGTTGACAATATTAAATATAAATGAATAAATATATATATATAAATATAAATGAATATAAAGACACACTTAATAAAGTAAATGAGGAGGGGAAGGTGGAACGCGACTAAAAGACAAATCTTAATTACACAAAATTAAAATTGAACAAGGGGGGATGAAAATAAGTAGTTCCACAAGAATATAAAAAAGAATAAGGGGAACTCACAAACCCTTCAAGAGACGCAAGGAACGTAAGAAATGTTCCTTTTGTCTACACAGGCTAGGTTGTTGATACTTAATAAAAACAGATTCAGAGACTCGAAGATGGTGTATTGAGCGAGCAGTGTGTAAAACTGAAAACCGCGTGTCTTCGTATTCAGAGGCACAAGCAGGGTTGTCAAGCAAATGTTGACCAATTGCAGACTCATGGACTGCCTGATTAGTTCTTCTTCTTATAGGCTGGCTAAGACTACCAGAACGCAAAAAGGCGGGGACATGCTGCGCGACCCGCGTCTCTAAGCTTAGATTGGTTCGTCCTATGTACACCGCGTCACAACGGCATTTGAATTTATAAACAACTACATTTTTATGAAAGTAGGATAACCTATCTTTAGTAAAAGACGGAAGCAAAGTTCTAGTCTGAAAAACTGTGCGCAACTTAACCGCGCATTATAGGAAGACGAAATAGACGCCGAGATTTTGTCCGATACTAACTGACATTTCCTACCAAGCCAAGGTAATTTTAAATTAAATTTCTAAGGAGGTTTACAACAGGGTGAGACCAACAGGTTCGCAACTTCCACGCATGTATGGACTTCCCAAAGTGCACAAAGATGGAGTCCCACTTAGACCTATTTTGTCGATGGTGGGATCCGTACAACATGAGTTGGCTAAATGGCTAGCTGAATTGCTCCAGCCGGTTTCGAATATTTTTCGGATTATAATATTTCAGACTCTTTTCTTTTTTCTAGCTTCATTAGAGGTTTGGATATTCGGTCTGAGTATAAACTCATTTGTCATTTGATATTGTCAGTTTATTCACTAACGTCACATTACATGAGACCATTGGCATTTGTGCCGCTATCCTATACAGGGGTAATTTGGGCCCTGCTAGCATTCCTGAGGAACTATTTTTGGAATGCATGCGTTTGGCTACAGAAGGTGTGGAGTTCAGCTTCAACGAGATGATGTATGTCCAGACAGATGGGGTTGCGATGCGTAGCCCTTTGGGTCCGGTTTTAGCCAATATTTTCGTGGGCTATTATGAGCGAATCCTGTTTGACAATGTCCACAAACCTTGTGTCTATATGAGATATGTGGATGACACATTTTCCATCTTTGATTCTGCCATAGATGCTACAAATTTTCTGGCTCAACTTAATTCTCTCCATCCTTCTCTTAAGTTTACAATGGAGGTTGAGAAAGATAGGGCACTCCCCCTTTTTGGATGTCCTTGTTGAACGCAAGGGCGGGGCTTTCGCTACCAATGTTTTTCGTAAGCCCACATTTACTGGACTATACACGAGTAGGAACTCGTTTATTCCCATGTTCCGTAAGATTGCTCTGATTGCGACTTTGGTCCATCGTGCTATCACGATTTGTCCCCCTGAACTGTTAGATGGTGAACTTACTAAAATTCGGAATATTTTCCCCATCAATGTTATCAGGTGTGTTATTGATAGCAAATCAGGCGGTTTAAAGAACCTGTGGTGTTTGGTTCTAGTCAGTGCTCTATCTATTTAAAATTACCTTGGCTTGGTAGGAAATGTCAGTTAGTATCGGACAAAATCTCGGCGTCTATTTCGTCTTCCTATAATGCGCGGTTAAGTTGCGCACAGTTTTTCAAAATTGACCTTTGCTTCCGTCCTTTACTCAAGATAGGTTGTCCTACTTTCATAAAAATTTAGTTGTTTATAAATTATAGGACGAACCAATCTAAGGTTGGAGACGCGGGTCGCGCAGCATGTTCCCGACACGTGGTTTTCAGTTTTACATAGTGCTCGCTCAATAAACCATCTTCAAGTCTCTGAAGCTGTTTTTAATAAGTGTCAACAGCCTAGCCTGTGTAGACCAAAGGAACATTTCTTACGTTCCTTGCGTCTCTTGAAGGGTTTGTGAGTTCCCCTTATTCTATTTTATATTCTTGTGGAACTACTTATTTTCATCCCCCCTTGTTCAATATTAATTTTGTGTAATTAAAATTTGTCTTTTAGTCGCGTTCCACCTTTCCCTCCTCATTTACTTTATTGAGTGTGTCTTTATATTCATTTATATTTAATATTGCCAACGAATACCTTTGAAAAAGTGTTGGCCGAAAGGTACCTCAGGTATGACGTCCGTTTTGTTTAAGGCTATAATATATATATATATATATATATATATATATATATATATATATATATATATATGTATTAATGTATATTTGGGCAGTTGCCTTTCTTTTAAACATCATTCGTTATATATATATATATATATATGTAATATATATATATATATATATATATATATATATATATATATATATATATATATATATATCGTTAAATATATATATATATATATAACATATAGCAGTGATGATTAAGTTTACTGAGGACGTGTAGTGTCTGGCAGTTTCTCCGAAATTTATGTCTTATTGGATATATTTTACCAAACAAGAGAAGGGTACCTGTTACATGTTAACTTTCAATATAGATTTGTCAATTTGCGTCGAAAGTAGGGGAAAATTTAAAACTTTGCCTCTGTTTTGTAAAAAAATGAAAATATTTATGTAATTTTGAAATTTCATTGATTATTTTTTTTTGTTTTAGTTTTATAGAAAAATTACATATGCAATTCGCCTCATTGTTGCATCTTAAAAATAATTCTTTTAAAACCATTAACATATCCAAAGAAAACTAAAAAAACACAAGAAATAAAAAAGCAAACCTGTTCTTATTACTTACAAACTAGATATATAATTAATATGGTAATGCAAGAAATTTACTTATTGGTGTCAGGTAATGTCTTTTCTTGAAATAATGACGGAAAATCTCATTAGAATGTAGGGAAGATGAGGCTGCGTGATCGATAAATATATAAAGTAACATTGTTTATTATAGAATAGACAGAAATCCATAGGAAATTATTTTAGCATAAAAATGAATTATAAATGGTTTTAATACAAGCTGTTTATAGACCCTATGTTGTGTAATATTTATACAAAAACTTCACTCAATCATGTAATATCAAAATTTAAAGGAAGAAAAAAAGAAACAATAATCACAAGTGGTTTTCAACGCTGGCTGCACTTCGGTTGGTTTTACATATTTAGTTAATAACGTTTGCAATCATTCTTAGCCACTGACAATGACTTTCAATGGATTTCTGTAGTAAAATTAGCACTACTTAAATTGGCTGCTCTAAAAAAATTAAGGAATAATTATTTTGGAGATAATTTTTGTTGATTAATATTCATTAGACATTCTTCTTAAAAAGTTATTTGTACATTGTTTATTTTTTATTTACAAATGTCAATTTTGAGACTGTGCGTACACCATTGATAATTGTTTACTACTGATGTTGCCTTTTCTGCATTCGTAATACTGCGCAATTATCAATGAAGTTGGAAGAGTTTTAGTCTTGACGTTTGTAAAAAAAATAAAAACAAAAAAAAACAAACAATAAAATAAACAATAAAATAAAGATAACTCTTGATGAATTCAGAAATCGGTTTGGAACAGTATTTACATTATGAACAGGAGCCACTTCTAAAATTATAAAAATCTAATATTTTTCGATTCTTAGAAATATCTTGGAATGTCTAATGAACGGTAGTCTAGAAAAATTGTTTATAATTTTTTTCTTATTTTTTACAAGTGGACCTGTCAATTTAAGTTGTCCATAAAATTATTAGCATCACAAGTATTATAACAGCTGAAGTCCCAGGCCTTGCCAGGGTTTCGAAGTATCTAAATTGAATACAATCACATGGGTTCAATATGCATTGTATCAGTTGCTTTAAAAAGCTGCTGACAATCTTTAGCTGATGATTCTATCAGAATTATTGCTTCCAGGCAATTAAGAAACAATTTTGTATTTTTTATTTTCTTTGTTTTATAATAATTCATAAAAAATGAAATTCTATCCCGACAATGTTTTATAAATTTTCTGGGAAAATGTCCAACATTTTCCTAAAATACTACCTTAATTTACATAATTATTGTGTGAGAAATATTTTAATCAAGAATTATTCATTACCTTTCCAAGGGTACAGTTGGAATGTATGACAGAACATTCCAGTTGGGGTTTGAACCCCGATGACCAATTCCATTTCTCGTCCTGAATAACTGCCTCGACATTGGCAATTCAATTGGTAGAGTTTAGACACAAATAAATAAACGTTTAAAGACTATTCTGACTGTCGCACAAAAAGTTTGATCGGAAATAGCACTTTTGATCGGAACTGACATATAGTAATATTTAGAATTCTGGGAGATTGGCGCCACCTCTCCTACGTTGTCCACGAATAAATGTTACCTTGAGTCAAAGATTAAATTGAAACACGCAGAGTTCACTTGTTTTGCCGGATAAGACACATACAAGCAAATAGCTACCGGTGATTATATATATATATATATATATATATATATATATATATATATATATATATATATATATATATATATATATATATATATATATATATATATATATCATTACTGCCATGGAAAGCGCTCGAACGAACTACATTCCTTGGTTCCGCCAGGTCTAACCTTCACAGCGAGGACACACCATACCACTTATATTATAGCAAACCACCCACACTTTCTCCGTATTCCATCGGCGAGATTAAGTTCCACTCGAACAGCTTCTTCCCGCGAATCACTGCCCTGTGGAACCGACTCCCAAGAGGATGTTTCCATGATCACTACAATTTTAACCTGTTTAAGTCTAAAGTTAACTGTTATTTTCCTCTCCTAACTGTATAAATGGCCTCTTATCGTAATCCTCTGCCACGAGTGGTCCCTGGACATTGTACAGGATGACCTTATTATATATATATATATATATATATATATATATATATATATATATATATATATATATATTATTAAAAAAACAATAAAATCCAAAACTACCTCATATAGGGAATAGACTAAATCGGCAGGCGAAGATATCGGTCTGGTCTGAGTTCGTGTATATACAGTTAGCGGGGTGGGGTTGAATGAGGGGAGGGGACAGGAATTAGAATTTAACTGTGAAAGCTAAACAAATCAACCTGTACAAAAACTAATGCAGAATTTATCCATTTCAATGTTTTAGTCAGACGAATGAGGAAAAAAATGCATTGTAACAGAAGAATATTCGTGAGTATGAAAGGATTATGTTTAAAATAAGTATACATAATGTTTGTAACTTATTCAATAAGACATATATACATATATATATATATATATATATATATATATATATATGTGTGTGTGTGTATGTGTGTGTATGTGTATGTATGTATGTATAAAAGTATTTTAGCTTATTAGAAGTCTTGTTTCGTTCTTTAAAAATAAAAGACAGTTCTATCAATATCATTCTATTTTCAATTTTTTTTCTTTTTTGGTTATCTTTTCTTTTAATCAAACGTTTTTTACATTTTTAAAACTCCATTTTGTCTACGTTTCTTTCATTATCCATATCTGCTTACGTTTCTTATTTTGACGTTTTTTATTCTCATATCATTTTGTTTTTGCTTTCTTTTTTCTATTTACCAATTGTGTTTTGTTCTTTTCTGTTCCGTTGAGTTCTTTCTTTCTTTCTTTCTTTCTATTTTTTGTCGTTCATTATTTTGTCTTCCATCAACGCTCAATCATTGCGAATATGCTCTTTTAACTCTTTTCTTTTACGGTTCTTTCTTTTTAAAATATTGTTCTATCCACTTTGCTTCCTTGTCTCGTGCCCTTAATTAAGCCTCACTAGAATGTCCCCCCCCATATTGACTTTCCACTAAACTCGTTGCTGTAAACAACCCCCTCATTGCCGCCCCCTCTCCTCACTCACAATTTGGCGTTGAGTTCTTCAGTGACGACTTTTCAATCGAGGAAATTCATCAGAGCGTTTCTTTCGCATTATTTTGCCGTTGTTTTCGCTTTGTCACTTTTTATGGTTGTTATTCGTTTTCAGAGCTTTGTTCAGCAGCAGCAGAAGCAGAAGCAGCAACCGTCGTCTCAGTTTTTTTTTTATCACCATTATCATTGTCATCGTTAGGTAGACAGGAAAGTTACGCGACATGACATCATGAAAAAAAACAAAAACAACCTGAATATGGTAAACTTAACACAATTTTCAATTTGCGCAACTAGGAAAATGATTACGATATGAGGTTGCGATTAAAACAAAAGAAATAAGAAAAAATTACTTGTCAAAATTTAATAATTGATAAACCTTTATGTGAGAAATTCAAATCTTGTTAGACGGTGTTTTTAGTTTGGGCACTTGGATTTTGAATGGATCTAATACTACTAGTATAATGAAAGGCAATAGAGATAAAATGAAAGAAATACTAGTTAAAAAGCAACAATAGTTGATAATGTTTCATCTAAGAAATTCAAATAATACAACAAGATGTTCTTCAGTTTGAGAACTGGAATTGTGACTGCATCTCATTTTCCGAGTGTAATAAAAAAACAATAAATAGAAGAAATATTAGAAAAATATTAATATGAAAGTAATATTTAATATTTAGCAAAAATGTTATAGCAGTAATAATTAATAATTTTATCTAAGAACTTTAAAGATAATGTTTGAAATTTTGATATAGAAATTGTATTATGCATTGAGGCTTTGTAAATATTTCAAGTCCGGAACTATGTCAAGTGTTTTTTTTACTTTCTTTTTTTTTCTATTTATCAACTGTGTTTTGTTCTTTTTTTGTTCAATTCAGTCAGTTCAGTTCTTTCTTTCTTTCTTTCTTTCTTTCTTTCTTTCTTTCTGTTTTTATCATTCATTATTTTGTCTTCCATCAACGCATGATTTTTATAGTAATACTCATTGTGCGAGATAATAAAAAAATAAAATAAAAAATAAAAACCGCAAGCAAAGAATGCTGATTTTCACGGCAGGCCGGCAATGTTTCTCTTCTCGATCCCCATTTCTCCTAATTTTTTCTCGTTCCAAAGTTAAATCTCGTAGACGTTTATGAAAATATTTATATATAATGTATAGAACCATGGAGAATTCTTTTTGGAGAAGTCGTATAAAATTAATAGAAAGATGTAGCAATGAAAGTGACTATGAAATGTTACGACTCAATTTCGAAAATTCTGAAATCTTGGATCTTCATACCCTAAAAATAAAACGGAGTGTTAAAAGGACGGTTTTCCCCTTGACACCGCTATTATTTTAACTGCCTTTTAAAAGGCGATGATTATAATTTTAATAAAGCCTAAATATATGAAAGGGAATTTATACAATAAATAAATAATGTTTATTATTTATGCTGTCAATTCTTAAGAACAAAGAATATGTATAAATTCCCTTTTCATATTTTTAGGTTTTTATTAAAATTCTAATCGCTTTTTAAAACAATAAATATTGCCAAGGAGTGAAGGTAGTTAAAATAATAGCAGTGTCAAGGGAAAATCATCTTTTGGCACTCCGTTTGTTTTGCGGACACGGTTTAGTTTGTTATGTGTCATTTAATGCCTAAATTTAATTTTCCTTGAAGCATTAGTACTTTCATTTACAAAAAAATATATGGTTGGTAATTGTTTTTCTTAAAAATGTATTGCTGGTATTTTTTTTTTACTATGAAAATGTATTTTTATACTTTCATAGTGTTTTGCTTGGGGTTAGCTATTTGCCTATAGTTGGGACCCTAACAGGTGCTACCACCCCGGGTCAAGGTGGACATGGGAATAACAGCAATTAAGCGGTTGTTCCACGCTGCACAAAACCTCCAATCTCCCGATCAGAGGCCTTGCTGCCACATGTAGTTTACTGTCATATCCAGAACGGGGCACAAAGGTCCAAGATTGACTAAAATTCAATAATTTTCAAAAGGATTTCAAACTTTCTGTGTTTAATAAATGGCTAAAATGTAGGCGTTTGATTATATATTTTACTTCATGCAACCACAAATTACATTAATATATTTCGTCATATAATTATGCTGCATTTTACACGGTGATGGTCTGAATTGAAATCAAATTTAGGATCATTAAATTTCTTCCAAAGTGTTCCAAGTTACGTTGTAGAAATTTTACTCCCCACCAATATATTATAAGCTAAATTAATGGCACCTGCTATATACCGGTGGGTCTTATCGGTGCGTCTTATATCGCCTAAAATTCGATAGTTCTATGCACCATAGAATTTTACATGTTTTAAAAGATATTTCCACACAGAGATGTGGTTCCACTGACGAATGTTAAAACCATATTGAACAGAATAGGTTAGCAACAAGAAATTGAGAACAACAAGGAAAATTATAATTGCATTCAGACACACATTATGAGGAAAGAGGGACTAGTGAATTTAATACTCACATTTTTTAACTTAGTGTTGAGATTCTACAGACTACGGCGTTATTGGAGTCGACGAGGATACTGAAGAGGTATGGAAAACTTGAGGAATCTCCAGTGACACCTACCAGATACTTTATATAAATATGTAACTTTTCTTCTATGTCTCGTGTTCCTTCACGATCATGGCTCTCCACAATTTCCTTTCTTTTGTAGCTCTTAATAAATTTTGTCTTTTCGTAATTTCTCCTAGACTTTGTTCCGTTATCCATTTATTCAAACTTGTTAGGTATGTTATGTGCTGTTTTCCTCTCTTCCTCTGAACTTTGATCTGTCCTGTGAGTATCAAATTTTCCAAGCCCTCTTTCCACATTATGTACCTTAGAAATTTCAACTGTTTCTGCCTGATGTTAAGTATAAGTGTCCTTTTTATTTTTTTTTACTCTAAAACTTCGTCGTGCCTCGCATGTTCGCTTCCATGATATTCTCAGCATCCATCTGTAGAACCACATTTCCGTTGCTTCAAATTTTTCTTCATCTGTGAGGAGATTTTCCAGCATTCACTGTCATATAGGGTAACAGATATGTTACTCATATGGAAATAATAATACTATTTTAATATAGCGGATGCTATTGATGTTGTTGAGGTAATAAGCATTATATAGGTTTCTACTATGATTCATTATTATTATTATTTATTCTACTATGATTCATTATTATTATTTATTATTCTACTATGATTTATTATTATTGGTGGACACATTCTTAGCAACATAAAATACAGAAAAGACGCTAATGTTGGTGGTGGACACAAAAAAAAACTGCAGGAACTCCAAGACAAGGTAATAAAGAAAAGCGAGAAAAATGAACTAACTCGGATTTCCAAGTTATCCATTCTAGTTTCTACCGTTTATGAAAATGTTCCTATCCCTACTATTATGGGCTCTATTCTAATCTTCGGGTTCCATAACTTTCGCAACTCCCAGGAAAAGACGTGGTATTTTACTTTTTGGTATGTCGACAGAGTTACGTTCACAATCAGGTAAAGCCTTTATTTCTTTATTTATAATTATTAGATATGATCCTTCTGCTTGCAGTGTGGGGACTGCCTGAGTGCAGAAATCACAAAGCATTTTATGATTTTTGTTTTCTAGGACAGTCTATGGTTTATGCTTATATAATCTGTCCCCAAAATGGAACTTAACTCATTTGCACCGTTCCTAGTGTAGGATTGTTGCCACACTGTTGTGATGTCCATCCTCTAAAGAGTCTATATTGGACTCTTCGGCCTACTATAAAATTAGTAGGAGAGAAGGCCTTGAACGCTGGTCAACCGACACATACTCACTTGTCGTGTAATACTTTTCTGCTGTACTTATTGTTTAATATATGATATATCTGCCACCCTGGTTTTTGTTACTTCTTAATCATTTACTTGGTCACAACACACACTATCGTGTATTCTTTTGTATTTTTTCGGAACCAGCTTGCTATATTCATCGATTGTGTGGTTTGATATTTCATCACGTTCTCGGCAGAGGCTGCATCTTCTGTTTTTCTCGGTTTTGCCAACGTTCGTTTTTACAAAATTTAACCCGATCTAGGCTATAATCACGAGGAATTCTCTTTCTCTCTTTAGATGCCCTCTGTGTAGACATATAGATATATTTTCATCCGTGACGATTTGCCTCTCAAATTCTCCTTATAAACTTTGATTTTCACATCTATTTTCTTTCTTTTTGAGTTCTGTAGTCCTCACTCGTTTTTTTTTTCACTATTTCGGACATATCTGTTATATACATTGTTAGATATATTTATCCAGTTTCATTTTCTTTGTTTGGAAAAAGTCTTCGATACAGATGAGTCCTTTGTCACCGCGTTTCGTTTTTCATAGAACTTGTCTGTGCCGTCTTTGTGATATTTAGAGATGGGTAATGACGCGAAAATCGCTTCTTTCTTTTGTTCTAGTTTAAACCATTATGTAGGATCATTTCAGAATTTTCTACATCATTCATACCCACCCCTAATCGATGTAAAACTCTACCCATTTAACATAACCGTTCAGATCGATCAAGCTAGTACTCTCTTAGCCCAATACTGAGTGAAATCAAATAAAAGAAATGGGACTGCTGACAATTAGCCTAATTAACTTTGGTTTCGACACAGACTTAAATAGAATAAAACAGTGAGATGATATATTTCTAGGCTCGTTTTCGTTTTCCTCCTCGTCTCTCAATGAATTTGAGTACATTGCTCTCACTCTCATTAGTTCTGTAAATGGTCATCTTATAAATAGAATTTGGTGCTAACACGAATACCATTATCCTCCTTTGTTGCAGCTAAAATCCTAAAGCAGAACTATTCAAAATTTTTCTACGTCATTCCCTGGCAACTTTCGTACAGTTTTAAATAAAATTCTGCCCAAGGAAAAAATCCAATGAACGCCAAAAACAGATTAGAGCGAATTAGTTGATTTTATTGGACCATGGCCTTTGAATTAATCGTGGTCCAGTCACGCAAAGAATTAAGGATCGTTTGTCGCTACTCTTATGTTGAGACAACTCCAAAATACATACAATTGCACATATGACTATTTATTAGAACGAAACTAGTTAAGCAGCCACTGTCAGGATGAAAAATACTTCCATCGTCTTCACCGTTCTAATCGTCAGATTTTATTCTCTGACATCTTTTTGCCCATTTAACAATGAAATAAATCTTGGGACAGACCCAAATAAACACTTCTCGTTTGATTGCCAAATATAACAAGAATATAGAAAATGGTGTTGCTTCTTTGGCGGATGTGTGTATAGAGGGCAAGGGGTGTCGGGTTAAAGACAAAGGGGCGAGTTAATAATAGTAATAATAGTAGTACCAATCTTACAGAAAAGACTTTGTGGAAGATTTCACGATTGGTGACACTAAAACTGACCATTCCAAATTATGAAAGAAATTGAGTTATAAAAATGCTTCAAAATTGTGCAGGCGCTTTACCACCTAAAAGGTTGCACGGATGTAAGGGGCGCGCGAAATCATTTATAAAACTTCGACACTATTCGCTTATAGACAAAGTCTTAATAAATTTGTTTTACTTTGATCAATAAGAATGTATAATTACTCTCCAAGAATCGTATGAAATCGATCATAAGCGAAAATGACATGTTCATATCCAAGGACCGGAAGCTCATGAAGGATTGAAAGGTTCAAATATATATATATATATATATATATATATATATATATATATATATATATTATTTCAGGAGCATTTTCGAACTTATTCAAGATGATCTTCGCCATCTCTAACCTTCTATCTTTTTGTAATGGAGTAACAAGTTGCCTCACATGTTTCACGTACGATTTTCAAATCTTTTTTACTGCTCTTTGGACTAGCAGAAACTCCCCTCTCACGTGATTATCGATTGAGTTTGATCTTTTCTAATTGATCTCTTTAGCTCTAAGTTGAAATGATGATCCCTCTTCCTGTTGTGAACTTCTGATCCCGTTTTCTCTTCTATTGTTCCCTCTTTTTTAAACTTATTCACCGTTCTCTTAATGGTCCTTGAATGGACTTTGAAGATGGAAGCCAGAGTATGAATATTGGTACCATTACTAAAGGCCTGAATGATCGTTTCCCTCTCACCATTGTTCAGTTGGGAAGATAGTGGGTATGACACAAAACGATTTTATCTTGTTCACTTTCTAACTGAATAACTCACAGGATTTTCAGTGATTCTTACGACAAATAGTGTCAAGATGGCTAAACATCATATCTGAAAACCTGGAAAAAAGAAACTCAATTAGTTTAGCGTTTTTCAGATACTAAACATTTTGTGGGATGGACAGTTATGCTGTTACACGATTTGGACAATTTTGCTGTTACACACGGTATACATATATATTTTTGCGTACTGGGGCTGGGTCAGTTTTAATTGTTCTTCTGTTATTCACACACACACACACACACACACACACACACACACACACACACACACACACACACACACATATATATATGAAGGAATAAGCGTGTGAAAAGCGAAGAAATAAACAATCTTCAATCACAGTTCTAGAGATTTAAATAAATTGTATTACTGACTATTTGTTTTCTTTAACATTGAAAGGAACGAATTACAAAGGTCCTCGTGAAATAAAGTCCCACAAAAATATTTTTGTTTTTGCCCTTTAAAACACAGAAAAAATTATGTTAGTATGATAGAAGAAACAGATTGTGTCTACATAAGGAGAGTGTCACGTATTTACGTTATTTTATGAATGTGTGTAATTTTCTAGCAGTACCAGGCAGCAAACGGTACTATGTATTATAACCACTGCTTACGTTTTGTTCACAAAACTCCGTTCGTATTTTTAAAGTGTGCTTAATTTACTTAAAAATCGCTAGTCTTTGTAAGAAATTACTCAAAGAAAATATGTGAAAAGGTTGAGTAATTAATTATACGAAAGGTTAGAGAATTCAACTTGTGCACAACAGCGAACCACTGACCCTGGTCAAAGGTTTTCGGAAAAACTGAAAAAACTGGATACTAACTTAACGCCACGAATATTTATAGAAAATAGAGAGGCTCGAAGAAGCGAAAAATAAGGTTACTAAACGCAGAATTTTATGAGGAAAATATTATTGATCATTTTTTTGGGTGATCCTTCAAATTTTGTAGCAGAGAAGAAACCTGGTTGTTTGATTTTCAATGGTTTCATCGTGTTTCAAATAACCTCGCTCATTGGTTAATACACGCGAATATGAAAATTCAAATCGGATGCTACTTTGTGCACAAAAATGAGTCAAGTTTGAGTTTTAGTGATATTACTTAAATCCATTGAATCTATATACAATTTTTTAACGGGGTTTCACACACATATACACACACATGCACACACAAACACACACACACACATATATGGCAAAGTGAACGAAGAACAGTATGGATTACCATCAAGGAAATATAAAAGAATTTCTGACTATTGCAGTCAATATCTATCATCAGGCCCAATGAAAGATACAATGAAATTGGGGAGTAAATGAAGTTAATAAGAAGAATATTTTTATTTTTAATCAATTCACCCCCAGCAAGGTGATGATGTCACTAAGACGAAAGAGGTTACTGGGAGTGAAAGAGAATGAGAAGAGTTTAGAAGGAACCGAAAACCCAGTCTTAAACAGGAAACCAAAGTTAAACCTCTACTCCTGTTCAATAGACGGCGATGGACTGTTACCCGGACGACATCAATTTCTATTGAAAAGGAGAGAATAATAAGTAAGGGAAAGCAATATGTAAGAGAATAAAGAATAAAAATTTTGGAGTTTAGGTGGCGATGTAGAGTTAAGCACGTACGATTCAAGCGCTTACATTCAGGTAGGGGCAGTTAATTACATTGCACATTATCTCTTGAAATATGCAATAATACTGTGAATATTATCGCATACTATTTTACAGATTAGACACTGGAAGGGATAATGACAGAGTAACGAACGAATGTAAGAAAGAAAATGTGAGTTAGTTCTGAGTATATTCAGTGCACATATAAGCATAAATATATCTTTTAAATATTTATATAAAAACAAGCAAGTAAACAAATAAACAAAAACGATTACTTTAATCCTCAAATATAGGATCATAAATAATAAGACGGAAGTGACATGATGCACAATAGACGGACAAAGAAAATCTCAAAAATCACCATTATAAAACAAAAGAGCAAATCACAAAAGAGAAAGTATTGTTACATTAATGGAATTACCTCCCCTGGGAGCCGGCAAAACCAGAAACCATATTGTTAATGAAAAAAGGGAAAAAAGAAAAAAAAAAGAAAAAAGGAAGCTAAAAAACAAAAGAAAAGATACTTCCGGTTAAATAATTGCGCCTCAGAGCTTGTTTATTGAGGGTTGGGGAAGTTATATATTCACGCCTAAGCGGCGACTTAATGAGGTAACGGCCGAAATACCAGATTATTCCTTTCAATTTATGAACCGACAGCGAAAGGAGTGCTTTGTCATCGACGCAGACAAAAGCGCGGTCCTCTATATTTAGAATTCACTCAGCCATTGTAATTCGTAAACCATGTGCAGTGTAAAAAGTAACACAATGTTCCAATCGATGTTAACTTACACTCTGGTAGAACATTTCTTTAAACAAAAATATTCATTCAGCAAGAATAAAGACTTGATCAATCGATCAGAGAATGAATCTATCTATCTATCTATCTATCTATCTATCTATCTATCTATCTATCTATCTATCTATCTATCTATTTATCTATCTATCTATCTATCTCAGTCAGTACGTATCTATCTATCTATCTATCTATCTATCTCAGTCAGTACGTACGTATCTATCTATCTATCTATCTATCTATCTATCTATCTATCTATCTATCTATCTAATTAAAACAGTCTTATTTCATTTACTTTCTTTTGTACGGACAAAAGTTTCTGAATTGTTCTTTTATGACTTTTTTATTTTTCTAATGTAATTTCTTTTCTCTTTCTTATTTCTCGTTTTCATCTTTGCACTCTTCTTTCTCTCTTTCTTTATTTCTGCTAAATCCTTTTCTGTATTTTTGGCAATTTTTAACATCAACTTGAAATTTTTCTTGTTAAAACGTTGAATAATTTTAGCACATTCAACATCATGGATAAAAAATAGTGAATTTTATTTAGAGTTTTTTTCAAGACTTAGAATAAGCAAAAGAAATTCACGGATTTGGACGAAAAAAAAAACCCAATAATTTTTCATCTTTTAACAGTCAGTTGTGCTTAGTTTAATTTGTAAAGTATATAAATGTAAGTAGAAAAAAGCAAATTTTGATAAGATAGCGAGGTTCCTAAAGCACTGCCGGGAGCTCGCAATCAGACTTGTGAAACCCGGTCGGGGGTTTTCGGGGATAGTACGCGCGATCCTACTTTTACCCATAACCTAGTTTTTGAAGATATTAGAAGCCGAAAGGTAAATAAATAATGAATAGGAATTGCTTACAATGCAACAATAAAAAGAGTAAGAAAGAGAAAAACATAGAAAAGGAAAAGGTAAAAAATATAATAAAGAGACTGGATAACAAGATGGTGTTGGTCACTGCCATAATATTAAGTAGAGGTAATAAAAAGAAAAGAAGAGGAGGAATTAGCAACAAAGTAAAGTTTCAGGAAAAAAGGAAAGAAAAGAGAAAAGGAACAGATTTAGCAGAAATGAAGAAATAAATAAAGAAAAGTGCAAAGATGAAAACGAGAAATAAGAAAGAAAAAAGAAATTACATTAGAAAAATAAAAGGTCATAGGAGAACAATGCAATGAATGAACAAAGGATAGACAGACAAATAGATAGATAGATAGATAGATAGATAGCAGGAGTATTGATAGTGTTATTTGTCATTAATCCTATAGTTTTAATGTATGAATTAATAAGGAACATAAGTTTATCTTTGAAAAGTGATCTGTCAATTTACATTTACTTTGCTGGGAGGAACGTTAAGGAGTTAGAGAAAGTAAATTTGAACGGATTATGGCAAAATGCCGTAGAAATACTTAAATAGACTTTTGTGGATTGCATGAGAATATTTTTCCTGGATGGGGTCTGCTCCCGAAGACAAAGTGTAACAACATTGGCTGCAGAAGTTTAAAACAAAATCCTATTGTGCCAAACGTTGTGTCAGTCAAAGAAAAGAAAGGAGGTAGGAAAGAAGGTGAAAAAGAAGGAAGCAAGTAAAGAAAGGTGGGGAAGAAGAAAGGTGGGGAAGAAGGAAACAAGAAGGCAGGTAGGAAGTAACTAAGGAAGTAAGATTGGGAAGAAGGAAGGAAGGAAAGCAGCAAGTAAAGAAAGAAAGAAGTAAGAAAACAAAAAATTGAAGGAAAGTAAGAAAGAAGATGAGAAGAAAAGAATGAAGGGCTGATGCATGGGTAGAGAAAAAAAGATAAATATAAGAAGCGGAGACATTAAACGAATGTCTGTAAAGATGATAAAATGGTTGAAGAAGAAGAAGAAGAAGAAGAAGAAGAAGAAGAAGAAGAAGAAGAAGAAGAAGAAGAAGAAGAAGAAGAAGAAGAAGAAGAAGAAGAAGAAGAAGAAGAAGAAGAAGAAGAAGAAGAAGAAGAAGAAGAAGAAGAAGAAGAAGAAGAAGAAGAAGAAGAAGAAGAAGAAGAAGAAGAAGAAGAAGAAGAAGAAGAAGAAGAAGAAGAAGAAGAAGAAGAAGAAGAAGAAGAAGAAGAAGAAGAAGAAGAAGAAGAAGAAGAAGAAGAAGAAGAAGAAGAAGAAGAAGAAGAAGAAGAAGAAGAAGAAGAAGAAGAAGAAGAAGAAGAAGAAGAAGAAGAAGAAGAAGAAGAAGAAGAAGAAGAAGAAGAAGAAGAAGAAGAAGAAGAAGAAAGAAGAAGAAAGTAGAAAGGGAGGAAAGAAGAGGAGGAGAGAAGATGACAAATAATTGGTAATGTGAATTGGCGAGACAGAAACAAAAGGACAAAGGGGGATTTGATTAACTCAATCGAGTAAAGCGTTTGTCAGATTTGAATGACTGTAATCTGACAGTTCAATTTGATGCAATTTGTGACATGACAGACGCATAGCCCTAAAGAAGTATGTATATATATATATATATATATATATATATATATATATGTGTGTGTGTGTGTGTGTGTGTATGTGTGTGTGTGTCCGTTGTGTGTTCATACAGGCTTTTATACGTAAGCGTTTAGTATAGATATATTATACAAGGGGTGCTGAAGTATTTTCAAACTGACCCACTTCCTAAAATTTGACCAAATGTCTAAACATTGGAATTTGGACGGAGAAACTTTCAGCCTTTCCTTCACGCACACACACACACGCACACACACACACACACATATATATATATGTAGGCAAGTAGACGAAAAATTATATGTGTGTGTGTATGTATGTGTGCGTTGTGTGTTCATACAGGCTTTTATACGCAAGCGTTTAGTATAGATATATTATACAAGAGGTGCTAAAATATTTTCGAGCTGACCCACTTCCTAAACTTTGACTAAATGTATAAACATTGGAATTTGACGGAGAAAGTTTATAGGCAGGTAGACGAAAATTTATTTTGTAACAACAGGGATGTCTTCTCAAACGCGTGTCTCAACGAAATATAACGTATATAATAATATGTAATGTTGTCCAATTATTAAAAAGAAACAACAATACATTACTTCCTTGCAAGTTATTTTATTTGTCAGCAGGTTTGCGCTTCGAAAAGATCTGGAGTTATGCTTTTCTTCATAGCGGTAATTGAACTTGTCTGTCGAAGCTGAGCCGAGCTATACGATGTTTCCTATATATATCGTGGACGGAGGTTCGAACCATGATAGAGGGCTGAACTTCTTCATAGATTCTCAATAAACCAGGGGCCGGGGGCAAAAATACACTGTTTAAAAACAGATATGTCGCCTCAAACACGTGTATGCAATGGATATAATACATATAAGATAGCGTGAGGATAGCGTCGATGGTGTATTGTATAATTATTTAGAAAAATATGACAAACTGGAAAGTTTTTTTTGTGACGCGTTTCATCCGTTCGGATTTCATTGGACTGGGCTTTGATGACGTTGCCACGACTACACATGCGCACGAAACGAAAGACGCAAGTTGTTTCAAAATTTTTTGGAAAGAAGTTTTTGAAATAATTTTTTCCATTTTTTTCAATTTAGCCGAAATCATCTGTATTCTTTTTCTTTTTATTTATCTCTCTTTGTTCCTAATTATCCCACACTGTGACAATATAAAATCTACCAAGAATGTTGATATATTGTAAGACTCTGGACGCAAATTTATTGTGGCTGAACAAGCGATCAAGGCTCTTTCCAGACATTTTACTAGTTTTTTTCTCTTTTAATCAAAGTAGTATTCCCTACGTCAAAATTGTCGGCCGTTTTGTTACGGTGAACAACCAATGCGTTTTGTGTGTTGTTATTTAAAATGTCCCTTTTGTGTTCATATGGTCTCTTGTTTAAACTTCTTGAGGTTTCTCCAATGTATTAATTCTGGCAATTCCTGCATTTGATAGAAAAAATTCCTCCTTCAAGTTTTGGCTGGTTGTTTTGTTTTTTATTGATTTGTCTTTGCTTTTGATGTAGTTGTGACAAATTTTATGCTGTGTTTAGAAAAATTCTTTTCGGTTGTAGTTGTGATAGAAGTTAGTGGGTAGAATAATATATTGTTTGATTCGTTAGGTGTGTCAGGAAAGACAGCTCTTTTATTTTGGAATATTTTATGTGCCTTTTGTTTCGCATTGAAAATGAAATAGGTTATTGAAGGTTCGTAACGTATTTTCAATATATTTCTCCTCTTGTAAATATTGAGCGCTCTTAAATAGAATCCAATGTGGGTTCTGGATTTTATTTTGGTATTATAATGGGAATAGAAGTTTATGAAGTCATTTTTTGTTGTGGTAGGATCCACCTAATCTGCATAGGTGACTACCGACTATATAAATAATGGTTGGTACCGGAAGACGGGGAGCGAATACAGAGATCCAGCTAGAGACTCTGCCCGACTGCGACTTAGTCAACACATTCTCCAGGAACGTCTTCCCAGAAATATACAGAAATACTATATGTAAATATTGTGTACATTTTCTTGTTATAATACATTCTTGTTCTAAGTACATTTTGTGTTGCATTATTATTCCATGCATTAGTCGAGATTCAACAATGAGTCAAGACTCAACATTTTTGTTGGTTGATTTTCAGTGGACCCTAAGTTCTATTTTTACTTTTGTTTTTATTATATTATTATAATTTGTTTCTTTTATAATTATGTTTCTTTTTCTTTTTTGTGTATTGTTTTTAATTATGTATTCTAATTTAGTCGAATAACCACTTTTTCTTAATTCTAATTCATATATTTTTTATTTTCATTAAATATTTTTATATTACTAGAATTAGTTCTTTTGTTAATAGATATTGGTATATGTTTACATATATTAGGAGGGTTACTTAAACTTTTATTTATATATATTGGATAAGTATTTGCTTTCCTCTATGGTTTGTATATATTATTATTTAAATTAAATTAAATGTTATGACTAGAAAATTTACTATTTTAGGTTAGATTTTATATCTATTTTATATCCTAATTTATTAAATATTTCTGTTGTTTTCTTATATTTTCTATTTTTCTACCGTTATAATTTCTTATAATTATTAGACCATCATCTATATATAAACCTATATCCTCTTTATTAATGATATTTGATAAATTATTTAAGATATATATGCCGGTGATTTCGCATATAATTTATGCGCCATCATAACTGCCCAAAATAAGACGCCGGAGAAGGCAAACATGTCAGTCCACTGAAAACAAATTTACTCCCCGAAGTTGTTCAATGTGCCTCAAGCAACTCTGAGAAATAATGTTAGAAAATACATCGATAATTTGAACCTTCAGTAAAAGCCTTTAAGGAAACTGTTATGGTCCAAGTTCCTTGTACCCTGGTGATGGTCCAAGGTAGAACCAATGAAGAATAACTCGAATACAGGTATGGAATAACACAGATATATTACAAACAGAAATATGTACAAAGAAGTAGAAGTATTAGTAATGAATATCAGATTTGGTTAGAGTGAACTATGTTGTCTCGACAAATATCACTATTCCAATGTCTTACAGTAATCGTCTGACTCAGTCTCTGACTCTGAACTGACTCACTACTGCTGCTCCCTCTTGAGGCGCAGTATTTATAATGCCCAGAATAGTCCATTATTATTATGGGTAAGTTCCCATAACAGAAACAAATTAAAAAATAAACATCCCAAGTTAAATTTTTACGGTCATCAATCATATATATATATATATATATATATATATATATATATATATATAATTATTATTATTAAATATATATATATTAAACAAGTAAAATAAATTAATCCAAATAAATAAATAAACAAACCACTCCCGCCAAAATAACCGTTGGAATGTACCACTGACCCGTATATATAAGTAGTCGAGAAAAAACCAACACATGTGGCTTGATGATTGCGTCTAGCATGAAACAGTTTGTCGCCTCTGAGTGTTGACTTCAATGTTCACCTTTATATTTACATACACTCTATGTCTGATATTTAGCACTTTATCCCATAAATATAGCACACCTTAAAAATATATTTCTTCGTGTATATATATATATATATATATATATATATATATATATATATATATATATATATATATATATATATATATATATAACTACTTTTAACATTCTTATTAGTGGATACTCGTCATTCAGTAGGCGATCCGTTTATAGATTAAGCAGTATATTTCTTTATTTTCAGCTACCGGCCTGAAATTTCGAGAAATCTTATTAAAGAAAAATTGGCAAGTGAAAAATTATGCACCGACAGGAAACACTGAAGATATGGGAACGTTTAAGTTTTAAATTTAATTTATTTTTTCTCAGATTTGTCTGGACATGTAGAATAGCCTATTTCATTCAGTTTCTTTATGCTTTCGTTTTTTGTTTTTATAACGTTTATTATTACGTATGCCGCATTGTGATAGCAGAAGATCTGACAAAAAACGTGAAAGGCTGGAACAACATGGACGTACATTTATCTTGGATGATCCAATCATTCCTATCAAACCGTGAAATGAAGGTCTTCCTAAACGGGTTCTTCTCTAGTTCGTTTCATACGAACGCTGGTGTTCCCCAAGGCTCAGTTCTCAAGTAAGCATCTACGCAGACGACACTACTATTTACTCCCGACTCAATAGTAAATCTGGTATTCTTGACAAAGTTAACCTAAGCCGTTGGTCTCATAAACGACCTCTAATCTGTGGTTGATTGCGGCAGGAAATGGCTTGTAAACTTTAATGCCTCCAAAATGAAACTTCTCTCATTTAACCACCACAGAGAAACGTCCTTGCCTCTCTGCACCTTCTCGGTCTCACTGACCTGAAGTGAAACAGCAGCTACATCTACCGCAAGGAAAGTTGGTTCTCTGTATTGTATCAGAAGGTCTTTCCCGCCTGAGTCCATCCTTCACATCTACAAATCTACCAATCGTCCTTGCATTGAATACTGTTGTCATATATGATCTGATGCCCACGCTGTTCATCTCGAGGTTCTCGATAAAATTCAAAGACGGATATGCAATGTAATAGGTCCTGGCCCAATATCTCGACTCCAGTCACTTTCTGATGTGGCTTCCCTCGGTCTTTTCTACAAATATTTTCATGGCAACTGCTCTGACGAAATTTTCCACTGGTGCCCCAACTGCATGAATTTAACCGTGCGTGTTGTCATCTTTTTTACTGTCGCAACATTTAAATGCAACCGCCTTTTCTACTCCAACAGCTTCTTCTCTCGCACTTCCCGACAGTGGAACTCCCTTCCTCTTATATACTTCCCTGAGAACTATAATCTTTAAAAATTTAAATGTAATGTCAATCAACATTTTCTGATGCCTTGATCTTGATTTTGATCGCCGTTCTTCTCTTTATCCTTTCCTCAAACACCTCCTTTTATTCTTATTTTCACTCTCTGTAAATCCTTATGTGCTAGTTGCGCTCCCCTCTTGCTTTGGGTGAAATGTTAAAAAAAATCTAGCGATCAAAGGACTTTCTATACACTTTCGCCTTAGGAAATTGCTTTTGCTTTTCAAGTTCGTTTCTTGTGACTACTGGCGACACCGTAAAAGTGTGTTAAATAAAAGTAAGTCTACTATCCCTCCGCTATTCACTTAATTTGGGGCGTTAGCATCTACTACTGATAAAGCAGAATGTTTTGCGCGAAAATTATCTCCCATTTCTACTGTTGACACATCTGAAGTATCTTTGCTTGTCTTTCCATTTAGAACTGAGTCTCTACTGGGTGATATACATATAGCTCCATCCATGGTTTCTGATATCATCGCTAAAATGGATCCCCACAAAGCAGGCGACTTTGATGGTATCCCTGCAATAGTCCCCAAGAAATGTGCTCCAAAACTGACTCCGGTTCTCTCTAAACTCTACAATAAATGCCTTGCTCCCTTCTTGCTTTCCCGCACGTTGGCAATCTTCTTCTATCATTTATTCATCATTCGATCATTCTGATATTAAGAAAATGTCATCAGCAAATCGTGGATGTATTTACACTATTTACATTGTTTGGACTGTTGTCCGCGTCTTTATAGTCAAATTTACAACGTTTTGGCCGTTATTAATGTAACAATAAAGATTTGGACAACAGACCGAACAATATAAATAGTATAAATAGTTGCAATATCACATCTCGAAAATATAGACAGATCTTGAAGATGGCCAGAGCGTGCAACGACCGAAACGTCGTGAATGTGACAATAAAGATTAGGAGAACAGTTCGAAGAAAGTAAATAGTATGAATAGTTGCAGTATCACATCTCAAACATATAGACAGATCCTGAAGAAGGCTGGTGCGTGCAACGGCTGAAACGTCGTGAATGTAACAATAAAGATTTGGAGAACAGTCCGAACAATGTAAATAGTATAAATAATTACAATATTTCATCAAAGAAATATTGACAGATCCTGAAGAAGACCGGAGCGTGCAACGGACGAAACATCGTGAATCTGACAATAAAGATTTGGAGAACAGTCCAAACAATGTAAATAGTATAAATAGTTGCAATATCACATCTCAAAAACAAAGGACAGATCTTGAAAAAAGGCCAGAAACGTGCAACGACCGAAACGTTGTGAATGTGACCATAAAGATTTGGACAATAGTCCGAAGAAAGTAAATAGTATGAATAGTTGCAATATCACATCTAAAAAATATAGACAGATCCTGGTGAAGGCCGCAGCGTGCAACGGCCGAAACATCGTGAATGTAACAATAAAGATGAGGACAACAGTCCGAACAACGTAAATAGTGTAAATAGTTTCAATATCTCATCTCAGAAATATAGATAAATTCTGAAGAATGCCGTAACGTGCAACGGCTGAAACGTCGTGAATGGGACAATAAAGATGAGGACAACACTCCGAACAATATAAATAGTATAGTTACAATACCTCATCTCAGAAATATAGACAGATCTTAAAGAAGGCCAGAGCGTGCAACGGCCGAAACGTCGTGAATGTGACAATAAAGATGAGGACAACACTCTGAACGATGTAAATAGTGTAGATATAGAAATATAGACAAATGGTTTAACTTTTACGTTTATCTTTATTTCTATCCTTTCCGAGTTCAATTTGTTGTAGATACTGTCAAAGCCTGATGTAGTTTAAGTGAAAGTATTACCTTTTTTTCTTACTCCTTTTCCAATCTTTATTTTATGCTTTTGTGTAGTTGTGCATTACTGTAGTACTCTTATCATATATAACTTTTATATATTGTGAACTAAAGACGACGGATCAAATACGTTTTCCTTGTTGACCAAAGTCAAAGCTTGTTATATTCTGTTGGTTGTTCAATCAAATGATGTATTGTTCGTCGAGAGTTTGTTGTTGAGTAGCCACTCCTAAAATCTGCCTATTCCAGTGGCTGGTTTTCATCTCAGGTATTTGTTAGTCTACATCAGAGGGTGTTGGGGACTATGATGATTTTATGCATTCCGAAAGAGCCTAGCAAAAATTATTTTTAAATACCCATTAAATTTTTTTTTACAAAAAAAAAAAAAAAAATAACAATAATTTATCCAAAGCAGGAACGAAAATGGAAACCATATGTATTCCCAGAGAACTCAGTTCTTGTACAATCGACATATCGCGTTATGTACTACCAGACGCACTTAGATCGCTACGTTCCATATTGTGCCGATGTCAATGTTTCCCCATTGGCCCGGTGTAAACTGATACATGGCTCTAGATGCCTGTTTATACTCCAACAAGATTTATCGAGAATTTCTTCTTATAGTAAAGATCTTTCTCAAGTGCATAAATTTAATTTATAGTAACAGGTGTGTTACATATTAAACTAATTTGTCATGTATTTGTGCTGTCCGATCACGGAATATGGCTAATAAGCAAACGAATTCGCTAATAACATTTACATGTATATTTGATATTCATCGGTCCCATTATTAAGTATATCGTTCTAGTACCTGGCTGAACACCTCTTTGTATTTAGAACCGCCTCATTTCTTCTTTCTATGGATTTGATAATGTTCTGGAAGTGCACGTTCGAAATAAGCTCCAAATTGTTATTATGTCTTCCTGCAATTCATCTATATTGATTGGCTGCACATCCAGGATTCGAAAATCCTTTCCCACCACATCTCGAAATGTTCCCTATGGGATTTAGATCCGGTGACATTGGAGGCCACTTTAACGCATAAAAAACACTGCGGTGTTACATGAACCATTCTCCAGCTGTTTTTGATCTGTGACTCGGTGGATTGTCCTACTGGAAGCGATCACCAGAAGATGAGTGCACTGTAGACACAAACTGAGGACAGTCATAATTCTTAGGTACACTGTCGTAATGATACGTTATTTTATTGGTGCCAATTGTACCAATATACATCAAGAAAATATTCCTATACCATTACATCACCACCGTCAAGATCCTGAACCGTTGATACAATGCAGAATTGAACCATACTTTTATGTTCTCGCCAAATTCTCATCAGGCAAGGTATCGTTTTCTAAACTTCATTTGTCCTATTTTTGTAATCTTTTGCCAAATGAATTAGAACTTGAAGGTAATAAAAAGAATGATTTCAAGATTTAGAAATAGTTACTTAATACTAGAAATAGTTACTTTTTTGTTGACATAAGACTGTAATGTTTTAAGTCAATATGTTGCCCGTTGAGTAGCTTACACCACCAAACAAATTATCATAAATATTTCTTATAAAAGAGGTATTACAAGATAAATGCCACATGCTATATTCATCACGTAGATATAAGTATATCCAGAAAGTTTTATCAATATCGGTTGGTTAATAACAATTTTATTGTGAGAAAATTAACTTGCATAAAAAATCTGACATAGTGCTGTAAGAGATCTATGGTGTTTTTGTCAAGTTGATTAATTATCAAGTTTAGAGTGCCAGTCTGAAATAAAAAACGTCTCCATATTTTGATGCTGTTAGCTTAAATCTAATGTTTTGAACTCGATAAAAAAACATCCAAGAAAAACGAGAAAAAAAAGTAAAAAAAAAAGAAGAGAAAAAGAAGTAAATAAAAAGTTTCTGGATTTAATTGCCACTTGGAATTCGTTCTGGAAAACACCTGACAAGATTCGTCAAACTCTGATATTGCAGCTACGGTTTCATTCTCCTCCCCACCACACTCATCGACTTTCTCCCTTTCATAAATTCTCTCTTCCTTTTATTCAGACACTTACACATATGTGTACACAGTTGCTTGCCTTAGTGAGATAATTAACAAACAAAACTCACATAAGATTTGTTACTAGTGATAAAGAACCTTACTGCTGAATCACTGTTCACTCTGGGATCGTCTCGTTCAGGTCGATAACACCAAGAAGTCACCATCGTGACAAATCCACCATTCGAAGCCGGATCTCATGGCCGGAAAACTAAAGTTCTAAACTATGCGCCGATCGATCGATAGATAGATAGATAGATATGAACAGACTGGGTTAGATAGATATGAACAGACTGGAATAGATAGATATGAACAGACTGGGATGGATAGATAGATAGATAGATAGATAGATAGATATGAACAGACTGGGATATATATATATATACAAGGTGTCCATAAAGTTCGTGTGCAGTTTTAAAACTTTATTTGTATTTGCGATAGAAATAATTTGTAAAAAGGATTAGAAAGAAGTAAATCTATATTTTTTAAGGTTTTATTGAAATTTTATTTAAGTTTCCACATGTCCTCCATCATTAGCAATACAAAGGGTAATACGATTTTGCAGTTCACGGAAAACATTTGCCAACTGATTTACAGTAATGCCTGAAATCACATTAGTTATTTTAGCTATACTTAAAACTAGGTACATTGAACTTTATAACATTTTTTACAGATTATTTCTATCGCAAATACAAATAAAGTTATAAATTTTTAAAGTGCACACGAACTTTATGGACACCCTGTACATATATATATATATATATATATATATATATATATATATAGAGAGAGAGAGAGAGAGAGAGATAGATAGATAGATAGATAGATAGATAGATATAGATAGATTGATATGAACAGACTGTGAGAGATAAATAGATTTGATAAACATGAACAGACTTAGATAAATAGATAGATAGATATATAGACATGAACAAACTGAAGTATATATATATATATATATATATATATATATATATATATATATATATATATATATATATATATATATAAATCTATAAAGATAGATAGATAGATAGATGAGGAAGATAGTGTTGTGCCAATTTTCCAAGAGCCTGTCCTAGAATTGTCAAATTGTTTTATCTGGGCTCGAACATTTATTGATGGGACCAGGAGAAGATACACAGCTATTTCTCATCACACACACACACACACACACACACACACACACACACACACACACACACACACACACACACATATACACATATATATATATATATATATATATATATATATATATATATATATACACGGTGGGGTTGAATAATGCTTGTTATTCTCACTTATAGCGAATGAAAACCTCGAATAACAATGTTATATATGTATTTTGAGGCATAGAATCAGAATCTGCAATTTAAAATTAGAAATTCATCGATAAGTGATAGTTATACAAATTTTTATATTTCGAATAGTGGAAAAAAGTGTTCGTACACTATCAGTTTTTGCATTATAATCCGGTAGATTTTGGTTGTACTTCGAAGTAGAAGATTCTAAACTGTTCTAGAATATTCTCAGTAACTCTATTGCAACATTCAGTTCAAAATCAGAACATTTTGCAGTCACTGTTCACTGATAACTGTTCTAATAATGGCGAGACGTAAGGAAATGACTTGTGCTCAAAAAGAGCTAATTATTAAGCTATGGAACAATGGAAAAAGATACAGCAACATCCCCATTGACACGAACATACCTTTTTCAACAATTGGTTCACTTATTGCAAGATTTAAAAGACGTAATACTGTTGAGAACAAAGGCTGACCGGTGCTCCCAGGAAGATCTCTCCCAGATTACAAAGAAAGTTGATGCGACAGGTCCAAAATAACCCAATGGCCACCAGACAAGATCTTCAGAATGATCTAAGTTTGCCAAGAGTTAACATAACTAAGCAAACGATTAGTAATGAACTACACAGAGACGGTATAAAGTCGCGCTCCCCAAGAAAGACACCACTCCTGAAACGACATAGAGATGCCAGGTTGAAATTTGCGATAGAGCATAAAGATAAGGAAATTCTTATTGGGAAAGAGTTCTTTGGACAGATGAGAGTAAAATTGAGTTGTTCGGTTGCAATTCCATGAATCATGTATGGAGGAAAGACAGCGAAGCATATGCACCCAAGAACACCATACCAACTGTCAAATTTGGTGGGGGTAGTATCATGGTTTGGAGCTGCTTTTCGATGCGAGGTGTTGGCAAACTAGCAATTATAGACGGTAGAATGAATGCAGAAAAATATCAATAAATCAATAAATCCTAAGTGAAAATTTATCGTTTTCTGTAGAGAATCTTTGTCTTCCTCCTGATTGGATCTTCCAGCAGGACAATGATCCCAAGCAAACTGCTAAGAGTAAGAAGAATTGGCTTGCTAATAACAACGTTAACATCTTATAATGGTTCAGTCAGTCGCCGGATTTGAATCCAATAGAGAATTTATGGCGGTTTTTGAAAAATAAGATCCGTGATAGAGTTCCAACAAACATCAAAAACCTGAAGACAATTACTCAGGAAGAATGGGACAAAATACCTACTAAAGTATGCGAATCGGTAATTAAAGACTACAGGAAGAGATTGGTACAAAATATTAAATGGAGAAAAAATGTTTTTGTTCTGCTGTACGATCATTATTTAAACCCCTAAAAATTTAAATATTGCTATATTTTCTTAACCATGGAATATTATTTAGTTTTATATGCATACATTTTTAGTATGCAATCAGATACAGTAGATATATTCCAGTTTTGTTAATTTAATATGTTACAAATAAAAATATGAAATATTTTCATGTGTACGATCACTTATTCAACCCCACTGTATATATATATATATATATATATATATATATATATATATATATATATATATATATATATGAAGAAATATAGTCTTAAGATGTGCTATATTTATGGGATAAAATCCTAAATATCAGAGATAGAGCGTGTGTAAATATAAAAGTGAACATAGAAGTCAACATTTAGAGGCGACAGTCTGTTTCATGCTAGTGTAATCGTCAGGCCACGACGATTGCATCTAGCATGAAACAGACTGTCGCCTCTAAGTGTTGACTTCTATGTTTACTTTTATATATATATATATATATATATATATATATATATATATATATATATATATATATATATATATATATCGAGTATGGATAAGAATGCTACGATAAAGAACAAGTAGGAGAACAGATCGTAATCTAACATATTTCACGTTATTAAAGCTTCATCAGAGATCAAGATACAAATGATAAAATTGATAAAAAGCAAAGAGACGCAGATTAATGGTATGTTGTGTTTGGCTATTTCTTATTGGTTAGAAACGTGTCACGTGTAACGAAGTAACAGATAATATTCGAATAAATGTAAGAAAACATTCTGGATGCTAAAGTGTGTAAAAGTTGCAGGATGTTTTTAAAATTCTTTGGGGTTAGATTTTTCATTAAAGTATATCGCGTGCGTATTTTGTATATACATTGATTTTTATGTATTCGAAAGAGATAATTTAGATTAATAAATACTGGATCTGTAGAAAAATGGTGATGTACTGTAGTTTTTTATAAGTAGATGTTGATATCTACAGATAAAAAATTGGCCCTAATGGAGACATTTTCAACCCGAATAATCATATTTTATAGCAAGGGATTCTGCGTGAATGGGGAATATAAGAGACAACCTCTAACCAAATAACGGTGCAAAAGTTTTCGGTCATTTGTCCTTGGTTTTCTGTTTTCGGTGCTGTTGAGGAAATAGAGGCGTATACGGTGGAACCACTGATATACGCATATTGTTTGGAACAGCAGCATTATTTCTGATATTTCGCGAACATTCTTACGTCAAATTTCTTCATTCTTTCATGGCTTGAAATCATGACGAAAATTTTCAAAAAGACCAGAACGGACATAATGAAGATGGCAATATGAGCAATAACTCTGGGACTCATAATTTCAAGAAGCAGCATCCTCTTGAAGTTTCGAAATGTTTCGGATCGACTCGGATGTGGTCACCTTCGTAAGCTGCCGAATAGGATCGTACGGAAACAGATAAGGGCAGTAAAAGCTCAACCAAAGAAGACTGCAAGACAAATAAACAACGGTACTTCGTATGATTGATGTCAGTAGATTGAACGAAACGGATCCTTCATACACATTTTACATATTTCAACCGAGATACCAGCATTAAACAAAGTAATTTGAAGGCAAACTTAATTTATTCATATGAAATATTGGATACGGAAGCTTGGGATAAGATCACATTCAATGATAATACAAGGATAGAACTTCATTTTAAAAGATGAGAATCTGTCAGATTGCCAACAGGAAAGCGAAACAATTCAAGTAAACGACCAAATTTGGGAACAAGAACTGGATGCTTTTGGAGCATTTGAAAAGCGATGATTCAAAACAACTGGTTAAAATTGACGTTAGCGTGACTAGTATCAAATATATTCAGTTGTTATAGATAACAAAACAATCTATTGTATAGAGATACGAAGATTATCCATCATTATGTAATGGGCACTTATGATAACGTAGATAATTAAACGTTAAGTAATTTTGTAGATAAATATATTTTTAAAGTAAAATATATTCAAATATTTAAACATTTCTTTCATTTATAATGATCATAATTTCTGACGGCTCGTTTCCGAGTATTTATTTCTACTCGAACGGCTTCGTAATCTCATCTTCATCCACGTCTGATATCAAATATGATATCAGATTTGGATGAAGGTGAAATTTTTCAGTATGAGAAAACCATAGATCGCATGCAATACAACAGAGTATGGCTGATGAAGGTGTTATCATATTGTATTATTGAATAGCTCAAATTCCTGACTTAAATAGCATCGAGCAATTGCGAACAGAATTAAAGAGAATTATTCGTCTGATTAATCTACACAAACTTGAAGTGTTGAGGGAGCTTAGCCACAGAGAATGTCATCTCATGCCTACGAAGATTGTAAAGGATTTGTTCGCACCCCGGCGCACCGAGGTAATTATTCAAGTTAATGGAAGCCAACACGGAAAATAAAAAAATGTACGAAATCTTCTTAAAATGAATATTATTTAGTAAAATTTAATTATATACATTTTTCTGTTTCAAATCATTGAATCTAGTTTGATATGTGTGGTTGCATATCCATTTTTGGGCATTTACTGGCCTCTTCTCCTGTAATTCATAAACCACGCGACAAAATATGATAATTAGGCATAAAAATGAGCCGAAGTGTGGGACAATATTTCTGTGGAAAACATGACGTGACACATCCAATTATAAACTGGAAATTACCGTATATTTTCCGCGTATAAGGCAAACATTAAATCTGAAAAATGGCCTCCTAAAATGGGGGCGTATAATACAGCAGTTATAAAAAGTTAACCTTAAGTTCCGTGGTGTATTGGCACTGGTAAGTAGGCTAGAATCCTTGCGCCATGGATTGCGGTAGGCTAACAACTGTCTCGGTATGGTAACTACCGATGTAAATATATCGAGTTGAAACAATTCACATTGTAATGCTATACTACAGTTATAGATGTAATAAAACTACTTTTTCTTTTTGATTTCACATGAAAATGTAATATTAAAGATAATATTACACAAAAATTTGCAAAATTTCCGCTGAGTAACAAGTAACGTAAACAAATCTTTCGTTCTTGATTTGTAGAGCTATGGGTGTGTTTATACCAATCATTATTTCTCATAGTAGTGTTAAATAAGATTTAGAATAACATACAATCTATATTTCTAATTAGATTCATTTTCAGTGTTAATAACAACAGCATTTAGTATAAAATGCAAACATTATTATTCAATAACATATACGGTTTTGCGGTGTTAAGCAAGAAAACATTTAAGATGTCATAAAATCTTTATTTCTTATTACAGAATACAAACATATGATATCCACATACATAAGTAAAACCCTTCAAAATTACTATGATCATCACCAAGAGATTGTCATAAACATCGTCATTTACAGTTTTGTCATATGGCTTCCAGTCAGTCGTCATATCAGATAAAATCATAAAAAATTACCTACATTTGGGATTATGTATTAAATATAGGTTGCCAAATACGTGGAAATATACGGTATTAATAATTTACAATAATGTGTCCGTAGAATTTTGTACAATATTTTCTCTCTCTCTCTCTCTCTCTCTATATATATATATATATATATATATATATATATATATGGAGACCGTGACAGAGAGAGAGAGAGAGTTTGTACGATATTATCTATCTATCTATCTATCTATCTATCTATCTATCTATCTATCTATCTATCTATCTATCTATACAATGGACACGGAAAAGTTCTCTGAGCTGCCAAGTAGAAAAATCGTTACCATAATTTTTGGGTCAGATTTTGGAATCTGGTTCAGACAGAGAATCTTCAAACAACTTCACGTAGATCAGAACAGTCCAATGGAATCAGACAGAACAATCTTTGCATAGAGATTTGAGAATTGTCCACCGTTATGTAATGGGCACTTCTGTTAACGTAGAGAATTGAACGTCAAGTAATTTTGTAGATAGATATATTTTTAAAGTAAAATATGTTCAAATATTTAATTATTTCTTTCATTTATAATTATCATAATTTCGGACGGCTCGTTTCCGAGTATTTCCATCTATTAGAATGGCTTCGCAATGGCTTCACAAACCCAGTTGCAGACGCCAGCTGAGATACATTTATCTTTCTTCAACATCCACACAGACAATCTATAGTTTATACTTCCACTAGGATGGCAAGAGAACTATGAAATTAAGTCTCGTCGTTAAATAGCCCTAAGTTCTATTCTAATAGTTTCTTTTCACGTATTTCTTGCCAGTGAAACTCTCTTACGATTTCTTGCTTCCCTGCCGCCTACAATCTTAAAAAAATTAAATACAACGTTAATCACAATCTTCTGTCTTTCTAAATGCTGCTTTTTTATTATTCTTTCTTCTTAATAACGTCTTCTCATTTTTATTTACTCGCACTACCCCCCCCCCTTGCGTCTTAGTGGCATTACCGCCTTGCTTGGGGAGAATAGATTGTAAAAAATATTATATATCAAACAACAATAATAATATAGAATAATAATATCAGACATTTTATTAAGGGAGAGTAAGAGTGTTTGGAAAGATTGAGATGAACCATTCTCCCAAATAGGGAGGCCCTGTTTCGATAATGTTACTGAAATCCAGACTTTAAAATCACCTGGGCTTGAAACTCGTTCACTGCACTAAAAAATTCCTATATCCATCTGTATACGTTTGTTCGTCTAACTATTTTTCAGGCCTATGAAGATCAGTCGTCATTTTAAACCTCTTCCCGCCGCTTCATATACCAAATATAAAAAAGCTATACAGTCGAGCTTCTATCCACAGACTTAGAAGACCTATCCATAGTACCAGTGCTTCATGCATAGAGTCAAAATTAGGACAATTAGGTGGGGTAGGGGTGAAAAAGACCCATCTTTGAAACCGGCAAATCCAGAAAAGCATATCAATTGCCGGGGAAGAAGGAAAACAAAACAAAACAAAACAAAACAAAAACGCATTTTTGATATTTTGATCGTGTGCAGAGCGAAATCTGTTTGCAATCTGGAGAGAAGATAACATGTGCTCGCTTTTAGTTTTATGGCGAACAGCCACTGGTATTCATACCGACTCAGCGTTGGAACTCTATGTTTCCCAGGGCATAGCATGTGTTGGAAAGATGCGAATGGGCTTGGCGCAATGGGAATGGAGTTTGGAAAATGTTCAGGCTTAGGGACAGCAGTGGTAATTCTGAAGTTCAAAGGCAATTAGAAGAATATCGATCCATAAATCGATAGAAATGAATACGATGAGATAAATAACAGAAAAGGATAGTCTGATTTTAATAGATTAGGCTAGATTTCAACGAAAGGTAATATGAACAGTAATAAATATGAATAGACAGATATTGCTAGTTAGCAGGCGATGAAGACGGATATGAACAGGGGAAGACAGCATTTGAATAGACTGAGATAGATAAGCGCAAACCGATATATATATATATATATATATATATATATATATATATATATATATATATATATATATAGTCAAGCGCGAATTTGTAAACAGTGACTGCTCTTCTATGAATCGAGCACTCTGGGTCATTGGCGTGTTTATTCCAAAATAAATAGGTAAAAATTCACCTTCCTCTCTGCCGTGAGCGGATAGCTTAGGGGAGAAATCTCCGAATGATGCCAAATTAGTCGGTTTTCGATCCTGGCTTGAAGTAATCGGATGTCTAGCTACACTGATGAGTTGTGATACAACGAAACAATCTGTCTCTCGATGACTATATATATATATATATATATATATATATATGTGTGTGTGTGTGTGTGTGTGTGTGTATGTATATATATATAAATATATGTATATATATATATAGTCAGGACGTTATTATGACCTATCTGGAACCTCTCTCAGATGGACCCACCCGCCAATTCACCTGCACCCAACTTGAATATTTTTGCGGAATTTATAGTGTGAAGTAAACCTATTGGAAATTATTTAAATATACTAAAATAGCTATCATTTGTCAATAAGAATATTCTTTAAGAAATACTACTATTTTACTATTTATTGCAAACCAAATTAGCAAATATAATAATACAATCGTAGTAAAAAAAAAAAAAACAGATTCTTTATAACCGGTATTATAACAATAAAACAAGCAAAATATATATGAGTTTTTTTTTATCATATTAATAACATTTCATTTTATGAAACTATTTAGAAGTTATAACATCTAGAAAATTAAAATCACTGATTTATACAAATTTCCAAGATCAAAACAAGTTACCGACTTGAAACACGATGACACAAACTAAAATATCCTTTCTTTGCTTCCTGCAAAGTCAAATAAATATGAGTTTATCATATTGATATCGTTTCAGTTCATAAAACTGTTCAGAAGTTATAACATCTAGAAAATTAAAATCACTGATTTATACAAATTTTTAGGCAGCTGCAGCCTAAAGGATAATCCAGCCCTGTATATATTTAATATTTGCCGTAATAATCGGGACAAACAATATCAGCTATATATTGTAGGTAGATAAAAAAAATGAAATATAAATAAATACAATCCACGTTGACATTGAAATCGACACTTCATTGTGTCGAGCAATTTCGTGTTTTAAGCAGTGGTCATTTAAATTGCGTCTAGAGATTATATGCAAGTTATAAATTGGTATAAAGAGTTGCGTCTTTAATGTTAAAAGTCCTATTATGATGATGTTTAAATTCTACTCAATATTATTAACTTAGATATATAGTGATAGAGAAAACTATTGTTTTTGGTTGGAAAACATTTTACTAAGTTAACAAAACAGACTAATTTGACTGTCAGTAGTTTATTTGCAACTATTTATTTTGATATTTTTATATTATTATACCTTGTAAAACTAATGTAAAAAAATAATATGAAAAGATTTTAGAACAAATTCGTCAATTTCTTAAAGGAAAAACATAAAAAAAACATTTTATTTTAAAAATAAAAGATATATTAACAAAAAATAATAAGAATCTCCTAAAATTTATTGCACAAATTTGCAATTTTAGCGGCTGGTAAGTTGTTTGCAGCAACATTAAGTGCCTCCCAGAGGTCACACTTGCTGTTGAATTGCCTTCTATTAGAATAAATATCTCTCTTGAGGATGCTCCACAGGTTCTCAATGGGATTCAAGTCACAGCTATTTGAAAGCCAGTCCATAAGAGAATCTTCAACAAATCCCTTTTCTTTCAACCAGGATTTAGTAAACTTTGACTTGGTGCCTCGTCTTGCATAAAGATCATAGATCTACGCTTGGCTAAAAACTGGTTATCAAGCCATTCAAAGAAATATTTCTCTAGAAAATCACAGTAACTTTTGGAATTCATTTTAACCCCGTCTTTCATTTTAAATGAACCCACGAGCTCATTACCAATAATCCCAGCCCATATCAGGATCTCACCGCCAACTTGTTGGCGTTTAAAATTTTTTCTTGAGTCATGTTGCTTGCAAACCCATCCTCGAGCCCATCCATCGGGCCCATCGAGGGTGATCCTTGATTCGCCTGTAAAAAGCACCTTACTGAAATCAGTTTTCATGTATTTCTTTGCCCACTGCAATCTTCTTTCCTTATGTTTTTTTGTTAAAATGTGTTTCTTTATTTGATTTTTTTACATCAGCAAACTTCCTTAATGCTTTACACCTTGTTTCCCTTGACACCATAGGAGCTCCAGCGGCCTCAAATATGAACGCACTTGACGTTTTTGGGTTTCTTATTAATTCTCTTCGGATATGTGATAGATATCGCTTTGTTAATTCCTGAATTCGGCCTGAGACTTTTTTTCCTTCGTTGAATTCCCATTTGACATATTTTCTTGATTGTTCGATGATCCCTTTTCAAATCCTTAGAAATTTGAAGCGAAGACTTTCCTTTGCTAATTTCTTTGATTATATAGTTCTTTTCATTCATTGTTAGTTCTTTTTTACGAGCCATAATACTAAATTCTAGTTCTTGCAAACAATCTCTTGACACTGCAAATTGCTATAATTTCTGAAAAAATACTAAATATCAATCTGAAATTGAAAATTGGCACTTAATTGCTTTCATGCTTACTCGCTATACATAATAGTACAAATTATTTCATTGGATAACACATATCTATGAACTTTACATAAAATATTTGACAATACCTCTTTTGCATATAATCTCTAGACGCAGTTTATATGTCCACATTTTTATATATGTCGTAAATATATAAGTGAGTTTTGATCGAAAGATTATTAATTTGGAATATTTTGCCGATAAATCGGTGTCATCAGAAAATGAAATTCATATATTGAAATAAAATTCTTATTCTAAGGATGTTGATTCATCGGTGAAGCATGTCAAAATAGAGGTTTCCGATTTTCGAAAATGTTGTGCACTAGGAATGTTTGTATAATTTTTTTCTGTTTTTCTCAATGGATTTAATTCGTTTATTTATAAATATATTATTGAATGTATCCTCATATAAATGAAAAGAAAACGTTATTTCTTTCCTAATTTTCCGAAGAAAAACTGAAATGAAAAGAAAACCATCTTTGCATTGTTAGTTAGTAAGATGTGGCAATCACTATATATATATATATATATATATATATATATATATATATATGGGGAACAGGTTATAGTTGTTCCATCGAGAGAAAAGTGTATATATTAAAATGAAAAGAGAATACGCAAACGTTTTTGCTTGTAATGTGGATGTTTTTAAAAAAATATATATTATGCAAAATTATGGAAAATAAAGCATAATATATATTTGTAAAAAATCGACATTACAGCCAAACACGTTTGCGGTTTCTCTCTTCTTTTTAACACACACACACACACACACACACACACACACACACACACATATATATATATATATATATATATATATGTTGTTTGTGACATTGAAATTTCAAAATAAGTTATTCCAAAGATCGCTTGAAAATAAAACAGTACTAGGAATTTTAATTTAATTGTATAAATAAATTTAAACTTTTAGTTACTGTTTTTAAAACATGGTAATTCCTGTTTAGTGATGGGACCATATTTTTAAATTATTAAATTTATAATGTTTATGCTCTGCAGAATTGTATTGAGCCCTGATTTAAAAAAAAATAATTAATAAGAACCCCGGATTATAAATCTTACTGTTCTTTCACATTATTTGATAAATATATACATATATATATATATATATATATATATATATATATATATATATATATATATATATGCCGAATTCAAGAGAGTCAATTACACAAAACTTTAGCGTGACTTAAAGGTTCATGTTATGTAACTTGAATAAATGAATAAAGCTTCATAGCATGAAACTTGAAGTTCCCGTGTAGTCATATATCTCTAACTTTCTGGGAATGGATTCCGCCTCCATTATAGGCCGGTTTCTCTCTTTTTACTGGAATTTTTTAATTAGATCTTTGAACTAGTTTAATCTTAAGTTCAGGTACGTTTTTTAATGTTATCTATCTATCTATCTATCTATCTATCTATCTATCTATCTATCTATCTATCTATCTATCTAGTTGGCCCAGTGGATAAAACTGTTAGTTGAACTGTTGGTTGACGCAAAGAATTGTGAGTTCACTACGTGGCTACTGAAGTGGTGATCAAACAATTTGGAGAGATGAGTTAAAGGAAGATAATTGAGACATTCGGAAGAAACATGTCATGTGGGTTAGAATAATCTACCCCGGTGGACGAAATACAAGGTTCAGTTCGAAAATCCAATCACATAAAGTCCGGAGCATGCAACGGCCGAGACGACGTGAATATGCCAATAAAGATGAGGACAACAGTACAAAAAAATGTAAATAATGTAAATTATGTATGTGTGTGTGTATGTGTGTGTGTGTGTGTGTGTTTGTGTGTATAAAAGTGGACACTGAGGTTAACACGGAGCGGTGACAGCTTGAACGCAATCATCAGGAGATGTGTTTGTTTTGGCTCGACTATTTATATATTCTGGTTAATGGTGCATTATGGGTAGTCAGCCTATTGTATTATCCTAACGGTTATTGTGTAGGCGGTAACGGTTATATTTTAAATTATTCTAGAGGCTATTGAGTAAAAATAATCTGGATCAAAATGCGGTTATTTTAGTGTTAACTTTTTACTCATTATTTATTATTGATTACTTATATGTTTACATTATATATATATATATATATATATATATATATATATATATATATATATATATATATATATATATATATTGAATAGATATAAATAGAAAGATCTGAAGACACTGATATAGATAGGTAAAGGAAGAACACGTAGTTAGATTTCTGTTGTAATCTTTTACTTCACTACCCTTTGGAGAAGAAAAGTGGAACTGAAAACAATCTTTACCATTTTCGGATCAATCCGATTTATTTCTGTGGCTGGGAACAGGAAGTTTCTTTGAAAACTGAATCTTTAAAACAGAAAAATTCTGTTAAATTCATTGTCAGTTCCTCTGTCGACTATCAATAAGCAAAATTATTTGTTCATCTGTTACTCAAAATTCTTACAAACCATTGCCGTCCTTTCGAGATTGGATGTTTCAAAGCATATTTTCAAGAAATCGCCCCCGACGTTTCGTATACTTAGTTTAGGAAATGTGTTTGAGCTTGAGGTACGTCCTGAGGTCTGTGACAATATTTAAGGGAATCGGCCAATTTCGGTTTGTCCCACCAAGTACTGGTTATTCAAAACGACAAAATAATTGTCACATTTGTTTTCATGGATTCTTTCTTTGTTTTCAATATATACGTGCATGCTTCTTTCTTTCTTTCTTTCTTTCTTTCTTTCTTTCTTTCTTTCTTTCTATATTCAAAGTTTCCCTTCTTACTTTCTTTCTTTCTTTGATCATGATATCTCTTCTTTATTTCCTTTTTCTTCCTTACCTTCTTTCGCGCTTCTTTCTTTCTTTATGAAAATTTATCAAGGTATTTTGTTTCTTACTAACGTCTCTCTTTTTATCTTTCTTCTCTTAGCACCTTCGATGTCTTTCACTTTTTCATCCTAGAAACAAAGTATTAAAACAATTCTTCACTTATCACCGATTACTTCCTCTTTCTTTTGTCTACTTTTTCTTCTTCTCTCTACACCTTTCTTTCCCATCTCCTACCCATCGGCATCCGATCTGACGCATCTGGGATCCACATGTACAATTTAGAGTAAAGACTACGACGACGACGACGAGAAAGAAGGAAAAAAAACTCTTTTTAATTTACTGTTGGAAAAATATGCTAAATAGCGTCTGTAACATTAATCTTCAGATTTATGTCCGAATCTTAGATTTGCAGGTGCTGTCTAGTGGCAGGGTTAGGGGATGTGTACTGGGGGTGGGGATTGAGAGCGCAAGGGGGGAGGAGTGGAAGTAGCTGCTTGGTAGGGTAGAAGTATGGAGGCTGACAACATTAGGAGCAGTAAACCAGATGAGGTGGGTGTTGATATGTGTTGGTGAAACTATTCAGATTTGAAGGGCTTATATATGTCCGTGTCTGCTTAGATCAAGAGGAAAAAAGAAAACCTACATTTACACATGTGTGCTTATATATATATATATATATATATATATATATATATATATATATATATATATATGTGTCTCTTTCTGTTTGTCTCTCTCTCTTCAATATATATATTAAAGAGAGAGAGAATATATATATATATATATATATGTCTCTTTCTTTCTCTCTCTCTCTTCAAGACATAAAAGATCATGGTTCTCCACAGATTCCTTTTCTTTATTATCTGTGAATTGCCATGAATTCTTGACAAAGACTTGGCATGGTTTTCAGTAGCCTTTCATATGGTTCTTCGCCTAGACAAGCTGCTACCTAAGTCAAGTTCAATCTTCTATACTATTTACTCCATAGTTGGGGGGTAGAGAAGAGACACATTCATGGGGAACTCATCGGAAATCTGTATTTCATTATAAAAAAATGACACTGATTTTCATCCAATAAATTCTCCAAAAGAACTTTACAAAATATTCAGGTTGTGGAAAACCGCTAGTCAGACTAATGAAGCAATCATCTGATGGTGAAAGCCCTGGAGAAAAATTCCACCGTGGAAGACCTCCTCATCTCGGCACCATCGTTTGTAGCGTCGCATTTTCAGTTTCAGGAAGGGCGTTATCATGCATCAAAGTCACCTGTTGACTTCCCTGTCTACAAAAAATGTCTTTATTTCCAGGTCAACAATAAAACGAAGTTGTTAACAGTAGCGTTGCGTAGTAATATTAAATCACTTCAAATGCCGAGAAGTACTTTTTCCTCAGTAGGTTTTGGTTAGTGTGAAATGTTAAAGGTTGTCTTAAATGGAATAACGGTTTCCTTCGTCTTCGTAATAAATCTGTTTTCCATCCCCCGAATCTAAAAATAACATTTTTTCCTGCGGTGCTAGAATAAAAAGATATGCCTTTAAATTCTAAATGATGATAATTTCCAAAAGATCATATAGAAACGTTTTTCATAGATTCTTCAAGCGACATATTAGAGCTGAATGGACAGATTTCCTGAACATTATGTCAAATCTTGCACGAGGTATTTTTGTATAATTATTTCAGTTTTTTGCATTTGATTTAATTCGTTTATTTAAAATTATATTATTGAATGTATCCTCATATAAATGAAAAGAAAACGTTATTTCTTTCATAATTTTCCGAAGAAAAATCGAAATGAAAAGAAAAATATCTTTGCATTGTTAGTTTTATTTTCTTTACATTTTTCTGTCTCTCCCTGTCTGTTCCCTCTCACCCTCTTTCTCTCTCTCTCTCTCTCTCTCTCTCTCTCTCTCTCTCTTTCATATATATATATATATATATATATATATATATATATATAACACTGAATGCTGGTGTTAATAAAATCTTCCTCGATGTAACAGAACAGAACTATAAATTATAAATTAATAATTTTTCCTCACGACTGAAAATTTCATGCACAACGCAACCCTCATGTCCTGAATTGAGACTCAATATATATATATATATATATATATATATATATATATATATATATATATATATATATATATATACATAGAGAGAGAGATAGATAGATATAGATATATAAATCTAAACAATAATAAATGTGTCATTTCTTTTATGAACGTATATTCAGATATGCATATTAGTGACAATATATATATATATATATATATATATATATATATATATAAACCTTTTCTCCTCCTAGTATTTTGAGTAGAGTCTTATTCCTTGTTTCCTGTTTAGGGATGAGTTTCCAGTTCTTTTTAAAGTCTGCTTCAACTCTATACTTCTAACATCTCTGAAATTTTATTTACTATTCACGTACTTTTTTCTTCCATAGGAGTAGATAGATTCGCCTATCGTTCGGTTCATACTCCTCCTCCCCGATATTTCGAATGAGAGTAGAGGAAGTTTATTTCTTGTTTCCTGTTTTGAATTGGCTTTCCGGTTCCTTTCACTTGTATCTTAGTGGAATTATCGCCTTGCTTGAATTAGCTTGACTTGAATAATATATATATATATATATATATATATATATATATATATATATATATATATAGTAATGAAAATCACACTCGTAGACATGTCTATGTGAAATATAGAAAATGATTGATTATCACATATACATAACCAGTATGTTTCAATATAATGAGTTGTACTCTTCCTCTTGGTCTCTGGCTCTGTTGTTCTCTTCTTTTCCCCACAGTATCATATACATAGATGCGCAAGCGAGCGCGCGCGCGCACACACACACACACACACACACACACACACACACACACACACACATCCCTCCAGCTATAGCAGGACAGATTGGATTCTATTGCCTTGGATGGCAACTGGTCTAGAGAAGGCCAACTCTGAATTCAAAACCCGTGGAAGGTCTTTTGCGGACCTTGTGGCACGTAGTGCACCAGGTCTCTGTATTCAGTCCTTCAAAAAGTTGGATGGTTCTGCACAAAACCTTCACTGCTATAATCAAATCTCTGTGCTGGTGCCGGGCTTTCGGTTCCTAGGATCTGCTTGATCCTCATACGTCTACTTCGAATATATATATATATATATATATATATATATATATATATACATATATATATATATATATATATATATATATCCCATCTAAAAATTATAAGAACAAGAAAAATGATTGATTACTTATTGAATTAGAGGTTTCGCATTCAGAAGAGTAGAATTTATGTGTAATTGTAGATTTATTTAAGTCAATTATAGATTTATTTCTAAAGTGTTTATTGCATGAAGTTACAAATTAAATGAAGTCAATATTTTAACTTGCAATGTTAACGATGGTGACCTCTGTAAATACTCTCTGTAAATACCGAACGATTCGTTGTTTGCGTTAGAAGAAAAAGTATTCTCGCGGGAATAAAATAATGATGGTTCTCTCTGCATACTGTAAGGCCTTCATTTATAATATTTAAGATAAATCTCAGTCAAACGAAGTTTTAGAGAAAATGGAAACAAAAAGGAGACAGCTGAAATTTCTAATGCACATAACGAGGAAAGGGGGCTTGGAAAATCGAACATTCTCAAGACATGTTGAAGGCAAGAGGGACAGAGAAAACAGCTCATAACCTGCTAAACGAGCTTGTACAAATGTTTTAGGAGAGAAATAAAAATACAAGATTACTAAGTTACAAAGGACAGGAAATCGTGGAGAGCCATTTTAAGCATAAGTACACTTATTGTTTCCAATTTCTCTAAAATTTCGTCGTTGCTCACATGCTACGTTTGTGATATTCGCAGCATCCTTCTGTTGAACTAACTTTTTATTGCCTCAAGTTTCTTCATCATCTGTGCAGAGATGGTCAAGCATTAACTGCCATATAGGAGGACGGTTATTACATGAGAGTTCGACTCTCTTTTTATGTTTCTTAATACTTTTCCTAGCTTTTGGAAGGGATCTTTCGCTATCCCAATGCGCCTTCGGGTTTCAGTGTCGCACGTCCCGCCCCATGTTAAAACACTTCTCAAAAGATCACTGTGACACGCAGACTCTGCTCAAGTTAGCGAAAAGAACTTCGATCTTGACGGGCATGAATACTACAACTTTTCTTTTTTTTAATTGTATGATTTACGACGAGAGACACCGAAATGGCTTGATCTTTTGGTGGTGAAGCCTATATTCAGAGATTAGTCTTAATCTGTGAGGACTTTAGTGGCCTGCGATACGCTGTCTATTTATTGATAATTGGACTTTGACATCACTCCCGTACCAAGAGGCGTTTGGACAGAGCTTATTCCTAAAATTACCAATAAATCGAGGCGAAAGGACAATGTCGTTCTTTTAGCACGACAGTGCGAGTTGCCATTCTGCAAAGAAAACCATTTTCGTGCGTCAGCAATCAGTCCAGACCTCAACCCGATTGAAAATACCGATAGAATGATGAAAAATATGGGGAAACTGACTTCATCGAATATACTAATGTTGAGGGACTGAAACAGTCTATCATATATGCATCGAGCAATATATGCTCTCTCGTTTCTAATTTGAATTGTTGAAATGAGGAGTTATATTTATTTAAATTATTTACAATCGAAATATTATCATCATCTTTGTTGGTATTATCACAACGTTTAAGATCAAACCATTGGTTTATGATTGTGGTGACCATTGTAATTGTGAGTTCAATCCTTTCGTTGGATTGTACATTGATTGACTCATTTTCTACGGCTTATCATCCATTTAAAGCCAGAAAATAATTTTAGATTGTAAGAATCTTTTAAACATAATAATGGTTTAGTGATACAAGTTTTACTAATTAATCCATAGCTGGGGGAGAAAAGATAAATTCATACCATTCCCAAGAGAAAAAGTATGAATCTATCTCTTCTGTCCCAGCTATGGGTTAATTAATAGAACTTGTAACAGTAAGCCATTACTATCTTTTACAATCCAAAATATTTTCTGGCTTTAAATAACAAGCAAAAGTTTGATAAGCCATAAAAACAAATCAATCGATCAATCTTATATTTTTGAGTACTGCCTGCAAAAACAACGATTTAATTAAAAATACATTACGTTACATTTCAATTAAGGAATTATTTGGTTATAGTAAAGGATGTTTCATTAAGACGGATCAAAGTCTGCAGTAAATAAATCAGTGTTGTTGGTGAAAATTTATTTATTTCTCTATTGGATCATGTTATTTAAGTCATGGCAATTATGTGTGAAAAATAATATCGTCCAAATGTCCCCCAAGCCTTCGGCGGCACACCTCCACTCGATGGTCAAACTTTTTGATGACGTCTCTGCAGAGTTGCTCCTCGATCTCACCAATATACCTTATTATCTCATTCTTCAGCTGTTGAATTGTTGTTTACTTATTGGCATAGACCTTACTTTTGAAGAAATCTAAAGGCGTCAAGTCGCATGATGGTGGTGGCCAGTTGACTTCGTTGTTATGATATGATGAGATGATATGACCTGGGAACTTCTCATTCAAATTTCTGTTTGAACGTCCATTTTCGTAATAAACTTCGATAACTTTACCACGTTGTTTGATTGTCAGTCTTCCCAGGGTTGAAATTGACAAAGACTTAAGTTGTTAAATCTGAAAGAAAATGAAAGAATCATTAGACGCTTAAACTTAATTCACATTTAAAATCGGTCCAAGTTATTACAACATCCTTTATATACAGCAATCAATGAACTAGGTTAGCTTGTTTTTCGCGCATTTTAACAACATTCAAAATTAAATGAAAAATGAAAAAAATATCATATTCATGAAACTCTTATGGATTCGACTATCGCCCCGTTCATACTCCTTCTCCATCTATTGAACAGGAATAGAGGTTTATCCCTTCATTCCTGTTTAGGATTGGATTTCCAGTTTCCTTTAAAGTCTTTACATTCTATTTCACCCACACTAACCCCTGGCGTCTTGGTTGGGATGAATTGATTAAAAAATTACTTCTTTAAACTATTTGTTTAAACTTTTTCTTTTCGGCTTAAAGCATTCATTTATGAAAGTAAAATTTGCTCTGAAAGATCACTTAAACAAATACAATGTCTGTTGACAAACCTTTTCGTTTGACAAAAACTTTTTTTATTAGGTTTTACCAAGTCATGTAGTCCTATCTTCTTTGTAATTTTTGATCAAACTGTTTTATTTATATGTACTCTTCTTTTGCTGCTTATAAAATATTAGATATATAATAATAGATGTATAACAAGTGGGTATTTTAATCTTACTCTGTGCCTTTCCTTGACCTATGATAAATAATGTTAAAAGCCAAAGGCTAATCCAACAAAAAAAATTTATCCGACTTTGTTGTGGGATTCCGAATTATTTTGGTGATTGGATTATTACAATGTTCGTGTTCAGATCTTCCCAAATGGAGAGATAAAAAAAAATGAATACAGGCAAATTTTTCTATGAAATAAAAAAACATTTAAAAAAGGAGAAGAAAAAAACAAAACCAAAACAAGAAAAGACAAGCATATTTTGCGGATGAATTTAGAAAGAAGAGAACATAGTGCTTTAAGGAGCGGTGAAGAATGATTGATATTGGAAGAGGTTGCAGGTTTGGTTGTTTTAACAGATGTGAGAATGAAAAAGATGGAGTCAGCGCAATTCTTTGATATATCAGACGCCAGGGAAAGACAACAATACGCCCCATTATGTAGAAGCATTCACACAAGCAAGTATATATTAGGCGTGTACAAAAGTTTTCAGAGACAGAAAAACGCTTTCTAAAGTATATTCACTGGGAACAGATTCACGTAACATATATATATATATATATATATATATATATATATATATATATATATATATATATATGTATGATAATTACATTATAAAAAACATACAGCAACAACATTTACTCACCTCAGTTTATTAAACTACTAAGTTACATCACTTAACATATTTCATAATTTACCTTGACTTTCATTTATCTTCAACAGTATTTGTGAGCGTTCTTGAAACATTCTGAAAAAGTAAGATTTTTTCTTCTGTGTCTAAATACCTGTTGCCTAATGAAATCCTTACATTTGCTTTGATAAAGTCCATCAGAGGACGAAATATGTCTGCTAAGTTTTTCTTTTGTCTTTATTCAGACTGTTTTTAAAAAAAATATATTTGAATATATATATAGTCATCCACAGACAGCCTGTTTCGTTATACGTGGCTAGACATCCGAGTGCTTCAAGTCGGGATTGTAACTCGACTGATTTGACATCAGTCAGAGACTCTTACCCCTAGGCTATCGGTACACGGCTGAGAAAAGGAATTTTTAACGCATTATATATGTGCTATATAAACGCCATACCGGCCGCCATAGTGCCCAGTTCTTATAAAGAGTGATGCACACACACACACACACACACACACACACACACACACACACACACACACACACACACACATATATATATATATATATATATATGTATGGCGGATTTTTAATGTGCAAGTCACTTGGAACTAACCAATGGAATTCGGTCAAAAGTTAAGGCTACAGTCATATTTATACGAATAAGGAGTACAGCATCGATTCCTATCAGGAGGCATATATTATAACAAGATTTTTTTAATCTCTAGGCCGGCAGATATTACTTTCATTGTTTAAAAGAAAGGGGTGTCTACTTAAGCATGTTCATATACTAAATATAACGTTTATTTCTCTCTCTCTGATATATATATATATATCTTTATATATATATATATATATATATATATATATATATATATATATTACCAATTTATGATTGGTAGGGACCATTCCAAGGAGGATATTAATCCAGGGAGAGCTCAATGTAAACTACAGAGCATTATATTATTAATAATCAAAAAGAAAACCTTAAAGATTCATTTCGGTTATAATTTATTTCATGAATATCTATATTTTCATCTCTTCAGAGTGAAAACTTTTAGTAAAAGATTTCAGTCTGAAGAGGTGAATATATAGATTTTCACGAAATAAATTATAACCGAAATTAATCTTTATGGTTTTCTTCTTTATATATATATATATATATATATATATATATATATATATATATATATATATATATATATATATATATATTTGTGTATTTAGGCAGCAATCCTTCTTTAAAGCACATTTCATTCAAAACGACTGACAAGGTGCTTTTATTTAGTTTTTTATATAATTTCTCGTGCGATCTAATAATGTTTTTCTTTTCAGAGGATAAATTATATAAAAATTGTCCGAATGTTCTTTTCCGAGCGCTTTCGGCTATACATTTAGCCATTATCAAGGATTATATTTCAACTGTTAGAATTAGAAATAGTTTGTTATGTGTATGTTTTATAAAGTGATTCATTTTTTTGTTTCAAAACACGGTCAAGATATTATGTCCATGTTCAAAGTTAATATTATTAAGTGTTGGTTTGTTTATTTTTATAAGTAAGGCTTCCATTATTTTTAGCCTTTTTTTGCAAGTGGATGATGCTATTATATTAGTGTTGTCGACAAGTATATTCCGAATAGTGTCCGGTAGGTCTCCATGAATATTTAAATGAGATCTAATTGAGCTATTGTCAGAAAGGTGTAGGGTTAATCTGCGTGTTAAACGATTTGTAGTGTGTGGCCTATATAATTATTTACGAAAGTTGATTCTTGAGGAATACAATTCCTTAATGGACATTTGAATTCGTAAATAATGTTTGCTCTATTTAATTTTGTTGTAGGAGGTGAATTATTATTTTTAACTATAAGGTTACAAGTTTTAAATTTTTTATAATAAATAATTAATCTAATTTTTTTGCTATTATCAACTGGTGCTATGTATTTTTTTATAATGTTATTCATTCGGCATTCATCCTGTTTGTGTTTAAAATCGATAAATAACGCTATACATTGATACATTATACATTATTGACATTCTAAAAATGATATTTTCCAAGTATTTCCCTCCAATCTCTAAATACTTTTTAGCCGATTTCTGATGTTTACCTTTACTCGTCCAGTGATTTCTACCAGTATCTCTGCAATGCAGCAGCCTTCAATTCGTCAATGCAGTTAGTCGATGTTTGTAGTTTTCAGATAGTCTCTGCGAAAATAGTCATAGGGATAGAGATCAGGCGATCGTGCTGGCCATTCAACGTCATTGCCTATAGGTACCTCCACGAGATCGCTAAAAAAAAAGAGCATAGCATGATGAAAAAGACGCCAAACTTGACGAAAACAAAATTTTATCGTCTAAATATTTATGTTATTATTAAGAGGAAAGGTCAAAGTTTATTTTAATAATTTAAAAAAATTTTTCCTTCTTTTTAGAACAATCTGAATTTTTATTTAAAAATCCTTGTTTCTCTTTGTATCACCGGAACTAGTAAAATAACATATACAATTTTTAGCACGTTTTTTTTTGTATGACGCACATTTGGAAAATCTTGCCAAAATGAAAATAATTGTCGGATGTTAATGAAACTTCCAGAAAGTATTCACAGATGATCGAAATTATTATAAATATGTTTTCTTTTATTAAAGTCATGGCAGAAATATTTTTAAAATATTTATTACCCCCCCCCCACTGTAACTAATTTTATGAAAACGCTAGAAATTCGATCGCATCGGGTTTAGTGATTACAATAGTTAAAAGCACAAGGTTTTGAGGAATGCAAATCATGTTTTCTTTTTTAATTGGACCGCCCGTACCTGAAAATCAGGTCTGAATTGTAACATAAAAAACTCAATAAAACAAATATATTATTTAATTTCAAATGCTTTTATTTGCTTTTAGTTGTTTTTATGAATATGGACAATATTTTCTGAAAGCCAAAAGATTTTTCGATGTAAAATGAATTTTTAATACAATTATTTGTTATTTTTAATTATAATAGATTTTTACATTTAAGTTGTTAAAATATTATAAAATTAGTTAGAAGCCGCATCGGGTTTTGTAAGTGTCCTGATGAGATAGATCTTTTTTTAGCGCATTGTAAATTGTATCGTTTTGACTAATCAGAAGACCCGCAGTAATTAAGAAATGTAATTTTGTGTTTATAATCGGGCTCTAATTATAAAGTACGGAAGACCAACCAGAATACAATTAAGAACTTTGCGTTATTTGAGTTAAGCATTGTTCTCGCTGTTAAGGCCTTTAATTTTGCGAAACACGTGTGGAGAAGTTTATTTGATTTTTCAATTTCAACTGAGAAGGGTACCTACAAGTATCGTATCATCTTATGAAATTTATATGATCTTATTTTTATATTAATCTCAGTTATGACATTTTTTTCCATAAATGAAATATCAAAATTAATAATAAAATGAATGGAAATACAGATAACACAGTAAAATGTAGTAAATGTACATAAAATTATAGTATTTTATGTACACTTCTGATAAGATTTCACGAGAAAGGTACCTATAAATTAATTAGATACCTTTCTTATGAAATTTAATCTCATAACAGTCTTGTTTTAATTTCTTTATAATATATTTTCCATAAAGCATCATAAACGTAAAGGTGAAAGCTAAGTACAAAAAAAAACAAAAAAATTAGAGCGCTGAAAGTTTTCCTTAAACATAACGAGGTAAATAATCTGTTCATTTAAATGTAAAATATTTCACTTTTCTCCTTCCGTAGAACAAATTATCCTCACGGAATCCATCAATATGTCATTCAACACCTGTCAAGTGCTTTCTTTTATTTTCAAATTACCTCTTTTCGGCGCAGAAGCTAAGTTAAGCTTGGTTCAAAATATTTTAAATAAACATAAATTCTGATTTTCTTAAAATAAGTTTTGAAAAAATGATAATTGATACTTAAAAGAATTTCAAACTGAGATTTTCATTGATTCTATAAAATGGAAAAAAAATGATCAATTTTGCTGTCTAAAAAAAAAAAACAAGATTTTTAACGAAATTTTCGGACGTCTTAGGAACGATTAAAAAATATAAAAAAATACCACAAAAATACTTTGATCTTTCCTCTTAATAATAACATAAACATTTAGACGATAAAATTTTGTTTTCGTCAAGTTTGGCGTCTTTTTCATCATGCTATGCTCTCGTGAAGGTACCTACCTAAGGAGATCAAGTGTCCTGGAAATAACTCCCTCAAGCTCCGACCTTGATCTTCTCACTGTGTGTGCGGTGGCTCCGTCCAGGCACTCGAATTACCAAGGTTTGTAATATCTTCACGTACTGATTGGAATTTACCGAAACAGCTGCACCCCCCTCATTGTCAAACAAGTAAGTGTACCAAAAACTAACAATTGCAAAGACGCAACACCTTATTCACTGTGTAGAGGTATATTATGAAGCTGTTTGAGATTGTTTACCGTCCAGCAGTGGACATTTTGCTTATTGACGCATCAAGACAGATGAAAGTGGACTCCCTTACTTTGATTTTTTTGTTTAACAGCATATCAACTCGTTATGGATCATTTAATGCCGAAATTTAATTTTCTTGAGAGTTTTGAAGTAATAAAAATATGATATATGTTACTCTGCTTTCACAATTGAATACATGGTAGATGATACTCAGCTTTTGTGCATATACATGCTTGTGTGGACATTTACTAGAGGCAGTGATATGTATGTTTTATGTTGTAGTTTAACTTATATTTTAGAACACACTTTGACTTATTTAAGAAATTGTAGGATATTATATTGATTAATGCCATGAAAAAGTTCTTTCATCTTGATTGAGGTACTGATGATATTTTTTTACATAAAAATATATTGCTGGTATTTTCATACTTTTATAGGGTTTTGTTTTTGTTTGGGGGTTTACTATTTGCCCATAGCTGGGACCCTAACAAGTGATACCACTCCGGGTCAGCGTGGACCTGGAAACAACAGTAATTACAACAGTAATTCCACGCACCTCAAAACATCCAAACTCCCAATCAGATGCTTTACTGCCGGATGTAATTTATCTTATCACTTTGTGGGAACATTCTAAAACAACATAAGAGATGCTAAAAAATATTGCGAAACATTAGCCACATAAAGATAACATTACTTCTGTCTCGTTTCATTTACACCACATCAACAGCCGTGTAAAATTTGGGAGGTTTTATTGCTGCACCCTTTATAAAACGCAAGGATTTACATATTTGCTTAAATAAATGTAGTCAAAAGGAATAGAATTAACTGATTTTTAAATGAATGTTGCAGTTCAGGCAACCATAAAAAAAAAAAAAATCTGCGATTAGTATTTTGTAAACTGTGACAGAAAATTATCTCTGTACTATAGTCAGCCAAAAGTCATTTTGAATCACTTAAAAGCGACTGTTACGGAATTCAATCAATGCGTTCTATTTAAATTGAGTAAGAAGCAAATAAACAGAACGATTGCCGACTTGCTTTCGTCATGTTAAACAATATGAAAATTATTTGCTTGTGTCTTGTATCAGTTGTAGTGAAAAATAAAAGTTGAATGGGTAAAAGGAGACGAAATACAGAATGGCCATATGCGAATCAGGAGGCTAAACATCAAAGAAAACTGCGCTGTCATTTCTAGACATTTATGGTGAACGCCTGGTAAAATAGGAGTGCATTTGGATACATATAAAAAAAACTTCGTTCAAATGGCCAGATAATTAATACATAAAAACATGTGAACTGTCTTAAAATAGGATAATCAAACCTGAAGCAAAGAGAACCCAGTTTGGTGGAGAGGAAGGTATCATTTTCTTGCATGAGAACGCTTGTCTTCGGTTTGCAGGGACGACGTTAGTAAAATTGAATCAGAAGTTGGAGATTTTATGGCACCCTTTCTATTCCCTCTTTCCTACTGATCATTTTTAAGCGCCAAGATCATTTATTTATCGAATTTTGCAAGCAAGACGAACTGTTTATTAATTTATAAGTTTTTGAATGAAAAATTCTTTAGTAACAGCATTAACGCTCAGGTGGCGAAGTTGAATAAATGTGCAGGAGCAGAAAGAAAGGAAATATTTAGACTAAATATTTTTTTCGAATAGGCTAGTTTGCCGGTCCCGGTAAAATAGACACCAAGACTATTTTCCCGTTAAATATAGATAGTGTGTTAGAAGAAAGAATATTATATATATATTAACGTGCACAGGGCCTAATGAAAGCAAGAGAGGCAGAGGGGAACAGTCAATAAACGCTGCCAAATGCATCGGTAAAATAGACCACCAGGGTATTTTTCCGGTAAATAGTTTTATTATTATGAAGCATTATCCGCCATTATCCGTTATAACAGCCAAAAAAGCTGTTATCGCCACAGACAGCCCTGACAGAGGCTAATATGAATTAAATTATAGTGGTTAACTGAATTAAAAAAAAAAAGAAAAATCTCCTGTGTTAAGCGTTTTGTCTCTAGGAAGGATTTTATCAATAGTTTTATCGATGTAGTCAGGAAGAGGAAAGACATTTCGAAATCTCTCGTTGTAAATTTGCGTCTAGGATCATACAACGTATATCCTTTCCTATGAAATCTAATGCTATTACAATGATGAGGTATTTAAAAACTACCGATGAAAATAAAAAACAGAGCTACAGAGAACTGATTGAGTTCGACGAGGCTATGCCTCAAAATACACAGAACGTCAAAATTAAAATAAATTAAATTTAAAGATAAATGACCTTGTACTTTCAGCGTTATTCGATATAAAATTGAAACAGTCGTTTTTGTATTTTGTCATTTCTCTCTCTCTCTCTCTCTCTCTCTATATATATATAAACTTCGGCGATAAAACCTTTATAAATCTGAAGGCGAAACGCCAAAACGTAGGAGTTTTTTTCTCCATTTTGTCTTTCAGTTATCTACTATTAGTCTAAGAATGTACAGTTTGGATATTTTTATTCCTTTAAACGTTATTATAGTGGACGCTTCGTATTTTAAATAGACGCCCCTATTTTTATTTATTCAACAGTGGGTATTACGTCTGGCGGCCTACATATTCGAGACTTCTTAGTAAAGAAAATGTGTTCTCTGGAGGGATCGAATATGCGCCCCCTTTGTAGATAACTGTCGGGGAACACATTTTCTTTGCGAGGATTTCTCGAATGCGCAGAACGATTCATGTAATAACCACTGTTTAATAATTAAAATTAAACGTCTACCCCATATTTGATTCCGTGTTCCTTGTGTATGTATATGTAATTTTTTAATTTATTTCAAATTTTTTTATTTTAATTCATTTTTTTTTCTAATTTGTATTTTTGTTTTTTTTTGCTTTTTATTAACCGGCACTATTGGCCACCCTAACATATCTTATTTTAGAACTAACTATTCTAACGTAACTGGTAATATTTCATTTTATCCGATTCTGAAACCTCGTTTTTGAGCGTAAAGAATGGACAATGTTTGAGAATTTGCTCGTACTTCGTCTGTAACTTCCAATTCAATGTTGGCCTATTCTCTGTCTGCTTGGTTGAATTATTAATTCGACACGGAATTCTGACCGTTTCTTCATCGTGTCGATTTGATTCTCCACTAGTAGCACGCCAGCCAGGCCCACGGCAGGGGTGAGAGGGTCGCCGCCTTGCCCCCCCCCTAAGCACTGCGTTCATTATAACTTGTTGCTTGGCATGAGATAGGTAAGCCTTAAATTCTCGACGTTGTTTTGTATAGATTATCGTCGTGAAACGAGCATTTTCTCTGTCCATTTAAGTATAAACCCACCCCATATTTGATTCCGTGTTCCTTGTGTATGTATATGTAATTTTTTAATTTATTTCAAAATTTTTTATTTTAATTCTTCTTTTTTTTAAAATTTGAATTTTGTTTTTTTTTTTGCTTTTTATTAACTGGCACTATTGGCCCCGCTAACATATCTTATTTTAGAATTAACTATTCTAACCTAACTCGTAATATTATTTTTTTTTTTAAATATAGGTCAATGGGACTTATACAAGTTAAAACTTAGTATTGTACACATTCACAATAGTATGTCATTCCTTTCCCCCAGTACTCTCAACTAGTGTAAGCCCTGCGACTATACCAACTACATCCCCCTCTATTGTTTTGTTTTGTCGTCGTTGTATATGTTATATGTAATAGGAGCAGGTAGGCTTTCCTACCGCCCGGTCTACACTCCTCCCCCTCTATTGGACACGATTAGAGGCCCAAACCTTGTTTCGTGTTTAGGAAGGGGTTCCCGTATCTCTCTCTATCTCTCTCTCTCTCTGGCCTCTGTCCTGGTGCCGCTGTATTTCTCCCGTGATACGTGTAGTCTGTGGCATTGCCTGTTCATTCTGAGGGTACACGGTTGACAGTTCCCTGGTTTCTGTTTCCGACTGGTAGTTAGGAGCCCTAACTCTTGCCTAGCGTCTTGAGTGGCCGCTCTGATCAACAGTTGCATAATATCGGGTTGTCTGTAGTGCCATGTCGCGCATGGATAGGTGTCCCTGCAGTCATCTCCGGTGGGCAACTCTGAGGCCACATTATGATTCAGGCTGTGTCAAACCCCCTCTCTGCCCGCGTCATAGGTGATAACCGTCGGCTTCCTTTAACTCAGGCCTTCTCTTTTTCCAACACCAATTACCCACATGAATTACAAAAACCAGAAATATAAACCTAAACCAGCCTTCCAAAAATCACCAAACCTTTAAATATCTCCTTCTCCAACATCCGTGGCATTAGAATCAACTTCTGCAGCGTTGAGTCTTTCCTCATTGCTAAGTGCCCAGATATATGGCCCTGTGTAAGACCAATCTTGACTCCTCTATCCCTTCCTCTGATCTCTCGATCCCTGGATACCTTCCTCTCCTCAGAAAAGACTCTCTAACCCACATGCATGGCCTAGGTGTCTACGTCAAGGACCATCTCCCTCTGGCTAGAGAGTGCTCTCTCGAATCGCCGGATCATTCGTACTTGTGTCTCCGGCTATCTCTTCTCAATGCTGTAAGCTATCTTTTCTTCCTCTACCGCTCTCCATCCTCTCAGGACTGTGGGATACTCGATGTCATTTCTGACAGCATAGATAGGGCCCTCTCTGTCCATCCGTACGCTCACATATTTGTGTTTGGCGATTTTAACGCCCATCACAACCAATGGATTAAGAACTCTACTACCGACCTCGCAGGCATTCATACTCTCAACTTTTCTGTCTCTCAATCCCTCACTCAGATAATCGATTTCCTCACGCGTTTTGCTTACAACCGTGACTGTAAGGCCTCACTCCTCGACCTGTGTTTTACCTCCATCCCTGAGTCTTGTAGTGCCACGCAGCTCTGTCCTATCGGTAACTCCGATCATGCTGTAGTGTCTATTAGCATCTCCTTCAGCCCCACCCCCTGCAAGGAGCCTCCTACCACCAGAACCACATTCTGCTACCAACGGGCTGACTGGGACTCGTTTCGTGACTTCCTCCGCGATGTCCCCTGGGATGCTGTATTTAAGCTCCCCATTCAAGATTGTGCTTCAGAGTTCTCTTCCTGGGTTAAAGCTGGAATCGAAGCTTTCATCCCCTCCAGGAAATTCAAGGTCAAACCGCGCTCCTCCCCCTGGTTCACTGTTGCTTGCTCAGCCGCCAATGCCCATAGGAGCCACTTCTTCCACCGTTTTCGTAGTGATATGTCCGACTCCAATAGACGTCTATTTACCTCTGCCCGTAACGAGTGTAAGCGTATCCTCGACGATGCCAAGTCACTATTTGCTGCTCGGATGAAGGAACGTATTGCATCCCGCAAATTTGGCTCCAAAGATTATTGGCGCCTCTGCAAGAGCGTTCTGAACAATAACAAACCCTCCATTCCTCCCCTGTTCAATCAGTTTGAGGTCCTGGCCACCTCTGCCAACAAGGCCGAATGCTTTGCTCGGAAGTTTTCTTCCAATTCTACGCTAGACTCTTCCGAGGTAGCCTTGCCCGATTTCCCTCCGAGAACTGAGGCCCTCTTGGACGGATTACACATAACCCAGTCGTCGGTATTGGGCATTATTTCTAACTTAGATCACCACAAGGCTACTGGTGGTGACGGGATACCAGCCATTGTCCTGAAGAAATGCACACCTGAACTGGCGCCTGCCCTCTCTAAATTATACAACCGCTGCCTCAAGGAGTCCTGTTTTCCTGACTGCTGGAAGTCCTCAACCATTGTTCCTGTCTTTAAGAACACTGGTGACCCCTCCGACCCTTCCAATTACCGTCCTATCAGTCTCCTACCCCTCTTCGGCAAAGTCTTCGGGGCCATTATCAACACCGAAGTGATTAATCATCTGATATCCCACGATCTGCTCTCAGACAAGCAGTATGGTTTCCGCTTTGCCCGATCTACTGCCGATGTGCTTACGGCCATCACTGAATTTGTCTACCAAGCTATCCATAATAACGGTGAAGCTCGTGCCGTGGCCCTTGACATCTCCAAAGTATTCGATAGAGTTTGGCATGCCGGCCTTCTTCGCAAGCTCCAGGGTGATGGTATCACAGGTCGATTGTTTGACCTAATACAATCATTCCTGTCAAACCGGGATTTGAAGGTCGTTCTCAGTGGATTCATCTCCAGCTCCTATCCCACTAACGCAGGTGTTCCTCAAGGCTCCATCCTAGGCCCTACTCTGTTCCTCATATTTATAAACGACCTTCCTGACGCCATAGACTCCCAAGTTGGCATCTACGCTGACGACACCACAATTTACTCCTGACTCAAACACAAATCTAGTGATGCTGATAAAGTTAACCTGGCAGCTCAAATTGAAAAGGACCTCCAATCGGTTGTGAACTGGGGCGAGAAATGGATGGTTAACTTTAACGCCTCTAAAACAAAACTGATCTCTATTAACCACCACAAGGATCCATCCCTGCATCCCATTAGAATGTCTGAAGACCAACTTCTCGAGAGCTCCTCTCTGCGGCTGCTCGGTCTCACGCTGGCTGCTGATCCGAGATGGAACAAATACATCGAGTCAGTTGCATCATCCACCGCAAGGAAAGTTGGTTCCCTGTGCCGAGCCAGGAAATTTTTCTCCCCGGAATCGATCCTCCAAGTCTATAAATCGACCATTTGTCCTTGCATGGAGTATTGCTGCCATATATGATCTGGGGCCCCTGCTGTTTGCCTCAGTGTTCTTGATAAGATCCAGAGACGGATATGCAATGTGATTGGCCCTGATCTGTCATCTCGTCTGCAGTCGCTCTCTCACAGACGCGATGTTGCCTCGCTCTGCCTTTTTTACAAGTACTTTCACGGTAATTGCTCCGAGGAGCTGCTTTCGCTTGTCCCTAGGCCTCGTAAATTTAAACGTCCTACGAGGCTGGCATCCCGTTCCCACCCCTACTCCGTTGAAACTGTTAGATGTAGACGTCTCTTCTACTCCAATAGCTTCATGTCTCGCACATCTCGCCTATGGAACTCCCTTCCCAATTACTTTTTCCCTGACAAATACAATCTCCAACGGTTTAAGTGTAGCGTCAATCGACATCTCCAGTTGCCTTGATCTATCCACTTCCCTTCTCCACATCCTTTCATCTTTCATTCCTATCTGCTTTCGCTCCAAATCTTCTGTAACCCCCTTGCCTTGATCGACCCACTGTCTTTCTCTTTCTCCACATCCTCTCCTTTACCACTCCTATCTGCTCTTCCTCCAACCCTTCTTTAACCCCTTGCGTGATAGTGGCCTCCAGCCTTGCTTGGGGTGATACGCTTAAAAAAAAAGTACGAAGTATCCACTATAATAATGTTCGAAGTAATAAAAATTTCGGATTAAAAACAAATACGTTAATTCTTTAGAGATTGTATATCATTTCTTTTATAATATCGACATGGAAAAACTACAAAAATTAAAATCTAAGAGAATTCAGCGTATCGATTTTTCTTGACATTCGTAGAACAACCCGTGATGTTCAAGCTAACTTGACACTAGTAATGAATATATATATATATATATATATATATATATATATATATATATATATATATATATATATATATATGTATGTATCGTCGGCATTCGTCCGTCTCGGGAGACGATGGAGTAGCGCTAGTGCACGACGAGCCTGGGCGGGATGTATGGCGAACTAGGGCTGCCCGGACGTCTAGCTCCCCCTCTCGGCCTTGCTAGTAGAGTCCAAAGGAAAGGATGAACCAATACAATTTGGTACCAGCACGGCTGCAGGAGTTGCCGGATGGTAGCACAAAGTGCCGTCCATCCGCCTTAGGGGCTCCACTCCCGATTTGTGTAGGGTTTAGTCCTTAGCCTTTTCTTCTCCCGAAGATGTGGAGCTATTTAACTCATAGCTGGGATTTAGTTCATGGGCACTAGGGCGTGTCCACACACCGGTGGGCCTGCATGCCGCATGTTAAGGGGGCCAAACTCCTCCCCCGTCCTCTGTAGTTTAGCCCAAGTCCGCAAGGTGTTCGGTTGCCATGTGTCGCATCGAGGAGGCACTACATAGGGCTTGCTGATGGAGAGGCTATATACTGGCAGGGGAAGAGTTACGCACTCGGCTCCTCTTTTCGCATTGCTGCTAGCCAGCGGCGGTAACTGAAAGCGAGAAGCGACAAACACTACCACTACAGACTACCACGCTAGACGCATCACAACAGCCGTTGAGACACACACATATATATATGGTAAAGGTAATAAATCCGTTGGTATATAATCCAAGTGGATCCTAGTAATATAAAATATTAAAACTGACCCACAAAAAGATCTCAATTTGTCTATTATTACAGAGCAAATAATTAATACACAATAAAATACAAAATCATCTCATATGGGGACTAAACTTATTTCAACAGACGAAAAAATAAAATAAAATTCATCAGTCTTATTCATCCCTGGTATAGACTGAGTTCGTATCGGAATTAGAAATTTAACTGTGAAAGCTACAAAAATAAATAAATAAATAAAAATAAACAATACAGAATTTATCCATTTCAATGTTTCAGTCAGGCCAAAGGCACGATACAGTGGTCATGGGAGGGTAGAAGATATTAGTCTTAAAGGGAAGAGGTTTCATAAATTTAGATTTTAACCTTATGACATTAAACTGGGATTATATGAAGAATGAAATGTGACACTAAGAAAGGAATAAAAATGGGTTTAAAAAATCCTTAAAATATATTAAGTTACAAAACCATACGTAAAAGTACTATTCCAAAGACAAGTTATGTTTAAAAATAAGATATATTTAAATAAGTTATATTTAAAAATAAGTCATATTTAAATAATTTATATTAAAATTAAAGTAAAATTATATTTAACAATAAGTTATATTTAATATAAAATCAATAGGTTATATTAAAGAATAGAAAAATATTTAGAAATAAAAAAATAAATGATACATTTAAAAATAAAAATATAATGAAATAAATAAATAAACTAAAAATATTAACTTTAAAGATCTTAGAACAGGGGACAATTATAAGATATAATTAATATGGTGTAAAAATGGAAATATAAAAATTGGTATTAGTTATACATTCGACATTTGAAAAGTTAGAGAAATATAGTAGCTAATAAAGTAAAACCTATATTAGGGAAATTTGAATTTGTTTTTATGTCGATATTTTAAAACTAATTCATTCCTCTGATTCAATAGTGGGCTTTGAAGAATAAATATAATATATATACTAAAACAAATCTACATTATAACCAAAAACGTTTGCGATTTCTCTCTTTTTTTTAAAAAAGCATATTTTTTTCTCTCGCTGGAAAAACTATTACCTTTTCCCTATATATATATATATATATACAAGCAGCATGGCCCGGCGTTGCCCGTGCTTGATTAAAAAATCGTATGAATCATACAGCAATCGCTATCAGTTGACTTAAAATATTTTTGCCCTTCCTTGCCTTTAAAGAAGTGCCCGTTGGCGTGCTGATGTTGCTACAAGCCTTACTTCTTGCCTGTCTCATACTGCAAATTTTTTCTAAGCTCTATACTAAACATTAAAACTGTTACGAAAAAAGAACTAAACAAAATGAACACAAAACAATCAGCTTTAAAAAGGAGTCGTAAATGGAAAAACCGAATGAAAAAAGAATGTTAAAAACAAATACTTTTTCACACCCAACCCAGTTCTGCGGACTCAGAATCAACGTTGAGTTTAAGCAAGCGAATGAGCCAATTGGAGTAAAGTGGCACGCAGATTTAAATTTTTCCTACTTGTGACGAATGCAGCTATCGATTTTTTTTGCATGCTAGCATGCTAGTTAACATTCGTGTCAGTAAGCTGTTGGCTCTCACGCTGGCCAATCGAATATTCTTGCCTATTCGTGGCAGCCAGCTATAGGCTCTCACTCTGGCCAGTAGAAAATGGCCGCAAACTACATGAAAACTACCGTAGAAGCATGAAAAAAATCGATTATTTCCACTATCGATGGGAGTTGGGAAATGCAAAGTCGGTCTTGGCCTTCTCAGTAACTTGGAGCATGTGCATGTAAATTTTGGTGCAAATCCGTCGGAAATTGCGGCCGTGCATTCGTTACACACACACACACACACACACACACACACACACACACACACATCCTGCCTTTTATATATATATATATATATAATTACCGAGGACTAATATTATTTGCGAGTTCAAATGCCCCTTAACCTACTGCGTTCCTGATCAGATCAAACTCATAGATAATTATATTAAGTCATGCCACTATATGCCTATCTAGATGACCCACGTTACACATACCCGACCATAGCTCAATTAGGACTCATTTAAACAAACACGAAAACCTACCAAACCCCATCCGCAACATAACAGTAGAAAATATAAGTTTTATCGTCTTATTCACTTTTATAACCGAAATATCAATAAATAATACTTGGTATGCATACAAATATATATATATATATATATATATATATATATATATATATATATATATATATATATATATATATATATATGAAGAAATATAGTTTTAAGATGTGCTATATTTATGGCATAAAGTGCACAATATCTGAAATAGAACGTATGTAAATATAAAAATGACCATTGAAGTCAACACTCAGAGGCGACAGGTTGTTTCACGCTAGACGCAATTGTCAGGCCGTGAGTTTTGGGATTTTTTCGACTATTTATATATATGGGTCAGTGGTGCATTGTAGGTGGTCCATTCTGGTGGTTATTTTGGCGGGAGTGGCTTGCTTATTTACTTATTTATTTATTTGGATTAATTTATTTTACTTGATTTTATTTAATTTCATTTTTTAAATTTTATATATTTATTTATTCTTTTCAGTTTTCGATGTTTTATTAACGTAGTAAAAAAATTGGGGCGGGGATTTGCTTAGGTAGCTTATTTAATAGATTGTTTTGGTTAGGCAAGATAATTAAAGGTATTTATTCGTTCAATTTTGGGATTGAGTTCTTTAGTCTATTCTGTTATATATATATATATATATATATATATATATATATATATATATAAATTATAAAATGAGTAATCAAATTTATATATGTAACTTTATTGAAAATTGTTTAATCTTTAGTACTAGCTTAATAATAACTTAAAAATTATTCCGCAGACGATGTTATTTTATTTATCGTAACTGTATTTTTGGCGATCGCCTTACTCGATTTCCGTTGTTCGATATTTTGTGTCTGAAAAATGAATCTTTTATCGTGGTCGCCATCGTTTCTCACTGAAACCAGTAGTGTCTTTCCACACGATCAAAACGAAATAGTCCATTATTTGTGAGATATTGGCAGGGCGTAACGGTTGTGTGAACTAACGAAGAAAGGGACGAGCAGCCAAGCACAGGTAGAATAGGATATTATTTTATTTAAAATTTACACAATTTTTAATTTATTTATATATTTATTTACACACACACACACACACACACACACACATATATATATATATATATATATATATAGGTAACTAATATATATATATATATATATATATATATATATATATATATATATATATATTTCATTAAAAACGACTGACAAGGTGCTTTTATTTAGTTTTTTATATAATTTCTCGTGCAATCTTTTTCTCTGAAAAGAAAAACTTTATTAGATCGCACGAGAAATTATATAAAAAACTAAATAAAAGCACCTTGTCAGTCGTTTTTAATGAAATGTGCTTGAAAGGATTGCTGCCTAAATACACAAATATATATATATATATATATATATATATATACATATATATATATATATATATATACATATATATATATATATATATATATATATATATATATATATATATAGAGAGAGAGAGAGAGAGAGAGAGAGAGTGATTTGGAGGACAGGGTGAGAGAGAAAATATCGTATGATAAAAGATAATTGTAAGATTTTTTTAAACTGTTTATTTGAATATATTTACGTTGCTTTTTTTGGCTACCTCGACGTGGTGTAATGATTAGAAAGATCGTCTTGCTAGATTAATTACAACTGAGTTGTGAGTTCGATCCTCACCGGCGGCCGCTTAGTTTCGGCCTAGTGCCACATCAAAGCCGCGCTTAGAAAATCATTATATTTACATAGTTTTAGTCTGGCTTCAAGGACAAAAAAAAAATAGAACATTTAATGATAAACTGAATCAGTCGGAGTGATCCTTGAAATTAACATGCATAGAATGTTCCACAGGTGCCGACTTGAAGAATATGAAGAATCCTATTTTCACTCTATTGTTTTGCCGAAATAAATTCCAACACTATACACACACACACATATATGTATGTGTGTGCATATTTATGTAAGTGGCTGTGTTTGTATGTATGCATATATGTATCTCCATTAACAGTTTCCCAGTCTTCGTGTTAATGCCAAAGACTTTGAAACTATTGATGGAGATAGATCCGGCTGGAGGAGGTTGATTTGGGAACGCTGCAACAAGTTTAAGCAAAAAAAGAATTGATCATTCCAAGAAAAAGTTCGCCATTCGGAAGGGACAAATAGAATCTGTTCCAGAGCTATTAGGACACCAACACACTTGCAGTATTTGTGGAAAAGTCACCCTCTAGGCAATTGGTTTAGACAGTGACGCGAGATCACACCAGAGAGTTCAGGTGCAAACTCATGTGAATGCAACCGGACCAGAAAGACCTGCAGGCTACTTGTGTAAGTTTTGTGACAAGGTTTGTAAGTTTGTTGCAGGACTCAAACATCACAGGGACAGGCAAGTTTCCAACATAACACAAACAAGCTTTATGTTTGCCACGTGTGTAAGAGAGGGTGAAGTAAAACTGGCCTTAAGAATCACTTACGTCACATAGCAGAGCGTTAGTTTGGTAAAAATGATGCAAATAATATAATTTTGAATGAAAAACACAAAATAATGCTACCAAGAGAAGAGATAGTCTTCTTCTGCAAAGAAGTGACAAGTATAATGTATTTCAGGTAAATTTAGGAAGCAAGTATTCACGCGACAAGTTTTATAAATAGAATCAACAGGACCTGTTTAATTTTCTATTTTTTTCAACTTTCGAATGTGTATTGGGATCGATGTTGTAGATAAAAGGTCCGAAGTTAATGTTAGTTTTGTTGTTTTTATTCAAGTAATGTCGACCATCTCAGTCAGTATCAAGGACTATGTACTGGCAGTAAAGTATGCAAGTATTCCGTGGAATATATCCTGATATTTTATAGAGGGCTGAAAGCTAATGGTTCTTGATAAAGACTGAGAAAGTCGATAGTATTTTAATAAAACAGAACTAACATGACCGTCGGACATTTTTTCCACAATTTTGATCCCAATATACAAAAACTTATTCGAAAATTTTTGCCTGAATTTCTGGGATGAGGAATTAATATTATTTACATTATTTACTTGCGAAATATAGCCGATCCAAATAATCTACAGGGAATTTCGAAGTCAACCCTTTATTTCATCTATGGGCAAATCATTGTCCATGTCCAGGGATATCTCGTCTAATTCAATATCCTAGTGAATCAAAGCTTCGGTTCGTGAATTTGGTAACTAATTTTGAGTTCAATACCTTTTCCTTCTCCTCGACTAGTTACCAACTATGGTTAGAGAGCCCATTCTGCGCCAGGAGAGAAGAGACAGGTTCATGCTTTTTCTTTGGGTATTTATATGAAACTGGCTGTAACGACCTCGACCGCAATTTCTCGTTACGAGCTGGTAATCATTAAACCACCTGCGCCTCAAATAGAAGTGGATCAAATAATGGGTTCAGTTTCACATTCCCTTGACAGAACGCAACATATATTCTGTTTCAATAGGATAGCAACATCACCTAATGAATCAGCTTTCCGTTTGACATTCCTTATGAAGATCAGAGTACAGATATGACAGGTATGAGATAGACAACAACATATGTCACTGGATCAAGTGAAGTGTTCCATGTGACATAAGTATATTGCCAGCATAGGCATGTGTATCATCCTCAGAAGATGACAGAAATGTTACAGACATTGAGGAAGATTTTGGTGAAATGTGGTGGAAATGTTATCGTAAATGAAAGAGTGATGTACAAAACTGGTTCGAAAGCAAAAAAAATAAATAAATATCAATATGTAATAAAAGTCTTATAGCGGCTCGGATTGAGGAATCGTAGTTCGAATTCCAGTCGAATCCATTACATTCACTTACGTGCTAATACCCTCGGGAAATGTATGAATCCCCTTTCTTCTCCCCCCAGCTATGGGTAAATAGCAGGACAGACTGGATTCTATTGCCTTGGATGGCAACTTGTCTAGAAGGACAACTCTGAATTCAAAACCTGCGGAGCGTCGTTTGGGGACCTTGTGGCATATAGTGCACCAGGTCTCTGTATTCGGCCCTTCAAAAAGTGTGGATGGTTCTGCACAAAATTATACGGGACGATGGAGTAATGGATAGCGGCTCGGATTGAGGAATCGGAGCCGAGTTCGAATTCATTACATTCACTTACGTGCTAATACCCTTGGGAAAGATATGAATCCTCATTTCCCCTAGCTATAGGTAAATAGTACGACAGACGGGGTTCTATAGCCTTGGATAGCAACTGGTCTACTGCAGAAAGAAATGACAACCTACTGCGGGAAGAATCTGCCTCGTTAGTCATGTATCGAAAGATACATGATTGCCTAAGCGTATATAACGCATGGCACATAACTGACTAACTATTCTTTAAATCTGATATGACTTCGCCTTTCATAGTTTTCTGATAAACATGGTATAGCCAAATAATTATATCAAACACATTCTTTTTCTCTTGACTTACGGTCATATGACGTTGAAACATCGGTTCTCATACGAAGTTAAGCAACATCGAGCCTGGTCAGTACCTAAATGGGTGACCACTTGGGAACACCAGATACTGTAAGCTTGGATTTGTGAGTGATGTAATTGGTAACGACACAGAATTGGAAATCGGAGAGTTCCAATTCCAGTCGAGTTCGTTATATTAACTTACGCGAATATAACGAAAAGGTATGAATCTATCACCTCCCAGCTATAGGTTAATTAGTAGAAGTTGTATCAGTAAAGTCATTGTTATCTCCAAAATATTCTTACAATCTAAAAATCTTTTCTGACTTTAAATAACTTGCAAAAGGTTGATAAACCGTAAAATAACAAACCAATCTCTCTTCTCTTAAATGCATGATTTCTTCAGGACGTAGTTGGTTATAGTTCTTTTTCTTTTCACATCTGCAAATTCTACCTTACGATTATTGCTTTTAGGAATGGTACTGATATGTTTTGAATTCAGAATTTTATTTCTCCTAGATTTGTTACCAGCCATTATTGAAGAATCCAGCTTGCTTTGCATTTTACCCATAATTTTCGGAGGGATGGTTCATGCCTTTCAAAAGGCATTCATGCGAATTGACCATTGTTGGAATTTAAATTCGGCGGAACTAATTCCATTTTTGGCTCTGTTAACATTAGTCCACTCGACACTTGTTTCTATTGCCGATAAAATGGAACCACACACTTTTACTGAAACTTTTATCTATGGTCAAATGTGAAGGCATTATCTACAAATAAGTCAAGAAAAAGCCAATCTCTTTTATCATTTGCATAGACATAAATACGGAATTGGAGCTATACTATCTCTATAGTTCAATTACATTCAACCATACTTGCTTGCCGAAGAAATATCTTCAAATGTGACACCGTGAAGAACACTGACATTTAAGAAAAGGAAAAGACTTTAGGAAAATAAGGTGTGGCTGGTATGGTGTGGTTGATACCATGTAAAAGAGAAAAAATACTGCCTGTTTGGGTCACGTTGGACCTACGTGTTAGGCTTTCTTCTTTCCACCAAATGTTGATCCTGGATTCCGTGTATGCCTCGTTTACTGGCACTTAATCGGCACTAAATTAAATCTGGACCCTTACCGTCTATCACGGACAACGGATGTGTCCCCGAACCGGCAGTAAAGACGGTCTGTTTTCCACATCAGTGGTCTGAGAAAGCGTAAACTGAAAGCCCTTGATAACATTGTTCCTCCTTGAATAGGTCCCTTATTTTTAAATAAATGATAAACGACACCGAATCAGAGAGAGGCAGAGAGAGAGAGAGAGAGAGAGAGAGAGAGAGAGAGAGAGAGAGAGAGAGAGGCAGGCAGGCAGGCAGAGAGAGACAGAGAGAGAGACGCAGAAAGAGAGACAGTCAGCCAGACAGAGAAAATGAGATAGAGAGAGAAAGAATAAGACAGACAAAAAAGTGAGAGAGAGAGAGAGAGAGAAAGAGAGAGAGAGACCTAGAGAAAGAGAGAGGTAGTGAGACATACAAAGAAATATATAGAAAGAAAGAGTGAGACGGACAAAAAAAGGAAAGCAAGAGACAAAGAGGTAGACAAATAGAGTAAGTGAGATATAGAGAGAAAGAGCGAGACAGACAAAAAAGAAAGAGGGAGGGAGACAGACAGACAAAGAGAGAGAGAGAGACAGAAACAGTGAGTTAGAGCAAGAGGGATAGAGAGAGACGGACAGACAGAGACAGTGAGACTGACGGAGAGATAGATAGATAGATAGATAGATAGAGATACAGAGAGAAAGAGATAGAGAAAAAGAGAGTGAGAAAGAGCGAAGGTGACAGAGAAAGAGAGAGAGAGAGAAAGAGCGAGACAGACAGAGAAAAAGAGAGAGAGAGAGAAAGAGCGAAACAGACTGTGAAAAAGAGAGAGAGAAAAAGACAGGCAGAGAAAAATAGGGAGCGAAAGAGAGAAACAGACTGAGAAAGAGAGAGAGAGAGAAAGAGCGAGACAGGCAGAGAGAAAAGAGAGAGAGAGAGAGAGAAAGAATGAGTAATAAAAGAGAGTGAGACAGACAGAGTTTATTTTGCTCGACCTGCTGATTACTTTCCCATTACGCCTCTTCTTGTAATAATGCGTTGGTAGATTCAGACTTTTGTTTTGATTTTTCCAAGATTTAATTTTCTTATATTCAAGGTTCAACAAAAACTGACGTGTCAAAAGTAGGAAACCATTTAATTAAACTTAACAGTTAAAATCTTTAAAATAGTCATTCTCTGAGCGCGCGCGCGCGTGTGTGTGAATCTCACGGGACAGTGAAACTTTTAAAAATGTGTCTTCGGATGTTTTTCAATTGGAAATGAGTCACCCGATGATGATGCATCTCGTAAAGAACGGCTTGAAGTATCGATCATGACGAAGACTTGTGTTGAATCTCATCTGCTTCAAATGTGTCAGATGTTTGCAACACAAGCGATGAAACAAGACATCTGCATTAGCACCGCAGATCGGTAAAAAGAGATAATGTTAGGAAAATGGCTACCCGATGAAGTAAGTGAATAAAACTTAAAGAAAAAAAAAACGCCCGTGAATGTATGTATGTATGTATGTATGTATGTATGTATGTGTGTGCATGTGTGTATGTTAGCGCACGTGCGCGCGAGTATTATATTACAAGCAATGTTAATATTACATAATTCTTGAAACTGAATATATGATGCCTGTAAAGAAAGTCATTCGAATATATAAACGGTTCATTCTTTACGGAAAGCTTGACGGAAAGGGTTACACTGAAATGGCCAAAGATGCCTTCCAAAAGCTTAGCAGAGTATTAAGAGACAGAAAAACTACGTTAGAAACGAAGAAAAAAGTACTGAAATGTTACGTGATATCTGTCCTCCTATATGGCAGTGAATGATGGACAATGCTGAGGGTATCCTCAGCATCCTTCTGTAGAACCACATGGATTGAACATGTGAGCAGCGGCAAGGTTTTAGAAAAAATGGAAACAAAAAGGAAATATACTTAACAGACAGTTGAGCCAGTTGTATTTTCTGGGTACAGAATAAGGAAGGAAGGCTTGGAAAATCTGATACCCACAGGACAGATTGAAAGAAAGGGAGACAAAGGAAAACAGCGCATAACATACTTGATGAGCATAAGCAGATGGACGGCGGAATAGGGTTTAGGAGAAATAACAAAAAGACAAAATGTATTAAGGGCTAAAAAGGATAGGAAATTGTGGAGAGCCATGATCGCCTACGGCACATAAAGAAGAAGATCGTATTATACAAATCAGTCAGCCCATTCTAATTACAGTCTAAATGTAGCTCCCTGCAGTTTCTGCTTTTCTACTTTAAAAAAAGAAGCGATTTCAGTTCGCACTTGATTGATTGATTTCGTTATTGATTGTTTTTTACGGGCTATCAACCCTTCATGGATTGTTTAAAGCCGAAACATATTTCAGATTGTAAGAGGTCGCTTAAAGTACTTGGTGTTCCCAAGTTGTCTCCTACCTAAGTGCTGATCGAACTCGACTCTGCTTAACTTGATCGAACGAGAACTTTCAGTTCGTAGACGAGATTAGAGAGAGCATGATAAAGCATCTGATGATGATCCCGAATGAGCAGGTGCAGACTAAGTGGACTAAGGCACCATTGTCTTAGGTAGGTAACCTTTTTGTTAATATTAACTGGTTAGATTATTGTTGGAAAGATATCGTATTTAGAGAGCTAGCAAGATATAAACAGAGTGAGATAGATATAAATCTAGATAGATAGAAGGCGAGAAACATGAAATGTGGGAAATTTTCGTTGAGTCGTTGAGCTTTTCAAAAAATTCTTTATATTTCGTATTTGGCTACATTTTAGGAAGTGGATCGAGCTGAGAACTTTTCAGCAGCCACTTTTTTTCTTTTCAGACACGTTGATAATACAAATATTATAGCATCATCCGCATGTACTAAAAGCATTATTGATAAGAAAAAAACCAACACTCAATAATATCCACTATAATCACGGCCACAATACGCTGACTGTGTTTGGAAAGTAAAGCATTCTTATAACATTAGATACATACATAAAACAATGCATATATTCAGTTAAAAGTAAAATAAAATTCATCCTTGATAATGGCTAAACATATAGCCGAAAGCGCTTGTAAAACATTCGGACATTTTTTATATAATTTATGTCCTGAAATGAAAAAAATTATACAAACACATAAGAAATTATATTAAAAACTCAACCACCACACATTCCACACACACACACACACACACACACACACACACACACACACACACACGCGCGAGTGTGTGTGTATGTGTGTGTGTATATATATATATAATATACATACATATATATAATTTTTTCATTTCAGGACATAAATTATATAAAAATTACATATATATATCTATCTATATATATATATATATATATATATATATATATATATATATATATATATATATATATATTATAAACATTGATCATTAATATATGAACACAGATAGATACATATGATCAGATCAAGCTATGATTCTCCTGGAATAGATATGAACTGATAAGATATATATAAAAATAGATACATACATACATATAGATAGAGAGAGAGAGATAGATATGAACGGACTGAGATAGCTAGATAGATAATGAATTGACAGAGATAGATAGATAGACAGACAGACAGATATATATATATATATATATATATATATATATATATATATATATATATATATATATATATATATCGATAGATAGATAGATAGATAGATAATGGACTGACTCAGATAGATCAATAGATAGATAGAACGATCTGGTGTCGCTTTACTACTGTGTCGCTTCGATTTTACTAAGCTCTAATTTTGCTATATTCTAGGCACGGTACAAGGTTATGGTTGAATCTTCATAAAAATATCAATTAATCCCTAAAGTAGAAACCTTTAAAATAAAGTGTGTGGGGAAGGGTTCTAGTAGATAGTGAAACTTCAACTTACATTGAGCTGGAATGTGTTTTCTGATCCTCCGACAGGAATAGTGGGAATTATTACTGAGAAAAGAATTGACTTGAACATGCATCTGCATATTAAATGGTTATCACCGGCATAACAATCGGAGTTAACGCACTTTCTTGGAACTCCTGCATAATCGTCCTTCACTGCATAATTCTTGATCGCTTTAAACAGGGATAATTAATTCAATTTGCTACATTATCGATATTTGCCCTACAAAATGTCAAAAAGGTGATGTTCCAAATTTTCCACTCGACACGCATTCACCAAGATATGAGTCAACCATTTTGTCAATATGTTCAATACTGAAGCATGTTTTTCAGCTACGCCTCCTGTCACGCATATTCAACGCAACTTGTATTTGCGCCCATTTCCGAATCTACGAAATTCACTGAATCTGTGCACCGAAAATGCTTAAAGAATTCTTCACATGGACAATCATGAATCACTAGGGATTCGAACCTACCAGGCAAACTTTATTATAGAAATAAAAGTGTTTTCATCTTCTTAAGCATAGTGATCAAAAACTCTTCCTGTAGACAATTGTATGTGTAGAAAATAATTTATTACCATTTATTACTCTCTCTTTTTACTGTCTATGACCATTTGAAGTAATTTTTTATAGGTTCGAACAGAGGGTCTATTTAAGCTCCAGTTAATTTATCAAAAAGGCATAGGAGCAAATTAAAAAAGGCGGCAAATTTAGAAAGACGTGAGACAACCGTAACACCGTCTGATTCAGGAAGAATTTCTGCACATTTCAATTCCTACGACGGATGTGCTTTGAAAAGTACGATAACATGACGCTTAACATCTGAGTTTTTTGGCCATACGAGAAGAGCAGAATGAAAGACGAAAGTTGTCTGCAAATAACTCGTCATTTAGACGAGTCACATGATCGAGCAGCAATTAATCAATCATAAAAGAACCAATCAGAATTAAGTAATTATGCGAGAGTCAAATGATTATTCAAGGACATGAATATTCAAGAAATTTATTCAAGGTTATTTAAGATCAATTATTCCTGAAAGATCAAACAGCGATAATAAATTGCCGCTGTTTTACTGGGCACTCTGTAGAAAGAATCAACATGGATTTATGGCCGCAGAACAGAAAAATATATCTGCCGAATTGATTTGGCTATCTTCTGAATGAAGAAAAATATCAAAAGATGCTTTTTTTTACTTTAAACTTTCATTAGATTTTAATGGAAGCTGGAATGTGAAGCGTGGACGACCCAAGAAATTTCCTAAAGCACGGTGACTATTCACGATGTTAAGGAACGATCCGAGTGCAAACCTTACTACTATGCTTCAGTGGGTAAACAACTCATTTAATTTGACGTCTCAAGAAGATTTGAAAATACTATTCAGGGGGACACCGAATTTTTATTCACACTTTTCTTCAGAGAGCAGTAAAATTAAACTACCCGAGAAATATTGGCAGATTGTACAATTCAAACCGAAATGAATCTCACCACGAGCTCGGCATGTTCGTTTTAGTAGCATATTACCATTGAAACGATTATAGTTATCTGGTTAGCTAGTTTGAATGTCCAGAGCCTGATTTAATTTTGTTTTATGGCTTATCAACCCTTTGTGTGTTATTTAAAGTCGAAACATATTTGGGATTGTAAGAATATATTTTTTGCGAGTGAATATTGCAGTTACCGTATTTCCCGCACTATAGTCCGCACCTGTATATAACCCGCACTCCTATAAATTCAACTATCTGGACATAACTGGCTCGACGCTGGCGACCGGTTTTTGTGAAGCTATATTCCCCTAACCCCGGCCATTCAAGGTTCGAAGACACAATTCATATATAAATCGCACCCTACATATTTCGAGAAAAAAGTCGCGGGTTTTAGTCCGGAAAATACGGTACACTTTTTTGAGAATAACAATGTTTTTTCCAGATACAAGTAGTACTAACTAACCGATAGCTGGAGGAGAAAAGATGGATTCATAGCTTTCTCAAGGGTATTTGTGCGTAAGCGAAGTTCAAAGTCGAAAAGATAGACTTGTTCATTACCTTCAGTCCCACTCTGTGTATCTATGTTGTTTGTAAGTGATATTTGAAATGATCATAAGAAAATTATGCCACGATTTCACTTCTTCTCAGTAGACTTTACCCGCTGTCGGCGAAAGCCTTTGCGGGGAAATTTAGAAGAATATTAAATCCAAGCTCCAGGAGCCTTCCTCCCAGGCAATACTTCTCCTTCGTGAGGCGGCTGAGTTTACTGCCCGGCGCTTGAGGCATCCCCAAAAGGGGAAGTGCCGAGGAGTGTTTGGGCATTTTTTCCACGGTATTGCCGTCAAACCCACTTTAAACCTTGACCTTGTGTCACATTCGGTAGCGACGCGGGAGCGCTGAAAAATGCATTCTTCTCAGTAGATTTTGATAATTGCTTGAGGAGAGTTTCTTGGCTGGTTAACCGATATTTGATGTGTTCCCTTGTATTCGTAGAGCTGGCAGGCAGACACTTCAGTGAGTAAATTTCTTTTTTTAGTTGAGGCCATTAGTGCTATTTTTGTGATTGGAATGCCATACTTGATTCTGATTTAGATCCAGCGTTCAATAGGAGGGGTTCTAACATTCCTTCGAAGAATTTTAAAGAAACTAGAATTTAAGCAACACGCGTCAGCGTGTTGAAATCCCTCAGTATTTAGTATTGTTGAGGTTATTGCTAACATTTTTGCCGAGATTTACAAACTCTACGTTTCGTTCAATTTCGCAAACCAATCTATGAAATTTGAATCTGCTGATTTGTTTGGAAAATACAAAAACCCTACTTCGCGGTTTAATAATTTCTTTAATTTAATTTTATAAGACTTCATGGTAAACAATATTTTTTAATTTTTTTCCTTTTCCCTTTTTAAAAGCGAAGAATAATTTCTTAGGATTTCTTACTCTTGAGCATGCAACATACAACTGGCCATGCGTAAATATTTCTTTCTGGAGCCAAATTCCAACTTTTAAAGCGTTTGACCTTGTAATTTGTTTATAGTTCAGGGCGAACTGGAAACCGGATTCTTGTATATAAAAATTTAAAAGATATGCAAAAAATATTGCATTTTTATTGGATAATTCTTTGTTACTTTAATCATTAAATTGTTTTAACACAGAGGGCGTATTTTTATGTTAAATAATAAAACTTAATTTTTCTAAAACATTAAAAGAAATTTATTGTACTAAGCTACGCACCCTAGTAAAATCAACTGCAGTTTGTCCCACTTACCTGTTTGCTCTTCCTCCAACATTTGCTTTTGATTTGTCAATGTATGGTTACTTTAGAGGGTGTGACGGACGGACTAACGGAAATTTATATAGAGATTAATGGATCTTTTTTAATTCGACATTATTTCTTATTACTATAAACATTATATTTGGAATTGTTTGAGTAGAGACTTCTGTTTATCAGTGAATTTAATTATCTAAAGGTGAAGCACACTTAGCTTAAATGGAGTTTCCTTGATTGCAAAAAAAGGGAGTACAGATTCGATTTCTGTTGGCAGGAAAATTTTCTTCGTAGAATATCTTGATTTCTAGGCCGTTAGACATTAATTCACCGTTAGAAAAAAATAATACAGAGATGTCCACTGAAACACGTGTACCCACTAAATATTCCTTTGAATGTAAACATTTTTCACTAATTTATAGACAGACTATTTAGTGGATACATTTTCGAAATGAGCACCCATCAAGCGAATTCTGGTTAGGAGAATCTAAGATTTAGCAGTATAGTTTATTGGGATCATAGGCTAATCCGGATAAGCTTAGATTAGATAGATTGAAAAGAAAGAGTTAGGTTTGTTTGCTGCTGATTACAGTAGCCAATCCAATTGAGATAGATGAGAGCACAGATGACAGCCGAATTTTAAATAGACGGGACTGTGAAATCGGAAGATTTAGTTATGTTTTTAATCTGGTAGTTAGAGTAGATGAAAAAGAATGTTTACCGAGACAACGAATATAACCGTAGAAAAGTGCGCAGAAGAATGAATTCCTACTGATTGTTAGATCGCCATCGTTGCATTGCCAGTTAGACGACGATTGGCTACAAGCGAAGACATCTGTGAGACATTTCGTAACTTCTTCCAGAAGCTTTTCATTTGGGAGCAAGGGCTGAGCCACCTATGTTCGACACCTATTCAACTAACTTCCTTCGCCTACAGACGACTGAAGCAATTATGGTCCCATAACGGAGGATGAAATTCAGAAAAAAGTTTGAAGAAGATCGTGACATGACTCTCCTTGGATCGGTAGCCTCCCTTACGAATTGTATTAGAATGGCAGTTACTTTATATTCAGTTAATGGCCCGTCCTGAGAGAATTAGAAGTCTTACCAGGATTCATTATTGGGGGCCACAATCTTAGCAAAATAAGATATGCAGATGACATAGTGCTGATAGCAGATGTGGAAAGGAAACTACAAAATCTCGTACAGAAGGTAGCGAAGGAAAGCGAGAAGAAAGGACTAAGCATAAACTATAATAAGACAGAATGCATGGTTATCAACAAAAGGGTGATCCCAAAACGCCAATTACAAATCGGGGACACTAAAATTAAACAGGTACAGAAATTTAAATATCTGGAAAGTGTTCTAACAGAGGACGGAAAGTGCGACACTGAGATCCGAAGACGTATTGGGATGGCCAAAGATGCATTCCAAAAGCGAAGCAGAGTATTAAGAGACAGAAAAAATTCGTTAGAAACAAAGAAAAGAGTACTGAACTGTTACGTGATATCTGTCCTCCTGCAAGGCAACGAATGCCGGACAATCTCCTCAAAGACGAAGAAGAGACTTGAAGAAACAGAAATGTGGTTCTACAGAAAGATGCTTAGGATGCCATAAACCGAACGGGTGAGCGGCGACGAGGTTTTGGAGGAAATGTAAACAAAAAGGAAACTTATACTTAAAATCAGGAAAAGGCAGTTGATATTTATGAGGCACGTAATGAGGAATGAGGGCTTGGAAAACCTGATATTCACTGGACAGATTGAGGGAAAAAGAGACAAAGGAAAGCCGCGAGTAACATACTTGATAAGCTTCAGTAAATGGATGGGAGAAGAGGGTTTGGGAGAAATAACAAAAAGACAAAACTTATTAATTAAGAGCTACAAAGGACAGGAAGATGCGGAGGACCATGATCGCCCACGCCCTGAAGGGACACGGCACATGAGCAGGAGGCTGAGACTGAGTACGATCCACATTAAATGTATCACTAGTTCTTCTTGCGCCTAATTCTACTAAGAAAATGTCTGTCTTCATTTTAGCTGCGCACGACCACATCTCTTTTTAAACGGCAGTGACCGAAGATCTCTTTCTCTCTCTCTCTCTCTCTCTCACACACACACACACACACACACACACACACACACACACACACACACACACTTGCAAAGGACAGTACCTTTTTTCATTCGGATTTTGCGCAAAATATTCTTTGGTCTCATGGTATTTTCTGCAGACATCAAATTATTTCTTTAAAATCAATTTGAGAAACAGATTTCTGACTCTTAGGCTAGTATTATTTTTCTGGTCTTTTCACTTGGCCTTTACATATTTATTTTGACTGTACACACGATGTAAAAATATTACACAGATACTTTCTATGTGTGTTTTTGAACAAAAACTGGTGGAAGCCTTTGTTGAAGATACTATGATGTATCCGTAAAACACTATCTAACTTGAGAAATGTGGAGGTGCAGTTTGATAAGGTCGATCGTAGGCTAAACTTGTAGTTTCGATATTCGTCGCCAGATGGCAGGACAGAACTTACAACTCAGCTAGCATACCGGTTGACTTTTAGTTTAAAGGAATTTAAAAAAAAAAAAAAGCATTGACTTTGAATCTACTGTAGGAAGCACCTGGCGCACTTTATGGCCCAACCAAAACAGTTTATCACTTCCTTTGTGAAAAAAAAAAAGAAAAAAAAAAAGAAAGCAGTTAGGGTAGAAATGGGGTGGGGGAGGTACCGCATAAGATAGGAAAATGGAACGAGCTGTAAATATAGGTTTTACCAAATTGGCGACAGATGGCTTCCGGGTTTTAGCTGCGGCGGAAAGAGGTAAACACAACAATATCAATCATGACTAAATTTCATACGCGCATACAAAATACGTACGTGTATGGCGACGCACATACACACGAACACATTCACATACGTACGTAAACAGGTATACATATACAAACAAGCAAACATGTATACACACACACACAAATACACACGCACATTCATTTTTGGATAGATGTGTGCGTGAGAGTTACGGCCACGGCAAAACGGAATCAGTAAATGTTCAAGTTTCTTATGGTTACTTCACCCCTAATGCTCTTGAAAAGCATGAATCCATCTCTCCCTCACGCTGTCTCATCGCTAGATATGTTATCAATATATCTCACTCTTAGCATGCTATAATACTTGGCGGTGATGGGAATGAGAGAATGAGCATTTGGTGAAACCACTCGCTCATAATTGCCTTAACTGTCCAGAGTGTTCTAGGAGATATATCTAATGTAACAACTCCCCGCTCACACACCAAACCCACACTCACACCCATCCAACCCCTACACAGACACCCCCACACACATACATACATACATACATAGATACCCACACATTATATATATATATATATATATATATATATATATATATATATATATATATATATATATATATAATGTATATATAATATAATGTATATATATATAATTATAATATATATAATAAAAAAAATTTTGACTAAAAATATTGACCCTGAAGATGAACAATGATGTTCGAAAGCGCTAGGTCATCGTATGGACAATACATATTTCGAAACTATATTCAAATAAAAAGTCTCATTAGAGAATATGAGAAAATTCAAAAGAAAATATGCAAGACTATGTTGTCTTTAACATTCAATACTACATGTTTGAAAGAAAAGTTGCTGCCAAATTACACACACACACACACACACACACATGTATATATATATATATATATATATATATATATATATATATATATATATATATATATATATATATATATATATAGGCAATAATCCGTTGGTATATAATCCAAGTGAATCCTAATAATATAAAATATTAAAACTGATCCACAAAAAGAGCTCAACGTATTATAACACAGCATATAAATTACATAGAATGAAAATCCAAAATTGCCTCATTCGAATAGCTATTTCGGCCAATAGCTATTCAAATGAGGCAATTTGGGATTTCCGTTCTATGTAATATATATATATATATATATATATATATATATATATATATATATATTTGTATTTAGGCAGCAATCCTTCTTTCATGCACATTTCATTAAAAACGACAGGGAAGGTGCTTTTATTTAGTTTGTTTATACAATTTCTCATGCGATCTAATATTTTTTTCTTTTCGGATGATAAATTATATAAAAATTGTCCGAATGCTCTTTTTATCCGAGGGCTTTCGGCTATACATTTAGCGATTTTCAAGGATTATATTTTAACTGTTAAAATTAGAAATATTTTGTTGTATGTATGTTTTATCCTTAATGGGCATTTGAATTCGTAAATAATATTTGCCCTATTTAATTTTTTTCTAGGAGGTGAATTATTATTTTTAACTATAAGGTTAGAGGTTTTAATTTTTTATAATAAATAATTAATCTAATTTTTTTGCTATTGTCAACTGGTATTAAATATCAGTATAGCATAATGATAACAGGTCCGAAACTTAATAAAAACAAAGTTTCATCATTAAAATATTTATGTTATTATTAAGAGGAAAGAACAAAGTATTTTAAAAATATTTAAAAAATTTTTTTCCTTCTTTCTAACCCGTTTTAAATTTGGGTAAAAAATCTCGTTTTTTTTTTGTTAAAACCGTGCGACTTGTGGTCATCGCCATTTTTAGTGTAGCAGTTTCGGGGGAAAACCCATTAATTTTGAAATTATTGCAAAAATCAAATAATTGTCTAATTTAAATGAAACTTTCAGGACTTATTCAAAAATGAATGAATTTATTTTTGAAATTTTTATTTTTAGAAAATCTTAGTAAAAATATGTTTTTTTACATCTGTTACCCCCCCCCCCCCACATTAATTTCATGAAATTTTATAGAATTTCAGAGTTTGCAAACATTTTTTTTATAAGCAGGACTCCTTGGAGAAGTTAAATAAACAATTTTTTTCCCAACTAATGCCAAATTCTTACAAAATCTGCTCCAAATCTTAAAATAAAAACTGCAATAAACTATCTAATTATCAAATTAGATAGGCTTTTATTTGCTTTTATAAATAATATACATTAAGGACATTATTATCTGAACAAAAATTTTTTTTTCGATGAACAAAGAATTTTTACAAGAATTGTTTGCATTTCTCTATTAATTTCTTTTCATTTTTTAAAATTTTTTTCTTTAATTTTAAAAAATGTTTTAAAATTTCTTTCATGCAGCGCATTGGGTCGGTTATTAAGTTTTTAATTGAAGACTATATTTACTAAGCGGAAATTAAAAGCTTAATACAAATACTGCTACCAAAACTTTTTACAATAATTAAAAAGATTTTTTCTTGTGCGTCAAAATGTTATATTTTTTGTTTGTATGATAGCTCATAAGTAACATTATGGTTAAAAGGTCACGTGTTTCAAAGCTTGTCTCCTCCTTGGGCAAAGCCCCTTGATATGTAAAGGTCTTATCTCACTCTCAGTTATTAAATTAAAAATGAAATTGAGATAATAAAATTATCTCATTTATCAATTTAAACAATTAATAACTCAGTGAGATATTTTAATTATTAATATAATAATAATTTTATTAGTTATTATCGCAGTTAATAAATTAAAAATCTAATAACTTAATTAAATATTAATAATTAATAAATTAGTTATCATTATCTTAGCTATTAAATAATGAAAGAGATAGAAGTAACTCAATAATGGAATAAATTTTTATAGTATTTTAAATTATTATAAGAAAAAAAAAAAACGTTATGTCACTTTTGATGCACCGTACTAAACCTGTCAACACATTCAGTCATCAAATTATCGATTGGAGACGTAAAAAATAACAAGACCCAGAGGTCAAGAAATGTTTGTCTAGAAAATTTTATGCTATAAGTAAGTGATTTTTGTTTCAGAACAGATTAATTTAACTTTAAATTTGCTAATTTTACGAAAGTAACCTTTCAGAAATGTATATCTTATTTTAGCGGGAATTTTAAAACAGAAAAATAAGTTCGTTTACATTTCACTAAAAAAAGTTAAAAATGGCCGTTTCGATTGTTTTTTTTTCGGAAGCATCGACTAAAAATCATTCAAATTTCTATTTGAAATACTCCATAGTATTTTTTTTCTGGAATTAGAAAATTTAATCCTTTAGCTATCAATTGAAGCGGTTGGAAAGCTTCTAAAAGGATTTTTCCTTTATGAAAAATACATTTAAACCTTAGGTATACCGAATTGTTCATAAGTAAAATTTAGGAAGGAATTTTGTTAAAATGTAGCTTTCAAATTTTCTATTTCTTTTTGTTTTCAACCAAAATAAAAATATCGTCAACATAACGAACAAACATATATTTCAGGTTTAATAACTTTAGTAAACACCTTGTTTTCAACATAGGACATATAATAATTGGAGAAGCACGACTTGAGAGGGTTTCCCATACTTACTCCATCAGTTTGTGTGTAAATAGTACAGTTTTCTTAAAATATTGGGTTGGATTGATGGAGGTGGAATTAGATTATTTTTATACACTGAATTAATGATAATATCAATAGTTTCTGAGACGGGAACGTTAGTAAATGAATTCTCTACGTCAAGTGACGTAAGAATGCCATGCTTTGTTTTTAATTTTGTACTTTTAAGTATTTGGAGGAATTCATGGGTAGATTTAATGCTATAGCTAGTAGGGAGATATGGGGTAATAATATCATTGAGAAATTTTGATAGTTGGTATATGCATGTTTGAATCTGAGAAATAATAGGTCGTAAAGGGTATCCCGGTTTGTGTATTTTAACATTACCGTATAAGTAGCCAGGATGGTAATCTCCAATAATTTTGTTTATTTTTAAGGATCCTGCAACAGCATTGTTGGATGTTATAAGTATATACAGTGTAACCCGGATATAAGAGACCCGGATATAAGATAAACCCGGATATAAGATAAACCCGGATATAAGAGAGATTTTCTCTGGTCCCAAATTAGAGCCTGTGTTAATGTATATATAATAGACCAAACCCGGATATAAAAGAAACCCGGATATAAGAGACTTATTCTCCGGTCTCGACAACTCTCTTATATCCGGGTTACACTGTATATATTGTTAAATGTTTTCTAACGTTATCCTTTGGAAAATAGACACAGAATACAACATAGAAACCAACTTTATCGCGGGAAACTTTTAATATCACATCAGATATTGTTAATTTTTTGATAATGGGTGTCTCTCTCTCTCTCTCTCTCTCTCTCTCTCTCTCTCTCTCTCTCTCTCTGTGTGTGTGTGTGTGTGTGTTTATATAATAAATTATTAAAATATATTTATTTAGATCAGGTGTACACGAGGGAGGGGCTGACATTTCGTCCACCGAATCCACTTCTGAAAATTTGAATAAACATCGAATTTCGTGGGGATGATTGTTTGCGTTCGCACATGCATACACACACACACACACACACACACACACACACACACACACACACACACACACACACACACACACACACACACACACACACACACACACACACACACACACAACCCACACATATACACACATACATATAAGACTGGATATATAAATACATACATTCTGCACATGTTCCCTAACCTCGGAATTTTAAACTGAACTCCTTATTCTAACCACAGAAGTCGACCGCCAAGAGACACATGGCCTTGTGGATTAAAGCGTTGGTGACAGCATATAGCCTTTTGAATTTGTGAGTTCAATTTTTGTGTCTGGTAGTGGAAAAATAATTTACTCTAATTCAGTTGAAGAAACGGGTAAGAATTACATAGCTGAATAGACCAGAGAGAATTAATTGATACAAGATATCCCTTGATATAATTAATTGATACAAGATATCCCTTGATACAATTAATTGATACAAGATATCCCTTGATACATTTAATTCATATAAGATATCATCTAAGGACAGAAAGAGGAATGGGGACAATCTACACTCATAGATTGAATAACGTGTTCGATTCAAAATTCTGAGAAGGTTACCTGGTACGATAGGAAACTGACGAAGGCCGGAACTTACAAATGTCGAAACACTGTGAATATAACAACCAAGATGAACATACTTATCCATGACTTTAGCGACTTTAGTACGTTAGTGTTATGCAGTAGACTTTAAACTTTTAGATTGTGAATGCAAACAAAGTGTTGGGGGGATAATCTCGAAGCAATTTCAAATGCCACCTCCAACAATTGAAGGCGCTCTCAAGACATTCAAGAATGGCCACACCATAAAAATTATCAACGGACTAGGAAGGAAAGCGCAAGATATAAACTCAACAGCAAGAAAGCTCTTCTGAGACAACAAGAACATTCAAAGATACCATTAAACACATTCTGAACAGTTTGCATGGCTTGTATCAAAATATCTTTGCAAACATTCTAGCGAACTTTGCATTAAGTTGGACAAAGAAGATTCCAGAATTCCAAGTTAAGAATTAAGAGCTTAAATGTAAACAATCTCCACCTTTGTGGATCGCTTTTATCAGCTTCAGGGACACTTTCCCATAAATTTACCATTTCCCAAGTAGGATACGCTGAATTTAAAGGTGTCCATTGTGCAAGAATCATTTTTGTGCTGTTTAAGATGCTTAAGAAGCTTAACATTCTTAAGATGTTTTTTTTTTTTGGTTGCTTAGGTCGAGGTTTACTTCTTCTCTAGGATCGCATGCATTTAATTTGCGTCGATTAAACTGTATTAGGACAAAATCCCAGCAGACAAAACACAGCGGATAAAATCCTACCGGGTAAATATTCCAGGGGACAAATTCCCAGTGGATAAAATCACAGTCTCTTAAATAAAGAAAAGTCTCACATAAAAAAGAAACAAATTTAACATTGTAAATTCAAGAAACATTTAATTAAAATTTTAATGTCAAATTGAGACAATAATAATGGCAATATCCAATATATACACTTGTATATTTACCATATCCAATATATATATTTAGCAAATTCAGACAATATGTACAATATTCAATACATACATTTATTTCATGCTCCTCACAAATTTATGCTCCATTTATGTACACATAATTACGAATAATCACTTGAAAGGAATGCATGGCATCAAATATATGTCTATGTTGTTTTAATATAATATGCCATAATTAAGTAATTCATTGAGTCTAGAAGAATCCTCAACAGAATGCAGAAAGCACTGGACGGCCGTTTCGTCCTATATTTGGGACTCAGCATATCGAGAATTGAACCCGGACAGTTACGATACGACGCAAGCTGTACGACCTGTCGAAGAGGTAACGAATTAGACTCGAATTCCGTGGTGTAAATCATCTGAGTTTGCCTTACCCACGAGCCACGACGACATTGAGGATAGTAGTAAGAGAAACTCGGATGAGATACTGCGCAGAATTTGTGAAGAGCGACGCTATATCGTGTCTAAGTCGCCGAGGTACAGTTTGTATGACACTTGCGTCGTGTCGTAACGGTCCGGGTTCAATTCTCGGTAGTGAATGCGCACAGCTGATGAGTTCCAAATGTAGGACGAAACGGCCGTCCACTGCATTCTGTTGAGGTTTCTTTTAGACTCGATGAATTGTTTAATTATGATTATCTCACAATCCTTCTAATAATTTCTATCGCTAATATAATAGTGCTTAATTAATCTTATATGAGACTGATTTTGTTCACTTTTGGGGTAAGAAGCTAGTATTTTGTCCATTGTTCAAGACACTTGACGCAACATTTATCATCGCAAATACTACGATATGAAATCAATTGATGTTCTATTAATATTCATTGATTCCGATGTTTATTTTCATTGAAATTAGAAAGCCAACATGTATTTTTACTTTAAATAACATTTACTTTAAATAAGATCTGAAACTAAACTTTGAAAGACATTTTATTTCGAGCTTTGTGTTAACTAAAGACTCGTTTCTCTGGCACATTAATTATTGACTGACCCTCGAACTTAATATTCTTAACGCTTATTTATATTAAATGGCATTCGAATCAAATGATTTAATTTCGATTTAACTCTATTAATGCCATTGAATTTTGTTAGTATTGATTCCTTATCGCATTATTTGCGTCCTATTGCGCCCTGTATTGATTGTCTGTCCGAAAGGAATCATCCTGGTTTCCCTTCGAATTTTACACTGAAAATAACAGTCGAACGTAGTTTCATAGAATTTATTTATTTGACTGAAATATTCGAGTATAGGCTGAATGAAAACCAGGATTCGTTTCGCATGCGTGTAAATTTAATGGAGCCCGAGTGAACTTTTTTTTAACGTTTAAATTAATCCCCTTCTTGACTGTAAAACATTTTTACTCTCGGTTTTCAAGTTAAAATAATCGAAGAAATCGATTTCTATTTAGCCTCAAATTAAACATCCTGTGTTCCGGTCATTCAGTTATCTCTGAATTCAATTCAATTTCGACTTTTAATTACGGTAAAAATATACAACGAACATTTGCTTGCTCGGTTTCATTTTACGACAACACATGAAAAAAAAAAATTAAAAAAAAAATAAGCGTGAAAATTTCCGTTCTGATTACGTTTACGATAAAAAATGATTTCCATAACTTTGTGTTTCTTATAAGTTGTTGGGGAGATCTTTTTGACTTTGTGCCTCTCCATTTAAACAGTGCATCCTTCTGATACTGGAATTTTCTGAAATCCTTTCGCATCTAAAACCAGGAAGAAATGCATAAAGAAATGCATTCCATACTGACAAGATGGACGCTGGGATCAAATAGATGCAGGATGAGCAGATTTGGAAAAACACTACGCTTATGTATGTGCAGAAGTTTAAATAAATTGCACAAAAACATTCCACTCACAGATGATATACATTTAGAATATTCATGATTTTACGGGCCTAATTTATAAGCGTCGAGAAAATATCTGAGCAAATAAATAGATAACTCACTCTCTCTCTCTCTCTCTCACACACACACGCACACACACACATATATATATATATATATATATATATATATATATATATATATATATATATATATATATATATATATATATATACATACACATTGGCAGTGTAAATTGGCTAGATTTTAAATTTGGATGGTATAATCATTTATTGTGTCTAATGTCACCAGAAATGTAGCCATACTTTTCAGGTGTGCATTTTTTATTTTTAGGTCAACGAATCGGTAGTCAGTTTATGCATCTGATAATAACTCATTCATATTTATCTGTCTCACTCATTTAAACCATTATTTAACTTCTCTCTTTTAAATTTTATTCCCCACCCTCACCTCAAGGCCTTTCCTGTTCTTTCTTCCGTTACACCTCTCTGTAGAGCTTTCATACATTTCCCTCTCACCATTGTTTCTCACTCCCACAAGTACACTCTCACTGAAATTTTGTTTTTTATATATATTTTTTTGAATTTGTAGGTTTGATGAACTGGATCGTAATTACGATATATATGTGCTTAATTTTTTATTAGGTTTATCCAATTTTCGGATAGGGTATTGAGTATTGGGCTCGAAGTTGTGGATAAACTGCTCGAAGTTCATATTTTGTTATTTTTGTCATTATTAAGAAGCACTGTGTGGTAGTTAGAGTTCCTCTGTATACACCTTTGTATTCAGACATCACATTTTTCCACAACTTCAAGCACAACACTTAACATACTATACGAAAATTGGAAAAATATAATAAAATTTAAGCAGGTCGGTTCTTTTTAATCAAACTTGTTTCGATGAAAGATTGCTATATAATAAACTATATATACATATATATATATATATATATATATATATATATATATATATATATAATATGCAGAAAACAACTGAAAAGTTGAAAATTAAAAAAAAATTAATGTTTTTTTTGTGAAAGTATTTATTTATATATATTTATATATATATATATTTGATATTTCAGATCTGCCCCGATCTTTCATCAGAAATAACTGTATTCTGAAGTTTGTTTATAAGTAGCGTCCGTCGCGAAACGCGGGCGTCACGTGATGTGGAATGCAACTTTGTTTGAATATTTCTAACGTAAATCTAACGATAATAATATTTTAGATGTTGTTTAAAAAGTTTTTTTTTAACTATATCTAAAAAATTTTTTTTTAACTATTGAAATATTTATACAGATTTAAAATTCCCAAGTCTTTGTTTAACCCTAGTTTATGTGTGTTTAATTTTAAAATCAAGTATTTTTCTTTTTTTTCTGCGTGTGTATGTGGAACTGAAATCGGAATCTATCAATAAACATTTACAGTTGTCTAATGAGTGATGAACACTGCAAATATATTTGACTTTTTACTGTATTAATTTGGAATCTACCTGTAAGTAAACTGCAAATATACTTCTAAAGTGTTCCATGCCATGATTAATATTCAAATTATATTAATTTGGTAATTAATACATTAATGCCCACATTAAAATCCAGCATTAATTATAGTTTTCTAACATATACAGTATTAATTATAGGTTTTAAAAAATCTGGTATTAAATTATAAGTTTATAACTAAACGGTATTAATTATAGATTATTATCATTACCAAAACCCCATCCCACCCTTTTTGGGAACCGTGGGGATTAATGGTTAAAATATCATGTTTCTGCCTACAGAAAGGATTAAAATATTTGTTAATTTGGTGCTTTCTTTAATTCTAATGCTGAAAAGCTCCATAAAAGAAAAGCGGGTGCTTATGGCGAGGCACGAAAACGACCTGACAAAAAACGAACCCTTCTGAGCGAACAAAACAAGAAATTCTAAGAGATGCTATATTCATCAAAGGTGTTTGCAAAATTGGACTAACAATATTCCAGGCACAGCAAGTATCAAAAGTATCAAAAGCTTCAATTCGCAACATTTTGGCTAGTAACTGTCAGTACTGGTGCGAGTTAAGCAAAAATCGTGTTTGTCTAAACGCGCTGGAGAAGCCAGATGCCAGTCGGCAGATATGAACCTCAAAGAGCATATTGATGTGCATAATGCGATCTTGACAGACGATAAGTGCCCCAGTTTTGATTATTACAGCTTTTTTTTCTCTATGGTCTTCGACGAGGTTTGGAAGTGGAGGAAATATTCTGAGTTGGCTGTATTAGCAGCGATCTACGTTATATTGCTATTGTTTACGGAATTTGAGAGCAGTCAAGTAATGCTGGAACAACAGCTTCATCCCAAAGCGCCCGATAAATAGAGATGAAAGGAAAAATGTTGATCTTCCAGCAAGATAATGCCAGTTGCCATTTTGCAAAAACAACTGTAACGTAGCTCAGTGATCACATTCCATTTATAATGAAATGACTTGCCTTGTCTCCAGACCCCAATCCCATAGAAAATGTTTGAGGGATGACGGAAAGAGATGTGTACATTGGCCGCGCCCATTATCCCGCTGTTGAGGAGAGCAAAGTGACTATCAGGTCGTTGAAAACGCTGTTCAAGCGAGGTTGGACGTAGGTATCGTCAGGGCCGGATTTAGATGAAGAGTGGGCCTAGGCTATTCCACATTTGAGACCCCTTCAAATCCCTCATTCTCACGAGTAGAGTATTAAATTAAACAATTTGAGTAAAGCCGAGGATAATGACGAGTGTTTAAAATTACTGAAGGCTTATTTAGAGCCTACAATGCGCTTTGATAGTGTGCGTAAGAAAGGCCTGTGACAATGTTAAAAAAATATTATACACCTTGGCTAGAGGCCCTCTAGATTTTGAGGCCCTAGGTTTGAGCTTGCTAAGCCTATAGGCACTGGGTATCGTGAAAAGTCACAATCGCCATAGAGTTTTCTTCTAGTATCGGTAAGAACAAAGATGGAGGACACAGATTCTGTGTCGACATTCGAGCCGTAAGCAAGATCGCCAATCCTTTGGATTATCCGGTATTCAGAGAGCAACAATTCTGTTCGTTCCTGAAGTGATAGTAATTAACCCTTGAATGATTTTTTTAATCATTGTCGTGTCTACGGAGTTTAACAAAGAATTCAATCAAGGATTAATTACTGCCTTTTTAGGGACAGAGAAAGAACTTTACCACAGGGACACTTAGACAAAAATAAGGAAATTTCTATAAACTCCACTGAGAAAGGGGGTGGGATTGTTATCATAAATAGAAATACATACAATGAAACAATTATTACTTAACGATACTAACACATATGACAAAATAGATGAACGGAAAATAATTGATAGAATATCACCTTAGTTTTTTTTTTAATTTTATGGTCTACCTAAAACGCACAAAGTAGACATTCCGATGTAAACGATTATATTCAGAATTGTTACCGTTCCTCACAGATTGGAAAAAGACATAACAAATATTTTAACATCACACATATTACCCCATCTTATATTAAAATAAAGACAACCTGGTCGAAAAACAAATGGGAATAAATATGACAGATGAATTCATGGCCATTTTCGATGTCAGATCCCTTTATACTAACATTCCTGTCAACAAATGCCTGAATTAAAAACAAACTAGGGCAATCAAAAATAAACTTTTCCCTATCAATAGATCAAATCATAATCAAATTGCCGACCCATCACAAACCAATGTTATTTCACTTTTAAAAATCATTTTTATAAACAAAAATTCGGATTACCGATGGGATTGCGTTTTAGTGAAGTTTTAGCTTTTCTGTTCTTAGAATTTCTTTAACAACAGCTACGAACACAGCCATAATGCACTGAATGTATTTGGGAATGAAATATATGCCTACCACTCATCAACTTACATACCATTGGAAATAGCACAACCCAAAATTTTGAAAATGGTAAGCAGATCGGCCGAAAGCGCTCGGATTGATTCATTTGTTTCTTATAACTTATCAACACTTCGCGGTTTTATTTAAAAGTGAAACATATTTTGGATTGTAAGAGTAATTCAACGAATGAATTTAGCATCAATAATTCTCTTGAGAATAAGAATGATCCGTGTCCTACTATTTAACCCATAATTTTGGGGAGGGAATGGATTCATACGTTTCCCAAGGGTACTTGTGGTAAGTGAATAAAACGAATTCAACAAAAATTCTAACTCGGCTCTCCAAGCACCTGAAAGCACTCGTAAGGAATAATCATTTGGACAATTTCTACGCAGATTAAGTCCCAAAAATAAATCTCTTGTTCGCAGACAAGAAAATCACAATAAAAAAATTAACAGAAATTCCATTCCTTGTCAGTCTTTCTTTAAATTAAACTTTAGAAAAGTATTGTTGCCAAAATACACACACACACACACATATGCACACACACACACACACAAAGACAAACACACACACACACACACACACACACACACACACACACACACACACACACATATATATATAATATTAATAGAATTAAGCAACTCATAAAATGAGTCTGCTGTGAATGCACACCGGAAAGAAAAGTTCTCAACGCCATATAAAATGGCAGATCTTTTTTAAATTACGAATTAAATTTCAGGCGTACAGTGTCCGGCCATTATAGTAAGTTTCATACTTTTACGCAATCGTCAGGTGGCCAGCAGCTGTAGCGCAAAAATTGGAACCTGGCAAGACTGGCATGGGAAAAAAAAGGTCGCTGCGTGCACACCATGCACACACCAACCAAACTCATCTGGAGTGGGGGGGGCACCTACCGTCCAAGATCAAATACTGCCGCAAACACACACTTGTACCCCCACCAAAAAACAAAAAACAAACAAATACCTTACCGATGAGACAAAAGTGTTCAATACCACACACAACAATGGGGTCACGATCTATGTTTAGGTGAACTATATACTGAACAAAATTTTGATCGTACAATTTATAGAAAAACACTGGAGAAGAACATGCTTCTGTCTGTGAAACTTAAACAACTAAGATGTATTTTGAACGACCTGGTGTATATCCTATAGAACATATCCTGTGAAAGAAGCTTAAACTTAAAGTTTATCACAGGAATCCCAAAATTCAGGGATCTTGAGGCAATTTAACGAGAGGATAAGATTAGTGCTAATTTCTACAAGGCGCTTATGTCAAATTATTTCAAACGCCTGATAATTAAATAATGGATACATAATGAAATATGAAATGTTGTTTATTTATAATCGTCCAAATCAATACGTTGAAGTTATCAATAGATTTATATGTAGGCAGATATTTCTTTATTGTTTCTTAGACATAGTCGATATTAAATATTTACTACAAGGTTAATAGCAATAATAAAAATCACTATTTTCTTAAAACACACTATGTATCCAATACTTTTCCGTGTCAATGTATTAAGGTTTCAAAAATGAGTACTAGGAACCTTTGTACTTAACTAATATATAATCACACACACGCACACAGACACACGCGCACACACACAGACACACGCACACACACACACACATATGTAAAATGTAGTTTGATAGAACAGATTAATGTGTCTTCATTACTCATACCAGACAAATCAAGATTTTTATCTTTGAGCGAAAAAAGTTGAATAAAAATATTCAAATAACTTTAAAAGGGTCAAAAATATATATATTTTTATTTTACAAAAAAAAAAAAAAAAAAAAAGAAGAAAAATCTGAAGATTGATGGTAGGGTGTCTTCTCTGACTGTCAGAAAGTCTTTGGTACCGGGTGTAGATATTTAAATGGAACATGATGAGGTCGACGACGACGCTGTTAATTTGAAACTTGAAGTGATGTGACGTTCAATCAGATAAGGGCGAAGGGGCGAAGTTGGCGGGAAAAATTTTAGAACTGAGATAAAAGAAAAATTATTCAAAGAGGCGTTCACTTACACTTTTCTTTTCAAAATCTTTTTACTTTTAGAAGATATAAAAGCGGTCTTGACGTTATCGTATATACACGAAATCTATCTATCTATCTATCTATCTATCTATCTATCTATCTATCTATTAGCAGAGTACCCGGTAAAATGAGATTATTTACGAATAGATTGATACTTCTGTTTTGTTGCTTGGTTAACCATACGGTAAATAAAGCCTTGAGCTATTTAAAGTCGAAATCATTATTACTGTATTGCTTTATAGATAAACTAGTAGTATAACCCATCTTCGACCGGGTGTTTCATTACTGGGAAATTTTGCTGTTCAATTGGAGCAGTTTAAGTTTAAAGTCAGCCCACCCGAAATTATATATTAGTAACAACAATTGGGTGCAATTGAGGCACATCATCAAATAGGGGGGTTAACAATTTTAATAGGGGGGGGTCTGAAAAGGGACTTTTTTTGTTCTCAATCTCGCAAGGTTCCGTCATAATAATTATATACGATAATTTTCATTTATAATATATTTTTTTTACAAGCCTAATAATCTTTTGCGTTAAATTTCAACTTTCTAAATTGATTGTACGCTGATTTTTAGAGACATTAATTTTTTTTTCGATTTTTCACCTTCGAGGTTGTAATTTTTTCCAGCCAATTCGAACTCAAAACCGACATTAAAGATTTATCTATCAAACAAAAAAATTCATCGAAATCGGATGAAAACGCTTAAACAACATCCGATCACACACACACAAACACACATACATACACACACATTTTGAGAATTATAGATATAGAATACTGGTTGTGTATATTGTTTTGAAGATAGGTGAATATTGGTCGTTTTTATTTGAGTCTGTTAGCATTTACTTGGTTCAGGAATAGGTAAATATTGGTTCATACCTATTCGTAGACCGGTAAAACGGGTCATTTATATTTGACTTTATAAGGCCTTTTCGATGGATTGCCCCGAAGCAGTCGATGTATTTTAGCCCCCTCCACCGCTAGGGATGTTCTGCTTAGGATCAGAATATTTACTTAGCTAATATGATACTAAGAGAACTAAAGGACCTACCTAGTTTTACTATAGACAGATATAATCTTAAGATCCGTTGATGACACTGTACTGATGGCAGACTCAGAAGAAAAACTGACAAAACTCTTAGACAACGAAGGAAATGATAAATTTTATATTTGTATTAATCCTATATATAATAATTGTCCACACATCATAATTAGTTAGCTCCCCTTGAACGTAACATGCACCGCATGGCACAAAAATTAGCGGTCCTCACTTCACATGTAAAAATATAGCTTTCTGATGGACATAACCAATTTGTCTTCGGAAATAATGAACATTTTGTCTTAAAAACACACCCTGAGGATGACATTCTGTTAATGTCGAAAGTACTCGGAATCAAACGATATGTATCAACACGGTAATTTCCTCTCTTCTTTTAATACCGTTCCAGTAAGATCATCCAAGAATATGAATGGGCCCTGTTGAAAATAAGCAGACAAAACTTGTCTGAACTAACCAACGAAGCTTGTCTCAATATATATATATATATATATATATATATATATATATATATATATATATATATATATATATCAGTACACACAGATAAAGCTCTCATCTACGGACCCCCCATCAACGGACCTCGGATTTCGGATGTAACGGACAAATCTGCAGGCAAAATAAATAAAAATTTGCAGGGAAAAACCTTCCAAATCGTCAGCGATGTATTTCAAAATTAGCGGGTTTAGCGGAACGAGTCGTACTAGTTCTCAAAGTGACCGTTTGGCGGCGGTGGCGGGTCTTTCAATTGTAAACAAAGACAAGTGTACAGTATATAAAGTACATGTAAATTAATTTTATATTTTCATAAAATAATTCATGTCTAACTCTATATTTTAATGATTTAATTTCTGCTAGGGCGTTAGTTACCGTAAGATAGAAAAACGACACATCGTAACAAGATTTAGCGCAGTACCATTTTAAAAAGTTTATTTTACATATGAAGCAACTGCCATTACTATTTCAAACTTAGAATAATCGTACAGGTCCTGACTTTCACTCCTCCCTACAATGTTCCTATATTTGTATGTTTGCTGATTTGTTACAAGAACAGATAAACTCTTATTATCAGTAAATTGAGCTGAATGTGGTCGTTATGCATTCGAAGTTAAGATCTGAATAGCACTTTGGTGTGTTCAGAATATTCAGAAAAATCTGCTGCAATATTTCTAACTGATAAACCTTTGTGCCATTTACGGGCAAATATTTTTCAGTTTGAGAGAATTATCGCACATTTACAAGAAATAAGCTCGTTGATATTTAATGTGATATTTATTCTTCATTTCATTTATTTTAAAACTGCTGAATTAAATTAAGTCATAAATAGAGATACTACTAAAAGAATAAAATACGGATACTAAAACTAAGGCATTTTCTTTTTGGAAACTTCGAATTTAAAATTACATTTTCACCAGGAGGACCAACCCGAAGATACAATCTGCGAATCAAATATATCATATAAGGGCAGACAGATATATAGCTGGGAAGTGATGTAACACATGGCTGAACATGTGACAAAAGAAGTTTCATTCGAATACTTGAAGATGGCTTCCAAAAGCTAAGCAAAGTATTAAGAAACAGGAAAAGTTCATTAGAAGCAAAGAGTAGAGTGCTTAACTGCCATGTAATATCGATCCTCCTATAGGGCAGTGAATGCTGGACAGTTTCTTCACAGATGAAGAGGAGATTTGAATCAGCAGAGATGTAGTTCTCCAGAAAAATACCGAGAAAAAAATATGGACGGAGCATGTGAGCAAGTTTTAAAGAAAATAGGAATGAAAAGGAAACTGATATAAAATTTTGAGAAAGAAAGTTGGAAATTTTGGGATACATAGACAGGAGGCTTCGAGAATTTGACACACACGTGACAAGCAGAACAAAGGAAGACAGCCAGTAAGCTACCTTAAATGCTTATTTAAATGGATGGTAGAAGAGGGAGTGAGGGATGGTAAAAAAGATAATCACTGCTAAAAGCTATAAAGAATAGGAAGTTGTGAAGAGCCATGATTCCCCACTTCCTGAATGATGGCGGCACATAGAAGGAGGACCGTGTATACGAGGCTGGATCAATAAGTGTGCAGTCTGACAAATAGTTTTTGATATAAAGTTGATATGAGATTTTCACTGCATAATGTTCAATCTATGTGATTAACATTCATCACCGAATTAAGTGCAATGACAAGGAAATAATGTGGAAAAATAAATATATATTTTGTAAAATAAATGTTTTATCATTGGGTTGCGAACTTTTTGATATTCACACAAATACACATACGCAATCAAAGGAAACAGTGAGAAGAGAGAGAGAGAGAGAAAGAGAGAGAGAAAGAGAGAGAGAGAGAAAAAAGAGTGAGAGAAAGGCAAATAGAGGGTAGTAAAGATTGAAAGTAAGGAAGACAGGGATAGAAATAAACGGGCTATTAAGTATCTCTGTTCTGGAATTCGAAAGGTCTCCCCCTTGAAAATGTACTTGCAGTTAGATGCATTGGTTTCAGACTATTTTGCCTGAGTCTCAAGTCTGATGTTCTAACCACTTGGCCACACCCACCAAAGGCAGGGACGTGGGTGCAAGGAACAGTGTATTCCAGATTTTGCGACAGAATTTTTCTGCGAGCAATCAGGAACGAAATAGTTTGATGTTTTAAGGAAATGGATGAAGTACTTCGAGCGGAGATAGAATCATTAGAAGTTGATGCCCAAAGCCACAGCCGTTTTCGCATGACAGGGAACGTACATCATTTTTGATGTGAGATGAAAAATTAGCTACCATTTCTCATGTCATTGGGAAGAGGAAGCGATGGATTAACATCAGTAGTTTCGGACGAGTCCCAAATTTAATACTTTCACACATCCGCACCCACCGAGACACACACTTACTCAATACACACACCCATATAAATATAATTAATTTTTTAACGTGAGGTTATTCCTAAACAAAAACTAAAGTATGGGATACTCAATGGTGATCGAACCGGCAACTCGGGGCAATGTTCTACACGTTTGTTAAACCATTCTCATAGGGCGAGGAGTATAATCATGCGCTCGGTTTCTTGTGGTACAAAGCTGCAAGGGTTGGATAACCAGTAGGAATCGAACTCAGTACTAATGATCTGCAGTTTTACGATATGGACAATTTGAATATCACGGGTATAGCTAAACACAATTCGTTTGCTAAATAATAAATACCAAGAAATAATTTTATCGACGTCACTCTCTCTATCTCTCTCTCTCTCTCTCACACACACACACACACACACACACGCGCGCACACACGCACTCTCTCTTTCTCTCTTACACACACCCATATATATTTATATATATATATTCAAAAATTATAATATGAATATGTTATGAAATCACTACATGAATAGCCATTTTCTTTCAACACTTCTGGTGTCTTATCAAGTGATGGTGTTGAATGTAGAATAAAAGGTTTAATCCTTTATTCTACATTCAACACCATCATTTGATAAGTACTCTTTTAAGAATAGTATTTTTTGGTTATTGGAATTTATTCCGTATACACCAATCCTATACTTGGGTATATATATATATATATATATATATATATATATATATATATATATATATATATATATATATATAAGGAATAAAGAATTGAGTATCTCGTCACTTATACCACCTGAGGTTTGTGAGAGAGACGTATCTAGGTAGGTGACCGCATGGAAATTTAAGTCACGATAAGGCAGTAATATCTGAGTATTGTTTTTCTCATATATATATATATATATATATATATATATATATATATATAGGGTGTGATGGGTAAATTTTTGCTATTTTATATTTTTTATTTCGCGCGAGCGCGTTGTTTTTTTTTTATTTTGTCGAATACGTAGTATAATAGGGTCAGTTGGACACCGTCTGTGAGAAAAAAAGCAACTTGGCTCAATACACTTCACCAGAAACGGAATGCTGTACTGCTTGGCATTCGGACCGGATGCTTCAATACGAACATTTCAGTGTTTGCGTGTCGAGCTGAGGGCAGTGCGTAGTATTCGTAAAGAGTTGGATGAGTTTTATGGTGATTACAAACATACGGAATCTCGAAAAACTCACTCTGATAAGAAAAGAACTCCCGAAAAAGTTGTAGCAACAATAAATACACAATGGAGAACAGAGAAAGATACAATCCTTTGATATAGTTACTGATAGTCTCAGCAATTCGGCTCATCAGACATCAAGCGCTTGAGGATAATTTTACTTTATAATCCAATCAACATTATTTTATATATCAAGGGAGATCTAAATTTATCAAATCCCTAATCTGATGACAAATGTATTAACAGATATTTTCCTTTGTGCTTACAATCTGTCTACATTTCACTGCTTTTATTTAATAAATTCATCTGGTCGGAACATGTGGCTCTGTCCAATTTTTCTTTCTTGACATAGTCTGCAGTATACCTCACCTGCATTATTGCTTTGTGCATTTTGAATAAAATGCCATTCTATCAATGGACGTATGATTTGCTTTCTTTAATTCTCCATATATACCGCGATATGGCGGTACTATTTTTATACCTGTCTCTATTTGAAGGATTTTCAATCGTTATATTACTCTTTTTAAAAGTCCTCTCTGAAATCACGATGTAGGTTTTTTTCTGTGTGGCTCTAGAATTTAATTGTGGCCCTGTAAATTATGTTTAGAACTTGGTATTTCCTATGGTGTGCGACAATCATTCGCTCTCTTATGAATTTCCTTTCTTCATTTTTTTTGTTTATTATGTGTTTTCATCAGTATTTAAACGCTGAGCATACAACTAAAACTCATTTTTACTTTGTTTCTATTATATATATAAAAGTAAAACATTACAATATTCTCTCTATATTTCTGAGATGAGGTATTGTAATTATTTACACTAGTTACAATGCTCATCTTTGTTGCCATATTCACGACGTTTCGGCTGTTGTACGCTCCGGCCTTTTTCAGGTGATAGGACTTTCGAATCGAACGATTTATTTCGTCCACCGAGGTAGATTGTTCTAGTTCCAAGTCCCATACCTCTTCCCGGTATCTCAGTATCAGTTGTTTCTCTTTAATTCATCTCTCCAAGTTTTTGTCCACTTCTGCTGTAGCCAGGTATTGAACTCACAACTCTTTGGGTCATGTCACTGGATTACTTCAACCAAAGCTTGTATCCACTGGCGTATGAATTTTGGGGACCTAATGTCTCAGTAACCATTTTTATAAGGTCTATAAGTCCCCAAAATCATACACTGATGTCGTCAAGGACACATCGCCCAGTAGATAAAAGCTTTGGTTGAAGTAAACCAGTGACTTGACTCAATGAATTGTGAGTTCAATATCTGGCCACAACAGAGGTGAACAAAATCTTGTTGAGCTGAGATATCCGGAAGAGTTATGGTGGACGAAATAAAGCGTTCGGTTCGAAATTACAGTCATCTGAAGAAGGTCGGAGCGTACAACAGTTGAAACGTCGTGATTATGGCAACAAATATGAGGATAACATTTCAAACACTGTAAATAGTGTAAATAATTACAAGATTCTGTTGCTGCTTTGTCATTCCTGCAAATAACAAATTTGATATATTTCTTTGTTTCCTAAGTGTGTATGTGTGCGTCAGTTATTGTGTTGTTATGTGTGTGATTGTATGACTATTTTCTTGTGAGTGTATTTATGCGTGCAAGTATATGTGTGTATGAGAGGAAGACAATCATTCAAGTTGGGACGGCCTTTCTGAAAATCGGCTTTTAAAATCATAATTTTTACCTCTCGTAGCGGGACGATATATTTAATAATTTTTAGTTACGAAGCAGGCGCCGTTTTTGCGTTTTTCTGTATGTATGTTTATATATATATATATATATATATATATTTTCAAAGTGAACATTGAAGTCAACACTCAGAGGCGGCATACTGTTTCATGCTAGACGCAATCATCAGGCCACCTCTGAGTGTTGACTTCAATGTTCACTTTTATATTTACATACGCTCTATGCATGATATTGAGCACTTTATTCCATTAATATAGTACACCTTAAAACTATATTTCATCATATGTATATATATATATATATATATATATATATATATATGCATAAATACATATATATATACATATATATATATATATATATAAATACATATATATACATACATATATATATATATATATATATATGTATATATATATATATATATATGTATGTATGTATGTATGTATTTATGCGTGTCAGACATTTTCTGTCAAAGAAGGATCTATATTTTCCTTTGCAGGCAAAAATAGAGCTCCATTGTTCTCCGAGATGAACCCACAAGTTATTTTTAACGGTTAACACAAACAGCTACAATATTTAGCAAATCCTTACACATATCCCTTTTCTTTCTCTTTATATATATATATATATATATATATATATATATAAAACTTGTTTGAAACTCACACATTTTTTTATATGTAAACTGAAGTGTTAAAAACTTAGAAACTGGAAGTTTTTAACCTGTTCCACTTGTAGAGAAGAACTTAGTCGACTATTTATCGCTGTGACAATATAGTCTTGGTAACCATGGCACATTGTCAGAATTTAATAAGATTAATGGGGTCCTAAAATAAGTCATTCTATCAGCGTGGTAATGACTGCCCTAGGTTCTCTCAAGCAAGAATATGTGAAATCTGGACAGATATCAAGAAGACGTGAAAACTAGAGACGCTTGCAGATGATACATGAATGGGACTGCTTGTAAATAAGAAGTATGTTAAAGGGAACGTTGGATGAAATCATATACAAATTTAATATTTTTGTTGCTTAACCAATCAGTCACCGCACTATATAGTGTATACACTGCATTCCATAGCGTTTCGTCGTTATCGATGATCAAGATTGCCATTATTAACCCCACGGCATATGTTACTGCGTCTCGCCTGGGCTAGAGAACAGCACCATTTGCTCTCGGATGGCTAGCACCTGGTCAAATGAGTTGTTTGCATCTCTTTTCTGCTGACAAGTGATAAAAAGCATATGTGGATAAATCCGGCCTCTCAGTAAGGTGTCGTGAAACTTGTGTCTATGGAAGGAACTCATAGAAGAGGACTCCTTTCAATATACACCTGTCCTGGGTATGACGATAAACTACGTCCGCGTCCTGGGTATGACGATAAACTACATCCGCGTCCTGGGTAAAACGATAAACTACATCCAACAGCAAGGCCTCTGATGAGGTTTTGAGGAGCGTGGAAACCCCTCTTAATTGCTGGTGTTCCCAGGTCCACCCTGACCAGGATGCTAGCACCTGTTAGGGTTCCACCTATGGGTAAATAGTTAACCCCCAAACTTGTGTCAAAACACTATGAAAGTGTTAAAATAGGTTTTAATACCAGAAATACTTTGTAAAAAAATTATTACCAACTATACATTTTGAAAAACAAATATTACCAGCGAAGGAAAATTATTACCAGAAATAGATTAGAAAAAATATTAGCAACAATGCAAATTTTGTCGGCATTAAATAACCCATTGAGATTGATATGCCGTAAAACAAACCAAACCAGACCAAATCAATATACACAGTATTACCTTTCAACAGTCCTACAGTTCTACAATTGTGGCACTATTTAGCTTGTCGGTAATCTGTTACATTTCAAATTGTAAAATTTCTTATTTTTATCTCCCGTCACAATTCGTTTTTAAAAAGGAAACTTTTTGTTGCTTTTAAGTTGCGAATCGTAAATCGAAAGCGAGAACATTAGATTTATAGGGACTCGGAAAGTATCAAATGTTTATTATAAACATTTCAAACATAATGAGACTACTTAGTGCAATGGCGACTCAGTCTTCTTCCTTTCAGATTTCACATATCCCAGCACCGATTCGAATTTTCAAAATTATTTTCAAAGTCCTATTTCGTGATTATCATTATCTACTTTATCGTGCTATCCTTAATCTTGTCGATGGTGCGAAATCTCCCCACTTTCAATGACGGTTTTAGATTTGTAAAAAGTAAAATTTGCAGGTAGACAAATAAGAGTGATGGACAGGACGTGGAGAATGGGCGGGGCTCATTGTCACAATACATACAACAGTCACACATATTCATAAGATCAATGAATGGCGTCGTGTTACCGACTAAGGAGCTCTACTGGAGGATGTCTGTTAACGCTTGCATAGTCATTTTTCATCCGAGTGTTCGCCAAGTTAAATTAACGCTGATCTTTTTCCATCTTCAATGTCATTATCAATTAAAAATAAATTTTGACAATCTTCTTTGTAAAAATGCACACCGATATGAAATCTGTAGCAATGGAGTCAAAAGCGATCCTTCTGAATGTCATCTTAATGTCATCTAATGACAAAAACACAAGCAGCTACCCAATTTCTTTCTTTCTTTCTTTCTTTCTTTCTTTCTTTCTTTCTTTCTTTCTTTCTCCTTATATTATTGTTAATTTGATAATTTATGTAACCAAAGTGAATTTATCCAGCTATCAATTCTGCTAATTAGTGAAGGTAATTTATTGAGGGTTCTGCTAATTATGTTTGTTTTTGAAAATGTTCTCCAAATACAGTTCGATTATGTGGAGACACATCCATACACATATACCTATCTCTGTATATAGCTCTATAAATACCTGTACACGTGCATATGTGTGTATGTGTGTGTGTGTGTGTGTGTGTGTGTGTGTGTGTGTGTGTAAAGTGCGCCAGGTATTTGAGATCACATTTTTAGCAGGACTAAAACGACATAATGTTACTCGGCATGAGGCAAATTTCTCAGTTCTCTTCCAGACGTATCGAGAGCATTATGGTGACGAGCTTCCAATCGGAGGCAGACATTGAAAAGGCACACATCGCACCCGTTGTACAAGCCCTCAAGCACACATAAGCCAGATTCTTGAAAGTGGCCAGGTGAACAAAACCAACGACAGGTCTGGACCCATCTAGGGACTCAAGGTAAGGCACACAAAGTTCACGTCGTTGGTGATGACTCGTGAGCAACAAGAACCATATCATGCTACCCGACTTCTTGCAGCAACCCAGGGTCAATGTTGCCTTCATAGTGAAGGGGTGACTGTACGTGTTCCTATGGCGCAATTAATCGATGTGTACACACATACACACACTCACGCGCTCTCTCTCTCTCTCTCTCTCTCTCACACACACACACACACACACACATATATATATATATATATATATATATATATATATATATATATATATATATATATATATGTACGAAATTATTGAATATGACCGACAAAGTATATTTTGCATATTTTTAAGAGTTCATGTCTATGCAAAAATTGTCTATAAATTGTAACGTTGGTTTTAGCGCTTTTTACCGTTCTCTGCTCATCCTCAAGAAGAAAACATTGGTGTTATTTAGCAGAAGATGAGATGATATAATATTAGCATTTCTGTTAAATGTTTTACATTAGTAAACGCCATTGGAAAAATCAAGGGAAGACAATGGATAATGCCGGTATCTTCATCATATGAGACGAGTGTAACGGCTATTGGCGCGGAATGGTGCCAAGTTCAAATTCTAGCCTCGTCTCCAGCGTTCGCTATTCGTATAAATGACCTTGGAAATAGCATGAATCCATCTCTTCTGCCTCCAGTTATGGGCTAAATATCTGGGTAGACTGGGTGCTGTAGCCTTGGGTGGATATCACTCTAAAAGAAGGAAAACTCTAAATTCCAAACAGTGAAGTCAACGGGAAACCATTTTAATATGCAAATAATAAACAAAAGGAATATGCGGAGAGTCATGATTGCCTAAGTTCAGAAGGGAGATGGCATCTAAAAAGTATTTATCATTGTAATCTGAATTTTGAAAAAATCTTCTGTTACATTAAAAAAATGTTGACAATATTCAAACGCCTGTTTCTTAAACTAAAAGATGTCACTTAATTCCGTAGTTTCACCAGTGAATGTGTCCTTTAAACTTAAACAGGGAGGCAAACACTTAATTGCATTGTTTGTTTTTTTTTAACTTTCGGTGCATTTCTTTTTTAACTCTCGGTGCATTTTGTGCTTTAAACATATAAATTCTCCCTTTAAACAAGCAATCTCTGCGCTTGAAGTTTTTTAAAGTGAGGAAATGTCTTACACGGGACCACTCCTACTCTTTGAAAACGATAACATTTACACAAAAAGAAAAAAACATTCTACTTCATAGGATGCATATGAATTCACAGCCTTGATATAAGCGTGTCTTCTCCTGGATGGATGACTAAACAAAGACTAGGTATCCACACCCCACACTATATATATATATATATATATATATATATATATATATATATATATATATAAGAGACGATTCTAACTCAAGAAATTTAGTATACATCCTATTTAGGATATCAATTTCAGTAGAAGAATTTAAACGTATAATTACAAACTTACCTCAATACAACAGAAGAAATAATGTGCGTGCACGCACCGGTGATTACAACAGGCGATTATATGACTATTAACATGGTTATTTCCCTTTATATGTTGAATTTTTCAAAATAAAGCGACCACCTCAGGGCTTGGCCAGTTGAATATTTATCTGACCTATTTTTTTACCCCCTTCTCTTACATTAAACAGACGACAATTTGTACAAATGATTTTAAATTGTTTATTCCAGTATTATGCATATATTGACTATCTTATATGACCCATAATTTATTCACATTTAATTAATAAATAAAAGTATAGTGATCGGTTATAAGAGTAATTATTGCGTCCCAGTTTGTTCATTTGAATGAACCCGACTAATGAACTTGATTTGGTCTTATTAAATTCGATTCTTATAACATTGATGTAAAGCACAAATCTATGTAAAGATTTTAAGTTATGAAATTATAACACATATATAACCTTGAAAAATAGGAGCCCTTCGACGTGATGTAATGGTTAGCAAGCTTGTCTCGTTAGATCACTTACAACTGTGTAATGATTTAGATAATCACAGGGTACCCCATAGTTTCGGCCACAACTAAGCTACGCATAGTGAATCACTATACACCTTGAAAAATAGTGAAGTAAAGCTATCAAAAAAACTTGAAAGTTTATGCTGAATAATTTGGGCTGAAATTTATCAGACTGACTCATATTTTAAGAAGGAAAACTTGTTTATTAGTTTCACTGGGTTGAAGACTTTATCGAAATCTTCATATCTGCTCAGTTTCGTATCCAAACATAAACAAAGCAGTATGAGAGGAATTTCGCTTATTATTATTATTATTATAAAAAATTATTTAAAAATGAAATTTATCAAATATTAAGAGTTTATTAAAATATTAAGAGAAATATTAAGTCACTATATATCAACTATTTTAAAAATAAAATTATTTTAAAAATATTTTTATAAACGATATAATAATAATATATTAATTATTATTATTATTATTATTATTATTATTATTATTATTATTATTATTATTATTATTATATTAATTAGTGTTATTAAGTTATCTTTTGATTAAAATAGGGGCACTTCAATGTTGTGTAATAGTTAGCAAGCTTGTCTCGCAAGTAGTTTGGCTGTGTAGCGATTTCGATCTTCACTGGGTGCCCCTGCTTTCGGCTTTGTGCCACAGCTAAGCTACGCTGAATAATTGATTATATATTTTGAAAAATATTAAAGTAAAACTATAAAAAATGTGAAAGTTTATTCTGAATAATTTGGGCAAAATCTTTAAATAGATTTCTCGAATATTCAGGCTGACAGACGAAAATAAATATACCGTTTAATAAATAAAAGGAGCGTCTATTCAAATACGATCTTCTACTGAAAGTATCTTTTAAAGTGATAACATCATTTCGAATTAATAAATAAAAATCCATAAATTGCTCTCTTTCTATATATATAGTGGCATAAGGGCGAAAGTATGGGGCGCCTAGTGAGAATCGAACTCACTATTCAGTCGTAACTTTCAGCGAGACAAGCTTGCTAACCATTACCCCACACTGAATGCCTCTCTCTCTCTATATATATATGTGAGTGTGTGTGTATGTATATACATGCATATAGATAGATAATTGAATAAATTCAGTGAATATTATTGAAAAAGTAGCCTTGACGAAACATCAATAAGTTGACAGAACAATAGTAAAATACAAATCGCAAATAATATTTTGAACCCGCAACTAAAAGTTTCACATTAAGAAGTGATCGTCAGGCATCTGAGTTAAGAAATCAGGTCCGTCTATTCTCTAAATACTCACGCCGCACACATTGCATTCCAAAGAAATATATTTCTGTGATAGCATTTAGAGGAGCCCACGTCTGATCTTTTGTTTAATAATTGGCTCTGATCATCGACATCTGCTGTTTAACTTATCTTCCATGCACAAACTGCATCTTTTTTACCCGCTCCGTGCAAGAAAATTGTTTTTCACAAATTTTACCTCGCCTCATTTCGTCGACATTTAGCTTTCTCTTCCGATATGCCGTATTTGTCGGTTTATAAAATGACTCGAAAAATTGCAATTTTTCGAGTCATTTTATGTAAAAAAATGAAGCCTTCCTTCGGCTAATTTTAACTCAATTTATTGTAAACTTCGTCTATAATTTCATTTTTATTGTTTACCTAATCCGACTCCTTTTCAGTAGAATTTACGCTTCCTAGTTATGTGAAAATTCGCATAGCTAAAGTCTGGGCTGCTTTGAATAAAATGGATGTAATCTGGAAATCTGATCTAACAGATAACCTCAGCTGAAGATACTTTTGAGCCACTATATAGGTGATACCTGGACATTGACTACCACCCTACAGTCTAAGCTTGATGACACCTACACACAGATGCTGAGAGCTATACTTAACATCTCCCGGAGAGAACATCCAACTAAATCACAGCTGTATGAACCCATCCCTGACATTTCTACAATCTTGCGCGAATGCAGAATGCGCTTTCCAGGACACTGCTGGCAAGAAAAACAGGAACTTGGGAATGATTTACTGCTTTGAACACGTAGCCTTGGAGCAAGACGGTTTGATCGCTCTAACCACCTGCATTGACCACCTATGTTATGGCACAGAAAGCCTTCATAATGACCTTCCGATCTTGATGCAAGACTGTGATGATTGGTGTGATAGACTCATGAAATTCCAAACTAGCTCGACGGAATAAAAATAACCCGACTCCGTATTATTATTACTATTATTACTATTTCATTTGATTTCTGTTGTATACACATTTCCTTCCGGGTCCCAACTCGAGACCTAAGTTCAGAAATGGCTTCATGACATTTTCCACTGATCTTTTTTGTAAAACAAGAAAACAAAAAAGCCTAATATCGCAGACATTTTACATAGACAAAGCTCTTCGTTATGTGCGAGCCGTAGTTATGAGTACAATTTTGTATTCCTTTAAGGCTACCAGGAGTCTATCGGAACCGTTTTTACAACCATCTGAGGGCTCCAACTACAATTGAAATTATTGATAATCTCATGTGCCACATTTTTTCTTTTAGATTTCCACTTCAAAATCCTTGTATTTTGATAGATTTTTCAAGATCTTCAAAGATACATTACAATCTGTAGGGACGGCCATGTCAATAAAAATGCACCTTCTGTTTTTGTGGTCTTTGATCACGATGTCTGGGTTGATTAGCTTTGATTGTTCTGTCTGCGTGTCTTCTTGTAAAGTCCCATAAAATTGTTACAGGTCCTATCTATGTAACCGGGTCTAGGTAATGTTCATGCCAGTTTCATGCAGGTTTCTTCTCGTAAAGTTGCATATTCTTCAGTGCCGATATTGACTCACCCTCTCATGCTGGGTTTTATATTCAGTGGACGCTATCACCATGCAGCCTAATACAAGATGGTCACTAGTTTCTGTATATTTATCACAGGATCTGCATTTCGGGTTAACACAATTTTTCAGTATGTGTGCTTGGTAATTTCTAGTTATATAAAACATTCTTCTTATTATTATTTTCTTCTTCTAGTTAATAAAATCCTAAGACGTGGGGTAAGGCGAGGTAGTAAATATATGCATTCTTAGAAAAAATTAATGAGAAAGTGGAATTTTTTTAATGTTTTGATGTAATTACATGAAGGGGAGCGGACGCTGAAATTTTAAACTTTTAAATTTAATATATTTTAAATATATATCTGGATATATAGTCTAGCTAAATTAATTTAGTTTTTAGATTATATACCCAAACATACATGTAAAACAAATTATTATTATTCTCGGTACTGTAAAAAGAATTGTGGTAACAAAATGCCGGTGACAGGGTTTTTTTTTATTGCAATCATGTAGGATAATTTCGCTGTTGTGATTTCTTGCTTTATATTCACCTGTACAGCTAGCTTGTTTTTTTTATATACAGCAATATTTTTGCTATAGATAAATTGCTTTTGTAATTTACTGATAGCTTGCTTTAATCATTTATTTAAGTACATTAAAACTCTTTTCCTGAATATGTCCTACTGAAATGCAGGAGTGTCTTTTATGGCTTAAGAGACGGCATACTTTGATAATGTCATAAAGTTTTCGTATCGCCTCTTAAAGGATGTCTTATTTGAAAATCTTAGCTCCCAAGGCCTCTCAGTAGCTCCAATGTCTATCATAGGTCCGTTATTCTCTTTTATGTGTGTTCAGAACGCAACATTATTCCCGAAACAATCACTCAGCAAAGGACAACTTATTCTTGTCCTTCAGTTACAAGAGAAGGCGGTTAGAATTATCATTAGGATTAGCATTTTTGGTTGTGTTTCTTCACTAACTGAAGCCTGTTTTCTATGCCTCAATAACTGACTTTAAGAAAGTTTCTGTTGAATAATTTGTGCAGTCTACGGTATTTAGGAAAGTACTTATCAATTACACTGATAAGCATCATGTGCAATTGCATCGTTACAGCCTCGTTAAACGGGAGAGGTGCGGAGGTGGAACTTAAGCCAGAAGCAGTTACTACATCTGGGGGCTTCATTCTTGTTCTGTCTTGCCATTAATTCAATATGTATCCAGATCAACAGTTATATATATATATATATATATATATATATATATATATATATATATATATATATATATATATATATATAAAATATAAATATATATATATATATGTAAAATATAAAAATGTCAAACACTAATATTCCATGGTTATAATTTATTACATTGGAATCGTAATCACGATCGAATTTATCAGACCTACAAATATATATACATATATATATATATATATATATATATATATATATATATATATATATATATATATATATATGCGTGTGTATGTGTGTGTGCAATAAGAAAGATTTTTACCTTTAAAAAATTTGTCGACTAGTGTGTAACTGATGGATATGCTTTTAAGGAAATTACATTTTGTAAATAAATTGCTCAATATTAAAAGAAGGAAAAAATAATAGAAAATTGATACTAAATTACTAAATACATAAAATAGTTCAGAGTTTTATGTCCTGACTCCGAGTTTCGCAGAAGTAAATCCGCTCTTCAGGTGCATAATAAATCCGGAAGTGCGGATTTACTTCTGCGAGAGTCAGAGTCGGGAGATAAGTCTTTTCACTTTTTTTTTTGTTTATTTCCTCCATGATGGCTTCCCACTGGTTGAACGAAGACGCCAAGCAAACAGACCGCAGCGGAAGGAGGTGGTTTTCCCCCAACCCCTGAAAGCTCGATGGTACCCGATGTGACACACACACACACACACACACATATATATTCGAAACTATTTATCTCATTCGGTTCATTTCTATCTATCTTAATGTTAGATAATATTACATTATATGCATCTGTATCTGTCTATCAAGGACACATGGCACAGTGGATAAAGGCGTTGGTTAGATCCAGTGACAGATCCAAAGAGTGTGAGTTCAATACCCAGTTAAGGCAGTGGAGAACTTTCAGAGGGAAAAATTAGCAGGAGATAACTGATAACTCACATCCATTAAACATGGCACGTGGAACTAGAACAGTCTACCCCATTGAGCGAAATCAAGGGTTCAGTTCGACATTCCAACCACCTGAAGAAGGCCGGAGCGTACAACGGCCGAAACGTTGTAATAAACATGGCGACAAAGATGAGGACAATAGTCCGAATAATGTAAATAATGTTATATGCATCTGTCTTCATATCTATATTCGTCCATTAATTTATATTTATGTAATAGAAAAATGAATTATACATGTAACCAAATATTATCAAACTGCGGTAGACAGAAAGATTTTAGCTTATTGAAATAGATAGATAGATAGATAGATAGATAGATAGATAGATAGATAGATAGATATTAACAAGCTGAAATATATAAGAAAATATAGATGTGAAGAGTAAGATATATAGATATTTCGATAGATAGAGATGGACATACGTTGCTATAAACAGACTGAGACGGATAGCTGAGTTCTGGGGGAATGCCAGATTTTTTTTGTCGAACAAGTTTACTTAATTAGGTTGGCGTGTATTTTACATTTCAGCTAATTAGGAACAGAATTTCTTTGTCGGCTGCAATAAAAAAGAATAGGCTATGTGAAAACGTATCTTCCTTTAACAATTCCTTCCTTTTTCTTTCGTTTCTTCTTGCCTACTCGTTTCAAACCTCGCCTTTTGACACGGTTTCCACGTTTTCTCTGTTGTTATTCCTCACATTTTTCTTTTTTTTCATTTTTTCTTTGAATTTTTAGCATTATTTCTATTTTTATTTCTTAAAATTGTTTCTGTTATTTTTCAATCGCCTTATCCACTGAAGGTTTTCATTTTAATTTTTGTTTGCCTTTTTTTTTCTTCACCTTTTTATATCTATGATTCTTGTTGCAATCTTTCCAATCTTGCATATCTATCTATCTATCTATCTATCTATCTATCTATCTATCTATCTATCTATCTATCTATCGATCTAATTTAAAGTTATGCATTGCAGACAATATAAACGAAAATAAAGCTGATATAAGTTTAAAGAATTAAAGAAAATAAAAATAAAAACGCAGAATCGTTATCTTCTAAAATTCTACCATGAACTAAATGTACGTGTAAGTTCTATGGTAACAGTTTCTTCTCTCGCACTTCTCAATCGTGGAACTCACTACCAGCTTCTTTCTTTCCAGTCAAGTTTGATCTCCAAAAATTTAAATGCAATGTCAATCGTTATCTTCTGTCTTTTTGATTCCTGTTCTTTTATTGCTCTCGCTCCTTAATAATATTTTTTTATTCTTATATTCTTTCACACTCTTTAACCCCCTGCGTCTTAGTGGCTTTATTGCCTTGCTTAGAGTGAAATGATAAAAAAAATGTTGCTTCTAAGCCAAAACCTTAATGTCCAATCCCGTAATTATTTTGAAAATCTTTCCTGAAATGAAGAAATAGCATAAAAATTATACCCAGCAGATTCCAAAAACTGAAATAAAATCTAAACTTGGGGAAAGTCGAAAAATTATATAATTCTCCATTTTCATTCGTTCCTTAGTTAACACGTACGTTACTCCCTCCCAATACTTCATCAATAATGGACTCTTCTGAGGAAAGACGGAAAAGGTATATCAGAAACGCTGTTTGGTTTCATTCAGAGAAAGAAAGAGTGAAACAGAAAAAGTGATAATACAATCATGTGTTTAACGTTCTGCTTCAGTGAAATGAAAAACCTCGTCAGTTTCAAACTCTTTTTTAAATAATAATTTGCATTCATACATATGATTGTTATTGCAATATTTCGTTAAATTTATGGAAATTTCAAATATTTCAAAATATAATAGGGGAATTTCCACAGGTATTTAATTGTCGTGGAACAAGAAAAGATCTTATTCGTTCATTAACTTAAGAACTATGATACATTAGAAAATTAAAATTGTTAAACTGTAAAATTTTTATGCGGACTACTAGTTGTGCTAAAAACAACAATGGTGGTGATAATAAAGCGAATGATTATAGGATAATGAAAAGGCTTCTCGGAATTCAGATAACACAGCAAGAAAGCCGCAATGTATATCGGTCAAAATATTGATCTAAAAACAAAAAAGATTGTAACAGTCCAATATATATATGGTATGGTGGAAATATTTAATCCCGTGGTTTGAGATGACTCAAGATGGCCGAAGAACATACCGCTTTAAAATTGTGTTAAAAATAACAGAGCTAAAGATAATAGATCTAACGATGTGTGGACCAATGAAAAGACTTAATTCAAACGTTAAGATTCTACAGAATCATTTCTCAATAAAATAATGAAGCCGATTTTAAGTCCGCATATAAAACTGGTTTCAAGTGAATGAAGCCTGTAGGTCTTAGGAAAGACATTCCTTTTTCGATTGTCGCTACAGGATCACAAATAAGAAACTGTACCAAATAACAGAAATATTATTTGAGAAATGATAAAACATGTAATTCGAAGAAAAATAAAGTAAGATAATCAAGATGTTGATGTTCCGCATTACACTGAACAAAAAGTTAGGAAGGAAACTCCCCACCTCAATATTTCAAAGATCAATAACAGTGAACTTGAGAAACTTATTTTACTGAAAAATTGTATAATTGAAAGACGATTCCATATAAGGAAATGGCTAATATTACCATTATCATTACCATAATTTTAGAGTACTGATTGTCGTACTGTGGTTAGCTTACATGCATGACAAGCCATTGATGTATAAGGTAAAATGGGTCAGGCCAGAATAGCAGAGATTCCAGTAATGATCTAACTCATTAATAATGGCTTACGAAACTGGCTTGTTCATCGTTGCCCCAACGCTGGCTCCATTGGTTTATTTTAGCAGAATCAGACACAGGGTCATAATTGTAGGACACAAAGAGAAAATATTGCGTGGTGAAAAAAAGTGGTTTGAAATGGAAAGAGTGAAAAACGTAAAAGAGAGAAATGAGAGGAAGGGAGAAAGTGGAAGAGAGAAATATGATCGAGGAGAGAAAGATATTATGTGTAAAAGGAAGCGAAAATGACTGAAAGGAAGGAGAGAGAGAGAGAGAGAGAGAGAGAGAGAGAGAGAGAGAGAGAGAGAGAGAGAAGTGTACAACAAATACGGAAATGAAGTTAGAGAGCAAGAGTGAGAGACAGAAAGTGTGCCGTGTGCCTGAGAGACTGAGAGGAAACGTAAAAAAAAACGTGGAAACGAGTAAAATGAGGGATAAATTGCTATTGAGTTGGTGCATAATTATCAGGCGTTTTTTAAACGATATTTATTATGAAAAAAGAAACATAATTCAACAATAACATTTTTAAATGATTATTCTGGTGCGTATGATTTTCGACATTCATTGTTATAACCTATAAATCAAATAATAATTTTATTAAAAAAGTAAACAAAAGAGCACTTTTTATTAACAAATAACTCACCTACAAAAATGCCTGATAATTATGCACCAACCCACGAGCTAGCTAGCTAGCTAGCTATCTGTCCCGTTATGCTTTTCAGTGAAAACAGGGATAGATGAGAAAATGGATAAAACAGAAATGAGGAAAAGGAGAGAGAGAGAGAGAGGTAGAGAGAGAGAGAGGTAGAGAAGAAAGGAAGACAGAAATGCTCGTTTAAGTAATAAAGAACTAATTAAATAAAATACAAAAGAGAGGAGGAAACTAAGCTAGTTTGAGAAGGAGAGAATCCGAAATGAAAGTAGAAAAGGGAGATCAATCGGAGAAGAAAGAACGCGAAAAGAAAGTAAAAAAGAAAGTAGAGAAAAAGTAAAAAACAAAACAAAAAAAAAAACGACAAAGACAGCGAAAAAGTTGAAAGTGTAATCTGAGAAAATTATAGGGAAGAAAGCGAAATAAAGAAAGGAGAAATCAAAAGATAGAAAAAGAGAGACAGAAGAAAAAAAAAGCGAGAGAAAGACTAAATGCGTCAAGATGCGTTTACACAAACCCCACCACCGAAATATGCCATTGAATAATGAGAAGAAAAAAAAAACAGAGTCGTGATAATGAGTCGAGGAACCTAATGGGAGGAACCCTTTGTCACAGCGGGAAAATCACATAATTGGCAAGATGGGAGAGCCATGGCCCGCGAGATGCAGTCAAACAACTGAACATTCATACCTGCGTATCCACGTAAGAGTCGAGTACGCATGCGCATGACTTGGGAAAAGCACCATAATTAGTTCAATATATATAAAATGTCCGCCTGCGAAAAGAATTGTCACTTTAATAAGGCACGTTCATAACATCACTGTCTAACAAGCCAATATATCATTTTGTGCATCTCCTTTCTCACTAATTTTCACACTAAGAAACACACACACAGGAAGACACACATACACGCCGCCCCTCCACACACAGACATTCGTCGATAAATCAATCTCTGTCTTTGTATTTAACATGTCTTTAACCTAGTTCACATCTATCTATCTATCTATCTATCTATCTATCTATCTATCTATCTATCTATCTATCTATCTATCTCATTCTTCACGTATCAATCTATCTATCTATCTATTTATCTCATTCTTCACGTATCTATCTATCTATCTATCTATCTATCTATCTATCTATCTATCTCATTCTTCACGTATCTATCTATCTATCTCATTCTTCACGTATCTATCTATCTATCTATCTATCTATCTATCTCATTCTTCACGTATCAATCTATCTATCTATCTATCTCATTCTTCACGTATCAATCTATCTATCTATCTATCTATCTATCTATCTATCTATTTATCTCATTCTTCACGTATCAATCTATCTATCTATCTATCTATCTATCTATCTATCTATCTCATTCTTCACGTATCTATCTATCTCATTCTTCACGTATCTATCTATCTATCTATCTCATTCTTCACGTATCAATCTATCTATCTATCTATCTATCTATCTCATTCTTCACGTATCAATCTATCTATCTATCTATCTATCTATCTATCTCATTCTTCACGTATCAATCTATCTATCTATCTATCTATCTATCTATCTATCTATCTCATTCTTCACGTATCTATCTATCTATCTATCTATCTATCTATCTATCTATCTATCTATCTATCTATCTATCTCATTCTTCACGTATCTATCTATCTATCTATCTATCTATCTATCTATCTATCTATCTATCTATCTATCTATCTGTTCATATGTATCTCGGTCTTTTCGCATGTATTTATGTATGTATGTATGCATGTATGTATCAAAAGCAGCATTTGGTCTAACGATAAGCCTCACAAAAACCAAGGTAATGTTTACTCCTGCCCCCGGAGAGACATATATGGAGCCCAACATCTTTTTTCATGGAATAAGGTTAGGGGGTAGTTGAGAAGTTTGTTTACTTTGGCAGCACAATTACAAAAGATGGCTCACTGGATGTCGAAATATATCTACGCATCCAGAAGTCCTCTGCGGTCTTCGGAAAGCTGGAAAGGAGAGTATGGGCAGCTTGTGACATTACCAACCATACCAAGGTATGTGTGTAGAGAGCTTTCATTCTGACAGTTCTTCTATACGCCTCCGAAACTTGGACACTACTCAACAAACATAAAAATACTTGAGCGTTTCCAGCAGAAATGCCTGAGACGCGTATTGAATGTCAAATGAGAAAGGAGAACTCCTTATACTGATGTCCTAATCAGAGCCACCTGTCCTAGCATAGAGACTCTTGTAATATCTTCCCAAATGCGATGGACAGGACACATAATTCGAATGAAGGATAGCAGACTCCCACAACAATTATTTTATGGTGTGCTGAATATCGGAAAGCGTTCTCAGCACAAACCAAGGAAAAGATACAAGGACTTTATCAAGGAACAACCTAAAAAGTTGGCATTTGAGTTCAACAATTGGGTAGAGATGGCTCTAGATAGAACTGGATGTAGAGGTCAAATAAGAGATGGGTGTTAAGAAACGGCTGAAGCAGCGACTACGAATAGGTGATAACCATGGACTCGACAAGGGTATCAATGGCTGGAAACGTGATCTCTGTCAGCGCATACTTATTTCAAAGGCTGGCCGGGTGAATCATGTGAAGTCACATAAAGAGAAAATCACCCTTGACATTTCACAGACACAGAGTGACACAGTCTGCACACTGTGTGACAAGGTATGCTCCAGACTGAAAAGGCACACGGTGGTGCAGAAGAATCAGGCACAGCAGTGTGAATCCATCAAGGTTGTGGCAAGCACATCGTTCGTTTGTCACTTGTGTAACAAGTCATGCAAGTCCGCAACCGGTCTGGCAAGTCACCTTCGGGTTCATGCACGAGAGAGGTTCGAGGTGCGGAGCGAACGTGATTAGGCGGCCGTCATCTGTGAAGATGCAGCGGATCATCATCGTGTATGCATGCTTCTATCTATCTATCTATCTATCTATCTATCTATCTATCTATCTATCTATCTATCTATCTTATCTATCTATCTATCTATCTTATCTATCTATCTATCTATCTATCTATCTATCTATCTATCTATCTTATCTATCTATCTATCTATCTATCTATCTATCTATCTATCTGTGGCCGAGTGGTTAGAACGTTCGCTTTCTGACCATGGTTGATTTGTCAGGAAGTAGACGTCCTGATGTTATCGGTCTGGAGGGGGGGGGACGATCTCAGCGTGGGGCACCTTTGAAAAGTGCCTGAAAACCATACCACGGGTTGACCCAAGCCTTGTGAGTGAATTTGAGTAGACTGAAAACTTGGGACCGACGATAGCTGTGCTAGCACGAAGTAAGAAGTTATCGTGATCGAGCGTTGAGTGTGCTGGCGTTGTTCAGATTGTTGATCATTCTAGATAACACGCTCTGAAACTGTAACTAAGGTCTGCTCAGCATATTTGCAGATTGGCTATGTGGGTGTTGAACAAACACAAATGTGCGTGAGCGATAGTCTGCAATAGGGATTGGCTAGCCACCCCAGTAGACGGGTATCCTCGAATATGAGTGGCCAGCTATTGTTATCTATCTTTCTATATACAGACTTTCTATTGACTCTGGCGGTTGCGGCTAGTTTTCGAGCCTAAAAGGAAGGACCTGAAATGTTGATGTGGCTTTTGCACTGATCCAATTGACGCAATATAATCTTCCCGATGCTGACGAATCAGAAAAATTATGTTTCGCTAATTGTATAGGATAATATGATATAAAAATTTGTATATATCAGAACAATGTTGGGTAATAAATACAAACTAAAAAAATATATTTCTAACGCATTTTCATATAAAACGGCTTCATCTGATCTAAGTACTGTTGGAATCCCGCCGTAGTGCAATGGTTAGTAAGTGTCGCTAGACGAATTACTGAGTAGTGAGATCGGCTAAGTTGTACGCCTGGATACGTCGGACGCAAGACATTTTTAAAATTTCAATTTAGATTTTCCTCTCGTGCATAATTGTAACCGACGTTTATGTTCTTATTTTCCCCTTTCCTTTCACACACACACACACACACACACACACACACACACACACACACACACACACACACACACATATATATATATATATATATATATATTTAAAGACATTTATATATATTATGTTTAACGTTCTTTTTATAGATACAAGTAAATAAATAAGTAAATACTTGTATCTATAAAAAGAACGTTAAACATAATATATATAAATGTCTTTAAATAAATTGTCGGACTATGTCCAATTCAAATATATATATATATATATATATATATATATATATATATATATATATATATATATTGTAACCTGGGGATGGTTACTGATTAGAATTCCACAATGAATCTCCAACTGCAGGATATCTACCAACCACCCCACGCGGTCAGATGTGGCACAAATCTTCCCGTAGACCCCGGGTAGCTGTTTCCCAAGACGAGACTCTGCCCTTCGACATAGCCTCGTCTGGAGATCCTCTCTGCCCGGAAGCAGAGAGTTTCAGCACAGCTAGAGACGAATTTAGAACTGCGGGGTATCTACCAACCACTCCACGCGGTCATTTGTGGCACAAAGCTGAATTTAATGTAGGCTCGGCCAAAAATTCCCCGTAGACCTCGTACAAAACGGGGTCGGGTAGCTGTTTCCCGAGACAAGACTCTGCCCTTCGAGATAGCCTCGTCTGAGTTTGACCAACACAGCTGGAGACGAATCTTCGACTTCATACCAACATACAGTATTTACTATTGTATGTATGTGAATGGGGACACACCCATTATCGTCCGTAGGAATGCAACAACATATATATATATATATATATATATATATATATATATATATATATATATATATATATAAGATCAATAATATCATTTATTTAGTTTGATCAGGTCCTTCTGGGAAACGAAACGCATTATGTAGATTTTTTTTCACATCTCATCATTCATTTAGCCACGCATATGCATCTAGATCATTTGAAAACTTCCTGGTCATTTTCATCGTTACGCGTCGGTTTATCATTATGATTTAAGATATGAATACGAGGTGATGAAAAGTTAATTGGCCCACCAACTCCCAAAAATCTGAGTGTTACTGCGCAACTGTAAAATAAAACGAAATATTAATAAACAGGAAAAACGAAGAGAAGAGAAGAACTGCTATGTAATATAATTCCTATCCATGCACGAATCTATATAGCAGTGAATTCTAGAAGATTTTCGTACAAATGAAGGGGAGACTAGTGGCAAAAAAATGTGCTTCTACAGAGGGGTGCTGAGAATAACATGGAAAAAGAGGAAGTTTTAAGGAAAATTGACACAAAATGGACACCAATACTTAGAATCAGGAAGAGACTGTTGAAATTGAAAAATAATGAGGAAAGAGGGTTTGGAGAATTTGGTACACACATGACATAATGAATGCAAAAAGAGCCGAGGGAAACATTATATAACTTAAATAACGAGCTTCTGTAAATGGATATCAGAATAGCGAGCTGACAGGGATAGCAAGGACACAAACACTGCTTGGAGCTACGAACATTAGGAAGTTGTGGAAAGTCATTATTGCCAATATCTTGAAGTGAGACGGTACATAAAACTAGAAACAGGAATGAGTGTTCTTTTATATTGTAAAGTGCCAATTTACAGGATCCTTCGCTTAGTTTTGAATTTGTTTCAGATCCTTGACTGTGACAGTTTTAAGTGTTGACGTCCGGTCTGTCAAGAAGTTCCAGTTCGTGCAGAAGAAAACTCCAAAGAAAATCCGTGAATATATCAGACAAACATTGGGTGACAAGTGCGAGTCATACTTAACTGTGAAGTGGTGTGCCAACTTGCAGTGTGGAAATTTTCAGACTCAAGAGGCGGCACGGCATGGGAGGCTTTCAACTGTGTCAACTCCCGAAATTCCCAATGATATTTATGGCCTAAGCGAATCACTAGCAAAAAAGGCACGAGTGATTTCCATAGACCGAATTGGATTGATAATTCACGGACAGTTGGCTCTGCTGAAATAAGCACCAAAAAGATGCCAAATGGATACCTCGAAGTTAATTTTGCATTATTTCATGGAACTGCCGATCTCATTATGAGACGTGTCATATAGGATCATAGATCTCCACATCTTCCTGTCCCTCGTAGCTCTTAATAAACTTTGTCTTTCTTTTATTTCTCCAAAGCCCTGTTCCGCCATACATTTACCCAGGCTCACTAAGTATGTCATGCGTTGTTTTCCACTCCCCCGTGAGTATCAGATTTTTCCTAGCCCTCTTCCCTCATTATATGCCATAGAAACCTCAACTGTCTCTTCGTAATGTTAAGTATGAGTTGCATTTTTGTTTCCATTTTATCCAAAATTTCGTCGTTGATCACGTGTTTTGTCCACGTCAACCTCAGCATCCTTCTGTAGAACCACATTTCTGTTGCTTCAAGTTTCCTCTTCATCTTTGAGGAGATCGTTCAGAACTCACTGCCATACAGGATGATAGATATCACGTAACAGTTTAATACTCTTTCCCATGCTTCTGTCGACATTTTTCTATTTCTTAGTACTCTGCTTAGCTTTTGAAATGTATCTTTCACTATCCCAATACGCCTTCGGATTTCAGTGTCACACTTTCCGTCCTCTGTTAACAAACTTCCTTAATATTTAAATATCCGCTTTTGTTTGATTTTGGTATCTCCGATTTGTAATTCGCACTTTGGGCTCAACTTTTTCTAACAACCATGCATTCTGTCTTCTTGTAGTTGATGTTTAAGCCTTTCTTCTTGCTTTCCTTCACTACCTTTTGTAGGAGTTTCTGTAGCTTTACTTTTTCGGAAAAGCATTAAATCAATGTTTTCCAACCCTTATTTTATCTCATGGCGCACATGAACCACGAACACTTAAATTATGATGATAAAAAAAGAGTTTAAAAAAGTCTACTTTTATGATTTATTTGTTAATAAAATATACTATTTGAAAATCTTTAAAAAACTTAAATGTATTTTTCTGTTTATTATAATTTAACATTTAATGAGATATTTGAGCTTGACGGGTTTTTTTTTTAGAATATCTTCTTTGTAAGTTTGTACAGGCGAAACCTTAAATCTTTTTCCAAGGATCCTAGTGGTGATCGATTTTTGTTTTTAATATTGTTTATTGCAGAAAATCTTGCTTCGCTCCCTTACTGTGCTTTGAACGTCTTTCGGAAATAATTAATGACCTTTAAAAATGTTCGCGGCACACCTACGATCCTCTTGCGGCACACTGGTTGAAATTCACTGCATTATATGACCCAGGGACCAAAGAACAGTTCATCCAATGGCGACCCTCAGTATATCAATGATCGTTTTTTTGTTGTTGTAAGGATTAAAAACATCTTTAGAATTGATGTGTGGTGTTGGACTGCGTAGCGAATAGCTTGTGCGTTTCGTCGGTATGAAAATGAGAAATTCTGATGATATCATGTGTGGTATGAAACATCCCCACACTATTAATGTATCTGTCCTAAACACATATATTCAGGAGAACTCTGATGATATACAGAGTTTTCCAAATCTCCACGTTTGCGGACACACTACTTGTCGAAATCTCTGCCTTCGGGCGGAGAGGAACCCAGACGAGGCTATTCCGAAGGGCAGAGTCTCGTCTGGAGAGGTAGACAAACCCGACCCCGTTATTACGGTGTCTGAGGGGGATTTTTGCCCGGGCCTACATGCTCGGAAAAACCCAGGTTAAACCGGCCTTGTGCCAGATCCTCTTTGTGGAGTGCTCGGGTAAATACCGAGTTCCAAAACTCTGCTGATAGGACTCTGCTTTCGGGGAGGTAGACAGTCACCCGGCCCCGTGTATGCGTGTTCTTCGGGGAATATTTGCCCGAGCGTACGCGCTAGGAAAGCCCCACGTTAAAAATCCTGACTTGTAGGGAGGACTTGGGTAAATGCCGAGTTTATTAAAGCTTACTGATTAAACATAACGTACTGTCTCGAACAGTTCTACTACAGTATTCACAAATATCGAAGTATGAGCAGAAATAATTGTGATTCTTTTTTCTCAATCGGTTATAATTATCAGGAAGCATGTTTTTCGGAGTTATATTTCCCCTTTAAAAATGTCACTTATTAAGTCCATTCTTTTAATAATCAAACGTTTAACTAAAGTAATGTGACTAGTTTTGTATCGCAAGATGTTCGTTAATGGAGGTTTTGGATTAAAATTAAATGTGGATGAAAGGTTTCGGTTTTCGGTTCGCCAGTCGGAAGCAGGCTTGACTCATTAGTAGAGGGAACATTAAAGAAAATAATATCTATACAATGCCCATTAAAACGATATATATTTTTTTTCATAATTAAGAAGCCATTTTTAAAAATTATAACTTTAAAAAATATTCCGTCTGTCACTCTCTTTACTTAATTTTATGCTCCAAATTAATATTTAAGTATTCACTCTCTCTCTTCCGTCTCTCTTCTCTTCTTTTCTCTTCTCTCACTCTCTGTCGCCTCTCTTCACTTCTCTCCTATCTCTTCTCTCTCTCTCTTCCGTCTCTCTTCTCTCCCTTCCGCCTCTCTTCCGTCTCTACCGTCTCTTTTCTCTCTTCCTCTCCCGTCTCTCTTCTTTTCTCCATCTTTCTTCCGTCTCTCTTCTCTTCTCTATCTCTCTTCCATTTCTCTTCTCTTATCACTCTCTTCCGTCTCTCTTCTCTTCTCACTTTCTCTTCCGTCTCTCTTCTCTCTTTCTCCCGTTTCTCTTCTCTTCTCTCTCTCTCTTTCGTCTCTCTTCTCTTTTCTCTCCCTTTCTTCCCTCTCTCTTCTCTCTCTTTCGTCTCTCTTCTCTTTCTCTTCTTTTCTCTTTCCCTCTCTCTCGTCTCTCTTTTCTCTCTCTTCCGTCTCTCTTCTCTCTCTATCTATCAGCTTATATTGAAACATCGAGCCTGGGAAGTAGTTAAATGGGTGACCACTTGGTGCCATAAGCTTGGATGTGCGGATGGTGTAATGGATAATAGCTCGGAATTGTTTATTGGAGAGCAGATTTCTAATTCCAATTTTGGGTTCGTTATATTCACTGACGCGCAAATACCCTTTGGAAAATTATGAATTCATTTCTTCTCTCCCCAGCGATGTAAAACTTTTAACACTAAATCATTATTATCTCTCCTTCCTCCAAGAAAATCTAACAATAATTTCTGGCTTTAAATAACTTGCAGAAGGTTGAAAAACTTAGAAAACGAATCAATCAATCACAAATCTATCGGTATATACTAGGTTTCTATTAAAGTCAACTCACAAGATTTGTCTTTTTAATATTTTAATGTATTTTTTAAATTTTTGAATATATTGTTGCACAGCCAGATCAAAATTGAGGATAAACTGTCTAAAGTTAATGTTTTTCCACTACTACCGACCGTCATGGTCAGAAGTTAAATATCGTCAGCAATGTCGACAACAAGATTTGTCGAATACATCCTGGCATTTAAAATATACATGCATAAATAATGCCACGTTTAACATAGTTTAACAGCATTGAAAAACGAACATATTAAATATTTTACACCTATTTTTTAACGTTTCATACACCTTTTAAAATGCCATCTCCTATGGTAAAAATCTATCTATCTATCTATCTATCTATCTATCTATCTATCTATCTATCTATCTATCTATCTATCTAATGGGGGTTTGTTTTAGGGGGTGTTAATTTTTCTTCATGCTTTTACTAAAGGATCAATGAATTTTAGTGTGTATTATGCATATTGGTCTACACATATAGAAATTTTCCAAGGGGATCGAACCTGTGTAAGCACACCGGATCAAACAGTGGTTTCACCTAAAAAGGGGACGTAGAGCACAATTTTTTTTATCAAGATTTCTATAATAACATTTGGGTTATATATATATATATATATATATATATATATATATATATATATATATATATATATATATATATATATATATCAATTACATTAAATTTTCGTCTTAGCAATTCATCCCTGAAGATAATCTCGGATGAGATCGAAAGCACTTGGGAAAATAAAAGAAATGAAAAAAAATAATCAATTTGATATCAACATTAAGAAATCAGTCAGAGAATTCGAGAGGATTAAAATAAAATAAATAGGTATAGTATGTCCAGATTACGCACGTTCTTGAATATATATATATATATATATATATATATATAGATAGAGAGAGAGAGAGAGAGAGAGATAGATAGATAGATATGTATGTGTGTGTTACATCACGTAGAATCAAACTTTTGTAGGTTGATGCGTGTATCAGTAGATTTTTTCAATCCGAAAATGTTTCTTATTCATATAAACATTATTTTACTGGGTGTGCGTATTTTACTAGGCATACCTGTTTATTTAGAAATAATGAAATTAACGTCTATCGTTTGATATCATCTGATTAATGAAAATGTACCTCTTGACAGGAATCGAACCGCCAATCGATTTTTCCTATGCAACCATCTTATCTCTTACTCTTTTTAAGTTACTCTTTTAAAGAACAGTGAATCTCTCGATAGGACTTTTAATTGTCTATGTCTGTTAACTTATAGTTTCATATTCAAAACATAAAAAAAATGATTTAAGCAAGTAATGGATTTTTTCAATCCGAAAATATTTATTAATATGAACGTTATTTTAGCGGGTAAACGTGTTTGAACAGACATTCCTGTCTTTTTACAAACATTGTAATTAACGTTTACCGACTTACATCATCAAAGCTTTTATATTACATATTTTAAATTTTTTATGTATTTTTGGAGACATTGTTTATATATTATATTTTATATTTTGTAGACTCCTCCTTACATTGATTCAATTTTAAGCGTTTTCTGAATTACCTGTGATAATTTTTATATTGATATTAGCTAAATTTCTTTCAAGTTCTTTAGTTATGGAGTGTGAAGGTAATATGTTTAAAACAAGCCTTTTTAGATTATATTTTATTTTTGGGTTTTGTTGACGTTGTACGCTTTTCATTTAGAATTATATATGAATCAGGATTGTGGAAGATGCTAAAAATATTTCATTGTATTTTTCTACTTCGGGTAGATTTTTTAGCTGCAAATTTTAAAGGGTCGTAAATAAAGATCAGGCATCATTTCTGTAATTCAAAGCAAAATATTAATTCACCCCAAAATAAAAAGAATTTATATTTACTAAAATTCGCACCAAATTTTCCCAGGGTAAGGCTCTTCCATTGCACTCCGGTTGTGTTGACCGTCGCAATCGCCCCAAATGTGGGCGACTCGGGGGCACCATTTCTAAGTGTGTATGTGTGTGTGTGTGGGGGTCTACGTTCGCACTCACCCCGATAAACAAGCCAAAAACATTTTTTAATTGTAAAAAATTCCCTGTAAATTCCTCGAATATCATTCGCACTTGCGAGATATAAATAATGAATAATATTCTGAGGGATGAAGTTGTTGCGAGGCAAGCTAAACAAATTTAGATTTAAATTTTATAATTTCAAAAGATTGCCAAAAATTTAATAAGAAACAAACAGACAAACTTTGATTTAAAACTTATAATTTCTTGGGGTGAATTTATATTTGCTATAAGTAACTTAAAATTAACAGAAATGATCCAAGATCAGTAGTTATTTCCAGGTTTTGTTGCTGTGATGTGAGTAAACATTTATAGGGTCATTTTTTTCATCGTACTTTTAAATTGTTATTGGCATGACCTTAGTTTGGTATTATTTCATTTATATGGAAGCGAAACGTAGACCTTGTACTGCAAAAAATTGGAAAAGTTCCACATACGGGCACTTTGCCTCCATGCATGGAATGCACATTGCAGGATCATTAACCTTGAACTTTTGCACCTTGCCAACTCGACCAGTATCGAATCAATATTCGTCAAAGCACAAGTCCGATGATTTTGGCATCTCAACTGCATGGAACAACATTGTAGTCTCAGATGCCTGTTGTACGGAGATGAGCTTCTATGTGGCGAAAGACAACCAAGAAAAAGGTACAAAGACTCAATCAGAGTTAACCTCCAGATCAGACCAAACGAGCTGAAGGAATGTACTGCTGGCGCCAAACCCTACTTCTCAAAGGCAAGAGTGCCACAGTACAACTTTGACATTAATCCCAACCGCCGATTTCAGTGTATCCACTTCTCCAGAACCCGGTGCATTCAGACATGGGTCTGCCAGCCACCTCAGGATCCTCTGATTAATTGCAAATCAGTCTTCTTCGGTTTAGTTTGGTTTCTTTTGTTTTACGGCTTATCAATCTCAATGGGTAATGCCGACAATTTTTATTGCTTGTAATATTTTTAAAAAAAAATGTATTGCTAGTTATATTTTTTTACAAAGTATTTCTGGTATTAAAACCTATTTTTACACCTTCTCGGTGGATCAACCACCTGTCTATAGCTGGGACCCCAACAGTTGCCACCAACCCGGGTCAGGGTGGACCCGGAAACACCAGCAATCAAGAATTGGTTCCACGCTCCTCAAAACCTCCTGATCAAAAGCCCTGCTGTTGGACGTAGTTTATCGTCTTACCCTAGACACGGATGTAGTTTATCGTCATACCCAGAACGGAGTTTTCTTCGCACCCGAAGGACAGCCATATATATATATATATATATATATATATATATATATATATATATATATATATATATATATATATATATCTATATATATATATATATATATATATATATATATATCTATATACATATATATATATATATATATATATATATATATATATATATAAACATACAGGGTGCGATGGATAAATTATCATCGAAATTACGCAAAAATGAAAATGAAACTGACATCTCATTTTTACATATATTTACCAAAATTACACAAAGAAATCTTGAAATACTATTTAATAAAATCGACATTGATCTCAACCACAGTCTCCAGATGATCTCGGAATCTCCAGCAACTCCTCTGGACGGTTTTCTTGTTTAAGTTGGTAAGTGCAGCTATAATCCCCGCCTTCAGTTCATCTTTGGTGTTACGTTAGTCTATCGTTCAACTGAACACCACACGTAATAATCATTGGAGTCTGGGGAGTTAGGTGGCCATATCTAAGCGGTGATGTGGCCGCAGAAATTGTCTGACAACCAAGACTTTCTTCTCCTGCTTTTGTGGCATGGTGCAGAGTTCTGTTGCCAGACATAGGGTCTTCCAGCAGCCACTTTCTTGACACAGGACAGCAGTACCTCCTCAAGGCACTTGATGTAGGCAGATTGACACCTAAACACTATAAAATGTGATTAGAACTTCCGGCGCGAATGCCAGGCAATGCAGCGTGCCTTTTCCGAATTTCTAAAGGAGTCAATTGCGCCATGGTGATCTTTTTCTCATAGACGGTGCCCAACTGACCCTACTATATTGTCAACAAAATAAAAAACAACGACGCGTAATTAAAAATATAAACTGGCGACAATTTACCCATCGCACCCCGTATATATGGACAAGATTCCTTAATGACGACTGCCAAGACACCGCGTTTAAGCTTTCTATTTAACTTTTCTTGTGTTCGTATGAATTTTTTTTATGGATATAAAGTGGGTAAAAATTGTCCGAATATTTTGTATGTCCAAGCACCTTCGGCTATTCCTTTAGGCATTATATAGGATGTTATTTTTATTTTTAATTCTAACTAAATATTTATACCCAAAACTAACGGCGTTAGTATGGGAAATCTACTCTGCGCTTGCTTCTCCAACTACTACATATCCTACGTGAAAACACGATATTTAAAAAAGTTGCTAAACCCAAAATATATGTCTCCGTAATGTAGATGATATTTTTATTTTAGCTGAAGAAAAAAAATAACTGATAATCTCAGAACTACATTTGAGAAAAATTATGTCCTTAATTTTATCAATGAACTTATTCAATAAACTCCTATTTTTATAGATATATAGATTTTTATGTATATTCGGTTAGAATTAAAAAGAAAATAACATCCTTGTTAAGGACTAAACGTATAGCCGAAAACGTTCGGACATACAAACAATTATGTATATTATGAAATGGACTAAGTCTTATATATATATATATATATATATATATATTCTTTTCATATCGTCCGATAAGCTTAATAACATCATCATTAAAAGAAGAAAGAAAATTACAATATTGATACATATTTTTTAATCCTATCTAAGCTTTCGGCTTACATAAGCTATTATCAAAGATAACAATTCCATTACATTATATTAACCAACTAGCAGTAAAACCCAGCGTTGCTCGGAGTTTTATGTAGTTAAATTGCTTTTGGGTTTAAATTATTGAACTTATGCACGTATCCGCAGTTGTTGTGGTCACTGATAGGCCGGGAATCTCACTGAGATCAAGGGCAATCGGTGGCAATAGGTGACTGCTGTGTTGCTGCTCCGTGCTTACCCGAAGACTGCCATCCGTTCATAATCAGTCAAGACTTTTTATTGTGGCAATGTAAAATAGTGGTTGCGTTTTCACTGTAGGACTCGCCCCTTCACTATTAAGTCCGTAAGTTTTCCCAGTTTTAAGCGGAATACGCAGGCGGTAATGTCATTTGTGTGAGTGTAATCCTGTCCGGGGAGGAGTTCACGCGTTATCTCAACCCATTTGGGGTTGCAGGTAAACGTTATAAATAAGTCTGGCCGCTTAGTGGCCATGCCAACCGCAAACTGGTGGAAAAGCTCCCTGCATCTATAAAGCAGGTTGAAGTCTCCATCCGTAACCATGAAAAGGTATGAGTAGAAGGCCTTGCACGATAAGGCTTTGGAAGACGTTGTAGGTTGGCCACCCGGAGTATGAAGGGGAATGCCGAAGTGGTAGCCATCGTCACCAACTATAAGTAAGGACATTGCTCAACGTGGATATCACTTGTAATTTGTGAAAACTATGACTGAAAAACTGATCAATTTTTTCGAATCAATATTCCACCCCCTATCCATTTTATCGATTTTTTCCAAAATCGGAGGAACAATCGAAAAATCTGAAGACGTCAAGTACGAATACCGTAAATTCCCGATCTGTGTGTATTTTCATTCCAATCGGACGAACGGTTTGCTCAGGATGAGGTAACAAGGTGACAAAAACACAGACACACTAACAGAATGACATTTATAGATACAGATACACGGAGAAAACAATAATGATAGTCTGTTTATGTTTACATGGAAGATTTCGAAGCAACGACAAACTCGTGCATACAAGACGCTGGAAGCGAAAATCGCACCGCAGCTCATGATAGCACACATGACCACGCGAGAGTGAAAACGAGAAATATTAAGTATGGGAAGCCGTTGGTATAAATCAATAGCTTCTGTTATAAATTATAGGCATTTAAGAATATTTGTGGAGATTTGATAGTTTATTTTGTTCAAGTTAGGTTTCAACTGTTTTATATATATATCTTCAAGAATTTTTAGTTTTTGTTTATTGTTTTCATGTTTAAATATAGTTGTGTTTTCAACTAGGATTTTCCGGAATTGTGTATGTGGTCAGGCATGTTGTTTTAAATGCCTAAAAATGTTAGAGTTATCATTCAAATGTCGTATCAAGCGTCGTGAAAGCGAGTTTGTGGTGTGACCAACATAAATATTATTTAATCCGTTGGAGATACAACCTCCCAAAGGGCACCTGAATTTGTAAACTATGTTGGTTTTTTGCAAATCGCTAACCGGGGGAGAAGAATCATTGCGAATAATTGAGTATGATATACTAGATTTAGTGTAGTATATGATTAACTTAATTTTTTTTTGTTAGGATCTGTTGTAGATATATTAGTATTTACTAATTTTTTTAGTATATTTTCATCTTGTTTATAATTAATATGCATTTGATTACGATATAGGAGATTAATATGTTTGTGATTAGTTGAAGCAGTATTATGTTCTATTTGCTTAGTATTGAGACTTCTAAGAAAGCATCTTATTTGTTCATCAACTATATAGTTTAGAAAGCTATTATTAATAAGTGTTTGTTTTATATTCTTTAGTTCACTCACTGTAAAAATCTGTTTTGTGGATGAATTAGTTTCTGCACGATGTATTAGATTTTTTATAATTGCTATTTTGTAGTAATATGGGCATTCGCTTTTGTAGTTAAGTGTTCATGAATTTATGCTAGTAGGTTTTTTGTATGGCGAAATAGTAAATTTGTTATTATTTGTGTTTATCAATATGTCAAGGGAGGGGATTTTATTATTACTATTGAGTTCATACATGAATTTAAGGACGGAATTATTTTGGAAACACTTTTGAAATTGAAGTATTTCTTCTGTATTTTTAACTAACATAAGGATATCATCAACATATCTTAGGTAGATGGATGGTTTTTTAAAATCTGTAAATATGTTATTTTCAAGGTTCGACATGTAGAAATTGCTAAATGTCGGACCCAGTACTGAACCCATGGAGACACCATCACGTTGTATATATATATATATATATATATATATATATATATATATATATATATATATATATATATATATGTTATTATTATGATCTACGAAAGGGACTTCAGTAATACAGACTAATAGTAGTTTCCGTAATATATTAAGATTAATTTTAAGTGGGGGTAAAGATGAGTTACTATATATATTTCTTATAATTATGTCAATAGTTTCACTAACAGGGACATTGGTAAATAAATTTTCAACATCAAGTGAAGCTATGATTTCATTCCGGGTTTTTCACTTTTTAGTATTTGGATTACTTCTAATGTTGACTTAACACTATATTTACTAGGAAGGTAGGGAGTAATGAGTTGGTTAATGTATTTTGTTAGCTGATATACAAGAGTTAGAATTTGCGATATGACAGGACGGAGAGGATAGTTAGGTTTATGTGTTTTTATAGTGCTGTATATGTAACCAGGTCTATAATCACCAACAATTTTAGGGAGATTTAAAGAGTTCTGTTCAGCATTATTAACATTAATGAGTTTATTAAGCTTTGATTTTATTTGGTTTGTCGGTTTCTTGTTGAGTTTTTTAAATTTTATATGATCATGGAGTATGTGGTCAAGTTTTTTGTTGTAATCCAATTTGTTTAGGATGACGAAAATGTTTTTACAATTATGTCAGCTTAGAGGATGGTGGTGGGTGAGTTATTTTTTTATATCACGTTAAACCGGAACATAGATATGCCATCATTGACGATTGCGGAAAATATGCTGGTGACTGTAGACAAAATATAACATGTTCAATTTTTTGAAAGGGCGTTGAAGGGAGGGGTGTGTTAATCAGACGTAAAGTTAACAGAGTTTTTTTTCTATTCAGAAAGCTTCTTAAAGTGGTCTGTAGATAAAATTAAAAATGTGGAAAATCTATATACGATATTAATAATAATAAATGGACGGCAATACATAGAAATATTTAAGCTAAATAAACAAAATAAGGTAATTACCCGTGGAGGGTGGCCCATTATATACTAATAAATTATGGCTATAAGAAATGGTAATACGTAATTTAAAAAAAAATTAACTATATTTTAAGGTAAAAGATAAACTGTGTCGGCAATTTACATTTAATTCACTCCTTTGGTTTAACAGATTTTTTTTGTCAGCAAATTTGATTATTTATAATTTTTCATGTAAACATAAGAAGCACGGTTCATTTAAAGATTTACAAGTTCTAGTTTTTTTTCTCCATTTTACCGTAGACGTTTTATTAACTTCTTTTAAGTTACAAAAATATTTAGAAAGGGACGTCCTACTTCTGTACACGTTATTGGAGAAAGATAATACATGTTGGTACCATCTAGTTTTAAAGGAATTCTTGATGCCCCCGATATAATATTTTTTTTAACTGTTGGATTTTCTACAGTAGAACTAGTACTTAAACACACAAGAGGGCCTGACATCTGTTTTGTAATGTAAAATTCATTAGAATTTCGACAATTACACTTTTGCTTTCGTTGCTTTGGAATGGGAATTATTACTCAGGTGTTTTTATTGATTTAAAATATTATTATTATGTTTTTTTCATATTTTCTAAAAGATTATCGGTACAGTGTCTTTCTATTAAAAATCATATTATAAGTGGATTATTTCTGGGGAAGTGTTTCTCATTTAAATGGAGGAACTTCTGCCTTAAATTCTCCATTTAATTGAGAAACACATCTCCAGAAATATTTCAAATTATTCTCGAGGCTATTAATTAGAAATACTTATATATATATATATATATATATATATATATATATATATATATATATATATATATATATATATATATTATAAGAGGTTATAATAAAACATTTTGAAATCACTACACAATTGTACTTCTTCAGGCTATGGTAACTGGTTTAAATACAAAGTTACTTCTTTTCCGAAAGTTAAAAGGTGGGACATGAGGTCAGAATTAACCGTTAAGATAATGCAATAGACATTGCTACCCATAATTCTCCATTAACCGGCATATATAAATAATTGAGCCAAAACACAACACACCTGAAAAATGTCTTCAAGCATGAAACAGATTGTAACCACTTAGTGTTGACCTTAGTATCCACTTTATATTTACATACGCTCTATCCATGATATTGAGTACTTTTACCCATTAATATATCAGACCTTAAAACTATATTTTTATCATATAGTGCAACTTTCGAATACTGTTATGAGGAGTTTCGTATTCTAAATATTCTATTCTCAAGACACATGAATATAAAAATCAATAAATCCTTCGAACTCCAGCATTCCTTCGCCCACTTAACCGTTAATCTTACCAAAATTGCAGCCAAAATTGCTCAAGTAGGCCAAAAGCAATGAAAATATCCCCATCCACCCAAAAAAGGAATTACGAAATTTCATCGCCTTCTTAGAGAGTGGAGACGACAATGTAAGTCGCGTAAACTGGCCTGTGAATTGGGTGGATATATGGGTCTTCATTTGAAAACCTTACCCGGACGTGTTCATTACGACATTTCTTCATCGACACATCTCTTCTCACACCCCAGCTTAGGTTTGAGGCGGGAAGTGTAGATGAGGCTCATTGTTAATTAAATTGCTTGTAATTAGTGCTTCGTCAAAAAGAAAGAGGTATGGGTTGAGACGACACGTGCTTGTCATGCGAAAATTGGTGGCGGACATTGTCTACAATCTAGCAAACGGGGAGGGTGTCTATAACCTCGCAAGACATGGAAATGATAGAAGAACAGAAAGAAGAACTGTAGGTATATGTGGCCATTTCTAATTAACAGGAGGACCTGTGGAAATAGTTCAGTGCCTATCTGAAGTTCAGATATTTAAATGAATTTTTGTATTTTTATAAGGTTGAAAAGGCGAAAACATTATCTGTAGATTATATGATGCATGTCTTCGTATTCACATTCATTAATTGTGTGCAACAATGTTGCGCTGTGTATTATGTGTGTAGATTTCCAAAAAGAAGTTCTGGGAAAATTTTTGCGCAGACCTATTATGACTGTGATGATATAAGAAACAAGGATTCAAGAAAGACAATTGTGCCTGATGTTCCTCTTCCATACCCCCAAGAACTCGTCTCTTTTAATCTTGAAGATCTTAAAATCCCGAGATTGCACAAAAAGCAATAGATTTATGTGACTAAATAATGTCTGTGACAAGATCGCTCTGATTTTGTCGAAATAGTCAAGTCGCAGAAAATGGGAAGTTCCGAATTAATAAAAAACACTAGCACCCGACAAAACACTCAAAGTGCACACACTAGCACGCAATCTCTTACACATACGTAAACACACAACCATACAAGCGCACACATACGCAAGCTCAAAAGTACACATACGTAAACACCAGCACATACACACACAATCCAGCACGTGGCACAAAGCCTAAAATTGGTTTGGAGAGGGCTGAAGATTTTTTTCTCCGAACTTTTAACTTAGCTAGTTATGGATGACGGCTGGGAATGATAAATCAGAGGGCCGAGTTCAAATTCCAGTCGGGTACGTTACTTTCACTTATGCGCAAATATGCTTGGGAAAGATATGAATCCATTTCTTCTCCCCCAGCTATGGGTTGAATAGCAGGTAAATCTTGGTTAGCAACCAGTCTACAGCAGAAGGAGACGGCAACCTACTGCGGGAAAATCTTCTGCCTAGTCAGTCATGAATCGAAAGAGGCATTATCACCCAAGCTTGTATCACATATGGCACTTAACTGATCGAGTCCCAATCACTGAGCCATCACTCGAGTAATTTTTCTTTCTTCATTCGTACTGAAGATACCATAATATCACATTTTCTCCATGAAGTCCTAACTAGTTCCGTGGGTTGACAGCGGCTCGTTTTGAGGAATTGGAGAGCCGAGTTCAAATCCCAATCAAATCCATTACATTCACTTACGTGCTAATACCTTTGGGAAAAGTATGAAATCACTTCTTCTACCCTCAGGTATGGGTAAATAGCAGGACAGACCGGGTTCTATAGCCTTGGATGGCAACTGGTCTACCGCAGAAAGAAATGGCAACCTACTGCAGATCTTTTCATCTGCCTCGTCAGTCATGTATCGAAAGATACATGATTGCCTAAGCGTGTATCACGTATGGCACATAACAGACTGAATGCATATTTACAATGACAAAAGAAAAACGGAGTGTTAGTGTTAGAAACTCTGCATAATCCTAATCGAAACCGAAAAACTATGCGGTATTTAAAAATAAATTAAATATTCACATAAACATTCATACAAACACAATAACAAATACGAAAAGATATCGAAAGATATCCGGCACCTACCAGGGAACAAAATCTCTGTCATTTAATGGGGAATTAATCTAAAGGAAAAGCGGACAAAATTAAAAGAGGCTGATGTGCATACATCCTCTAGCTAAGTAAAAATTTATAGATAAATAAAAATAGAAAAGTCTACCACTAACGGACTGTGTTGACTCATGAACAGCCCCAAATCCTCTTGCCTCGCCGACATTCAAATAGCACTACAAAGCAACATCTTTCAGCTGACACTGACGCGCAACATTCACCAACCTTTCATCAAGTTTCGAAGAAAAGAGCCATTTCATTTCCGTCATAGTTTCACCTCTCTTCTCCCCTCCATGAACTCGTATTTATTAAGATGTAAGATTTACTTAGATTTGGCACAAGGCCGCGAGTAAAACGTCCCTATTGAGGCCGTAATTGACTCAGTCGAGTCAAGCTTATTAATCATTTCGAAAGGCCCATCTCGTCTGCTCGTGTGAACGACGTTGGTTCCGTGTTTTATTTATATTTTCCGCCGAACGATCCGCATTCGAATACTTTCTGACTCTCTTATGTATTTTCTTTGTTTTCAGAAAATGTTGACCATTCCAACGAATGGAATCACATGCCACTCATGTGGTGCCTGTACATCAAAAACATTCTGGAATATGCTCCGAAATGACGTCCATCAAATCCCACCATTCTCTCTCTCTCTCTCTCTCTCTCTCTCTCTCTATATATATATATATATATATATATATTTATATATATATATATATATATATATACACATACAGGGTGTTTAAAAATTAGCTCTTTATTTTATGTAATATGGACTCTCCCGTATAACTATAATTTTTACAAGAGGGAGAGTCCCTCATACATAAAATAGGTAGTAACTTTTCAAACACCCTGTATATAAGAATTGGGAAAATTTATTTGACATATTTCGTCGATTCATTGGAGCCTGAGGAAAAATAATTTTATTTTTTACGCCAAAGAATTAGCTAAACATGTCAAAATAGAATTGTCTAATCTCTCTCTCTTTCTCTCTCTCTCTCTCTCTCTCTCTCTCTCTCTATATATATATATATATATATATATATATATATATATAAAGTATGCCAAAATAGAAGTTTTCCAAATTGGGTTAATCCTTCCGCGGAGTAGAGATTTATCCCTTGCTTCCTGTTTAGTATTGAGTTTCCGGTTCCTCTAAAGTCTTCTCATTCTCCTTCACTCCCAGTAGCCCACTTGCGTCTTAGTGGCAATATTGTCTTGCTTGGGGTGAATTAATTATATAAAAATAATTGCGAGTGGATAAACGAGGGAGGTAAAAATGTAGTTGAGTGAGTGAATGAATTAGTGATAGTGAAACAATGAACGAGTAAGAGAGTGGTGAAGCAGAGTGTGAGGAAAGGAATCAATGAATGAGTGAGTGAATGTGATCGAATTAAAGATGTGTGCATGAATGTCTGAGTTTCTGAGTGAGTGAGTGAACGTGTAAATGAATGTGTATGAGAGGGTGAGCGATATACTAAGGAAAATAATGAACGAGTGCGAATGTGAGTAAATGAACTAATAAATGAATGAGTGTTGAAGTGAGTGAAACAATGAACGTGTAAGAGAGTAGGTGAATCATAGTGTGAGTAAATGAATCAATTAATTGATTTAAAAATATTTACTATTCCGTCGGATTCTCATTCAAACTTGAATCATATATATTAATCCATTTCTCCAAATCTGATCAAATGAACATATATCACCAAGAAGCGGTCGCGAACTAGAGAAAATATGGCACTAAGAGTATCAAGACAGGCCATTGGGAATTGTTTGTCTGCAGCAGCACTACGGGTACTTGTACCTCTAAACAATGATATCCCAGCATTGTTTTGCATATCATAGCAATCATGTCACTTGGGGGATCAAATATTATACCGTGGTATTCGATGTTTTCATGCAAATGACATTCGTTTTCGTATGTGACGTAGACCTTGGGAATTGACATCTTCCACAGAGTATTCAGTTTCGGCACATATGCCCATCTGTTGGCATCACGATGTGAAAAGTCATAAATTATCTCACTCTCCTTTGAGTTTTGTAGAAGGAACGGTAAAAGTCAAGAATATTGTTAAACCCGTTCTGCTGCGATTTCAGCAGCAAGAAGACAATGCGCTATATACAAGTACACTAATGCACAAACTAAAGATGCCTTTTGCTACACAAAATGCTCTTCCAGATTTTCTATAACTTACTTGGTCTGTGCTCTCGCCAGACCCGTCTCCCATTGAGAATGTATGGGACGACGCCTGACAAGTTGAGCTACCGCAAGAGACATGGGATAATTATAATAAGACGGTATTCACTATCAGTACGATCGTCTTCAGGCGTAAGTACAGTGACTATTATTAATACATCCCTTATATTGGGACTTGTACATCATTTAATGTAATCCAGCTATGGATTAAACCTGTACATTTATTCTTGAGTAAACTGAAACACGTATTCAGGGAACTTCGAAGATGAGCTGGAAAGTTCATAGGTTAACTATGAAGGAATGATGCTAGATCTGTGAAATCTTGCATGCGTTAATTTCAACTCTTCTTCTTAAGAACTGCATTGCTTCTTTCCAGGTAAACTAACATTTAACTTTTCAAAGAAGTCTGTTCATTCTGTTGGTCAGAAAATCCATCAACAGCCGATATGACGACATCAATGCGACACTGGTTCCCAGACAAGCATTTTTCTTATAGGGGAACAGGAAAATAGTGGGGTGGAGATCAACCAGTTCAAAGCCACATTAAGGATGTGTATGCTGGAGCAGTGTCCTGATTCGACAAGAGCATTTTCGTCAATTTATCTGGGCGTTTGGTCTTGATAATCTTTCGAAACAGCCTCGGCAAGTCGGCATAGTACTCTGCATTGATGGTATGCTCCTTTTGAAGCAAAATACAATGCCTTTTGCATCTTAACAAATTGAGATCATTACCTTCCCTGCAGATGAAATGACATTGGTCTTCTTTGGAACAGGTGAGGAGGAATGTTTTCACTGCATGGAGTGTCTCTTTGTCTCTGGCGGAAAGTGATGAACAATTTTTCCGTGATGTAATCAGCCTGGTGTGCTTTGATCAGGTGTCAGAAGACGTGGCACCCAACGAGCAGAAATCTTTGTCACGCCAAGTTCATTGCACATAAAACCTCTAACTTGCTATGCTAATAGCACTGGCTATTTGATTTATGATCAGTCACCCGCCATCCGTTACCAGGTGGTGAATACGGTCAATGTTTTCCTCGGTGGTGCCAGTTGGAGAGCGTCCAGACCGTGGGTCATTTCAAGACTCCCTCTTCTCCTCCTAAATTCAGCTGCCCACTTTTGCCCTGTTGTTAAAGCTGGAACGTCGTCCCCTAATGTAACAACCATGTCAGCATGAATGTCCTTGGGGGATAAACCTTTTTTACGCATATACTTGATAACAGATCGAAAATTTGACTTCTTGCTAATATAAACATCAAGGGCTTTCGAACATTTTCGTTTCTCAAAAGGCTTGGGCCAACCTATGATATGACAATTTCCAAAAGTACTGCATACTAGGATCGTCTCGAACGGTGATAATATTAAGAAGAAACTTCCTTGAAAAGCGACCATAGTGAGATTCTAGCCAGCGTCTCATGGTCGGAATGAAAATATATATATAAATATATATATATATATATAACCAAATGAGTAAATATAGTTAGTTGTATGAGCGAGCGATCGTATATATATATATATATATATATATATATATATATATATATATATATATATATATATATATATAATGTAAGAAAAAAACAGTGGTCAGTGTTAAATAACAGTGCTATTTAATATATATTAAGAAATATGCATAATGTCCTACATTGATTCCACAACTCTGTTTCATGCCCACACAATCTTCAAGTGCTATTATTTTTTATTTTGGGGTAACACCGGTTTTATATTTCTGGTTATTGCGAGATACTTTAATTTTGGGGTGAGTGATTGATATTATTAAAATATTAAAGTGAATTGTAGTTTAATTTTGAACTTGAATTTAGGCCCAGTTTAATATTTAAGATTGAAAATAAGGTTGAAAATAAGAATTATAAATTCTAATTTAAAGAGAGGCTGATGTTATCAAGAGTAATAAACAAGAAGTAACGTTAGGAATCTTGTTTATCATTCTTGAAACTCATATATTTTCCGTTTATACGTTATTTTTATGGATATAATTTATTTAAGTGCATGCTCTGGTTTTTAATTAAACAGTATTAATTACATTTACCGGCCCGAATGTTCGAGGAATTTCGTAGAAAATATGTGCTTCTTCAACAGGAATCGAACCTGTAATTCTTAATCATAACTATAATTTGATCTGATGTGCCGGTAACCTTTCAGTTACGCGCAAATACCTTTGGAAAAGGTATAAATACACCTCTTATACCTTCATCTATGGGTTAATTAGTAGAACTTGTATCAGTAAAAATCATTATTAAATTAAAAAAAAAAATTGGCTAAAAGTAAAACGTAAAAACAAATCTATCTATCTGTCTATCTATCTATCTATCTATCTCATTCTTCATCTATATCATTCTTCTTCTTTCTATATATCGATCTATCGCATGTTTTCTTCTTTCTTTCTTTCTTTCTATTTCATACTTCTTTTTCTATTTATCTATCTTATTTTCACCTATATCCTCCTCCTCCTCCTTCTTCTTCTTCTTCTTCTTCTTCTTCTTCTTCTTCTTCTTCTTCTTCTTCTTCTTCTTCTATCTATCTATCTATCTATCTAGTTAGCCAATTAACCAATAATTTGCGGTATAAAAATCGTCATTTTCTAAAATCCTTGTCGACCGAGTCAGTGTGGACGCAGAAGCTCTCTACATCGAGCATTCACTGCCACCTCTCCATCTATAATATCAGTGCATTGGATGCGCTATAATATCTGCATTTGTGAAAAGAGAAATCTTGCCTCTCCTATCGGCCTTAAATGCGGCATTAGTTTCTTCAAGACGATGGCTTTTTTTTCTCAACTCTGAATTTGACCTTCATGACTTTTCTTTACATTTTTTCTTGCCGGCTTCTTTGTTTTTCTCCCATATCTCACCCCAGCTTCTCTGCCGATTCCCCCCCACTCTTCACCCTCGCCGGGTTCCGCCCGTTCGTCTAATGATGATTAAAAATTTTCCTATTTTGCAATTCAGTCTATTTACGAAGCTGCGTTTTCTGTCGATTCACAGCTTGCAGAATAAAAAAAGGATCAAGAACAGTAGAAGAAGATCTGAGATAAAATAAAAAGAGGGAAAAATGAAGAGCTGACTGGAAGGAGTCAAGAAAGCTAACATGGTCAAACATGTACCCGAGTTGGCAATTCTGAAGATACCTGACTGGTACCCGGTCCTATCTAGGACCGGGTATCAATCAATCACCTATCTTCAGAATTGCCAGCTGCATAAAATGAGTGAACGACTGCATCGCTTTTAAACTAGGGAACCCCCACCAAAAAAAAAAAAAAAAAAAGAAAAGCTATACGAATTTTTAAAAATGATATGAATTTTTAAAAATGAAAAATCATTCCTGAAGCTTTTATTTTAATTTTACTTTCAAGCTAATCGATTAAATTGAATATTTTCAATAAGCAAAATACTTTGCTGTATTTCCAAAACCAGTTTAAATTGACTGGATGGAGTTTTTTTTAAGTAACTGATTAGGGCCTTTAGTTCTCTTTTATCACAGTTTAATTCTATTTGTTAAAAAATCTTTCAAAAATAAAATATACATTATGAAACTTATTTGAGGAATATTAGTTGATTTAAACTAAAATTAATCTGATTTGAAACAAATGTTATTTACTTTAATTTAGTTTAAAGTTTCGCAGAAACGCATTATTAACCCGACAGTAGCTGTATTCACGTGTTGACAGCCTGATGACAGATGACAGATGTTTTTCTACAGATACTTTATTATTACAACATAATTGAAGAAAATAATGTATGCGCCCTTTTTATATAATTTTTAAGTACTCAATAATCTTAAATATTTAGGAGAATATTCTTCGTAATCTAATGTTTTACTGAATGTTAGAAATTTTGACTTTAATTTACTATAGTTTTCGCTGATTTCGTGTATGGTCGCCTGTACTTAAAAAAGTTGGCACGTTTATACACGTATAAAAAAAATAAAAATTCTTTTAAAAATATTGGTGTTTGATGATTTGTATTAAGCTTTTACATTTATGATTAGTAAATATAGTTTTTACTTAATAATAATACCATCTAAATGACTGAAATTAATACAGAATTTTAAAAGATTTAAAACGTACTAAATTGTTCTAATTAAAATTTTGAAAAATGAAAACAATTCTTGTAAAAATTCGTTATTGATCGAAAATCTTTTTTTGTCATAAAACTAGAGTGTCCTTAGTATATCTTATTTATAAAAGCAATTGAGAGATTTTTTAATTAAGCAATGTCATAGTTTTTATTGCATTTTTTATTTATGATTCTGAACAGATTTTCGGTAAATGGTTTTTCTTTGTGACAAAAACAAATTGATGATTTAAATTCTCCAAGGAGTCCTGCTTTTAACTAGTATAAATATGAAGAGGCCGAAATTTTAATTTCCCGAAATTTCATAAAATTAAGTAAATGGGGGTAACAGATGTAAAAAAATATTTTTACCAAATTTTTGTAACAAAAAAAAAAAATTCATTCATTTGTAAATAAGTCCTGAACATTTAATGAAAATCTGACAATTATTTGATTTTGGAAGGAATTTCCCAAATAATGTGTTTTAACGCCAAGAAAGACGCTAAAAATCATAACAATTTTAACAAGTTTGGGCCCTTTTTCATCAAGGTATGCTCGTTGTTAGAAAAAAATTGGATGTACCCACTCTAAACCAATGCACTGACTGAAATCTGGCAAAACCTAATACGTTCCCTGTGTAAGATCTTGCGAAAGGAGATGGGGAAATTAATGACATTTAAATATATTAAAGCTAAACAAAGGCGATTATCATTTCTGGTCCTGATGCATCGTGATAAGTCATCTGTGATATTAATGTATCTATATATTATTATTTAGCATCAAGTATAAACGACCAATTTCAGCTCATTTTATCTATCGAGAAATTCCTCACACACACGCGCATAGAAAGAAGAATTGAAAAGTTAACTTAACCAAGAATCCTATCTTCCTAAAGATTATCGTGTTTGTTCAGTTGATCATATTTTGAGAACTTGGTCGGGCTGACAACTTTTCACCTCCCTTTCATATATATATATATATATATATATATATATATATATATATATATATATATATATATATGCAAATTGTTATAATATATGGTTGAGAGGGCAATGGCGATTTTATTGAGTAAATTTACTCTTTAGCATTTCAAGATATTTTTGCGAAATTTTGATAATTACATCTGTTAAAATGAGATGTCAGTGTTATTTTCATTTTTACATAATTTAGACGACAATGTATCTATCGCACCCCATATATATATATATATATATATATATATATATATATATATATATATATATATATAAGGTAACCTAACAGTATGTGAATAAGTGATCACTGATACGCAAATGAGTGCTTCACGTGCCGGAAAGGAGGTGAGTATGTCGTCGCTTTTAACCAATGAGTGTGCGTGGCGCACACACATCAGTCATAGCTCGAGCACCGAGGAAAGCTGGTGGTTCCGACGTCACTCGTTTAAGTTGGACTGCTTTATGACTTTAAGATGGACTTGTCCGAAGCCACATCAAGTCGCTGATGACGTCAAGTCTTTGACGATAATGCTGTGAGTCAATGCACCGCCAAACATTGGTTCAGTAGTTCTAGTTAGGAGATCTGTCCCTTTGTGATGAACCCCGCAATCAACGGTCACAGGTCCTGGATGATAAGGCCTGAATGCAATAAAGGAGGATAATAGCCAAACCTGTGGTAAGCTTGCCGGACGCTTCCTGGTTTCAGATTCACCTGCACCGTATGGAGAAGTTGTACAATTTGAGCAAGTCGGTTACCCCTCTTACAGTCGGATGCCAATAAACAACAACGATTGACTGTTTCTCGTTGATTTATCGGCACCATAACGTACCCATATTTGATCAAGTGCTCGCCAGTGACGAAAAGTGGGTCCCGGATGACACTCCTAAGCGTACCAGACATTGATTGGTACTACGGGACCCTGTGCCTAACATAATATGACCACCTCTACACCCACGCAAGATCATGCTCTTATTTGATGGACTAGTCGAAAAGTGGTGCAACAGGCCAAACCATCACTGCAGACCTGTACTTACAACAGTTGCAACAGGCAGAATAATGTTTACTTATCTCTAATTGGAGTTTCACAGATTTTTAAATCCATTCATCAGGCGACGAAAGTATTTCTTATATATTTCATTGTGTCATATTTTTCTTGAAAGTCACTAACATTCAAATAATTTAGGCCATAATGTCTTTTAAGAAAATAATAATAAATCAAAAGTGCTTTTGTCTCCAGATGAGTGGATTTCAAAATCTGTGCGACTCCGAGTTGAGATAAGTAAACATTTTAAATTTATCTTTAATTTTATTTATTTATGTAATTATTATTATTCGGTTTGACCTTCCCTTAGTTAACACGACCGTTAATCCTTGCCAGTATATCATAAATAATGGACTATTTGGTTTTGATCGTGTGTGAAGATAGAAGAGATATAACAAATTGAATTCCGTGAAAGAAAGAATGTATACCTTATAAAATCCGGAAAGTTTTCACAATTATTTCTAATTATTATTATTATTATTATTATTATTATTATTATTATTATTATTATTATTATTATTTATGCTCTGTCTCTCTCTATATAGTAAGGACGAATTAAAATAACCGTTTACATAAACGCATTATTAACCAGAAATAATTAGGTCGACTTTTTCTTTATATATATATATATATATATATATATATATATATATATATATATATATATATATATATATATATTGTGTATATTTCGGCAGCAATTTTTCATTAATGCATGTTTCCTTAAATAATATAGACAGGTTTTGTCTATTTATTTTAAGTAAGTTCCTTTCATATTGTCTGATAAACTTAATCACATTATCGTTGAAAGACGAAAGGAAAACACCACATTGATATATGATAATGTGGTTAAGTTTATCAGACAATATGAAAGGAACTTACTTAAAATAAATAGACAAAACCTGTCTATATTATTTAATGAAACATACATTAATATATATATATATATATATATATATATATATATATATATATATATATCGTACAGGTAATAAATCCATTGGTATATAATCCAAGTGGATCCTAGTAATATCCAATATTAAATCTGATCCACCAATAGAGCTCAATGTATTTATTATAGCAGTGTATATAACGGGGTTAATTTTCTAAAACCTCTTAACCCTCTCCTTACCACTGACTCGAGTAGTTCGTCTGACTTGAACCATCGAAATGGATAAATTCTGTATCAATTTTTCAACTGCTGTCAAACTTAAATTTTTAATTTTTAATTCCGACACGAACAGTCTGTACACCGGGGTTGAATAAGACTAACGTACTTCTCATTAGTTGAAACAAATCTATACCCCCCACCATATGAGGTAATTTTGGATTTTGTTTTGTAATATATATATATATATATATATATATATATATATATATATATATATGTGTGTGTGTGTGTGTGTGTGTGTGTGTGTGTGTGTGTAATATATATATATATAATTGCCGTTGTCTATTTTATTTATTTATTTATATCTTTCGTGTCAGACTCTATGTAATTAGATAGTAGAAAATTAATAATGATCATAATCTCTTCAATAACATAAAAGAGATTTCTTTTTATTAACGGACTACAAACTGGCGATACTGCCTTTAAAGTATTATGCCTGCTGTATCATTATATAGTACAATTATATTATAAACTCTTTAATGACTGGTGTGTATCATATATGGCGCAAAGTATGTAATCAGTCCTATAATATCTATTCTTTCATATATATGCATATTACAAGAGAGAGATAATCATAGACTATTGTAAAACAGACTTCATTTTTGATGGCATAGGTACTCTATTTATAAATACTTATGTCTTTTGTTTGCTATTTTTGCTTGTTTGTTTGGCGGCATATCAACTTCCTATGGGGCATATAATGTCGAAATTTAATTTTCTTAGGAGCATTAATAATCTCTTTTCCAAAAATGTATGCTGGTGATATTTTTTGTTTATTTACACAAATACATTGCTGCTATTTTTTTTTATATGAAAATTTATTGCTGCTATTTTTACTACAAAAATGTATTTTTATACTTTCATAGTGTTTTGACTCCAGTTTAGGGATTAAGTATTTGTCGATATTTGAGGCCCTAACAGATGCTGCCACCTCGGATCAGGGTTGGCATTGGAACAACAACAATTAAGAGTTGGTTCCACAGTCCTCATACCTCCCAATCAGAGGCCTTGCTGCTGGATGGTGTTTATCGTCATACAAGGACGAATGTCTTTTGTGCTACGCCTTCAGTGTTTGGATAATACTCATAATTGTAGAATTTCTTTTGACCTTTTAACCAAAAATATTTATTAATGTTAATTCTAAATTGAACTTCTCCAGCAGCCTTTATAGGATTATGCACATAATATAGATAGGAGATATTTAATTTGTTGAGAAATATTCATACTTTTCCCCTTTAATATAGCAGTAACTAGAAATGGAAACACCTCTTGAAAGCAAAAGATTAGCAACCAAACGACAAACACGGCGACGACAATGCAAACTGAAGGAAGATAATCACTATATCTGCGAGCAAGATGATCAGATATATGTGAGAGCATCGCAGTAAAGGCTTGAAGAAATAAGATTGAAGTCTAAGAAACCTTATACTAAGAGAATAGATTAATTAAATGGTTCACTGGCCTTCATTTTCATTTTGAATTTGGGATCTTCGCTTTATTGAACCTTATATTCCCATCTATATACTGTTTCATTAAGACGGATCAAAGCCAGCAGTAAATAAATCAGTGTTGTTGGTGAAAGTTTATTTATTTCTCTGTTGGATCATGTTATTTAAGTCATGGCAATTATGTGTGAAAAATAATATCGCCCAAATGTCCGCCACCTCCACTGGATAATCAAAATTTTTGATGACGTCTCTGCATAGTTGCTCCTCGATCTCACCAATATGCCTTATTATCACATCCTTCAGCTGTTGAATTGTTATTGGCTTGTTGACATAGACCTTACTTTTGAGATGACCCCAAAGGAAAAAAATCTAAAGGCGTCAAGTCGTACGATCGTGTTGGTCAATTGATTTCGCTGTTTCGAGAGATGATGCGACCTCGGAACTTCTCATTGCATTTCTGTTTGAACGTCCATTTTCGTAATAGTCTTCGATAACACGTTGTCTAACCATAACACGTTGTCTAACATAACACATTTTAACACGTTGTTTGACTTTTAAGCTTTTCATGGTAGAAATTACCAAAGTTTTTAAATCTGAAAGAAAAAGAAAAAAAATCATTAGACGCTTAAATTTAATTCACATTTAAAATCGGTTCAAGTTATTTGAACAGCCTTTATAACAATCAGATATCTAATGTATATATTCAAGCTTGACGCTGTTCAATTTCAAATAAATATGTATATCCCTATCTATAAGGATCAGGTAAGGTCTATACTAACAGTTTCTTCCCTAACACTACTCGTTTGTGGAGGCCTCTTCCAGATTCTTGCTTTCCTGTCAACTTTGATCTTCAAAGATCTAAATGTAATGTTAGGCGTTATCTTCTGCTTTCTACAATTTCACTTCTTTTATTGTTCTATCTCCCTAATAATGTTTTCTTTTTCTCGTATTCTCTCATATTCAGAAACCCCTTGTGTCTTAGTGGCTTTATTGCCATGCTTCGGGTAAAATGATAAATATAATGTAATGTTAGGCGTTATCTTCTGCCTTCTACAATTTCAGTTCTTTTATTGTTCTCTCTCCCTAATAATGTTTTCTTTTTCTCGTATTCTCTCATATTCAGAAACCCCTTGTGTCTTAGTGGCTTTATTGCCATGCTTCGGGTAAAATGATAAATATAATGTAATGTTAGGCGTTATCTTCTGCCTTCTACAATTTCAGTTCTTTTATTGTTCTCTCTCCCTAATAATGTTTTCTTTTTCTCGTATTCTCTCATATTCAGAAACCCCTTGTGTCTTAGTGGCTTTATTGCCATGCTTCGGGTAAAATGATAAATATAATGTAATGTTAGGCGTTATCTTCTGCCTTCTACAATTTCAGTTCTTTTATTGTTCTCTCTCCCTAATAATGTTTTCTTTTTCTCGTATTCTCTCATATTCAGAAACCCCTTGTGTCTTAGTGGCTTTATTGCCATGCTTCGGGTAAAATGATAAATATAAATGCTGGGTCTGACGTTGCTTAACTTCGGTGGGGTGCATCTCTGGCGATCAGATATTTGATGTAAATATTCAACCAGAGTATATTAATCTCTGTTGGAGAAAAATGCGAAGGTAGTAGTTTACGGGCGCTGAATACAGAAACCTGAAAACTGTAGGCGGAAAAAAAACGGGAAAGAGAACTTCTGGTGACGTCGGGTCGTGGTTGGGAGGGAGGTGGATCCTGAACGAGTAAAACTGAATGAGACGGTCTGTGGGGGTGGGGGTTGCTGGTGTTTATGACGGACTTAGAGAATCAGCGGATTGTGCTGATTGAAGCCAATTTCATTATTCAGCTTACATCTTTGATTAGTTTCTATTGAACCGCCGCTGATGTGGGGAAAAAACGCCGGGGTATCCGGCATGGATTGTCGTCGAGTTGGCTGGGCCGGGCTTAGCAGCTGGTTGGCCGGACAGACGGCCGGTCTGCCGACCGACCTTACGCTGAAGGACGGGGAACGGACAACTGGTACTTTCAGGGTCACCTGGTACTCCTTTGCTGGATCGGACAATGCAGTTTTGTACTTCTGTTTCAATAGCTGACAAGGTCACCTTCAATTTTTTAAGCAAAACAAGATTCGAAAAAATGTGGGTGGGTCACTGGGTGTTAATGTTTGAATATTAATTAATACAGACAGAAAAATGCTAAAGTACTGTTGAAGCCAATAATATTGAGATTTTTATAATTTCTGCCAAAGCGTTTTTTGATTTTAATCGTTTATTTTTTATTTTAAAACAATGCCATCGCTTTTGATTAATCAATAAAACGTTATCATATTTCATTAATCATAACATCTTTGCAGGCATCTTTTTTATTAGATGAGATTAAAATGTAAGTTTACCTTAAGATCTCATATATACACGAACGTAATATTACGTCACTGTGATCTAAGCCATTTGGGCGATACAAATGTTATTAAAGTAATACAGACCCAACGCGTGCGCAAACACGGACTCAAGCGCGTGCACAGACACACAGAAACACACACACAGAAGCACACACACACACACACACACACACACACACACACACACACACACATATATATATATATAATACCCCACATATAAAGGGTGTTCCAAAAACTTGGACTAATTTTAAATGTGAATTAAGTTTAAGCGTTTAATTATTTTTTTTCTTTTTCTTTCAGATTTAACAACTTAAGTGTTTGGCAATTTCAACCATAGAAAGATTAACAATCAAACAACGCGTTAAAGTTATCGAAGCCGTTTACGAAAATGGACGTTCATGCAGAAATGCAATGAGAAGTTGACAGGTCGCATCATCTCCCGAAACACCGAAGTCAATTGGCCTACACGATCGTGTGACTTGACGCCTTTAGATTTTTTCCTTTGGGGTCATCTCAAAAGTAAGGTCTATGCCAACAAGCCAATAACAATTCAACAGCTGAAGGATGAGATAATAAGGCATATTGGTGAGATCGAAGAGCTGCTATGCAGAGACGTCATCAAAAATGTTGACCATAGAGTGGAGGTGTGACGCCGAAGCCTTAGCAGACATTAAGCGATATTATTTTTTACACATAATTGCCATGACTTAAATAACACGATCCAATAGAGAAATAAATAAATTTTCACCAATAATAACACTGATTTATTTACTACTGACTTTGATCCGTTTTAATGAAACACCTTTTATATATATACATTTACGTTTTTTGTGTGTAACAGTTGATACGCAGAGTGCAAAATAACGATGATCCACCCGGTGCCGTGCTAACTTGGTCCCGTTGACACGTAATGATATCGCTATCGAAGACGGTTAGTATATATTATACGCCACATATATCTTCAAGAACACTTTGTTCATTTTTAGAAATTCATTTTAAACTTTATAAATTATAATAAAAAAACAGGTGGTAGGGAACGAAAAATAAATTAAAAAATATATCTGATGATACGTTGCTCTTAGTAAGACGAGAAATAAGAAGACTCCGAAATTACAGTTTGAATCTACTGACTGTCAAGGATGACACAGACCTTCCAAAGTTTAAACAAAAATATTGTGCTTTGGGAACTTTTACAGTAAACATAATTTTGTTTGTAAATATGTAATTTTATGAAGACAATATACGGATATCCTTCCTTAGGCGTTTATAAATTGTACACTGTTAAATTATTAACGTTAACAACGAACCATTTTAAATTACAAAATTGTACTTGGATTAAACAAAAATTACTTACAATATAATACATATTACTTATAATACATTCGTTCTTGTCGTAATTTTGACAGCACCGGTACACTAGTATATATACATATATATATATATATATATATATATATATATATATATATATATATATATATATATATATATATATATATATATAACTAATTTAGTAGCAAAAACGACTTTTTCTTTTTGAAGCGCTTTATCATATAATAATAATAATAATAATAATAATAATAATAATAATAATAATAATAATAAGCTTTTGACAGTGTTCCACATTCTTGGATCCTTAAGACTTTGGAAATGTACAAAGTCTCCCTTGTGGTATTAAATTTCCTTAAGCACAGCATGGGAATGTGGAACACCAAACTATACCTTAGTCACACCAGGGGCACTGCCATATCCAACCGACTAAATATCCGACGTGGAATCTTTCAAGGAGACTCTTTGTCTCCCCTTCTGTTTTGTTTGTCCTTACTCCCCCTTACGCATGAACTGAACAACAGTAACTATGGCTACAAAATAAATAACAACATATTCAATCACCTACTATACATGGATGATCTCAAACTCTTTGCCAAAGACGACAATGAGTTGAAGGGCCTACTTAATATTGTAAAATACTTTAGTGAAGACATATGCATGAGCTTCGGATTAGATAAATGTGCTAAAGTAACATTTAAGAAAGGTAGAATTTTAGAAGCACCCTTAATAGATTTAGATTTTGCCACGAAGATTAGAGAATTGGAGCATGATGAAGCTTATAAGTACCTAGGAATTAGTGAGGGAGATGGCATACAACACTCCCAAATGAAAGAGAAGGTAAGAAAGGAGTACTACAGGCGTGTACGCCTAGTACTAAATACCGAGCTAAACTCAAAAAACCGAATATCAGCTATAAACACCTTAGCTGTTCCTGTGGTGCAATACAGCTTTAATGTACTTAACTGGACCATAGCTGAAATTAAGCGAATGGACGCCAAAACGAGAAAGCTCCTCACTTGCTACCGCATGCATCATCCCAAAGCTGATATTGATCGCCTGTATGTGCCCAGATCCGAAGGAGGCAGAGGACTAGTTCAACTAGAACTATCCTACAAAAGTACAACAATTGGCCTCCAAAGATACTTGGAAAATACAGAAGACTGGATGATGGTATGTGTCAAGGAACATGAAGGTAGTAAGTGTCTCTACTCTGTAGTAAAGGAAGCCGAAAAATTCAGAAAGGAGCTTCAAATGGGCACAGAAATTCAAATACATCACTGTACACCGGCAAAAGCTGCAAAAAACATTAAAAAGAATGCAAAGAGAAATGCGACTGACCAGATAAAGAAAAAATGGCAAAATAAACCGCTCCATGGCCAATACTCTGCCCGTACCAAACAAGCTGACGTAGACAAAAACCGAACCCATCAGTGGCTACGTAGTGCAGGGTTGAAAGGTGAAACTGAGGGTTTTATCATTGCCGCACAAGACCAATGCTTGTTAACTAGGAATTATCAAGCACATATACTAAAATACTGTGTTAGCCCAAGATGCAGATTCTGTGACAAATATCCAGAAACCATTGATCATCTTATATCAGGTTGCACGATATTGGCACCCACTGAATATAAAACCCGGCATGACAGAGTGGGCCAATACCTGCACTGGAAAATTTGCAACTCCTATGGGAAGGAAACTGGAAGAAATTGGTACGAACACCACCCTGACCCGGTTACGGAGATAGGACCTGTTACAATTCTATGGGACTACACTATACACACTGACAGAACAATCAAGGCCAACCGTCCAGACATTGTTATTAAAGACCACAAACAAAATAAGTGCCTCCTTATTGATATGGCAGTCCCTGCAGACTGCAATGTGTCTTTGAAGATATTCCAAAAACTGTCAAAATACAAGGACCTTGAAATAGAAATCTCAAAAATGTGGCACATGGGAACATCAACAATTCCTGTTGTAGTTGGAGCCCTTGGACTGGTTGGAAAAGATTCCAGTAGGCTGATTGAAGGGATCCCTGGAAGTCCATGCCTCAAAGAGATACAAAAACTTGTTCTGAAAAGTACAGCCCACACTTTACGAAGGGCTTTATCTATGTAATTATTTTTTTATTTTTATTTTTTTTTTTGCAGTGGAAAGTGTCATGATGCCATTTCTAACCTTAGGTCCCTGGGCGGGACCCGGAAAGAAATGTGTAAACGCCAGATATCAAAGGAAATAAAATAATAATAATAATAATAATAATAATAATAATAATAATAATAATAATAATAATAATCGCAAAATTACTGCTAAATGTTTCTTTGGAAATTTAGTTTTTTTTCTGTTAAGTTACCTTGCTGGCTAGTGGTAATCTTAAGCTTACGGCCGGCGCATTTTAAATTTTAGGTAACCCTCTCTCTAAAGAATTAGACGCCATGCATTTATGTGTTAAATAGTTTCTGCATCCTAGCTTAGTAGGGGTAGTAGGGTTTAATTAAACTAAAGAATCCTTGAAACGTAGTAATTATTAAATCCACGGAGTGGGGGACAAATATTTGGCCTATGGTATATACATAGTTCTAAAGAATTAATAGATTTATTTTTAATTCAACATTTTTATTATTTCAAACGTTATTATAGTGGATACTTCGCATTTGAAATATAAGCTCCATTTTTTTAATAACACCCTGTTTAATTATTAAACATAAGGCGTCTATTTTAAATACAACGTATTCCTTATAATAACGTTTGAATATTTACATTATTTACATTATTCGGACTGTTATCCTCATCTTCATTGCCATATTCACGACGTTTCGTCCTCGAGGACACATGGCGCATTGGTTAGATCCCGTGAGTGAAGCCAAAGAGTTGTCAGTTAAATACCAGGCTACAGCGGTTGTGAAAGGCTAATGGAAATAATAGAGACATCCGAAATTCCAATCACCAGAAGAAGACCGGAGTGTGCAGCGACCGAAAAGTTGTGAATAGGGCAATGAAGTTGAAAATAACAGTTCGAATAATGTAAATAATGTAAGTAATCATGATACCTCATCTAAGAGATATAGACAATTAACATTTAAATTAATAAAAATGTCAGGTTGAAAATAAATCCATTAATCCTTTAGAAATATATATGCACTACAGGCCAAAATTAATAAACGATATATATATATATATATATATATATATATATATATATATATATATATATACACAGGGTGTCCCAAAATAATGTATACACTCTTTAAATATTAATAGTTAATAATACATTAACATGAACTGAGAACTTATATGGATGAAAATATGCAAAACAGATGGACTGGAAGAAGAGAGACAGTTGAATACCCACCTAGATCACCAGATTTGACACCCTTGTGATTCTCTGTTTAAACTCAGTAATAAAAAATACACACTTTTAAAAAGAACGCTCACAAACGATGAAAAATAGATTGCTTACAACAATGTGAAGCGAAGAGGGTCTTGGAAAGAAATGTACACGAATGTATCTGCTAGGATTGGAAGATTATTGTGCGTCACGGGCTCCTTTCGCAAAATCAGACGTTGAATTCAAACAAGTATTGTTTCGAAATGAACCGATTAATAATCAGCAATTGCTGAAAAGCATCCGAAATTGACCAATCGGAAGGGCGTCTCCTTCCATCAGAACAATGCTGGGCCTCATACATACATACATATATATATATATATATATATATATATATATATATATATATATATATATATATATATATATATATATACATATATATATATATACATACATATATATATATATATGTATATATATATATATATATATATATATATATATATATATATACATGGGCCTCATACATACATACATACATACATATATATATATATATATATATATATATATATATATATATGTATATATATATATATATATATATATATATATATATATATATATATATATATATATATATATATATGTATGTATGTGGCATTATCGCCTTACTTGGTGTGAACTGATTAAGAAAAATTACAGGCACAGCAGTTACCCTCATATTTTACATTTTTCGGTCCTAAGGCAAGATCCATATATATATATATATATATATATATATATATATATATATATATATATACATGGGCCTCATACATACATACATACATACATATATATATATATATATATATATATATATATATATATATGTATATATATATATATATATATATATATATATATATATATATATATATATATATATATATATATATGTATGTATGTATGTATGAGGCCCATGTATATATATATATATATATATATATATATATATATATATATATATATATGGATCTTGCCTTAGGACCGAAAAATGTAAAATATGAGGGTAACTGCTGTGCCTGTAATTTTTCTTAATCAGTTCACACCAAGTAAGGCGATAATGCCACTAAGACACAAGGCTCAACTGGGAGTGAAAGACAATGAACATATTTTAGAAGGAACCGGAAACCCAATCTTAAACAGGATCGTAAACAGGAAACAAGATATAAACCCCCTCTCGTGCTCGAAGGACCGGCGAGGCAGTGTGAACCGGGCGATAGGCGACTCTATCTTGAATTATTAAGTTTTGCAGATGGACTGGTAGGAATGTAAATCCTAGAAGAATACAAAACACTTTGATGACTGAATTACTAAGAATCACCTGGAAAACTGAGGACAGTGTTGAATTATTGAAGAGACTTGCTTTCACTTGATCTCCCGTGAAAGCAGTCTACGCCTACGAGTGTGAAACGCTATCCGTACAAATAATACGTGATGCAAATGGAACTGTGTGTCAAAAACACATGAAATCGAGGCTGGGTCGATTGAAAAATCGGCGAAATAATAAGACCGTTTCGATTATGGCATTTGGCCAGGCACTCAGTATCAAGGCATAATCATCAAACGTCTGGTATAAATATATGAAGGTATGAAATAGTAGTAGTACTACTAATATTACTACTACTACTAATAATAATTAGAATTTAAAACTAAATAGTGTGCCACCTTAAAACTATAGTTATACCTTATAATAATTGGAGACTTGGGTAAGATCAAAAAGGTACTGACAAACATGTTAACAAGATCCCTAGTAGCTTCTGTTCACAAGAGATTAAAAAATACACTGTATAGAACTGCTCATCTTCTTAAGAGGATATTTTCAATGTAAAGAAAATATAGACACTGTAGAGGATGCCATGGGCGTAAAATGTGAGCACCGACAAGGTTTTGGATAAAATGGAAACAAAAAGGAAACTTTTACTTAGCATCAGGAAGAGGCAGTTGAAAATTCTGGGGCACGTAATGAGGAAGGAGGGCTTGGAAAATCTGATACTCACAGGGCAGGTTGAGGGAAAGAGGGACAGAGGAAAGCTGCGCGTAACATATTTAATGGGCTTGAGCAAATGGACGACAGAACAGGGTTTGTGGAAATAACAAAAAGAAAAAACTTAAGAGCTACAAGAAACCGGAAGTTGTGGAGGGCCATGATCGCCTACGACCTGAAGGGACACGGAACATAAAAGAAAACATGCTAAGTATCACTTGACATCAGAATTTAGGCAAACAGAATTGCATCTATTTACTACTTTGCCTGTTCTCGGGTAATGGCCTGGTAAGGGACTGTACTGAATGGAAAGAAGAAGAAGAAGAAGAAGAAGGTTAGAAGAAGAAGAAGAAGAAGAAGAAGAAGAAGAAGAAGAAGAAGAAGAAGAAGAAGAAAATAATAATAATAATAATAATCGCAAGAATCACGCAGTAAAAGTTAAAAGATGTAGAAAAAAAAGGAAGAATGAAAAATGCAAGTCGACCGACTAAAACTTTTTGCCGCCTAATGAAAGACGATTTGATAAAATGATTGGCTAACTCATTTCCCGCTGTTCTAATTTGGAATAATTGTGAATAAAAATGTCTTTCTTATTATTTCTGTGAGATCATCAAAAAAAGCCGCCCGGTGGTCATTTTTCGAAGATGCAGATCAGCAGCAGCCATATTGGCTTGTGCATTAACTGCAGAGTCAACAACATCCGAGGGGAAAGGGGAGAGAGATAGACATCTGTGGAACGAGAGAGAAAAACAGAGGTGAGAAGGAGGAAGAGGAGAAGAAGAAGAAGAAGAAGAAGAAGAAGAAGAAGAAGAAGAAGAAGAAGAAGAAGAAGAAGAAGAAGAAGAGAGAAACAATGAAAGTGATATAGACAAAATAAACGGAAAGAATATGGAGGGAAAGAGGTGAACTAAGTGAAAAAGACAAAAACACGAAGAGAGAGAAAAATAGAGATGAAAAGAAAGAAATGGATTGATTTGTTTTTACCCATTTTACACATATTTTGGAATGTAGGAATAATTCATTTTTACGATTGAATATTGTATTAACAATTTTTTCGAATAACACTGCTTTTTCATATACAACTGCTACTATTTAATCCATAGCTGGGGATAGGAGATGGATTCATACATTTTCCAAGGGTATTCGCGCGTAAGTGAATGTAAAGGACCTGACCGGAATCGGAATTCGGCTCTCTGAAATGTCATCCATTACACCTTCTGGATATCCACTAGAGAAAGGGAAGAGAGAGTCAGGAAGGTTCGGGAGAAAAACGCGGAGATATATAGAGAGATAAACAGAAAGAGATAAACAGAGAGAGGGGAGAAAAAAGCGAGAAAAATACCGTGAAAAAAAAGAGGAAAAATGTGAGAGGATAGATAACTACCAAAAAAGGGAGAGGGCAGATACAAGAAGAAAAGAGTTAGAGACAGAGAAAACCACAACGCTAAAAAGATATATATATATATATATATATATATATATATATATATATATAGAGAGAGAGAGAGAGAGAGAGAGAGAGAGGGAGAGAGAGAGAGGGTGAGGGAGGATAAAGAGAAAGAGAAAATGAAAGACAGCGGAAGAGACAACGAGGGAGAGAAAATAATGGATATGTAGAGATAAACAGAGAGTGAGATATAGTCAGAGAGAAAATAGAGATGAAAATCTAGATGAAACAGAGATCAGAAGAGATATATATTCAAAGAAAGAGAGAGAGCGAAAGGAGAAAGCATAAATGAGGGACAGTGGGAAAGACAGCAAGAGAGAGAAAATCAAAGTGAGATAAACGGAGAGTGAGATATAATCAGAGAGTCAATAGAAATGAAAATGTAGAATAAACAGATCAATATATATATATTGTCGGACTATGTCCAATTCAAATATATATATATATATATATATATATATATATATATATATATATATATATATATATATATATATATTCAAAGAGAGAAAGTGGAAGAGGAGAAAGAGAAAATGAGAGGCAGTGGGAAAGACAGTGAGTGGAGAAAATCAAGGAGAGAAAGAGATAAAGCCACAGAGACAACGAAAGATATAAAATCACAGGGAGAGAGATAGAGACAAACGGTGATATATAATCAGAGGGAAAATGGAGACTAAAAATGGAAAAGAAATGAACAGAGAAAGAAACAAAGAAAGCGACAGAGCGTGAGAAAGTGAGAGATGTAAAACACACTGATAAACAAAGATGGACACATTGGGAGAACGGTAAACATTGAAAGAAAAAGAGAGAAAGAGAGAGAGAGAGAGAGAGAGAGAGAGGAACAGTAACGAGGTATACTCAAAGAGAAAACACGTAGATAAGCACAGATAAAGTGAGATGGATAAAAAGAGATGATAAAAAGGAGAGAGAGAGAGACAGAGAAACAAGAGCGAGTCTGTGGATAAACGGAAAAAAAGAACAGAACAGTGTGTGTGAAGGAGAAAGGCTTGAAATGTAGAGACAGAGAAAGATAATAAGGAGAGACAGAGAGAAAATGTAGACAGAAACACATATAGCAGTGATATATACATATATATATATATATATATATATATATATATATATATATATCAAGAGAGAGAAAGACAGTAGACAGTAAAAGGAGGAAGTGTGGGTGCGTGTGTGTATGCGTGTATGTGTGTGAGAGAGAGAGAGAGATAGAAAGCGGTTAAGGCAAATTTAGAGAAAGAGTAGGAAGCGTGTCTGTCTCTGCATGTGAGATAGATAGAGAGAGAACGATGTATTTAAAAAGAATTTTAAAAAGCCAACCAAAATAATAGAAAAAAAATAACAGAAAAATGTCGAAGAAAAATACACACACACGCACGCACTCATATCTATATATAAAAATGGACAAGGATGAATATAGCATACTTTAAAAACATACACTGCATATATATGTCATTCATATATATATATATATATGTCATTCATATATATATATATATATATATATATATATATATATATGGATATAAAATATTGAAGTAAAAAAGACGAATGCCATATCACTAATTTAGTGGAAAGAGTTTCACCCACATTTAGGGAGAGCGTAATTTAATTCGACTATTGCCTAATCTTTTATGCTAATCGAATTTGTATTTTGGAAATAAAATGACCAGGTCGGCCATAATAACGACATAGAAGATGGAAATGCTCAATCATCAACAGATAACGAACAGCAACAAGTCACCAGTTTAACTGGTGATTTTTCTCCCAGCAACCGTTTCTTTAAGCAGTTTGAATTAAATTAATATCTATCTATTTATCTATCTATCTATCTATCTATCTCATTTTATTCATATCTATCTTAGTTTTCTCATATCTATCTTAAATATCGTGGCATTTAAATAATGAATGTTATCTTTATGCATGAGGGATATCCGAAAAGTAAAGGTAGAAATAATCCAATTTGTTTATTACTATACAAATAGAATATGTTGCATAGGTAAGCAGCACTACTATGCAAATTTTTCATCAGGCGCCATGTTTGAAATAGATTCGTTCGTATTATTGGTGCCCGGCTGTATAAATGCTCTTCTCGAAGAACGTTGTATGAAGCGGCTGGAGTTACTGTTGTACCCCTACAACTGCAGAGTCATCTGTGTGGAAGCGCTTCTAGGATAAATATATACGGGCTCTAAAGAGATGATAATATGAAAGATCCAAGCCAAGACTTTGCAGTGAACGCGTTAAAGCATCCCATCCATATCGTTGAAATCACTATTTTGTCAGGTTATCCATATTTGGGATGGCGCTGTCTTGCAAACCAACGAGAGGACACTTTCCGATATCTCAACACTCCGATAACAATTTAATGAAATTTTTTTTTTTTTTCTAAATATTGAAGATTTAACCCCTGAAGTCTCCACTGCCACAGGAGTAAAAAATAATCTATCAGCAAGAGAAGAATATTTAGCTATTTTTTTATCTTTGCGTCTCGGGCGACGAACCCTGGCTCAACCGCGGATCTGATCAAATTACCGGCCGAGAATGTATCAGCACAGGTTGCATCCCAAATCAACGACTTACCCATTTTAAAAGGGAAGATGGTAATGCCATCCGACCGCTTTCCATCACCACGGTCGAGGCATACGGGTTCGATTTGGGAAGGGAACCCAGCTACATCCAAACCTCTTTTGATGATGTCGTTAATTGCTGCATGTCGTGGAAAGCGGCCGGCACTACGACGACAGGAGAGAGGATGCAAACCAAACCGACTTCAGAATATCATTTCACAGCGATATCAATGTCTGCGCCATTTTCCATCTTGATTCAAAACATGAATGCATGCAGTGTTGTTTTGTTCACTCATGACTTCGTGACGGACATGTATTCTCTTTTCACTTTAGATAGACGGAAAGGTAGGTGCATGCAATATGGCGTGACAGTCTCTAACGTAAAGCGAAGTTGCATTCTGGTTGAGTTCATTTGTAACCACTAATGCATTTGAGAAAGACATGAATCCATTCGGCATTCTGTGCAATTGTCAAATCGCTTGAAATAAAGGTGTCGATGCTCTGAGGAGACTGGGTAATACTCTTATAGGGTTATGATTTAATAATATTATTAATATTAATAAATATACATCCCGTGACAATAATAATAATAATAATAATAATAGCAAAAAGAAAAAAATAATAATAACGTTCGTGATAATTGCAATCCTCAATCCAAGAAATGAAATGCTGCCGCTTCCACTAAAAATAATAATTGCTGAGTCGAAGATAAATACACAAATCGCTGAAATATTAATAATACACTGCTTAGTAATTATAGCAAAAGGGAAAAAACAGGGAAAATACAGATGTTTTAGGAAAGAAAGCAAAATTTAAAAAAAAGAAGTTAATCGAGATTCCATTTTTGTTGGTAGTTTGCTTCAGTAGTGATTGTAGTTCGGAGCATGCGCAATCAATATCGGTTCTGTTATCGTCTGCATGTTACGATACAGTGGATTGTATCAATGCGTATGCGTCCAGAATGGCTAGATATGTGGATGTCTGATTACAGGATTTCAGTGAAATTGGGAGACGAGCATTTATTAACAGGCTAATCTTCTGATCTGTATGAAGGAATTGTCTGTCTGTATATATATATATATATATATATATATATATATATCACTGATAATGAGTGCTTTCCAATAAGCACAGCGCATATATAAAATATATATAAAATTACATATATACATATTATATATATATATACATATATATATATATATATATATATATATATATATATATATATATATATATATATATATATATATATATATATTATAAAATGTATCAAATATTTTAATATATTTTCTGTTTATACGTTTTTTTTATGGATACACTTATTTGAGTAAATGCTCTGTTTATTTTTTAATTAAACAGTATTAACTTCATTTACCGGGTTGAATGCTCGAGAAATTTCGAACGTATATCCTATACGGAACTGTCATTAAACCTAAAGTTCTATGACCGTTCCGCCACAGAAACCTTCGGATTAGCAAAGCTTGAATTACTGCTGTTAAACACACACCTTCCTCTATCACACACACACACACCTTCCTCTATCACACACACACACACACAGACACACACACACACACACACACACACACACACACACACACACACACACACACAAATATATGAATGAAAAGACACGAGGAAAACTATACTTAGTTTAGCCGATGCGTTTCGTCATTCGACGGACTTTATAAAGGCAAATGTGATGGTTTTATTTTGCAACAAGTACATATTTAACAAAATTTAAGAACGCTCATAAATATTCAGCAAGTTAACTGAAAAGATTTAGGTGTTAGATCCTAGATTGCGTCATATAGCATCTTTAATTTTTAAATTTAAAGACGCTAGGTAACAAGTTAACTTAAATGTCTAGGCATTTAGACGTTATCCTAGTTAAGCAATATCCAAATAGTTACAACCCCTTCCAAAACGATCATGGTCAGATCTATAAACATCCATATCGTTAATATTTCGGGGGCAGTCGCATATAAAATAAATTGCGTAGACTGTTCTTGACAATACATTGGGGGAATAAGCAGAAATAAAAAAACGTGTCTAGGAACACAAAAGAGGGCTTATAAATAATAATTTGACGAATGCACTAGTCATACACAGAAATAAATTCGACCACAATTTTGATCTAAAAAAAAAACAAGCATATACTTTGTGTATTTAGCCAGCAAATATTCTTTAAGACAAATACTTTTAAAAATGGCATACATAAATTTTAATGAACTTCGGACAATTTCTGACGGAATTTCCTCCTTGTCTGAGAAGGATTATTCGTAAATTGAAAAAAATCGATTATTAAACTTAATCGACATAAACTATTTGTCATGGGTTAATGTATCTTAATAAATTTGTTTGCGAAGATGTATTCTCGCCATTTATATCATTAACTTCACTATCTACATTTTGTATGAATGATTCATGTAATATAAATTTAACTGCACCACATACTTGATATTAAAAGAACTGATCCGACGTGCAACTTTCGGATAATAACTGCGACATTCCTGTATTTGTTGAAAAATTTAGTTCATGCCACATCGACTGAAAAAAACTACTACAACAAAAGAAGCCTATTATTACCATATTAGTAAAAAAAACGCACACTCTTAAATTAAAAAAAAATTCAACCTCAGCGTTGCGACCGCACGCTCCAAAATTTCTTACCGTTAACAATAACACATTTCTGAAAAAAACATATTTCGGATCACATCTAATCTTTCATTGTCTCGTTATTACTAGGATGTAAAAAAACAAATCTATTTCCATACCTGATAATGTCTGGATGAACAGACGAAAGTACTTGTATAAAAAGACCTTATGCAATTGGAATTTATTAAAAAGTGGGATCATAACATTCATCTAGAGGTTAATGTATCTTAATAAATTTGTTTGCGAACATGTATTCTCGCCATTTATATCATTAACTTCACTATCTGCTTTTTGTATGAATGATTCATGTAATATATATATGTATATAAAATATATTTTTTATGTTTATACGTTCTTTATATATATATATTTTTTGTTATCCACAGACAGACTGTTTCGCAGCTCATCAGTCTAGCTAGAATCGAAACCCGACTGAATTTGCGTCAGTCGGAACTTCTCCCACTAAGCCGTCAGCGCACGGCAGGAATGAAGGTGAATTTTAGCGTGTTTATTTTTAGATTTAGATAAACACACAGTGACTGACAGTGACTCAATTCTGCCGAAGAGTCGTGTAATATTAGCTTAAATAGTCACTGTTTACAAATTCACACCTCAAACCAGAGAGTTCAATCGAAATTAATTTTTCAGGAGCCAATATTATTCAACACATCACAAAATTCATTTTATGCAGTCAGACATAAGAGAAATTAACAAACTCAAAACAAACCCCCTTGAAAATGGCTAGGGAAATGGCCGAAAGCTTTTGTGACAATGAACGATATGGTCAATTTTTGCATTTCTTTACATCCAGCTAGCGAAAAATGTAAGAACGCTGGAAAAAGTAAAAATAAAAATTAATTAAATTTTCGTGTTCTGTCATATTCAACGAAACATATTTGAAAGAATGGTTTCTGCCCCACCGAATATATATATATATATATATATATATATATATATATATATATATATATATATATATATATATATATATATATATATATGTATGCGTGCGTGTGTGTGTGTGTGCGTGCACGCCATTGGGTATTTGGGCAGCAAACCCTCTTTTATTTAAGTTTCATTAAAGACAACTGACAAGGTACTGCGTTTAAGCTTTTTAATGAATTTTTCTTGAGCTCGTCTAACTTTTCTTTTCTGGACATCAACTGTGTAACAAAATTCTAGGAATGTTTTCTATATACGAACGCTTTTGGCTATTCTTTTAGTCGCATCGAAGTTTTGACATTTTTACCCTTCCCCCGTATGCATATATATATATATATATATATATATATATATATATATATATATATATATATATATATATAACAAGAGGTGTGCACGCCTCTCTGTCCTTGCGTGTGTTGGTGTCTTTGCAACTGTGCACGCATAATGCACGCGCGTGTATGTGTGTGTATATCTACGTCAACATGTTTGCAATCTCATCATGCAAAACATTTATTATAGAAAACGAATATATATTTTCCAACAGATTCTCATTCCTTGTCAAAGCACTTAATCTACCATCAGACATTAATCAAACAGATCGAACATAATCTAATACAATAAAACTTAAAAAAAAAATTCATCCACTAAATACATTCATATTACAAACTTACTGAAGCTTAATCTCTTGCGTAATTAGTCACCTTCATATATATATATATATATATATATATATATATATATATATATATATATATATATATATATATATATATATATATATATATCCATACGGCGTGCGATAGATATATTGCCGTCTAAATTACGCAAAAATGAAAATAACACTGACATCTCATTTTAACAGACCAAAATTTCACAAAAATATCTTGGAATACCAGAGAGTAAATTTATTCAATAAATCGCCATTGCCCTCAACGACCGTCTCCAGACGACTTCGGAATCTCCTGCAACTATTCTGGAGTGTCTCCTTATTTAAGTTGGTGAATGCTGCTATAATCTTTGCCTTCAGATCATCTTTGGTGTTAAAGGAGTTTTGTTGGTCTCTCGCTCAACTGCGCCCCACACATAATAATCAAAGGGCTTGTAGTCTGATGCGGCCAGATATAAGAGATCATGTGGTCGCAGAAATTAACTGACAGCCACGACTGGCTTCTCCCGCTTGTGTGGCATTGTGTAAAGTCCTGTTGTCAGGCATAGAGTCTTCCAGCAGCCACCCCCGAGACCGAGGGCAGCATTACCTTCTCAAGGCACTTGATTTAGATCTCCGCCTTGAATCTGAGGCCCTGTCGGAAGGTGAATGAAGGCTTACTGTCGCTAGCACTAGTGATCACTCCAAACACCTTCATAATCACCATTAGACTCATCCTACTATTTTCGAATATTCTGCACTATTTTCAGATGCGAACATTTCAGAGTGTTTGGGTCTCGAACCAAACTACTCTGAAATGTTCGTATTAGAACTCCCAGCGCGAATGCCAAGCAGTGCAGCATGCCCTTTCCAAATGTCTGTTGGAGTGAATTGCGTCATGGTGCTCTTTTTCTCACAGACGGTGCCCAACTGACCCTAGTATACTGTCCAGGTTGACAAAATCAAAAACAAACAACGCAAAATTAAAAATACAAAATGGTGACAATTTACCTACCGCACTATCTATCTCTCTCTCTCTCTCTCTCTCTCTCTCTAATACCTTACGCTGATTGCACAGTGTTTGGTGGTTTAATTACACCTATAAAAGTGCTCGACTGAAATATATAATAGATGACAGTGAGGTCAACAACTTGCTGCGACAGTCTGAACTCAATATTCAGGCTATGTCTGATATATATATATATATATATATATATATATATATATATATATATATATATATATATATATATATATATATATATATAGGCACCTCTACAGCTTCGCTAATAAATGAGCATACATGAAATAAATCTTGCTAAAATTATTTTTTAATTTTGTTACCTCCCCTTTATTTAATTTTATGAAATTTCGAGAAATTCCTTTTTGTACCGGTAAATGTTTGTATTAGTTATAAGCATAAATCCTTGGAGAATTTAAATCATCATTTTTGCTTTTGTAAAACAGCACTCCCAGTAACGAAAAATATTCTCTGAATTCTAAAATAAACACGCAATAAAACTCAGGCATTACTTGTAAAACCTTTTAATTGCTTTTATGAATAAGATATATTGCACACATTATTTTCTTAAGAAAAAAAATTATCTTTTCGATGAAGAATGATTATTTACTAGAATTCTTTTTATTTTTTAAAACATTTAATTAGAATGATTTTGTAGTGAACAACCGCAGAGCGTAAAGAGGCCCAGCGTTGCATGCATTTTTTGAAACAGTCAAGAACAACGATCATTTACTTCGAAGTTGTAGACGGCGGGTAGCACTCCATGTGAAGAGAAAATAATAAAAAAGAAAAATGTTAAAGTACCTTGTAAAATTGTTTCCAATAAATTATTTTACACAAGGCGACAGTGGAAGGAGGATTTGTCTTGGTGACAGTTGTACTATTGATACGTTGTCCAGAATATCGATGAATAGTGAGGATTTGTGACAGTGAATTTTTTTTCTCTTACACATTTATAAAGTTTTAAATCTTTTAAAATTCTTTATTAATTTGTACCGGTTAAATGATATTGTTATTAAGTAAAAACTATATTTACTAATCATAAATGGAAAAGCTTACGACAATTCAGCGACCACCAATATTTTAAAAAGAATTTTGAAATTTTTGTGTGTGTGTATAAACGTGCCGATTATTTTTAAAATACGGACGACCATACACGACATTATCAGAAAATAAGAGCGGTAACTATAGTAAATGTAAAGCCAATGTCCCTAAAATTCAATAAGACGTTATATTACGCAGAAGATTTTTCTAAATTATTAAAATGATCGCGTGGTAAAAACTATATAAAAAAGGTACTCGCGTTATATTCCTCAAGTAATTTTTACAGTAATTTCTGCAATATTTTAAACTAAAAATAAATAATATTTGTTCTAAATCAGATTAATTAAAGTTTAAGTCTGCTAATATTTCCCAAAGAAAGTTTCAGAAACGTATATTTTATTTTTGAAAGATATTTAATAAAAAAGATTACATTGTGCTGCCCGAAAGCTAAAAATAGTTAAAATCAGAGAAAAAAAACTACTTTCAGTTTATTTAATGAAAACTCTTTTCAGTCAATTTTAATTAGTTTTGAAATGAAGCAAAGTATTTTGATCATTAGAAATATAAAATTAAATCTATTAGCTTGAAATTAAAACTAAAATAAAAGCATCAAGAAATATTTTTCATTTGAAAAAAATAATTTCAAACCTTAGGTATCTTTGGTAGTACCTACTATATATGTTCTTAGCATTTTAAGTAACTTTCAAGTGTTAGTTATTTGTACATGGATTTATTCATCCACGTATTTGTCATTTTTTTCGCTACCTTTCGCCATCTTTGAGGCAGTTTCATGATTCATTCTTTCCAGGAATTTGGCATCCTTCTAGATGATGATCTCGTCTAAGTCCCTTTGTCAGGCTTTCAGAGAGTTGAAGATCTCATGAAGAGAATTCTGTAAGGATAAAGTGATAATCTGGAGGTGCAAGGTCGAGTGAGTACGGCGGGTGTATTAGAAAATATTAATTGTATAAATTCGACGACTGATTTTGGTTAAGGAACTTCTAATGCACAACGTCCTTACAATTCTACTAGATAGGCAGCGCCAACTTCTTCGGGTACAGTCCAGTTTTGTGGGTGATAACGATAGCTCATTTCATTTTTCGCGTGACTGTTTTCGCTTTACAATGTTGTAAACAATCCATTTTTCATCGCCTGCAATCGTTCTTTCAAAAAATGGGTCGGTTTTGGTGGCATTTGAGCAAAGAATCGCAAATAGAAGTGCGGTCCATGAAATATTTGCCGTTAAATCGTGAGGCGCCCAGACCTCGTAATCTATTCACCTATCCAAGTGGTTTCAAATGCCTTATAACGCTCAATAAAATATATGTAGAGTATCTCTACGGGGTCTTGTGACATGTGTCCCTGATTAATCTTAATCAGCGTTCTGATTTGGTCATCATGAACGACTGTAGTTCTGTCGGAACGTTTTCTGTCTACCAGATAAAATTTATCACTTCTGAACAGTATTTGTGATTGGTAGAGCGTCTCTCCCTTTGCGGAAAAAACATCTAATGACGAAAATAATAAAAATAATGCTGCATTTTCTTCGTTTTTCAGACATTTTCTCTTTAGTGTTACATTTAAAATTCACAATTCACTCCAATCAGGATTATAGAGAAAGTCACGGTGAAATGTTACATTTCAGAATATATGTCGTGAAATTTAGTCATGCGTGAAACAAAATCCTGGTTGAATGCTCACCTATTGAAAACCACCAACTCAATATATATATATATATATGTTCCAACTCAATATATATATATATATATATATATATATATATATATATATATATATATATATATATATAAAACCTATCTCCAAGCGAGTACCGCTTGGAGTTAGGTTTACCTTGCTCTTTAGGTTTACAAAAAACTTTAACTAGAACTAGCATATAATTAAATTCCTTAGACCGTTTAAACATTCAAACTTATATAAAAAATTATAATATTTATGAACTCTCAAAGTAAAGCAAAAAACAGCGTCCATTCCAAAGAAAACTAATGACACTTTATCACAACTTCTTTCTCTCTCTTTCTCTTTATGCCTTTTTGACCTATCCCCCTCCCATAACTTCCGTTAACAGATTTAGTGTGTCAATGTCTGGTTTTCCTCTAAAAATTTAAAGTTGAAAGAATAGAAATGTTACATCTAACTCAATCATGTCTCTCTACCCCCTTCACCCCCCATTGATAACCTTGCTTCGTTCTCAAGTTTTTTGAATTACCATATACTTGTATTTTGATTGGTCATTCTAGCTTATGTAACAGCGTTTACCCCTAGCGAAGGATCGTTAATTAATTTGAAACTTTTAAAACCATTTATTCTATATTCTATATTATCACTTGATAAGACACCAGAAATGTTGAAACTAAATGGCTATTTTTGTAGTGATTTTATAACATATTTATGTTATAATATTTAAATAAATAATTATATCTGCTCTACTCTGTATTGAGCACTCTTTTAAGAATAATAATTGTTGGTTATTGGAATTTATTCCGTATATACCAATCCCATACTTGGGTATATATACATATATATATATATATATATATATATATATATATATATATATATATATATATATATATATGTGTGTGTGTGTGTGTGTGTGTGTGTGTGTGTGTGTGTGTGTGTGTCCAAGAGTAAAGTAGATTAGTACCAATGTCCAGACATTATATTTTAAAAATATGTGTATATGCGTGTGTATATATATATATATATATATATATATATATATATATATATATATGTATATGTGCGCACACACACACACACACACACACACACACACACACACACACACACATATATATATATATATATATGATAAAAACATAGTTTTAATATATGCTTTATTTATGGGTGTTAAAGCTGTCAATATGCAGGAGAGAGCGTATGTAATCATAAAAATGAACATCTATGTCAACATCCAGAGCCGATAGCCTGTTTCATGCTTAAACGCAGTCTTCAGGCTCAATTAATATATATATATATATATATATATATATATATATATATATATATATATATATATATGCGTGTGTGTGTGTCTGTGTGTTTGTGTGTGTGTAACTGAAGAAACGGCACTTATTGAGATAATTTCCTTGCACAAACACCTGAGATTCTTTCGAAAATCTTCCACTTTTTCCTACTAGCCATTACCTGAAAATTGTATGGCTCGCATAATCACTTACTTTATGACATGGAAGATCTGCCAAAAATACTATTAAGTCGGATTACTTAGAATTTTGAATTTTGAACTGTTTTTGTCTTCATTGACCTTGCTGGGCCGTGAACGTTCTATGGTATATTTTCATTGTATGATTTTCAAATTTTCATGACAAAAGGAAAAAAGGAATTGTTTCAATTTTGAAATAATGGCTTTTACGTTTACTAATTTATAATGATGTAGATAATATTCTTTATTTGTTTTTTTTCTTTTTTTTCGTCCTATCGCTGTTCTGTGCCTCATTCAGGTCTTGTTGTGTCGTCACAAAAAATTGCATTAAGTTGTCCATGTTTCAATGAGAGCGGAGATATAAATATTTCAAATTTGAGCTTTTAGATTTATTTAGATATATTTATTAAAACGTATTGACAGAGGTTTCTCAGTGAATGGTTACACAAGTCGTTAGATAGAATCGATGTGTTTCGGAAGAATGAAAGTATATTTCAAGAATTGTACCTATTATAGATAGAGATGCTGGAACAAGAGTTGGATTATAATTTGTTAATCTATGAAAAAATATTTACAGAGAACTTTCAAGATTTCTAAGTTATTGAAACTGAATTTGAGTAAATTTACACATTGTGGGTGTGGTCGCATTTTATAAAAAAACATGGAGGATATATTAGTTCTTTTACAACTTATCAACCCATTATGGGTTATTTAAAGCTGAAATATATTTTGGATTGCAAGAATTTTTTCTTTTTTCTAGTGAATATTGCATTACCAACTCTTTGAAAATAATAAAGAAAAATATACTTCAAATATTTAATTAAAGAAACACAAATATATCAAATTTAAATCGCAAATTAAAAAAAAAAAATGAGAATGAAAATGCAGTTTGATTGGAAATTTTTAACTCCTTCGAAATGTTTGTTCTCTAATATCAGAATCTTTGAATTTTGAAAATTCCAATCGTCTTCACTATCAGAAAAACGAGCTTTTATGGATAAAGTCCAATTACATTTTTTAATTCTAAAAGTAATTTAAAATCGCGCTTTATAATGCTGAGGATAACGTTAACTGGCCTGCTGAAGAGGCACCGTTTATATCAAATAAATAGCAGTAATAATGGTTGTAGTAGTAGTAGTAGTGGTAGTAGTATTAGTATCAGGGTTGTAGTAGTTTTAGTAGTAATAATTTGAATTGTGATGGTGAAGAGTTACACCATCAAAAGATTTATAATCGGCTTTAATTGAAGAGGAAGATGCAAATGGTAATTTTAAAATTTGTGCAGATGCAGGAAGTAGTACTGCTGTAGTAGTGACAGTATAGTCGAAATAATATGAGCAAAATATCTGTTACTGTTTGCAATTCCTATGGAACAGATTTTCAATGCCGGATTTATACTGGATAAATTGTCGTCTAAATTACGCAAACATTAAAATAACTGGTTGTCCCTTTCAGACGGGGATAAGTCAATATTCATGACATCCCCAACATGTCCAAGGAAGCTTTGAATTAGATGACCACTTTCCACATCCCACAATGCACAAGTACTGTCACCACTTCCTGTTAATATCTGTAATTAGAAATAAAGAAAAATTCAATATTAATTAATGTCACATTAGTATATTTTTTTTATTTTTAGAATAGTTTTTTAATATCAGAAATTATCAGATTTACTTTTAATATCAAAAACGCAATTTGAACCCTCAAGACCACCAGTCCCATACTCTATTCTTGCATGGCAACTGGCAGCTTGACACTTTCATCAGTCTTTCATAAGATGGTCTGATAACTGTTCAAGGAATGCAGTATTGATTTCTTTGTTGCCACTGTTATAATTACATACACTCTATTACCAATATATGAACACCCTTCCTCCACACACACACACACACACACACACACACACACACACACACACACACACACACACACACACACACATATATATATATATATATATATAAGATATCCCACATTGAGTGCTGGTTTTATAATATTAATCCCGTTTATTTTAAACATAAAATATAAAACCGTCTATTTTAAACACAATATATATATATTTCTGGATATAATACACACACACACACACACACACACACACATACACACACACGCACACACATATATATATATATGTATATATATATAATTATTTATTCGAAAATTATAACATAAATATGTTATAAAATCACTACAAAAATAGTTTAAAACCCTTTATTCTACATTCAACATCATCACTTGATAAGACACCAGAAGTGTTGAAACAAAATGGCTATTTTTGTAGTGATTTTATAACATGTTGTTATGGGAACTTACCCATAATAATAATGGACTATTCCGGACATTATAAATACTGCGCCTCAAGAGGGAGCAGAGAGGATTAATTGTAAGAACATTGGAATAGTGATACTTGTCGAGACAACATAGTTCACTCTAACCAAATCTGATAGTCATTACTAATACTTCTACTTCTTTGTATATATTTCTGTTTGTAATATATCTGTGTTATTCCATACCTGTGTTCGAGTTATTCTTTATTGATTCTACCTTGGACCATCACCGTGGTACAAGGAACTTGGACCATAACAAGTGGCGACGAGGAAACCCCAAGAAAAAACGAACTCTCTACGCGGAGGACATACCATTTTTTTGCTATCCGTCGCACATAACAAGTGGCGACGAGGTAACCCAAAAGAAAAACGAACTCTCTACGCGGAGGACATACTTTTTTTGCTATCCGTCGCACATAACAGTGTCGACGAGTAAACTGTAAGAAACAAGTTCTACGTGGAGAGTTCTAAAAAAACAAGTTCTACGCGAACATATAAGAAATAAAAAAAAGAATTTTCTTTTTGGACATCAATTTTACTGGCAACAAAGGACATTTTTTTTTACGTACACGGGTTTCAGAATATCAGGTTACACTAAGGGAAAATACTTACACAAAATTATGTTAACATGGAAAATTTTAAGTCAACCATTGTGGAACTTATCAAAATCCAATTTGAACAGCAGCAAAAAAAAAAAACGAACAGAAACATCTTGAATTACAAGAATTATTGCTACGTGTAATGTCAAATACAGGGCAAAATTCCGAGAATGAAACAGTTCTCTCACAACACGCTATTTGGTGAACTATCGAATATTTCACGTATGCACCCGACGAAGACAAAACCTTTGCAACTTACTTCCGAAGGTACGAAGATCTATATAAATTTGACTGCAGAGATTGATCAGACGCACGAAAAGTACGTCTATTACTAAGAAAATTAGGCACATGCGAATATACCAAATTCGTATATTATACCTACTGCGGAAAACAAATGAGTTAACTTTCAAAGAAGCCATAAAACTGTTAACAGAACTTTTCAGCCCTAATACCTCACTATTCCACAAAAGATGGAAATGTCTGAACCTAACAAAAAAGGACAGCGAAGATTACATAACTTTCGCTTCCATTGTAAACAAATATTGTGATGACTTTAAATTATCGGAACTCAGCGCGGACAATTTCAAATGTTTAATATACGTCCAAGGCCTGGTTTCAACCAAAGACGCGGAAATTAGACGCAGAATTCTTACAAAATTGGAGAGTGAACAAGATTTGACACTTCAAAAACTGGCCGAAGATTGTCAGAGATGCATCAGTGTGAAGAAAGACTCAAAAGATATAGAAGGAGCTGGCATCACGCACATACGTAAAGTACGAAGACAAACCAACTTTCCCTCCTCAGAAACAAACCAAACCAATTTTCCCTCCTCAAAAACAGGTAAAACAAAATTTTCTACTTCTAAAAGTTAATATCAGAAAAAACTACCACCCAGTCCATGCTATCGATGTGGCACTTGGCATTGGTATAAACTGTTCATACCGTTTTAAAACTTGTCTATCATGCAAAAAATAGACAATAAAAGTTCTCATTATCGGACAAGAAGAGAAAGCAAAAGCAGAATAAGAATCACGAGGACTGACCAAGCGGATGAGACTAACATAAGAAAATACGTACAAGTAGAAATACAAAACAGAAAAGTCAGACTACAGTTGGATTCCGGCTCGGACTTAACTATTATTAACGTACAAACACGGAGAAAACTGAACAAACCTGCCATGTTAAAAACGGATAAAATTGCGACGTCGGTAACGGGGAGAAAAATAAAATTTGAGGGTGAAGTGATTACAAATGTGACATTTAATGGAATGCCGAAAAAATTAAAAAAGTACGTGTTAAGAAATACAGAAAACTTATTCGGAACGGACTGGATGCAAAAATTTGAACTTTGGGATTTACCAATAAGTACGTACTGCCAAAATGTAAAACGTTTATCAACCGATGCAGACAAATTAATAGAGAAACTAAAAGACAGTTTCCCCGAAGTATTTTCAGCAGGTCTCGGAAGATGTAAAAAAATGGCAGCAAATATCGAAATAAAAGAAAACGTTCAACCTATCTTCAAGAAAAAAAGGAGCGTACCGTTTGCGTCAATAGAGAAATAGATCAAGAATTGGCTAGACTCGAAATCATTGCATATTGACAAAAGTAGAATACAGTCAATGGGCCGCACCTACGGTTTACGCCAAAAAGAAATCAGAAGAGATTCGAGTATGCGCTGATTTCTCAATGGGTTTGAACGCCGCGATAAAAGATTGCCACTATCCTCTACCCAGTCCAGAAGAAGTATCCACTAAATTAAACGGCGGAATTTTTTTTTCAAAAATAGATTTAAGTGAAACATACCTACAAATTCCAGTCGATGAGGAAAGTTCAAAATTACTGTGCATAAACACACACAAAGGATTATACAAATACCAAAGATTACCATTTGTGATTAAGGTCGCGCCGGCTATATTCCAATAGACAATGGATACTATGCTCGCCGGACTAGAGTACACGATTGCATACCTGGATGACGTATTGATAAATAGCGAAAGCGTTGAACAACACTGGGAACACGTACAAGAAGTGTTTAAGAGAATACAAAACTATGGGTTAAAGGTAAAAGAAAACAAGTGCGATTTTTTCATGAAGGAAATTAAATACCTGGGCCATATCATCGATCAAGAAGGAAGACGACCAGACCCTGAAAGGGCAACGGCAATAAAAAAAAATGTCAGTTCCAAAGAACATAACAGAACTACAAAGTATTCTAGCTTAGTGAATTACTACCAGGAATTCATTTCTCACATGCATAAACTTCGCACACCACTGAACGAACTTCTGCAGAAAGAAAAAGTTTGGGAATGGACAGATGAATGCCAGAAAACGTTTGACAAAATAATTAAGACGTTAACTTCGGATTTATTTTTGGCACACTACGATCCTAAATTAGAAATAATTGTAACAAGTAACGCGAGCGCCTATGGAGTCGGGGCGTGTATACTGCATAAAATGCCGGATGGGACAATAAAACCCATCGCACATGCTTCTAGAACTCTTTTGCCAGCAGAGAAAAATTAATCACAAATAGAGAAAGAAGCTCTGGATTTATTTTCGCAGACACAAGATTTCATAAGGTATATCTATGGTAGATTTTTTACTCTACAGACGGATCACAAGCCGTTACTAACAATATTTGGTTCGAAAAAAGGTCTACCGGTTTACACTGCAAATAGGTTACTAAGATGGGGGTGTTATGGGAACTTACCCATAATAATAATGGACTATTCCGGACATTATAAATACTGCGCCTCAAGAGGGAGCAGAGAGGATTCATTGTAAGAACATTGGAATAGTGATACTTATCGAGACAACATAGTTCACTCTAACCTAATCTGATAGACATTACTAATACTTCTACTTCTTTGTATATATTTCTGTTTGTAATATATGTGTTATTCCATATCTGTGTTCGAGTTATTCTTCATTGGTTCTACCTTGGACCATCACTGGGGTACAAGGAACTTGGACCATAACACATGTTTATGTTATAATTTTCGAATAAATAATTGTATTTGCTCTACTATGTATTGAGCACTCTTTTAAGAATAATATTTGTTGGTTATTGGAATTTATTCCGTATACACCAATTTCTTCTAGACTCGATGAATTACTTAATTATGATTATTTAAAATCCTTTTAATAATTTCTATCACTCATATATATATATATCGTTTTCTTAAAATAATAAAGAATAATTTTTTTAAACCGTAAAAAATCAAATAATTATAAGGTTTTATTGAACTTGGTAATAAACAGAATTTTTAATTTTACAGTAATATTTTTAGGGATGTCACTGAATCCATGAGGATATGCAAATATACACACAGTCTAAATTAAATTGAAATGGGTATTTGTGTCGCGAAGGATAAATTCCCTTTCTGTCTGGCAACAACCATTGGATAACAGGAAAATAATATAAGCCGTAATGTGCGACACTTTGAGCTTATTTGTATGAATCAGTCTTTATTTAAACTAAATATATTTTCTAGTAAATACAGTGTTAAATTAACCATTTAGAGTTTGAATTTGATTATTTTGCCGTCAACGAACAAATAATACTCTGAAATTTAAAGTCATTTGTCTCGCACTTGTTTTTTTTCATCCAGTACAAGGCCCAAGAGCCACACGGAGTAGAAGTTTACTGTGTTGAATTGTATTAGCGTAAGGAAGGGCAAGTAGAGAAGTTCTTGCGGCTATGCAGGAAAAATAACAGCTAATTCTAGACATGAAAAGGTCAAGATTTAATTAGGGGATAACATTTCAGAGTTTGGTATAGTTTAGTTTGCTTTACGGCATATCAATCCCAATGTGCCGTTTTGGGTATGACGATAAACTACGTCCAACAGCAAGGCCTCTGATCAGGAGGTTTTGAGGAGCGTGAAACCACCTCTTAATTGCTGGTGTTCCCAGGTCCACACTGACCCTGTTAGGGTCCCAGTTATGGATAAATAGTTAACCCCCAAAACGCTATGAAAATGTGAAAATAGGTTTTAATACCAGAAATACTTTGTAAAAAATTATTACCAGCAATAAATCTTTGAAGAAAAATTATTACCAGCAATACATTATTACCAGCAATACATTTTTGAAAAAAAATCTTACCAGCAATAAAAATCTTTTTGGCATTAAATAACCCATTGAGGCTGATATGCCGTATCAAACAAACCAAACCTCAATTTTAGAATAGGTTTGTATGAATAGAATATGTATTCTTTATGAGAAATCTGTTTGTAGATCAGGTTTCATTGACGTATGTTTTTATAAAGAGGGTTTTTGTCGAGCTGGTAATTTTTTTAGAATGATTTGATGATAATATTTTTTTCACAAAATTTAACGCTGGTATTTTTATTATTTTTTATACTTTCAAAGCATCTTTGACCCAAGTTTGGGGGTTAGCTATTTACCCATAATTGGGACCCTAAAAGGTGCTACCACCCCGGGTCAGGGTGGGCCTGGGAACAGCAACAATTAAGAGGTGGTTCCACGCTCCTCAAAACCTCCCGATCAGAGGCCTTGCTGCCGGATGTAGTTTATCGTCATACACAGGACGTCCAGAGTTCTGTCTCGGACGTTAGAAGTAGAGAGTTGAAGTAGACTTTAGAAAGAACCGGAAACCCAATCCTTAACAGGAAACAATGGATAAACCTCTACTCCTAAAAAAAAAACAAAAAAAAAACGGAAAGTAATATGAACCGGACGATAGCTGATTAAAACACAAGAAGATACAATGATAGTGTTACATCTATACTCAAGAACAAACAAAGAAACAAGAATATGAATTAATATAATATGTATATTCATAATTCCTGATTTATGGAGGATCAGCATTCGTTTTTTTTCTTCTTTTTTATTTCAGTGAAGTCTATACTTCTTCTGTGTGCCAAGTCTCTTCGGGACGTTGACATTCATGACTCTCCACAATTTCCTGTCCTTTTTAGATCATAATACATTTTGTCTTTTTGTTATCTCTCCTAAACCTGGCTCCGCCATCCATTTACTCAATCTCATTAAATATGTTATGCGTTATTTTCCTCTGTCCAACTTGTCTTAAACCTCTCCTGTGATTATACGATTTTACAAGCCTTCTTTCCTCATTATGTATCTCAGAAATTTCTGCTGTGTCTTCCTGATGTCCTTTTCGTTTCCATTTTCTCCATAAATTCGTCGTTACTCGCATGTTCAGTCCATGTTATCCTCAGCATCCTTCTGTAGAACCATATTTCTATTACTTCAAGTCTCTTCTTTATTTGCGAGGAGATTTTCCTGCATTCACTGCAATATAGGATGATTTATATTATGTAAGAGTTTTCTTTGTTTTTAACGATTTTTTTTGGTTTCTTAATACTCTGCTTAGCTTTTGAAAGGCATCTTTCGCTATCCCAGTGCGCCTTCAGATTTCAGTGTTGCTCTTGACATACACAAAAACGAAAAGAATATCTCTGTAAGAAGTTGAGGATGATTGTACAGCGGCTGGATCTTTGGAGGGGTAGTCGAAATGTGATAAGCTAGATTATAAGTCGTAACAATATAAATATGTTGCTCTCGTATAGGAGAAAGGCATATCTATAATGGTGTAGAATTTATTATTGTTAATGGAAACAACGAAGTTGGATATTCGAGGAAATAATACAGATGGAAAGAGTGCTGACAGTAATTTTATTAAAGCTGGGTCTGTCTGTGAACATCACTACTTTTGTGAGTGCGAGATTGAGAAAGGAACTTGGAGATGTCCGGAATTTTAGCATTATTGGCTCTAATGACAAATTCGACAACAGTGTCAGCAGAAAGGTAGCGATGGCGAGGAGATTTACAAGATTCTACTATTGAAAAGCTTTCCTCCCCGGATTCGATCGGCAATAATGTATAAGACGCCATTATCGTCGCCGGACCGACCCGTTGCAATCAAGTTCAATGAAAGAAAGATAAGTATTGAGTGAGTTCGTCAAACCAATTTGAAAATGCCGCGAGCCATTCTCTTCCCCCCACCACCCGAATGCCAATTCTAAAAAGGACCCCTATCATCTCCCGTTATTGTCCATGTAGCTTATACATCGTGTCTCACATTTTAGTGTATTCTTCCATGAAAACAAGGGCTTCTAGCCTGAAGGGGAAGAGAGAAAAGAGGAACGTAAATTAAGATGACGAAAAGGTCGTTGAGGAAAAGAAGAAAATGCGAGTCGGAAATAAACGAGAATGAACTGAGGAATGAATTTTAAGAAAGACGAGGAATGAGATATAAGAACAATATTGAAATTGGAGACAAAACAGGAAGGAGTAAAAGAGGGGAGATGAAGCAAAAGGAAGAATAAAGATGGAAGGAGAAGAGAAACGGAAGGAAAAATAGAAAAGAAAAAAATGAATGCGTGACAGACGGAGAAAAAAGATGCGTGAAAAGAAAAATTCGGGCATGAGAACGTAAAAATGTTTACATACATATTTTAATGAAGAAGGCTAGAAGAAGAATACGTGGGGGAGGGGATAATAAGACGAATGAAAGAGAGAGAGAGAGAGAGAGAGAGAGAGAGAGTGAGAGAAAGAAAAAGACAGGAAAAGAAAAAATGGAGATGATAGGAAGAAAAAGAAAAAGGAGAGAGAAGCGAATACTAGAAAATAAAATAAAAGACAAAGTAGAGAGGCAGAAAAGGAAAGAAGAGCATAAGAAAAAAGAATGATAAAAAGAAAGGTGAAGACGAGATAAAATGAAAGAAAGAAAGAAAGAAGAAGAAGAAGAAGAAGAAGAAGAAGAAGAAGAAGAAGAAGAAGAAGAAGAAGAAGAAGAAGAAGAAGAAAAGTGAGCACTAGCTTTAATATCACATTCACAAGTATTTTGTTTGTGAATAAATACTGAAAAAAAAGTGAGAATAAAAAGAACTGATTAAAAAAAGAAAAAAAAAGCCGGAGTTGAAAATGGGGAAAAAAGACGATAAAGGCAACGAATGAATAGAAGAAAGCGTCATGACGTATTGAGAGTAGACGAATAAAATCTCTTGTGAAGCCAATTGTCAACAAGTCGACTGAATAGAATCTCTTCTTGTTCCACGTCTGCAACATAGCCATGTCGTCTGCAGGGGCGTTGGTAATGGCGGCTGCCGAGCGGACATTGAAATACACTTATCGATGGGCGGACAAATAGATAACCTTTCGGGGAAATCTTATTTTTGACGCTTTTTTTTTCCTGTGGCAATTTTTAACTTTTTTTTTTATTATTAACGTTTCATTTATTTTTACCTTATTTTTTCTTTTTCTTTTTTTTTGCCTCGTGGCCTTCCATAGCTAATCCCTCTATTTTGTCGACCCTTTTAACGGTCTTGTATCTCCCAATACGTTCAGTTCATTTATTTATTTATTTATTTTTCGCATTTACTTTTTACTTTTTCAAGTTTTTTTTTTGTATACTGGCTTCACTTAACCATTCTTTTCTATTTTCTCACTTTTTTTTTCACTTATCACCATTTTTATTATTCACATTATTATTTTTTCTTATTGTGTAAAAATCTTCCTCTTTTCCTTCTTCTTCAATTGTTTCACTTCTCTCTCATTTATCTCTTTCTATCTCTATACAATTGTATTCAGAATATGGGAAGTGCGTTTTCTTTCTTTCTTTTTTCTTTCTTTCTTTCTTCAATAACTTTGAAAATATTTGTAACGGTTTTTTCTTTATTTTCTTCCTTTTTTATTCTCTGATTAGCTGCTTCTTCTTTACATTTTTGTTTATTCTTTCTTTCTTTCTTTCTATCTTTCTTTCTTTCTTTCTTTCTCATCACAGGTGTAAAGATCTCTTTCTTTTTTTCTTTCATTTTCTACAAAGATTTCTTTCTTTTTTATTTCTCATCACTGATGTAAAGAATTCTTTATTTCAATCTTTTATTTTCAACAGAGTTCTTTCTTTCTTTTTTCTTTCGTTTCTTTCTTTCTTTCGTTTCTTTTCTTTTTCCCTACTTTTCTTTCCTTCTTTCTTTCTTTTTTCTTTCTTTCTTTCTTTCTTTGTGCTTCTCCAGTATGTCCTTATCCCCCTATTGAATTCTCTTCGTTTTTCAATTCTGTTTCATATTTACACTTTTCTTTTTACAATTTCCTACAAGTTTTATGCGCCTATCTCTTCCTTTTTTCGCTCAACCTGTTTCAAAATCTTGTTTTTGTCAGTCTGCGACAGTGAAAGCATCATCAACCTAATTTTGGTCAGCGTGGATCTGCGGGTGGCACAAAGAAATATCATTGTTCGAATACTCCCCGCTACCCTCAACATTGCAGCTTACACTCACCTAATATCACGATCAATCCTTCCCCAATACCTCCACCTGTTTAAAAAGAAATTGCCAGAAATCTGGCACCAAAGGGCCACTCTATCCATCGGACAAGAAATAACTGACCCTTTCGGCAAAGAACATAGTTCTAGCAGAGTTTTAGGATATGTCACTGGTTGCAGTGGCATGGTTAAGGGCGTGAGGGACGAGGAAAAGTGATTTTTGTGTTTTGGCTTTTGAAAGTGGTGTGATCTGGTCGAGTTGCATGCAGAGTCGCCTTCACTGTAGACATTGGCTGACTGGAGAAAGAAAGGAGGGTAAAAAAGCTGAGGAAAGGGCGAGAAAAAAAACGCAAGTTAAAAAAGAAAAAAAGGGATAAGATCAGGTGAATGAGTAGGAAAGAAAGAGAATTTGAGGGAGATTAAAGAAGGGAACAAGTAGATTAAGAAGGAGGGAGAGAATAGAGAAAAGAAAATCAACGAAAAAGGAGAAGAGAATGTGAACTGAAATGAATAAATTAACACACACACACACACGCACTCATATATATATATATATATATATATATATATATATATATATATATATATATGACAAAATGAAAAATACCCTACAAATCCTATGTGACTAGTTTCGTGTTTCGTCCTTCAAAAGGACTTCTACAGAGTAATGTTTAAATCATATCTATCTATCTATCTATCTATCTATATATATATATATATATATACAAAAACCACACACACATTTTTTCCAATCAGCACCCGACGATTGCGTTGTGTATAAAATTCCGAGTTTTGTTACCGGTGAGTAAAATATATATATATATATATATATATATATATATATATATATATATATATATATATATATATATATATATATAATAAAAATGATGATACAAATATAGTTTTAGGGTATGCTATACAGATGGGTAAAAATATTAGGGATAAAGAGTATGTAAATATAAAAGTGGACACTGAGGTCAAGTCCAAGCGGTGATAGCCTGTTTTATGCTTGAGCGCAATCTTCAGGTTATATGTCTCCCAACACACACACACACACACACACACACACACACACACACACACACACACACACACACACACACACACACACACACACCAATATAGATCTATCTATATATATCTATATACATATACATACATACATACATATATATATACATATATATATATATATATATATATATATATATATATATATATATATATATATATATATATATATATATATATATATATATTGGGAGAGCGATAGACATGCAAACAAACATGAGTTCTAATTTGTATTTGCTCCCTCTCCCTACTAATATATGAACCGATCAATAAAAGCATAAAAGATCTGAGGAAGTCTTTTGGAAGGACAAAACGTGTCACATGGGATTTTTTAATTTTTAATTAAATTATTCACCATATTGAGTTTATGTATTATATTCGGCCATAAATATATGAATGGGCAATTTTACAATCAAGTTTCCTGAAGAGTAAGCGACATTTACATGAACCTCAGAATAAATTCCAGGGAAGTGAATATTTCATCTTATTTTTCCTTGTTAATACTCTGAGTCTTGATAGTAAGCACTACAATTATAAAGACTGTTTGCCAGATTATATCTCAGAAACACGCTCATTAGTATTTTGGTTTGGTGGGGGGCAAATGTTTGTTATTTTTAGATTTTCTTGTCTTGTCGGTCTCAGTTGCTTATTGGCTCCTACCAACACCCCGTATATGTGTATATATATATATATATATATATATTTTAAGCAAATCACCCCAAGCAAAGCAGGAGTACCACTAGCTCGCAAGGAGTTACAGAGAGTGAGAGTAAGAGTAAGAGTAAAGAGGAGTGTTTGGTAAAAGGATAAAGAGAAGGTCAAAGATCATGGTCAAAGCATCAGAAGGTGTCGATTGACATTACATTTGAATATTTGAAGATTATAGCTATCAGGGAAGCAAGTGATAGGAAGGGTGTTCCACTGATGGGAGGAGCGAGATAAGAAGCTGTTTAAGTAGAAGAGATGGCTACATTTAGACGTTTCGACAGTGAAAGAGTGGGACCGAGATCCTAACCTAGTAGCTCGCTTAAACTTATGAAGTTTGGGAACCAGTGAAAGTAGCTCGTCAGAGTAGTTGCAATGAAAATATTTGCAGAAAAGACAGAGGGAAACGTCTGTGAGATAACGACTGCAGACGGGATGCCAGATAGGACATTTTTTTTAGGAAGATGGACACAAGTACCACAGCTGTTTTATTGATTTGTTGGCGATGTGTTTACTGTTCTGTTTTATTTATTTTTTTTGTATTTTTCGTCTTATTTTTACTTCCTCTTATTGTCACGAAAAAAAAATTAAAAAAATTTGAGGAGTTTGGGCGGAAGAGTACCTTTTAGGTAAGTCTCCGCTTCCGTTTAAAGTCTGTGTATATGTGTTTTAAAATCTGATATTAAATAAAGATGGTTTACTATGGGAAGACATGTAGATACGTCCTAAGTTTAGGAAAAGTCAATAAGATTGTGTTGCGTCATTTATTCTCTTTGAAAATAAGTAAGGATTTTTTATGGCACTAGACATGGCTAGTCGTGCATGTGAAAAATTATCAGCCATTACAGACACTAAACACACAACATATACGTAGGTACACAAAATATAAGTGTTTATAATATATTTGATAATTATATATGGATATGAGAGAAAATGAGACATAAGTTTTTTTTATGTTATGCAAATGAATGACAAACTGGAAAAGTTCTGTGTAACGTGTTTCATCCTTTAGAAGAACTTCATCAGAATAAAGTAATGTTTTTATTAATGGAGTTATATATCTGTAGGTGGTGAGATATAAAAACGCGAACATCGGTTATAAATATGTATTGAGTAGAAACGCTGTAGATGTGAGAACGGTGAAATTTAAATTTAGAAATTTTTATATAATCTAGCCGATCTCATTCATTTTTTCCTCGCATTTTTTTTTTGATCGATTTTGTTTTGAAGTATTCCGCATTGGAATAATAGAGATGAACGGTGAAATGTAGTAAACACCTGGACGCAAATTTACCGTGGATTATTTCTGCTTTTTCTTTTAATTAAAATAGCATTTTTAAATTGATATTAGGGTCAAATTAATTACGGTGAATGATTGTAAAATATCTCTTTCGTGTACTCATAAACTTTTATTTAAATCTAATAAAACGAGATCCATTGCTGTACCCACCAACTCTATCACAATACTATATATTTTCATTAGGTTAACTGAAATATCTATGGAGGATGCTAAGTGACAAAATTTAATGTCTTATAAACGAAAATGATGTTGATTTGTAAAAAAATAACAGGAGATTAAGAATAACCGATTTTTATAATTTTTAGTCATGTATGTTGGCTTGGGATAGGAGTAATTTTTTCAGGAATGTAGATATTTGAAAAAATCTGGGTGTAGATTTATATTTTGATAAAATTCGATAGCGGCACTCTCGAAAATTTTCCGTCTAAGTTACTTTCGCTTTCAATATAAGTGTGGATCAAAGTTGTGGTTGAATTTATTTCTAGGTGTATAGCTAACTAATGTATTTGATAAAGTGTTGTGTATAAGTTCCTTTTTGAGTTCATAGATACATATTTAAATATTTTCATATATATATATATATATATATATATATATATATATATATATATATGTGTGTGTGTGTGTGTGTGTGTGTGTGTGTGTGTAAAGTGAGAGAAAAAAATAGAAAGATTACAAATAAGCGTGTTTGCCGATCGTTGAATGTGATTGTTTGAATAATCGGTTTCCACTCTGACTTTTACAGTATTGAAGCAGTATGAAAGCCGACGAAAAATGACGCATTGATCGAAATGCCGCGCGCGACAAATGGATTATTTCCACTCAACCATTGCCAAAGAAAGAGATTTTTCGCCAAATGACACGTTTACTCACTTGGAAGGCAATCTGTTCCAATCTGCCTGGAAGGTTGGACATTTGTCGCTTTCTTTTTTTTTTTTTACCTGTGAATATGTTTTTATAAATGAAATTCGTCGTCATGAAATAGAAATTATCAGGTAACCGAAATATTTCGTAAGGTTTTCCATATTATTTTTTCAGTTTGTCACAGTGAAAAAATAAAAAGTAAATTTCAATCTATGGAACTGGTGAACTTGTGGGATATGCAGGTAACAGTTGTACCAATAATTATTGGAGTATTTGGAATAATTCTGACAAGCTTTGCAAAGATGTTAATGAACTGGGAATTTGAGAGGGAATTGAAATTACTAGGGTGGATAAACACGTGTTATTAGCAGAATTTTGACCTGAAATTTTCACTCTAAACTGCGTCTAGAGATTATATGCAAAAGAGGTATTTTATGTAAAATTCATAGATATATGTTATCCAATGAAATAATTTGTACTATTATGTATAGCGAGTAAGCATGAAAGCAATTAAGTGCCAATTTTCAATTTCAGATTGATATTTAGTACTTTTTCAGAAATTATAACAATTTGCAGTGTCAAGAGATTATTTGCAAGAACTAGAATTTAGTATTATGGCTCGTAAAAAAGAACTAACAATGAATGAAAAGAACTATATAATCAAAGAAATTAGCAAAGGAATGTCTTCGCTTCAAATTTCTAAGGATTTGAAAAGGGATTATCGAACAATCAAGAAAATATGTCAAATGGGAATTCAACCAAGGAAAAAAAAAGTCTCAGGCTGAATTCAGGAATTTAACAAAGCGAGATCACATATCCAAAGAGAATTAATAAGAAACCCAAATGCGTCAAGTGCGTTCATATTTGAGGCCGCTGGAGCTCCTATGGTGTCAAGGGAAACAAGGTGTAAAGCATTAAGGAAGTTTGCCGATGTAAAAATCAAATAAAGAAACCCATTTTAACAAAAAAACATAAGGAAAGAAGATTGCAGTGGGCAAAATAATACATGAAAACTGATTTCAGTAAAGTGCTTTTTACAGGCGAATCAAGGATCACCCTCGATGGGCCCGATGGATGGGCTCGAGGATGGGTTTGCAAGCAACATGACTCAAGAAATTTTTAAAACGCCAACAAGGCGGCGGTGGGATCATAATATGGGCTGGGGTTATTGGTAATGAGCTCGTGGGTCCATTTAAACTGAAAGACAGGGTTAAATGAATTCCAAATGTTACTGTGATTTTCTAGAGAAATATTTCTTTGAATGGCTTGATAACCAGTCTTTATCCAAGCGTAGATCTATGATCTTTATGCAAAACAACGCACCATGTCATGCATCAAAGTTTACTAAATCCTGGTTGAAAGAAAAGGGATTTGTTGAAGATTCTCTTATGGATTGGCCTTCAAATAGCTGTGACTTGAATCCCATTGAGAACCCGTGGAGCATCCTCAAGAGAGATATTTATTCTAATGGAAGGCAATTCAACAACATGTGTGACCTCTGGGAGGCAGTTAAAGTTGATGCAAACAACTTACCAGCCGCTAAAATTGCAAATCTAACATCAGATGTTGACAATAGGCTGCTAAGAGTTATTGAAAAGAAAGGAGCATTTGTGCAATAAATTTTAGGAGGTTCTTATTATTTTTTGTTAATATATCTTTTATTTTTAAAATAAAATGATTTTATTATGTTTCTCCTTTAAGAAATTGACGAATTTGTTCTAAAATCTTTTTCATATTATTTTTTACATTAGTTTTACAAGGTATAATAATGTAAAAGTATCAAAATAAATAGTTGCAAATAAACTACTGACAGTCAAACTAGTCTGTTTTGTTAACTTAGTAAATTTCTTTCCAACCAAAAACAAGTTTTCTCTATCACTATATATCTAAGTTAATAATATTGAGTAGAATCTAAACATCATCATAATAGGACTTTTAACATTAAAGACGCAACTCTTTATACCAATTCATAACTTGCATATAATCTCTAGACGCAGTTTATAATGCTCGTTCTGTGTGATTGATATGCACCATTGAATTAGCGGCACTGACAGGCAATGAGTTGAAAAATAACTATTTATCTGGTAAAAAAGGGCTTCTCAAACTATAGATCGCAGCTCACTGAGGTCTAGTAAAGATTATTGGGGGTTGAAGAAACTTTTAAAGATGGGAAATGTACATGCCTCTTTTTAACACTTGTCCTTCAAAGTTGCAAATTTTCTGTTTGTATCCATAGTAACAATAGTTTTCATGACGTCAAAACCTTCCGAAATACTGTAAGAGGTAAATGTGTTTACATGTGTCATTTAAAGTTTTATTTACATGAAACCAGGAAATATCTCACTCGTTTCTCAAGTGGTTTAGATTTGTCAAAGAACATAACCGCAGATAATATTGAACATGTAAAGCTTCAATTTCCGCCATTTATAGCTTGCATTAGCCAGTGGTAATAAGAATTTGCAAGTATTAAGTTGAGTCATTAATAATTTCCACATTTTATGATGTTTATTCTTCAAAAATATAGTAGAATTAAATTTTATTCAATTATACAGGTTGTCCCATAATGATGAGTAACATTTCAAATACAAATATTAGGTTGGTGCAAAAATAATGTCGTTTTTTGACGTTCAACTTCATGTGAGAAAACGACATTATTTTTGCACCAACCTAATATTTTGGATTATAAAAATGATATCAATCAGTCAGTTATGTGTCATGCGTGATACACGTTTAGACGATCATGTATTTTTCGAGGTGGATTTTTCCCGCAGTGGTTTGCCATTTCTTTCTGCGGTAGACCAGTCGCCATCCAAAGCTATAGAACCCGGTCTGTTCTGCTATTTATCCATATCTGGGGGAGACGAGGAAGATTCATGCCTTTCCCAAGGGTATTAGCACGTAAGTGAATGTAATGGATTAGACTGGAATTCGAATTCGGGAGTACAAAATATATTTATTACACACACACACACACACACACACACACACACACACACACACACACACACACATAGATATAGATATACAAGAGTTCAATATATTCTCTAAGATATGAATATTACACCCATGAGATGCTCACTATCATGAAGAGAACATGCACGTGTTCGCACTCTCATTTGAAACACAGTTGGTATTGCCTGCCCCAGGGAAATTTGTAACACTATGCAGGATCACCTTGCGGGATGGTGACTTTCGCTTTCCAAAATGCTTTCGAAATTTCCTTTGGCCTGCAACAATGGATCTTTGACTAGTGAAATACGCTTCCACTACGTATGAAATTTCCTCTGGAGTCCATGACATTATGCTTGCATTTCAAAATGTCTCCCATGATTATGGGACATTCTGTATATTCACCATTATTTGCAATGACTTGCTGCCAATTATCAGGCAATTCTTCGATAACTTTTCCGTAAAACTCTACATGTGAAAAAATTTTCGACGAACTTTTGAATCTGGTTTTTGTTAGAGAAAATTTTCATCATCAAATCGTTTGCAGTGATTGAAAAAGTGCAAGGTCAGGTGAATATGTCGGTTGCGGTAGAACAGACTAACCGAGTTCCATTTTTTTCCATTTTATTTTTACTGTATGCACTCTTGTAATGTCATGGAGGAGAAGAATATTTTATTATTAACGAGGATGATTTTCGATCAAATATTTATGAATAAGTTGCAGTTTCCGGACGTATAAATGTGCATTTAGTGTTTCGTTGCATTTTAAGAACTCTAAATGAACAATATCACGATGATCCCACGATACGAATAACATCACCTTTCTCCCATAAATCTCATCTTTTGGGGTCGGTTGTGAATCTTGTCAATCCCTTTGCGTTGGATATTGTTGTATATAACCAAATTTTTCATCATCTGTTTCGGTTCGTTCGGATGATGCATTCGTCACTTCCCTAAAACGGAAATTACTTGTAACTCAGCCTAATAGATAAACGTGAAGATAATTACACGGTCAAGTAGGAAGAAAGAGGAAATACAATGAAAAAGTTTTGAAATAGGGTTTAATTTCCTTATCAGAGCTAATGAACACTGATCTGTCTGCTAAATTTGGAATGAAAGTTTGGCAAGTGAAGGCATGAAAGCAACAGCATTGAGCAGACTTTTTGGTACGAGATATGTGACTTATGTTAGTAAACCAGAAGAAATATTTGAAAGGTTATTGAAAGCATAAATAAACAGTGAGTAATGTCTCGAAAGGGATGTGCCGCTTCCGGAAAAATACATGTCAATATCTTTCATTTACTGCGAAAACTAAAAATGCCTACACGATTGACAGAAAACTTGTTTTAAAAATAAATGTTAGAAGGGATGAAATGGGAAACCTTGTATTGAACTGCAAAAACTAACAACGCCTACGCGATTGATTGAAAACTTTTAACAGTAAGAGTTAGAAGGGGTGAAGATGGAAAGCTTTTACTGAACTGCAAAAGTCAAAAAATGATCATTTAGAATGGTTGAAATGAGAAACCTTTTCATTAACCACAAGACCTACACTATTGACAAATAACTTGTTTTATCAATTAGAGTTGGAATAATTTGAATATGAAAAATAGGCTGTAATAACAATAATTCTTTTGTTAATACTGTAGGTAGAGGACTTTACGAAATTAGCCACATTGAACTACTCATTAGAACGTTTGAAATTAGGAGTTCAACTAATTGAATTGATTAATATTGCAAGAAATATAACAGACATATTGGTATATGTTAGTTATTGCTCCGATGACTGTGTGTAAAGATATATTGGAAGAACACAAAGGTGAATCTGTGGAGAGTGGTACCCATGGCAAAACACAAAAGTTGCCAAAAAAAATCTACCAAAGTGTTATGTAAGACCTACTAGTTAACAGCTACATGTCCAGGCCATTAATATATATAATTAAATATAGTACTTCAATTATCACCATGCGTGGGGTGAAATGGTTAAAAATAGATCAATACATTTTTGAGAAGTTCAATGAACATAATATATTTTACAAAGTGCGAACGCGAATATTTTCGCACAAAAATCTAAAATGCAAGAGTCCATGAAAAGGTTAAGTATATGAAAACAGAAAGGGAGCAAATAACTTATTTGAAATGTTTTCATATGCACAGATTTATTGTTATTGCTGAAGGTAAGTTGAGTTTGGAATTATTCAAGCAGATCCCAATCCATCAAGTTGTATGCATTTGATATTATTTCAGACAATATCCTCGACCAACATTTGACAATAATCAATTACATTGGGTCCCAAAACCATTCATCACTGTAATGGAACAAGTGAAACATCTTTCATTAAAAGCTCTTGATGAATTTGCAGTGTGCTTCAACTTAAACTTGAATTTTCAAGAAAAAATTTAATGTACTTTTGCTTGGAATTCTCAGTACTGTCAGGATTAATGATGGAAAATCTTTTGAAATATTTTTTTCACCTGCTGTACAAATCAGCATTATCAAAATTGATTGGAATTAAAACAGATTACTGTTCAAGCATAACAGGATAGCATTCATGTGTTAAGAACACTGAGATTGTTTAAAAGGCAACTTCGACGAAGATTAAACCCGGATTCGAGGCGTTTTGCAAAAATAAGCAATCACGTCAACCACTTTAACTTAAAGGTAATTTATTTTCATGTTTTTCATCGTTTAATTATGGCAAAAAAATAATTATCTACAGTCATAGTGCCTTTTGTGTCACTGAGCGAGATCATGAATAAATCAGTTTGATTCATAGGTAAAGTAGTCATTTCTTCATTAGACTGCGCACTTAGTGATGCACAGGGTGTTCCAAAGGTTACTCAACAATTGGCAGAAAACGTTAACTTGTGAAATAGCACCCAGAGAAAATTTGCATTTTATCTTCCATAATTCGACCAATAAGATTTGTTACTATATTTTCACATACAGAAACATGATTCCATTTGGTAAATAAATATAAATATACACCTTGCATTTAATGTCTATTGAAAGATGTTTCTGAAATATGGAGAACACAATATCAGTCATGTAAAAAGAGAGTTAAGAGACTGAACTGGTGTGAAATATCAACGTGGTCAAATAATAAAACTAAGAAATAAAAGGAGGATTGAATATTCGAGGAGGGATTTTCAGGACAATATTAAGAACAATAAGATTATTGAAGAAAGTGTTTGAGTAGCGAGGAGACATGATCTCTACGAAAATTTATTAATAATAAGATGAATCTTGATCTCTACGAAAATTTATTAATAATAAGATGAATCTTGATCTCTACGAAAATTTATTAATAATCAGATGAATCTTGATCTCTACGAAAATTTATTAATAATAAGATGAATCTTGATCTCTACGAAAATTTATTAATAATAAGATGAATCTTGATCTCTACGAAAATTTATTAATAATAAGATGAATCTTGATCTCTACGAAAATTTATTAATAATAAGATGAATCTTGATCTCTACGAAAATTTATTAATAATAAGATGAATCTTGATCTCTACGAAAATTTATTAATAATAAGATGAATCTTGATCTCTACGAAAATTTATTAATAATAAGATGAATCTTGATCTCTACGAAAATTTATTAATAATAAGATGAATCTTGATCTCTACGAAAATTTATTAATAATAAGATGAATCTTGATCTCTACGAAAATTTATTAATAATAAGATGAATCTTGATCTCTACGAAAATTTATTAATAATAAGATGAATCTTGATCTCTACGAAAATTTATTAATAATAAGATGAATCTTGATCTCTACGAAAATTTATTAATAATAAGATGAATCATATACAAGCATACATAAATATGTGTGGATGTTTGTGTCTTACTCATCTTCTCTTTCGACGCACATCGACTCTGTGGCTGAGTCGGTCTAGAGCACATCGGATCTTATGACGGTTTCTCCTCCAAAGGGAGATGCAAGTTCGAATCCTGTCAGAGAACACATATTTTTTTTAATAAGATTTCTTGGATATTCAGGCCGGTAGACAAATATAAATAAATATAAATCTACTCTAATATGGGTATCCACTAAAATAACGTTTAAAGTGATAATATACTGTGTGCGGCAGAAATACCTCCTGAATATACCCCACCCCACAGAAATATCTTCCATACATTAATGGCAATGGTGTCTTCATCGAGCTAATGTCTTACCATTATGTAGGAGATATTTTTGCCGCACCATATATATATATTGTTTATTTTGATACCTAATATATATATATATATATATATATATATATATATATATATATATATATATATATATATATATATATATATATATATATATATATATATATATATTAATAAATATGCATATATCTACATTTGTAGTGCAACTTAAAGTTTCATGGTTTCCCAAGTCGTCAGGTACATATGGCTATTGAGCCTCTTATTACAGTTGTTGTTTCTTTTTTTTAAATACTGGGGATCATGGAAAGAACGCTAAATTATACGCAGATTCAAAGCTCGATGTTGATATATTATTGGGGTGTAAATTCAAAATATACATTGTATGGAAGGAGATATTGGGAAAAACAAAGTAAAAAAAATTAAAAAAATGATGCAAGCTTAAAGTTTATAGGGTACATGTTTTTTACTGTCAGGGAAAAAATGCAAGATTTAAGTTAAGAAATTATAAAGCGCAGGGAGCAAGCAACACGAATAAAAGGATTGGGTAGACGCAGCGGATTGTATATTGTTTATAAATGATCTCTATGATTCATGGGAGTAACATTACGCAGTATATAAAGCTAACGTTTAATTATTTTAGGATATAAAAAAAAGTGTAGATAGACAGAAAAGGTAAAAGGTGAGAAAAATAAAAAATATTTAAAAAGAAGAACGCCGTGTAACTCATTACGTATTAAAAGACGTTTAAAGGGGGGGATAAGTATTTAACCTAAAATATTTAATGGACAGTTGAAGTTAAATAAAAAGATTTATCCAGAATCAAAATCCTTTAGCAGAGAGCTTTTTTATGGGTACAAGCTATCATGAACTCACTACGTTTGTTAAACTGGAAGGGGTCGGTAATATTTTTGAGTATGAATCTCTTTCCAGCAAACACAGGTTACATTGGTCGCTGCGGCTGAAAAAGGGTATAGTTTTGGCGACGAAATCTCAATTTACTACCGGTGTGTAGTTATTTGTTTTGATTTCCCAGTAAAATTTTGAGAGTTTCGTGGCATTTGAATATTGTTTATTGGTAAGAGTCATTTCATGATTGTAATGTCGGGTTTCCAGTGGTTTGCAGTGGAACCAAAATAAAACTTAGCTTCGCATTTATGTTTTATGCTAGCCTTATAAATAACGCATTTATTTATACATTTTTGATGCAGTGGACAGGTACTGTCTTTTTGACAATTACACTTTTTGCCTGTGTTAATATTGCTATTGAGGTTGTTTAAATATTTGTTTAATGTTATATTATTATGTAGGGCTATATACAGTTTGAGGTTTTTGGTGCAGTTGTAGCTAATCTTAACCGCTAGAGCTCTGACCACCGCTTTACTCGTGGTAGGGAAAAATGACTTAATGCCCAGCCACCGGTTGAACACTTGCGTCGTGCTTTGCTATTTGTTGTATTATTTGGGTAGACTGGGACGCAAAGAAAGAATTCTGGCGATAAATGCCTATATTTTTTATAACTATTTTTATATCTACCGTAAAACATTACATACCAATTATTTGCGAATTTTGACTCAGGAGCTCAGGCAGAAGGGTTAAAATTGTTCAGGAACGCAGGGCTCACAGGATTAATTTTGTTCTTGTTGAAGATTTTGTTGAGCAATTACATATGGGTGAAATGTTTGTGGAAAATTTTACCAACGTTGGTTTTGACATTTTTGTTAATTGATGGGTTAAGCCAAATTATGTTGTATTTTTCTATACTTACTAATGTTTATGTATTCTATCTTAACTTTGTGTTTACTTCTTCTAGTGAATCTACATATTTAGTTTTATGTTTGTCAAAAATAAGTTTGTGGCTAGAATTAGTTGAGAGCCTGCATTGCACCGATTTGTGCATGTTGTTTAAAATTCCTTATGTGTGGTTGTATTCTTTGCTAATGTATTTACGGTTATAAAGCTCTTTAGTATAAGGCTTGTATATTCTTTTGGAAAGGTCGAAAGTAGTTTCCAGAAAGTTGATCACCTTGGCATTGGTGTTAGTGGTGATATTTATTCCATGATCATTGAAGAATTTGATAAGATGTTTTCTAAGTCGATCTGCTTTTTGTGGGTTGGTGTTAGGTAGGAGGATAACTCCGTCGCCACTGTATAAGCCAGTGTTCATGCTATCGAATGTATACCTAAGTCTCCACAGTAGCAAAATGCCAACCAATTCATAAGCTTCCATCGCTATAGAAGAGTTTGGGTTGTCTTTTTTGGTGCACACAGAACCATCGTGGTATAGGTATGGGCTTGCTTAATGATGTCAATTTCCTGGTCGATGATGGTGCAATAATTCTTGGCCAGGTTGATATATATATATATATATATATATGTATGTATGTATAAATATGTATATATATACAAAAAATAGATTAGTAAAGTTAATGATATAAAATGGCGAAATCCCTTCGCTAAAATTTTTTTAAAGGTGCATTAACCTACAAATCATTCGATGAATGTTATGATCCTTGTTTTTAAAAATTATAAGCTGTATAAGCTCTTTCTTTAATACGCAAGTACTTTCAAATGTACATTCAGTCATCTTCAGGCATGGAAATTATTTTGTTTTTGGTAAAATTCAGGTAACTTCCGAGACGAAAAAATATAATGCGAATCGAAATATGTTTTTTTTTTCAATATGTTATTGCTAACGGATACTTTTTGGAGCGTGCAGTCGCAACGCTAAGGTTGAATATTTTGAAAATTTAAGAGAATGCGTTTTTTTTTTTTACTAATATGGCAATTTGAGAATGTTTTGTTGTTGTAGAAGTTTATCAGTCAATGTGGCATGAATTAAATTGTTCAATAAATGGAGTAATGTCTCAGTTGTTATCCCGAAAATTTGCACGTCAGATCAGTTCATATATATATATATATATATATATATATATATATATATATATATGGAGAGAGAGAGAGAGAGAGAGAGAGATAGCAGAAATTCCAGAGAAAAAACCAATAATATTGAGAATAAGACTACTACTACTACTACTACTACTACTACTACAAATGTAGGACTTTTGACCAAAAGAAATCTGACGAGAAAGATGTTTAAAATCATAATTTTCGGACACACTTGGGTCCTTTCTCAACGAGAAATAAAAAAGTGGCTCGTTTTTTTTCCCGGTGAGATATTTGTAGAGTTAGTAGAGGGTTTGTGGATGGCTTTTTGTGGAAACTGTATTCACTGAGTAGGCCTGATTCCTATTTAAACTTATAATGTGTGGATTTATTTAAAAATTGTATTTGAACTCGAATTTTCAGCGTTCTGTTTGACATTTAAATGAAGATGCTAAAAGGACACATCTAACGTTATCAATACTATCGTCCGGTTGGTTGAAAGACGAAAGAAAATCACCATATTGATACATGTTTTTTTAATCCTATCTAAGCTTTCGGCTTACATAAGCATCATGAAAGATGACAATTATATTACAATATATTAAACAATACACGGACATAGCAATAATGATAGTCTGTTTTTGTTTTCATGGAAGATTTCCAAGCAAAGACAAAATCGTGCATACGAGACGCTGGAAGCGAAAATCGCACCGCGGCTCATGACATCAACATGACCACGCGAGAGTGAAAACGAGAAGTGTTAAGTATGGGAAGCCGTAGGTATAAACCAATGTCTTCTGTTTTTAATTATAGGCATTTGAGTATATTTGTTGAATTTTCGTAGTTTATTTTGTTCAGGTTAGGTTTCAACTGTTTTATGTATACAGCTTCAAGAATTTTTAGTTTTTGTTTATTGTTTTCATGTTTTTCATATATATATATATATATATATATATATATATATATATATATATATATGTTGAGATAGATATATTGTCGTCTAATTTACGCAAAAATGAAAATAACACTAACAGATATATTTACCAAAATTACATAAAAGTTCTTTGAAATCCTAAAGAATAAATTTATCCAATAAAATCGCCATTGGCATCAATCACGGCCTCCAGCCGACTTCAGAGTCCCCTGAAACTCTTCTGGGCGGTTTCCTTGTTTAATTTGGTGTATGCTGCCATAATCCTTGCCTTCAGTTCATCTTTGGTCTTACAAGGAGTTTTGTTGGTTTCTTGCTCAACTGTGCCCCACACATAATAATCAAGGGGGGGGGGGTTGCAGTCTGGAGTGTTAGGTTGCCAGGTGTAAGGGGTGATGTGGCCGCAGAAATTGTCTGGCAGCCATGATCGGGTTCTCCTGCTTGTGTGGCATGGTGAAGAGTCCTGTTGCGAGATGTAGGGTCTCCCAGCAGCCATTCAAGTAGGCTTCCGTGTTGAGTCGAGGCTCTGTGAGAAGATAAATGGAGGCATAACATCGTCATCACTAGTGATCACTTAACACATTCTGATGTTGACTGGATATATCATCCAACATTTTTCGAATCCTCCGTACTGTCCTCAGATTGACACCCAAACACTCTGAAATGTTCGTACTGGAGCTTCCGGCACGAATGCCAAGCAGTACAGAACGTCGTTTACAACATTCTGGCGGAGTGAATTGCGTCATGGTGCTTTTTTTTTCACAGACGGTGCCCAACTGACTCTACTATACTGTGCAGTCGACAAAATAAAAAAACAAAACAAAAACGTGTATGCTCGAAATTAAAAATGGAGAACAATTTACCCATCACACCCTGTATATAGGATAATGATATATAATTTTTTTATATATCAAGTACAATTTTAGGGAAAAGAAGAATGACAAAGTGGAAAAAGTTTCCATGTGACGCGTTTTGTCTTTTAGGACTTCATCGGACTAAGATTACGACGATACGAATGAGAAACGCTGAAAATTTTCAATTTAAAAATACTGTTTTTTAATATTTGTTTTGGGTTTATAATCTAGCCGAATTAATTTATATTCTTTACTTTTAGTTTATGTTTCCATCCCTTTTGTTATGAAATATTCCACATTGATATAATAGATCTTCCAAGAATGGCGAAACGTTGTAAGACCTGGATGTAAATTTACTGTGGATGATCTCGCGATTAAAACACTTTCGAAACATTTCCGTCTTAGTAAATTGTTTTCTCTCTTAATTAGTAATATTTTAAAATCAAAATTGTGGTCAGTCTCATTACAGTGAGCAACTAATGCATATGTGTTGTTTTGTAAAATATCCCTTTTTGTGTTCATATTATATATATATATATATATATATATATATATATATATATATATATATATATATATATATATATGGAAAGAGAGGGGAAAGAATTATGACAAAGTGGAAAAAGTATTCATGTGACGCGTTTTCTCTTTTAGGATTTCATCGGTTTATGCTTACGTCGATGCGAATGAGAAACGCTGACAATTTTCAATTTAAAAATAATTCTTTTTTAATATGTGTTTTGGGTCTATATTCTAACCAATTTCATTTAGTTTCTTTTTCTTTTTGTTTGTGTTTCCGTCACTTTTGTTATTAAATATTTAACAAGGCGATAAGGAAACAAAAAACAAACAAAAAAAAAACAAAAAAAAATCATGGTATAAACTAATAAAATATTGCCCTAGAATATCCAAACTATATGATCTCCCTAAAACCCCAAAAGCAGGTAACCCAATGCGCCTCATTATTTCAGGTATTGGCAGCGTCTCTCACAAACTGGTGGAAGTCATGAGAAAAAACTTAACCAATAATCAGCCCATCACATATAAAAGAAATTCAGGCAACCTTGTTAAAAACTAAGGGAAACAGTATGACTGACAAACTCATAGTCAATTTAGATATAAAATACCTTTACAAAAATCACGGTTAATAAATGCTTAAATATTTAAAAAATGCATCTAATAAAAAATAAATCTCTCCCTACCAATAGAGAATATAATAAAAATCTGCCGTCTTCTCACCAATCAATACTGTTTCACCTTTAACAAAATTTTTATAAACAAAAAATTGGATTACCAATGGGATTGCTCCAAGGTGGAGTGATGACATGTATCTTCTTATAATTTCTCGAATCTGGTCTTTTCCAAAATATTTTACCTAAACAAACAATCAACATACTTCCGGTATATTGATGATACTCTATCAATATATTTCCGTGACATTCATTTACCTGATCTTGTAGATAAACTAAACAAAGTCAAACATACTACAGAATTTATGTATGAAACGGAAACAAAAAATGTTTTACCTTTCCTGGATATCATACTATACCGCGTTAACAATAGTTTAAAACTTAGTGTCCACAGAAAATCAACTAATAAAAAGTCATAAATTTCTGTTCCCATCCTAACAAGAAAATTGAATCCGGAATAACCATAGGGTTATATTTAAGGGCACTCATAATTTGCAGCTCTCAGTATTTACATAAAGAGGAGAAATACAATGAAAATGCTTTCAAGCTTCTCCACTAACCTATATCATATTCAATGCAAAACAAAAAGCTCATACAATATTTCTAAATAGAAAAGCGGTCCGACGTGACACACCTATCGAATCAAAATATATTGTTCTATCCACCAACTCTACGTCTAAAACAATAAAAGACTTAATACAAAACAAAATAATAAGCTAAAACTTGAAGTAGGAATTTACTCTATTACCTGTAATCATTGCCACAAGGATTACATCGGAGAAAATTCAAGGAATTTAAATAAAATGTTATATGAACACAAAAGGGATCTTTTGCAAAACAACACATTAAATGCATTAGTTGCTCCCCGTAACGAGACAGAGCACAATTTTGATTTAAAAATGCTACTCTAATTAGAAGAGAAAACATTTTAAATGTATATTTATGTTCCGGTTCTTACAACGTTTCATCATTTTTGACAGATCTTCAATGTCGGACATTTAAAAATAAAAATGGTGGAAATATAAACAAAATAAAAAAGAAACTAAATGGAATCAGCTTTCTTTAGTGTGCATATGTAGTAACATCAACGTAAACATAAACTTAATCCGATGAAGTTCTAAAAGATGAAACGCATCACAAAAAAAAACATCAGTATCTGTCTATATTTCTGAGATGAGGTATTATGTACACTATTTACACTGTTCGGACTATCGTCCTCAAAAAACCTTTGCCAGTTTGTCATACTTATTTCCTCTAATATATATATATATATATATATATATATATATATATATATATATATATATATATGTAATGTCATTCGCATACAGGCCTGTTTCGCTGTATAACAGCTCATCATATGGGACTAGACAATATATATATATATATTTAATGGTTGACTAATCTATTTACTAGCACATCCATCTACTAGGGCGACTAGCCAATCCCTTTTGCAGACGTCTGCTCAGACACATTCTTCAGTGCGCTCAACTCGGTTACTTGTGACTTCATGTTTGCAGTTCCGTCTATCCAATGTCACTCACAAGGCTCCGGTCAAACCGTGATGGTTTGAAAATGTCATCTCTTACAGAAGTCAACCTCGATGGGATTCAAAAACGGAGCTGATGTTAGGAAGGCGAACATTTTAACCACTATGAAAAAATTATTTTTTACACTGATGTTTCCCTTGTACAGAGCCCAAGAGCCACTCGAGGTAGAAGGTTACAGAGTCAGAGGAATAGTTTATGGGAATCTGAGGAAAAGATGACTTTTGACTTGAGACTTGAACAGACTAAGATTGTAGTGATCACGGAAGCATCCTTTTGGGGGTCGGTTCCACAAAGCAGCTGTTTGTGGGAAGAAGCTGCTCGAATGGAACATCTCACCAATGTAGTACAAATGGAATGAGGATCATTTTATACAGTATGCATGGAGTGGTGGGTCTCAGCTGTGAAGGTTAGAAATGGCGGAACTAAGGACTGTAGTTCGTTTAGACAATTTTCATGGAAATAGCGATAGAGTTGCGAGAGGATTGCAGCGCTTCATCTGTGGGAAAGGGATTGCAAGGTGGGAAATAATTTATTTTGGACTCCATCGAGACTCGGAAGTGAAGACTGGGAAGCTCCTGCCCGTATTTGAAAGCAGCACTCCATTTTTCGCCCTGATCTGGCTCTTGTAAAGGTAGACAATAGCAGAAGGAGCCAGGTACTTACTAGAGTGGTACAGAGAACTGGCTATTTTTCCAGCAACTTTAGCGATGGATCGTATGTACGTTTTCCACTTGAGGTCTGGGTTGAGGTTAAGTCCCAACTGGCGCTTAAGGTACGGGGCTTTCCTGGGGGAACACTCTTTCATTGCGATTGGCAAACGTTCTGGGTTCGCTCGATGATGGTGGAAAATTCAAAATTAGGATCGCTAAGCACCTGATGAAGCCCGGAGATCACAATGGCCGCAACATCGCGATAATAACAACAAAGAGGAGAAGAATATTTTGTTTTCAAAACTATCTTGCTAACCACTTCATTATGGCGCAAGTTCACACAGGAAACAGAAATTCTTTTCTAATTTTCTGCTTTCTTTGTTAAACTAATTATTTGGGGAAGTGATAATTTTTCAGATTTCTTTTTTGCCAATATCTAAATTGATGTGATTTTAAGAAAAGATGGAAATCTTTAACAAATAGTCCTCATTACTCTTCGTGTATCTCCTGTCTCTTTTCAACAAAAGTTTAGCTACGATTCGCCGCCATGATTTTTTGGTGGTGTCAGAATTTATGAAAAATACATTTTTCTTGAAAATCTTATTCAAAATTCAATTTAAATTTCACTGGAAATTATGTAAATGGGAACGAGAAACTAAAACAAATCGGAAAAATGACAACAAAAAGAGAAAATGGCAGCAAAAGGAGAGAATAAATAAAGAAAAGCAAAACATGTCGAGAATGCAGAAGGCAGGCGACTGGTAAAATAGCTTGATTTCATTTTGCTTGTTGAATTAAACGACTACAAATTCACCAATTTGTTTTCTTCTTGATTTTAAATTTAATTTTCTAATTCTCTTTTTTTCTCGGCTCCATCTTTCTTTCTTGCCAACTTCTTCCTTACGGGTCAGTTATTCTAAGCACAAAACGATTTTGCGCCGAAGTGTCTTAAGAAAAAGAAAAGAAAACCAAAATGATAGAATTTAAATGAACAAAGAGACGCCAGCTGTAAACAAAGAAGAAAATTACGAAAAATAAACACTATTGACCACATACATACGTACATACATATATATATACATACATACAGATCTACGTTCATTCAATTACAGACGCACATAGGCGTATTGATAAAGTCATTTCAACTTCATATATTGATACACTGAATAATGGGTTGACTAAAAGAAAGAGTGATAACCAATTCGTATTGGCAGACGCATGCGCAATATGACATTTCAAAGGAGAGCCGAATTTACAGGACCTCGAAGGGAAGTGATACTAAAAATTTGAAGAAGTTAAAGAAAGAAAAAAAGACAAAGATATAGATGGAAAAAAAATCAAATTGAACGTAAATTTATAAAGAATTAGAAAACTGAATACAAGCATGACAAATGGAACGTTAGAAAGAAGATGTGATAGAAATGAGGACTAATGGTAGAAGATCCAATAAAATACGAAGGAAGAAACAAGTGGTATATAAAGAAAGACAAATGAAAGAGAATGTATGAAAGAGTTTTGAATGAGCAAGAAGGAAAGAAATAATAAGTGGCTGTCGAAAAAAAAAGTCAAAAAGAAAAAGAAAGATAAGAATTGGAAAAAGAGAGGAAAAAAGAGAGGATAAACTGAAAGGAAAAAAGAAAAAAAAAGAAGTATATACCAAGCAAAATATCCGTGATATGTTGACAGGCTTTGATAAAACAGCGCATAACTTTGCAAGGTAGGATCGAGTTATAAGAGCTTTCAGGTCGGGTAACTCATTCCGCTCAGATGGTCTTTGATTGAGGACGTTGCCAAGTACCGTGATGTGACTCTGAAGTCGCCTTGGCTGCTTCATCCTTCAAAGTAAAGAACAAAACAACAAACAAAACCACTCTTGACACCCGGCTATGATGCTCCTGCACTATTGCCACTGATAAACAGAATAGGCAGTGTGTCAACTCCTAAGGAACATGACAAACTAGTTATAGTTAGACATTTTAAATTAAAATCTGTAATATGGAACTGTGTAGCCCATCTTTATTTATCAAAACAAAACGTGTGCATGTTAAAAATTCTAATTAATTAAGGTCATGAGATATACACGGTGTAGTATCAAGATATTGTCATTATTATGTTTTGTGACACAGTCTAAGATTTGAATACGTCGGGTACATTATATTATCTGTCAAGTCACAGCAACGGCCTCAGATAAACAACACTTTCCTCAAATTATGTGCAGTGCCTAAAAGAGACGATTTTGGATTACTCCAAGATGGTATTGATTATTATTATTATTGTTTTATTTCCTTTGGTTTCTGGTCTATACTCATTTCCATCCGGGTCCCAACCAGAGACCTAAGGTCAGAAATGGCATCATGATATTTTCCACTGAACAATTAAAAAAAAATCACACATATTTTACATAGATAAAGCCCTTCGTAAGGTGTGGGCTGTACTTGCGAGTGCAAGTTTTTGTATTTCTTTAAGGCATGGGATACCAGAAATCCCTTCAGTGAGTCTATTGGAATCGTTTCCAATCAATCTGAGGGCTCCAACTACAACTGCAATTGTTGATGTCTTCATGCGCCACATTTTTAAGATTTCGATTTCAAGGTCCTTGTATTTTGATAGTTTTTTGAAGATACTACTACTACGACTACTACTAACTTCTCGGCCCGGGAGAATGAACAGAATGACAGGAGAGTTCCATACTATTTATACTAATCTGTTTGATTAATCCCTCTTAGTAACTAATCAACTAACAGAAAATTCCAAGATGAACAAGATCATCATCATATTAAGCACGTTTCAGATGCATGCCTTCACGCTGGCGGCGTTTCATTCGTTTTGACGCGTTGATTACCAGTACAGCCGTTTTTTCATTTCATGACAAGCAACCTTTGTACAATGACTTATAACTTTTTGTAGATTTATATATTTGAAATTTTTTTTAAACTATAACCTGAAGACAGACATATTGTCGAAATATTGTTTAACATTGTGAAATACTGTGCTTTTCTTTTCTTAAATCACGCTCTTCTCTTGATTGTTGAAAAATATTGGAAGAGTTACGTCACTTATTTTGTTTGTTATTATTATTATTATAGATTATTATCTTATGTTTCCTGCTTTGTATCCTGTAGGTCCGGGTCCAAACTATGGTCCTTAGGCCCTATAGGAGAATTGTCATTTAATTGATAGCACTTTTCTTAGTATATGGAGTGTTCTAAGTAGGGCGATCTTCTGGGCAAACGTGTATGCTGATGTTACCTGGGAGACTGTCAGTCTTTTCCTTTTCTAGCGAGGCCCTGTTGGTACAGCCTTAGTCTTCATTCCCCACATCCTGTTAATCTCGATCTTCAGGTCCTTGTATTTGGACTATTTCGCATCTCTCAGATGGTACCGCTATGTCAGTAAGCATACACTTCCTGAATTTCTTGATTCACTGATTTATTCGAACCCGTTTCTTTCCTTAACAATCCATATTCTGACACGAATTCGAATAAATCGACGATGTTAAGATATTCTATATAACAAAACAACTTTATCCATTTGTGTTCCAATTTTTCAAATGAAGCGTGTGCGGCCAGTTATTTGTTTTTAAGTCATGTTTATTTAATCTTATTTCTGTTGCTTTTTATTGCAATTCCCATAGCCTCGTTCTGCGAAACAATTTTCGATTCCCACTTTTTACTTAATGCCCAATGATGATCAACAAATATTAGCTTAAAATAAGTACGAGTAAACAAATAATAAGTAAAAATTCATTACTTATTAAAAAATCGAGAAAAATTGTTTCGGAAGCACATGGTCGACAATGAATTTTGATTTACTATATAAGTTCTACGGATTAATCGGTCATATTTCATTTTCTTTTTCTTTTTTAATTCATAATAAATAGAAAATTAATCATCAGTATCGAAGCTGTATCATCCATTTTTTATTTTAAACAATTTTTTTTCATATTAATTCCAATGCCTTTCATTGGAACTCATGAGAAAGACGATCAGACAATCAGACAGACAATCTACGCCCATTAGTTAACAGTGTGGATCTAAAATAAAGAATAAAATTTCGGAGAGGATCGATCTTGCAACCCTTTTGTTCCGAGATTACACATCCGATTTGTCAGTATTATTTACTAATATCCGTTGGATAACTGCGAATCTTTGCGATGAAAAGCAACTGAAATCAAGATAAAAATACTAGTCTAAAATTAATAATGATCGACAATGGTTTAAGAAATGAAAATACTATTACATGTGTAATATAATTATTAGTGTAATAAAAACAAGTGATATATAGATAAAAAAATACCAGTAAAAATTAATAATCGTTGATAATACTTCATCTAATAAAAATTCAAGATAATATTAGGTTGAATCATAATTAACTTTCTTTTTTGTTAATTAACATTATTCTTCAAAAAATAAAGTACAATTACATTTCATTCAGTTAAATATGCGCGATTATTTGCAATAACTTATCATTTATCAGGCATCTTTTCCATACTTTTTGAGTAAAATTTCGCAGGTTTTGACGTGAAAAAGATTTCGACGAACTCTTGACTCTCGTTTTCATTAAAAAAAGTTTTCTCCGTCAAAGTAATTTGCAGCGATCGAAACAAAAAGCAAGGTTGGTACAAGGTAATGTGAATATGGTGAGTGGGTTAGGATAAACCAAACTAGTGCCAAACTTTTTTCTATGTTATTTTTGCTGTATTCGACTTTGTATTGTCAGTTTCCTATTGACGAGCGCGGTACGTTTTCTGACCAAAGATTTATGGACATGTTACTGCTGTTGAGCGCATAAATGTGTTTTTAGTGTTGCATTGCGATTTAATAATTCTAAGCGAACAATACACTGACGATCCCACGACAGGCATAATATTACTTTTCAAAACTAGAAATCAGTTTTTTGGTCAGTTGTGGAGATTTTTCTTTGTCAATCCATTTAAATTGACGTAAACATTGTCGTACGTAACCCATTTTTCATCACCTGTTGTGAACTACCGTAAGTCTCCATGTATCATACGTTTTCATCTATAATACGCACCCCTAAAATTGTGCTGAAAGCGTGGGAAAATGCTTCTACTCACGCATAATACGCACCCGTTGTTTGGTAATCAAACCCTATAAATTGTACCTCTCCAGTTTCAACACGGCCAGCGTTTCCTAATCTTATTAAAAATGGTTTTAAACATAGAATAATATAATATTCTAATTTAGTTTTATGATAATTCTTATTTTATTTTACATTTGTAAGTATTGTTAGGTACATATGATTGTATTTGACATCCTTATAGCGTCGCAATTGCCGAATGTTAGTGTCAAATTGTCGTATGTTTGTGGTGAGTAGTCATTTCGCAACTGAAATCGACCTATGAAACGACAATTTTTAAAGATATTTTGTAGCTGTTCATAATACGCACCCTTAATTTTGCTTATTATTTTTTTTAGAAAAAGTGCGTATTATACATGGGGAATTATGGTATTTAAAGAATGGGTTATTTCTCTGCTGTGAGTTGAGACTTGTCACTATGGATAAACGAGCCGCTTTCTTCTTTTCAGTAAGAACATACGGATCCCATATGCCCAGATTTACTCCATCTCCTTTTTTTTTTTTTAGTGTCGGCATATGGTAAATTGTGATGTGTTTAACATCTTTGCAAATTCTGGAGTATTTTGCTGTAGATTGATTTTCACAGATGACTTTAAAACTGCGCCATTAAAAATTAGATAAACGCCCAGTTCAGTTTTCATTTTTCAATGATTTCTCTAGAACGAAACTTCGCTAAACAATTTCATACTTGCCGGCCAGTGATAACTCTGCGACCGTAAACACCAAATATTTTTCTAGGTGTCTCCAGAGCGTTATTCCTTTGCTTCAACAATCATAACATCAAATTCATTTTTAATCTAATGTGGTTAAGAAATGTATTTTTAATTCACTGTGTACGATAGCACTATCGTGCCAAAACTAAGGTATGTCAGCTTACACCACATTTATTCTTAACTGCCACGTTATGATTAGCATTTAGGATCATGCATTCGTCATTACAATTGGCTCCCCAAAACGGAAATTACTTATTATTCCTCCTAATATTATCACTAATCTTACAAGTGAATGTTTGATCATTTTAGATAATAATTATCATTTTTATTCTCGATTTTTGTTATAATTTTTATCGATTTTTTAAAAAAACCAGCACCTGCTAATAATTCTCTGAAAATCATGCTTCGGACGTTGACCAAAAATTAAAAGAATTGATGCCCATTTGAAAGAAGTAGATGCGCATTAGATATGGCTTCAAACGAATAAAGCCTACATTTCTTTGAACCACGTGGACTGGCGCTATACAATCACAAAGAACTAAACTGAATCATTCACTAGGTTCAATAAAAAAAAACTGATATTGTAACCATGATTAATTTGAGAGAATCGCAAATTATTTTATAACAAGTATCGTCAAATGCTTCGCTTTTGTTTTACCGCAATGTATCAGCCAACGCGTTCTACAGCCACCCTCAAATGTAAAATTATACGTTCTAATAAAAAGTATTATCACTCTATGAGTTTTTTGTATAATTAAATATTATACAAATTTATTCGGGTATACAATACTGAAAAAAGGGTTTTCCATCCTACAGAAACAAGTGAGCGAACAGAACAGAATACCGACCGATACGGTTCATTCACAACAATGTCGTTGACACAGACAATTCTATTCTGCGCACAGGAATTATTTTTAATTACCTCCCTTTTGAGCGCCGTGAACCAAATTGCGCTAAAGTACATTGACATCCTGTCTTACACATCTGTTACTTCCTTTAATTTTCTCATTCTCTAGAGATGTTCCGTATGAATGTTGGGAAGTTCATCCCAAAGAAGATAATGTCAGTTTACCTCTACCCAGATATGATCCGCCGTACTAAGCCTTGCGGCTTCGCCTAAGGTTTTCTTATATTCCTTGAGTCTGACCTTAAGGAAAAGTTAGTGGAGTTCTCCTTTGGTTACATTATTTACCATTGTTTTCTGAATAATTTGGCGGAAATCTGAAAAAAGTGAAATATAAAAGTAACAATTTCTATCCATAATTAATGAAATCTGAAAGGCTTTTAACAAATTGGAAATCCGAGGAAAATTTCAGACTATACAGATAACAGCATTGCTAAATTCTGTCAGAATATTGAAAAGAACTAGAAAACTGTCACTTGATTTCTACTGAAAATCACGAGGCATTATTGTGAAAATTCATATTTTTAATAAAAAAGGGTAATGAAAAGAGTGTTGAAATATTAAGAGGACATGCTGTTTCATGGTTCTCCTGTGAAAGCCACCAGATACAAAAAGTGCTAAATCTCAACTACAATCATTACTACTACTGCTACTACTACTAACACTAATTCTGCTACTACTACTACTAATAATAATAGATCAAAGGAAAATATATAGGGGAATTCGATATGAATGGAAAAAATGAAACGCTTTCGACCTCAGCAATGGTTTGAATTCTTAGGAGACTGCTCAATTTTCAACGGATTACACGCCTCTCCGAAAACCTGGCTGCCCAACTTTGAATTTGGAGCTTCTTCTCACTTTGATCTGTATATGATAACGAGCATTGCTCATTGGATTACATAGTGTGGCAGAACGGTGGTTTATTTAAAGGAAGGAGAAAGCGGTAATAGTTATCTAAGTAAAAAAAAAAGAAAGAAAAAAAAGACAGTCGGGTAATATATACACTTGGAAAAACACTTCTTTAACATGTGCTTTCTTTTCTAGCAGGAAATGATATCACGTGGGTCACACGTGCGCCACTAATTAAAAACATTTCCAGTCAAAGTTATTTATACAAAAGGGTTTTTTGCCCCGATTTTTTTTATTAAATCGTGTGTCAACCGATTTTAAAAGCAAGCATTTGACAAGATATTTACTTAGCTAAGTCTCGTTTTTTTGTAAGCAATCACACAGTAAATGACACACACTCTCACACATACACACATTTATATCAATATTCCCAGAAAGGTTGATGAATAAGTTCATAGTTATTAGTACATTAACGAAGGAGATTATATCTAAAGTATTTGTATATAGTGTTTTTGTAAATATTGTGTTGCGCTGTAAGTCGGGAAAAAGGATAAAGGCTGGAAACTGGAAATCCGAAATAGTCGAATGTAAAGAACTAGACTGGAATTCGAACTCGGCTGACCAATTTCTCATTCCGAGCCACTATGTATTATATCACTTGTACATCCCTTATCGGCTTTTTAAGGAATCGCTTCTTCACTCGTCATTTTGAGTTGTGTTTATTTTTATACAAATTTTTAAAGGAAAAAAAAAAAAAAAATATATATATATATATATATATATATATATATATATATATATATATATAAAGACATTTATAATATGTTTAACGTTCTTTTTATACATACAAGTATTTAATATAAAAAGAACGTTAAAAATATTATAAATGTCTTTAAATAAATTGTCGGACTATGTCCAATTAATATATATATATATATATATATATATATATATATATATATATATATATATATATATATATATATATATATACTAGTAGTATAACTCGGCTTCGACCGGGTGTTTCATTACTGGGAATTTTTGCCGTTCACTTGGAGCAGTTTAAGTTTAAAGTCAGCCCACCCGAAAATCAATATTAGTAACAACAACTGGATGCAACTGAGGTGGGGGTGTTAACAATTTGAATGGAGGTGGCCCTGAAAAGTCCTATTTTTGCATTCTCAATCTCGCAAGGAAGGAATATCTTCCATGGACCGTCAAAATAATAATATACGATAATTTTTATTCATAATATAATTTTTTTTTATAATTCTAATAATCTTTCTCGTTAGATTTCAACTCTTTAAATTGATTGTACGCTGTTTTTTAAAGACATTAAATTTTGCCATTGACTTTTGTGTAAAAAATCAGTTTTTTCGATTTTTCACCTTCAAGGTTATGTTTTTTCCAGCCAATTTGGACTCAAAACTGGCACTGAAGAATTATCTGTCAAACAAAAAAGATTTCATCGAAAACTGTGGAAACGCATAAACAATATCCGATGACACACACACACACGCACGCACATATACATACACACACATACATACACACACATTTTGAAAGGTTATATTTATTATTGGAAGAGATAAGTATTTACATTCGTTTAGAGCGCGCGCTGATCAAATTTTCAAAACATCTTTTGATAAATCTTGTATTTTATGGAAGTGCGAGGTGCTATCATGGCAGGACGGCAGCGTTGGAAAACCATTTCTAAACATACAATATGGTTGACTGTGTTCATTTAGCACAATTCCTCTTAGAAAAGGCATGAATCTGTTTCTCCCTGAAATTTTTCCCAACTTCAGATATATTTAGAAAATCCATCTTCACTGACATGTAATGACGTTTGATGGAAACAATGAGTGAACCCTTAGCAATCTAATCTCCCTAAAATTTACTTACGAACTGTAGTTATTACACTCTGCTAAACTCGATTGGGGTCAGAGACGCAATATATATATATATATATATATATATATATATATATATATATATATATATATGATGTCAGACAATTTCTGACAAAGAAGGATCTATATTTTAATTTGTAGGCAAAAATGGACCTCCATTATTGTCCGAGATGAACCCACAAATTATTTTTAACGGTTAACACAAACAATTCATCAGACATAGAAATTCAAAAATGAATTTGTAGGTCTGATGAATTGGATCATGATTACGATTCCAATGTAATAAATTATAGCCATGGAATATTAGTGTGCTCTGTCCTGAACATTGAGCTCTACCTTAATTCTATTCTCTTGGGAATTTATATATATATATATATATTGGCTACTAATGTTATCTATCTCTCTCTCTCTTTCTCTCTCTCTCTCTCTATATATATATATTTATATATATGAGGGTTTTAGAGATTTTAAGATAATAATAATAATATTAATAATAATGACACAGAAAGAGTATAAGCAATGACATGATTGGACTGATAAGAAAATTCATTGGCAAATATGCCGTAAGTTTGATTTCAGTGTGGAAGAAAAATGGTATGAATAACAATTAGAGGTAATGGTAGAAAATGCGAGTTACCAGATATTATGAGATTTTACGGTCCAGAGAAATTATGTTATTGAAGCACAAAGAACATAACCTTATTGTCATGGATAAAGAGAGTACTAAGTTTAAAATTATTGACTTTTCTGTCTCATATAATACCAGGGTTGACTCCAAAGAAACTGAAAAGACCGAAAAATAACTACGTTCTGGCTAGAGATTTGAAAAAGATATGGAAGATGAGTGTAATTCATGTAGTAATAGATGCACTTGGTAAACCGCTTAGAAAACTGAAAAAGCACTGAGTGAAAATTGGAATTGAGACCCCCAGAAATCTGCCATGATTTACTCTGCCAGGATTCCTCGAAGTGATGTGCAAAGACTTGTTGACACCAGTCTTCAAAAACTGATTTTCTATTTACTACATCACTATGTAACACCGCAATAATAATAATATTATTATTATTATTAATAATAATAATAATAATAATAATAATGATGCAACCAAAAAGAGGCAAATGCAACAGACCAGATACAGAAACGATGGCAAGATATGCCCCTTCACGGTCAATACTCTGATATTAAGCTGATGTAGACAAATCCCGTACCCATCACTGGATATGTAGTGCAGGGTTAAAAGCTGAAACTGAAGGTTTTTTCTTGCTGCACAGGATCAATGCTTGCTAACTAGAAATTACCAAGCACACACACTGATAAATTATATTAGCCCAAAATGCAGATTCTGTGATAAATATCCAGAAACAATTGACCATCTTGTATCAGATTGCGCGGTATTGGCACCACTGAATATAAAACACGGCACGACAGAGTGGGCCAACATCTGCACTGGAATATCTGCAACTTTTGGAAAGGAAACTGCAAGAAATTGATATGAACATCACCCAAACCCGTTTACTGAGATAGGACCTATAACAATTTTATGGGACTTTACAATATTACAGACAAAACAATCGCCCTGACATCGTGATTAGAGACCGCAAGGCAAAATGTGCCTCCTTATGGACATAGCAGTCCCTGCACTCTGCAATGTATCTTTGAACATTTACAAAAACTATCAAAATACAAGAACATTGGAATCAAAATTTCAAAAATATGGCGCATGAGTACATTGACAATTCCAGTTGCAGTTGGAGCCCTTGGATTGATTATAAAAGATTCCAATAGACTCATTGATGGAATCCCTGGTAGCCTATGCTTTGGGAAGATACAAAAAATTGTACTCACAAGTACAACTCACACCTTACGAAGGGCTTTGTCTATGTAAAATATGTGCGATTTTGTTTTCAAAACTGCTCAGTGGAAAGTGACATGATGACATTTCTGACCTTAGGTTTCTGGTCGGGAGCCGGAAAGAAATAAGGATACACCAGAAACGAAGGAAATAAAGCAATAATAATAACAGAAAATGAAAATATCTTGAAATCGAAATCTCACAAATGTGGCACATTAGGACATTAACAGTTCCAGTTTTAGTTGGAAACCACGGATTGATTGGAAGAGGTTCTGATATACTCATTGAAGGGATTTATGGTAGCCCATGCCTTAAAGAAATACGAAAGATTTGTACTCACAAGTACAGCCAACAGCTTACGAAGGGCTTTATCTATGTAAAATGTGTTTTTTTCTCAAATAATGCTCAGTGGAAAATGTCATGAAGCCATTTCTGATCTTATATCTCAGGGTGGGACCCGGAAAGAAATGAGTATACAACTGAAATCAAAGGAAATAAAATAATAATAATAATAATAATAATAATAATAATAATAATAATAATAATAATAATAATAATAATTAGGAAATGAAGAAAGAAAAATGGCAGAAAGAAAATAATATGGCGCAAGAAAAATGTGATGGTAAATGAGAATGAATATAACAAATAAGAAGAATAAGATGAGGAAAAAAGTAGTAGTGATGAAAACGAGAAGAAAAAGATGAAATGTGAATAAGAAGCTAAGAAGAAAATGATTGCTGTAGTGAAGAAGAATGGATCATAATGTGACTAGTCCTGGGTGTGAAGATAAACTATATCCGGCAGCAAGACCTCTGATTGGGAGATCGGAGGTTTTAAGCAGCGTGAAACCATCTTTTTATTGATTTTGTTCCCAGGTTCACCCTGACCCGGGATGGTAGCACCAGCAAATTGTGAACCTCCCCACCCCCCAAAAAACATAACAAAAACACTATGAAAGTAGAAAATTGCATTATTATATAAAAACTATTAATAAATATTACTAGTAAAATTTGCAACAATACACTTTTAAAGCAAAACTACCAACAATACATTTTATAGCATAATGACCAACAATACATTTTACCAATACTTGAAGACATAAAATTCTGTTCAAAATATTTAGAATCTGGCATTAAATAACTCATAAAGTTTGCTATGCCGTTAAACAAAAACATAATGTGAAGAAGAAGAAGAAGAAGAAGAAGAAGAAGAAGAAGAAGAAGAAAGAAGAAACAGAAAGAAGAAGAAGAAGAGGAAGAAGAAGAGGAAGAAGAAGAAAAGAGAATATCAGTCCGCTGCAATCAAGAAAGAAAGATAAGTATTGAGTGAGTTCGTCAAACCAATTTGAAAATGCCGTGAGCCATTCTCTCCCTCACCCGAATGCCAGTTCTAAAAAGCAACCCTATTATATACCATTTATTGTCCATGTAGGTTATATATTGTGTTTCAGATTCTGACCTGTATTTCCATAAAACAGAGACAATGTGTGTGCGTGTGTATGTGTGAGAGAGAGAGAGAAAGAGAGTGAGAGAGAGAGAGAGAAAGAGAGAGTGGGAGAGACAAGATACGCGAAGAAGAAGAGGGTAAGAAGGAAACTGTTAGGAAGAAGACGTAAAAAAGTTTAACAAATTCTTATCAAGAAAAAAAAACGAAGAAAAAATAGAATTAGAAAAGAAAGCAAAATTAAGCAAAGCTAGGGAAGGATGGGGCGAATGAAAAAGAAGAGAAAGCAAATAAGAAGGAGAAACGAAAGGGAGGAAAAAATGACGATAAGAAAGGAATATAAGGAGGATGAGGAGGCGGAAGGGTAAACGGAAGTGAAGAAGAAGAAGAAGAAGAAGAAGAAGAAAAGAGAGAGAGAGAGAGAGAGAGAGAGAGAGAGAGAAAGAAATGACCAAACAACAAAAGATGAGAGAAGAAAAAGAAAGAAAGACAAAATATAATGATGATGAAAAAAATATTACTTCTAATAATAATAATAATAATAATAATTAATAAATAGAAATCAATGCCCTGATGCTGCACCAGGCATGGATCTCGTGGCTTCTGACCGTAACTGATTGGAGATGTTAACATGGACATATTTTGTTTTTCTGAAGTAAGATGGGTTAGAGTAAATATCCCATTCAATACCATAGATTTACTTGTCAGTTGCCTGACCCTAGCCAATTGGGCGTGTCCCTTAGGAATTGATGCACTGGGCATCTTTATTCATTAGCAGAATACTGGCTGGGTTTCGAGAGAATTGTGTTTTTTTACGTGTGAAAGATGAGTCAATCAAAGCGACTTAGGAAACATATCTAGATACTGGGGAACACCCTCAATCGGATACCGTCTGAGCGGACTGGCTTACCCACCCTGAAGGTATTTCTAACTTGGCCCCACCTTCAAGGTTATGCGCTGCTTTTATCAAAAGATATTACTATATCACACAAATTTAGCGGTGATGTATTCGTCTGGTAATGTTAGACCGGGTGTCGTGAGGGTTATCGTATATTTTGTACTTCAACCTCACTTTGTTGGTACGTTGCTCCGTCAATCAATCAATCAATCAACAACAACAACAACAACAATAATAATAATAATCGTTTTGGGGGTCTCTGCCATATGGAAATCTGTCCTTTATACAGGCACTAAGTCCGTGACCATGTCGATTTTGAGAGTCGTGTTTCACTATTAAGGGGGTGAGAAGCCCGGGATTGCGAGTTCCTGCACTCGGATAGATAGACCGATATCAGTTTCAGACAATAATAAGAGGTTGTGAGATAACTGAAAAATTGTGAAACATGACAGTGACAGTTGAGCCAGCCATTAGTGGAACACTTGAAGCAGTTCTGCAGAGCCTTGTGACGAGGTTGGAAGAACTGAAAACCTAAGCCCTGTTCTGCTAATCATTTGCATAAACTTGTTAGGTAGGTAATTCTCTGTTTTCCTCTGTCCCTCTTGCATTCAGTATGTCATGTGAATGTTAAATTCCCCAAACCCTCAAAATTTCAACTTCTTGTCCCTTTTTGATTCTAACTACAGGTGCCATTTTGTTTCCATTTGTTAAACTTCACCGTTACTCACATGTTTTGTTTATGATATTATTCCTATCTTCTATCTTCCATAGAATCATCTCTACCGCTTCAAATCTCTTCATCTGTGAGGACATTTTCAAGCATTATATATATAGGATATATATTGCATGGAAGTTCAGCAGTTTTTTATTTTTTTTTTGCAGTGTTTTAACACTTTATTTACCTTTTTGAAGACCTCTTTTACTATTCCAATGCGACTTCGTCTCTCTGTGTTACATTTTCCTTCGTCTGTTAAGACACTGCTTAGAAGCTTAAACTTCTTTACTTGCTTGATTATAATATAGCTTCCATTTTGGGATGACTCTCTTCCATATATTTTATCTTTGTACATTTAATAGTCATTTCTTCTCACCTGTCTTTAATAATTAATCAGTTGTCTTTTTTCTTTTAACGTTTCTTTCCTTAATGTGACTGCGATTTTATCATTCGTTGCACTTTTGACAAAATATATTAATCCTTCTATTTACACTATCTTGCAGGATCCTCTTTGGATGTAGAGCTTTGTGCGGAACCATTCACTCTGCAGAATTTCAAGCTTTTATTATTTTTATTGTTGCCTTTGAACGCAGTGAATCGTCAAAACCAAGAGTATATGGTTACAGTCTATAAAGATCGTATTATTATTAATATTTGTTTTGTCAGCCACAGGGCCGTAAGCTGTTTAGAGTATCAGGTACTCCGCGGCTGTCACCCATCTAAATACTGATCAGGTTCAACGCCTCTTAACTTCATCAGATGAGAAACGGTTCTTTTAGCGCGACTTGACCATATAGCTAGTTTTGGTGATGCAGGCTTTAATATAGTTCCATCGATTTTCATGGGTTACGGTTAAATCACGTTGAAAAATCTGTTCCAGTACGATTACCGAAGTTAAGCAACGTCGATCATGATAGATAGGTGATCGCTTGTTAATACCAGGCGTTGCAAGCGTGGATGTGTAGGAGATGTAATGGACAACGACTCGGAATTGTTAATCAGAGAGTCACGTTCCAATTCCAATCGGGTTCGTTATATTCACTTACGCGCAAATATCCTTGAGTAAAGTATGAATACACCTATTCTCTTCCCAGCTATGGATTAATTAGTAAAATTGGTATCACTAAATCACTATTATTTTCAAAAGTGTTGTAACCTAGGGAAGGATACTGAATAGAATAATCAAACGAAGGTTGGTAATGAACGATAATACTTAGGACAAGAACAACACATACAAGATTCGTCAGCGGCGCGTAGAAGAAGTAGTCAACTGCTAGAAATGAGTCAAGTGAATTCCACAATGAATCTCCAACTGCAGGATATCTACCAACCGACCCACGCGGTCAGATGTGGCACAAGGCCGAAATTAATGTGGGGTATCTGAGCTCGTAGGCTCGGCCCCAAAATTCCCCGTAGACCCGGGGTAGGGTAGCTGTTTCCTGAGACGAGACTCTGCCATTCCACATAGCCTCATCTGGGGATCCTCTCTGCTCAGAGGCAGAGAGTTTGACCAGCACAGCTGGAGACGAATCTCCAATTGCAGACCAACATACAGTATTTACTACCGTTTTTATGTGAATGGGGACATACCCATTATTGTCCGTGCGTATGTTGGAACCAAAACGAATTCTTACAATCTAAAAAGTTGATAAATCGTAGAAAAAAAATATCACTTGATTGACAAGATTTTCAATTATTTTAATCTTATATTGTTTGTCAGACTTTTTCTCGTTATTCTAATAAAGAGAGTACAGGCGTCAATTTCATATTCCCTATATTTTCAGATCTTTGTCAAGATCAAAATATTTCCCCTTTTCTTTGCTGCGAAAGAGACATATTTGTCCATGAAATACTTCATTTATATAAATTCGTAGCGTAATTACTCAGCAACATATTTACCATTGCTTTTCATTACCTTCCAGCTAAATTGTATATTCTATTATAAAAGAAAGATTCTGGTTTGTATCTGATGAATTCTTTGATGAATCTTTCTATGTTTTTAACTTATTGAAATTGTTGACCAATGGCTAGTCAATTCTCTGACAAGGACTGGCCAGTATACGTAGCACTTGGAAGAATTTTCCTTCTTATTTTCACGGCCGCTCAGTGGGCGTTATCTTGCAACAAAGTCATCGGTTGAATCCATTACGTAGAAAAAGTTCTTTTTGTCTTAAATGCGTCATTAAAATTAGTCAACTGTTTACTGTACTCGTAGTGTTTGGACAATAACAGTTTCGTCTATGTTCCAGCAGTTCATAAGGAGGAATTCCCTTTGAATCGCATCAAACACAGTGAACACTGTTATTTCCGTTCAGGGTGAGATGTTAATGGCTATCTTAGATGTAGCCTCAATTTGTTTGGGATTCTTCTAATAAATTCATGTTTTTCTTAAAAACACGTGTGAGTTTTTCTTTTTCAAGCAAACAGAAGAAAAACAGAAAAGTTTAAACACTAACCGATGTTCATTTCCGTAAGTTTATGTAGAACAGATTTTTGTATCTGAATTTTTCTTGGGACTTGCAAACGACATCCTGATTGCTCATGTAATAAAGAGCGGAAGAAACTTCAAAGACACACACACACACACACACACACACACACACACACACACACACACACATATATATATATATATATTCAGGAATTTAAACGTCCTACGAGGGTGGCATCCCGTTCCCACCCCTTCACCGTTGAAACTGTTAGATGTGGACGTCTCTTCTACTCCAATAGATTCATGTCTCGCATATCTCGCCTGTGGAACTTCCTTCCTTATTCCTGTTTCCCGGGACAAATACAATCTCCAACTATTTAAGTGTAACGTCAATCGACATCTCCAGTTGCCTTGATCTATTCACTTCCCTTCTCCACATGCTTTCACCTTTCATTCCTATCTGCTCTCGCTCCAAATCTTCTGTAACCCCCTTGCTTTGATCGATCCACTATCTTTCTCCACATCCTCTCCTTTACCACTCCTATCTGCTCTTCCTCCAAACCTTTTGTAACCCCTTGCGTGCTAGTGGCCTCCAGCCTTACTTGGGGTGATAAGCTTAAATATATATATATAAATATAAAAGTGAACATAGAAGTCAACACTTAGAGGCGACAGTCTGTTTCATGCTATATATATATATATATATATATGTGTGTGTGTGTGTGTGTGTGTGTGTGTGTGTGTGTGTGTGTGTGTGTGTGTGTAAGTATTTAGGCCGCATTCCTTCTTTCATGCACATTTCATTGAATATGACAAAGTGCTTTGATTTAGTTTTTTATACAATTTCTCGTGTGATCTTTTTCTTTTCGGATGATAAATTATACAAAAACTGTCCAGTGGACACAATATCTTGACCGTGTTTTGTGTATTTGGGCAGTAATCCCTTTTTTATACAAGTTTCATTAAAAACAACTGACAAGGTACTGCGTTTAAGTTTACACCTCTGTTACTCAGGTTTCATTTATATAAATATGGATATCTACCAAAATCTATCTGCAACATACTCGTTGATAATACAAATATAATAGTCTCATCCACATGTACAAAATGAAAAAGTAATGGTAGCATTAGTAATAAAAATGGAAAAGCCAGCACTATCAACTATGAACATGGTCACAGTGTGCTGACCGTATTTGGAAAATAAAATATTCTTATAACTCTAGATTCGTACATAAAACAATGCATACATTCAGTTAAATGTAAAAATAAAATTCTTCCTTAATAATGGATAAAAGTATAGCAGAAAGCGTTCGGAATACAAATCATTCGGATAATTTCTTTATAATTTACGCCCAGAAGAATAGTATAAGAACACATGAAAAATTAAATATAAAAAAACTTAATCTCAGTACCTTGTCAGTCGTTTTTAATAAAATTAGTATATCTTCGCAGTTCACTCTTCGGGATGATATCGGAGGAAATCGAAAGTACTTGAGTAAGGAAAGAGAACGAGAAAGGATGATTATAAAATAAATAGACATAAATATGTCCATATTATTCAATGAAAGATTTTTGAATATATATATATATATATATATATATATATATATATATATATATATATATGTGTGTGTGTGTGTGTGTGTGTGTGTGTGTGCACGCGCGTGTGTGTATGCGTGCACGCGCGTGTGTGTGTACACGCGTGAGTATTTATGTAGCAGTTTTGGACTGATAAAAGTTCGATTTAGATCTAATTAAAAAAGAATAATTTTCCCCTACCTTGATAATGACCAGAAGTATGTTAGAAAGCGGCTGATCACAAAAGTTTAGATAATATTTATAGTCCTTGGATTCAGACGTGTGTATTCTTGCATGTCCACAAGAAAAAATTAACTAAGTAAAAATTAAGAAAATACAAATCTTTTTTTTATCGTCTTTAACCAAACTCTGGGCGTAACATTCTTTTGAAATTATATTCGACGAATTTTCACGCACTAAATTCGCTATAGATATTTTTCATTTTATAAATGCTTTAATATTTTCTGTATGTATCTATTTTTCAATAATTTCAGTGGCAGCCTTGTCTTCTACGTTTTTTTTTTTTTTTTTTTACCTGTAGAGGCGAAAAATGTTTTTTCCCTAGCTACAAATATAATCACTAAAAAGGTTAGTGATTAATCACAGGAATGCTGTGCGGGGGATAAAAATGAAGTAAAGGCGCGAATTCACAAAACGGGGACGTCAGTTAATTATGCTTAAAGAGTTTGGAGCTTAACAAGTTAATTAATTCTTTTGGCCTTGATCATGTTAGTGAATGAAATGGTTGGCGTATTCTTTTTAATTACACCTACCCTTGATATCATAGCTTACATTAAAATTATATATATATATATATATATATATATATATATATATATATATATATATATATATATATATATATATATATATATATATATTAGTACATATACGTGTACCTACGTTTTGGTGTGCGACTCAAGTTTTGATGGGTTAAAAGCTCTTCGGGCACAAAGTCTATGTTGCAAAAAGTAAACAAAAAAAAAATGTATCTGACGAGCTGTAATCCTGCGAAACTTAAGTCGCACACCAAAACGTAAATACACATATATATGTACTAATTAATATATATATTTACTTAATATATATATTTACCACATCGAGAACTATTATGTTTACACCTCATGTATAAATTTGATGACTATTTATCTGCTTGCCCGCGTATGCAAACCAGCACGCGCGTATACGCTTGTTTATATCTGTTCGTTTCATTTATCTATCCCTATATATATATATATATATATATATATATATATATATATATATATATATATATATATATATATATATATATGTCCGAGTGTGTGCGTGTGGGTATGCGTGCGTTTCTGTCTGTCAATACAAACTTACCGCGTCTCAGAAACAAACATACGCATTTGCTTTTTTCATTTTAATCTATCGCCCAGCTAAACATACAAATACGTATTCAATATTTTAACCTCCTTTCTCTATCTCTCTCTCTCTCTCTCTCTCTCTGTTTCTTTACATGTCCTGACCCATCTCTAGGCCTTTCGTGCTTGTTGTCCCCACAGATGTCAGTGCACGTGTATCATGCGTGATATTAGCCTGGATTAACACCATCAAATGAGATATTCATAAAAAACAAAAACCGCGAAGCAAATAAGAAACACTTTGTCAACATTTTTAGAAGCGAAATGATTTCACTTCGGCTCCGATTTCCTTCCGTTTTTGCTTTTCACTTTTGCTATTTTTTTCTCTTTTGGATTTACTTGTTTTCTTATCTTTTTATTTTATCTTTAACTTCTTTGTCCTTTTTTTTAAAGTCTTGTTTCTTTTCCTTCTCTCGTCCTTTCTCCCCCTAATCTTCTTCTTTTCCCCCGTTTACTTCTGGTATATATTTTTTTATCACTGCTTCTTTCTTTTACTTTTTCTGCGCTTCGTATGGCAAGAAAGGCTACCTTTCTAAAAAATTATCGGCACCTTGTACCGCTCCAGTAAGTACCTGAGTCCTTTCCATTTACCAATCACCCCACAAGGCAAAATGTAGCACAAGGCCAGTTTTTAACGTGGGGCGTTCCGAAAAAAATTGCCTGTAGACCCTGTATACACAAGGTCGGGTTTGTCTACCACCCCAAACAAGATTCTGCCTTTCGGCATAGCCTCCTCTGAGTTCCTCTCCACCTGGAGAGAGAGAGTTCGACAAGAGAGGAAGAGCCAGATGAAGCCGAGAATGAAGTACTATTGCCATACTTGGGCGAGATCTGCCCTGCCCTCACTTTCCAGTCTTGTTAGAGTTCAAAAGCGTCTCCGAGTCCTTGTTGGAGAAGAATTATTTTCCACCCTCCAACCTCTCTCTCTTACAGGTGTGATGTGGCGAACCTCTCACTGCTCTATCGCTACTACCATGGAAAGTGCTCGGACGACCTACATTCTTCGGTTCCGCCAGGTCTAACCTTTAAGGCCAGGATCCGCCATACCACTTACATATTAGCAAGCCATCCACATTGCCTCCGTATTCCATCGGTGAGAAGTAAGTTCCACTCAAACAGCTTCTTCCCGCGAACCACTGCCCTGTGGAATAGACTCCCAAGAGGATGTTTCCGCGATGACTACAATCTTAACCTGTTCAAGTCTAAACTTAACCGTTATCTTCCCGTCCTATCCATTAAACTAACCCTTAACGTTACACTCTATCTCGAGTGGCCCCCAGGCCTCGTACAGGGTAAACCTTACTCTAATAAACACAACAAAATTTTATTCGTGTTTATATGAATTTGAACCCAAGAAGTATCTAGTAACTTTTTTCAAGTGACATCATATCTCCTCAGTACTCTAAGATTGTCCAGGGTGTCAGATTGCCTGATTGAAAATGGCGCCACTATATAGAATAAAAATGCAATAAACAAACACAGACAACTTTTTTTATTAATAAAAAGGAATAAGAAGTTTATAAATTCATCTGCACACTATCAGTTACTCAAGTCTAATGTGAGGGGACATTTTCAAAGCTAAAGTTCATAAAGACAAGGCTAAGAAATTCGCTGTCCAAGGAGAATTTGGAATCATCCAGTTAGATGAATTGGATGCAGAAGCAATTATTGCCAGCTTCAAACAATCATCGAGTGAACGGAAACAATCGCACTTAATATAGTGGACTGCATGCAATGCACTATTGTGCTTTTGAACTATTTGTTAATGTTTAAGTTGTGCAGTAAACTATTTAAAAATACCAACCATTTAAGGTGCACTTCTTTTTACTAAAACATCTTTTAAAATTCTCCTGTGACTTATATGCCATATGTAGGTTTAAAATACGCGATAGGTGTCCGGAATTAGCTACTTGGCAACTCCTATTAGCTTAGACTTTAAGAGTAACTTTCATATACGTATTGTTATTATTTAACAGGCTATTACGCAGATTAAAACTGTTATCAGTGATAATATTCATTATATTAATTCCATCACTTTTAATATTAGTACTTTGTTTCACTAAGATTATATGCAATAAATTCAAATTATATATTTGTAAAATATATTTGTTTCATTAATATTTTTCTTGCGATAACTTCCAGTTGCATTGGTATTAATACAATCAGAATTTTTATATCCTTATTATTCCATTAAGACGTTTACAAGACACGTGTTGTACAGATCATATAAAGGATATACAGTGTAACCCGGATAAAAGAGAGTTGTCGGGACGGGAGAAGAAATCTCTTATATCCGGGTTTCTCTTATATCCGAGTTTGGTCTATTATATATACATTAACACAGGCTCTAATTTGGGACCAGAGAAAATCTCTCTTATGAAAAGAACAACTTTGAATTCAAAACCATGGAAGAAGGCAATGGGAGGACACACCACTATCTTTCCAATCAAAAAAATCAGATGAAAAGTATTCTTAGTATTGCATCACTTCGTATTTTTTGTTTTAAAAATCATTTCACCCTAAGCAAGGCGATAATGCCACTAAGCAAGAGTCTTTTGGGAGTGAAATAGAAGAAGAAGAATTTAGAAGAAACGGGAATTCAATCGTAAACATGAAACAAGGGATTACTCTCTACTCCTGTTCAAAAAGCGGGAAATCAATGTAAAGCGGTCGACAGGCTAACCTATCTACTCTTTATTTCTGTCTGAAGTGCACCAATGACAGGATCAATTGTCACATTAGTGTTCTATTTTTATTATTTGCTTTCTCTTCTTCGCTGCCTTCTCTTTTGTTTATCTTTCATTTCTTTATATTTCCTTTTATTGCCTGGTTGCGTCCATTTTCTCTTTTACTTTTAAATTGTTTTACTTTCTTTTCCCTATAATGCATATTCTACTGTTTTCTTTCTTTCTTTCTTTCTTTCTTTATTTCTTGTTTTGTAGAGACGTTGCTTCTTCTTCACAACTTGTTTTGTAGAAATATTTCTTCTTCTTCACAACTTGTTTTGTAGAAATGTTTCTTCTTCTTCTTCTTCTTCTTCTTCTTCTTCTTCTTCTTCTTCTTCTTCTTCTTCTTCTTCTTCCCATCGTTTTTCTTTCTTTCTTTCTTTCTTTCTTTCTTTCTTTCTTTAAACCCCCCTCCTGCCTTCCTGTAATTCTCATTCGTGCTTGGAGTCTGGTTTGCCGCTCGTTCTTTTATTTTATTTTTATTTAAAAAAAAATCTTTTTCGAAAGCAGCTGTCGCGAGATTCAGTGCAACATTCAGCCATCCCATCCATCAACAAGACTAAATCAGAAGCAATCTAAGATCATCATTAACATATTTCTCTCTACACCCGTGACTTTGCCCCTGCCCCACCCGACAACACTTTCTCACATTTCCTTACTTTCATCTCACTTTTTCTCGACTTCATTAGTCTTTGGTCTGTGGATGCTCATCTGGCGATTCCACTCTTTCACTCAATCTTTCCATTCATTTGATCTTTCAACGCCATCTTTCACACATTCTCTTTTCATAACACTTAGTCTATCTTTCACGCTCACACTCTCGTCTTTTTCACTTTTACTAAGGCTTCGTTCTTTCTCTCTTCATACTTTCTTTCTTTCTTTCTTTCTTTCATCCTAACTTGTACTTTATTTTCATTTATTCTCTTTTTACTTTCTTTTCTATTCATCATTATGGGAACTGCTCTTCATATACGCTTTCTTTCTTTCTTTCTTTCTTTTTATTTCCTTCTACAATCTTTTAAACACTTCTTAAAGTTATTTCTAAACTCTCACTGTGCTCGCTCAGTTCTCTCTCTCTTTCTCTCTTTCTTCTGCATTATATTTTGATCCCCTTTTCTCCACCTTAAAATTCCCATATTTCGTTTAGCATTTCTTCACTCATACCCTGTCTCTCTTTTTCGTTACCACTTTCTTTTTCTGTCTCTCATTTTTTTCTTTTTCTGTCTCTCTTTTTCAATACCACTCTCTTTTTCTGTCTCTCATTTTTTCTTTTTCTGTGTCTCTTTTTCTGTCTCTCATTTTTTTCTTTTTCTGTCTCTCTTTTTCAATACCACTCTCTTTTACTGTCTCTCTTTTTCTGTCTCTCATTTTTTTCTTTTTCTGTCTCTCTTTTTCTGTCTCTCATTTTTTCTTTTTCTGTCTCTCTTTTTCTGTCTCTCATTTTTTTCTTTTTCTGTCTCTCTTTTTCAATACCACTCTCTTTTTCTGTCTTTCTTTTTCTGTCTCTCATTTTTTTCTTTTTCTGTCTCTCTTTTTCAATACCACTCTCTTTTTCTGTCTCTCATTTTTTTCTTTTTCTGTCTCTCTTTTTCTGTCTCTCATTTTTTCTTTTTCTGTCTCTCTTTTTCTGTCTCTCATTTTTTTCTTTTTCTGTCTCTCTTTTTCTGTCTCTCATTTTTTCTTTTTCTGTCTCTCTTTTTCTGTCTCTCATTTTTTTCTTTTTCTGTCTCTCTTTTTCAATACCACTCTCTTTTTCTGTCTTTCTTTTTCTGTCTCTCATTTTTTTCTTTTTCAGTCTCTCTTTTTCTGTCTCTCGTTTTTTTCTTTTTCTGTCTCTCTTGTTCAATACCACTCTCTTTTTCTGTCTCTCTTTTTCTGTCTCTCTTTTTTTTCTTTTTCTGTCTCTCTTTTTCTGTCTCTCATTTTTTTCTTTTTCTGTCTCTCTTGTTCAATACCACTCTCTTTTTCTGTCTCTCTTTTTCTGTCTCTCATTTTTTTCTTTTTCTGTCTCTCTTTTTCGATACCGCTCTCTTTTTCTGTTTCTCTTTTTTATGTCTCTCTTTTTCGATATCACTCTTCCTGTATCCTGTTCTTGTTATTTCTTCTTTCATGTTTTCATTCACTTCCTGTAACGTATTTTCTTCTCTTTCCTTATATTCTCCTTCCGCGGCCTTTGTTTATAAGGTTCGTCTATGTTTTTGTTTGTTATGGCTATTCTATCTGTTACTTCATGTAAGTGCATTCCTTATAGGTTGTAATATTTTCTAATTAATAGATGTTTTCATACTATTTATCAGGTTAAAAGGAAACTACTTGCGGTTTCTAAGTAATCAAATCTATTTAGAAAGCACGAGAACTTTTCAACCAATCAGATATTATAATCGTTGTATTTAGTGTGTACGCGTGTTTGAGTAGACATCCTGGCTTAAAGATTTAGAAGTCCCATTAACGATAAGGTGACCCCTGACACGAATCGAAACTGGCACAAATCAAAAATTTCCTTTTTCATTAGTAAAACCACTTTTAAAGCAAGTGTGCCTTTCATTGTCATAAGTGCATATCGTTATCCTAATTGGTAAAAGGCACACTTTATTTAAAAGAGGTTTTATTGAGTGAAAACAGGTTCGATTCCTATCGGGAGGCACGTATTCTTTCATAATATTTCTCGATGTTTAAGTATGTTGACATTAATTTCACTGAGGTAGAATATTATATACAAACACTATATATCAGATTAATTGTGAGTAATTTAATGACAAAATGAACAACAAAGCAGGCGAGAGAATATTTTCAATATTGTCACTATTGCATGCTTCGTCCCTCGAAAGACTTCATCAGTCTGAAGAAGCCCCTTCCAAGAATGAAACGTGTAACATAGAATTTTCCCATTTTGTCATTCAGTTACTAGCAATTACTTTCACTATTAAAAATAAGGATGTCTACACAAATACATAGTTATATGTGTGTGTGTGTGTGTGTGTGTGTGTGAGAGAGAGATAGAGAGATAGAGAGAGAGAGAGATAGAGAGAGATTATTGTTCAGCTTTTCCAAAAAGGTTTCACTGACACTAAATTAATGGGATGGCCAGCAGCCTCTTAAGATATTAATCCAGGAGAAAAACTTATCACCCATCATTAAATTAAATACACTTGATGAAAGACTGATGAATGATAAAACATATGAAGAAGCCCATATTAATATATGTTAATATGTGTTCCTTGATATTCTATAACACACACACACACACACACCACATACACACACACACACATATATATATATATATATATATATATATATATATATATATATATATATATATATATATGTATGTATTTATTATAATTTTTTCATATAGACGAAAACAATTTACTCACAACAATGCAACGTCGTTTCGGAGCATTTAGTTGCACGTCGACTGGTGAGAACCAAAATGGTTATAAACAATTTTGTTTTGTACATTATTATTGAGCCCACTTTTGAATTAATGCTGTGAACGTTAGTATTTATATATTATTTTCGTTCTCATTACATTCATATATATATATATATATATATATATATATATATATATATATATATATATATATATATATATATTAAATAAAAACAGACCACTTTAAGGTTTCATATAATAAATTATTTCACCACAGCCCTTTTAAAGGACAGCGGATCATCAGATTTTATTTCCAAAGGTTGAAAACGAAAAATGAAAAGAAATTTACACATTTATGACGGGCAGTAATACGTATATGTAAATTAACAAAGTGAGGAAGTGAAGTGGGTAGAGAGACATGATTGAGTTAGATGTAACATTTCTATTCTTTCAAATTTAAATTTTTAGAGGAAATCCAGACATTGACACATTAAATCTCTTAACGGAAGTTATATATTGATATGGGAGGGGGATAGGACAAAAAGGCATAAAGAGAGATATAATAAATTATTTCACCACTCTGGATTTTATCCTCCTTGGGTCTACCCATACTGATTACCTATTTTTTCGTAAACTATATATATATATATATATATATATATATATATATATATAAATTTAATACTGGCGCTTGACGTTCGCGGGATCATGAAACCTAAGTAGTAGTCCGAAATTACTTTGTCTCTTTTAAGGTATAACGCAGAGAAGCGTTTTTGGTGTGTCTTAAATGTTACTGCTTAAGTTGGTGGCCACCTTTTGGTAACTTTTCTTCATTTTTCTTAGTTTATTTATTTTTCCATTCTTCTATATGATATCTTGTATTTTGCTGTTTATTTTTCATTTTGAGTTTTCTTTTGGTCACCTGACAAGGCTTTCTGATGGCTGTACCAAAACTTTGGATTCACACACACACACACACACACACACACACACACACATATATACATATACATATACATACATATATATATATATATATATATATATATATATATATATATATATATATATATATATATATATATATATATATATATATATATATATATATTCTGTGCATTTAGGCACCAAATGCTCTTTAAGACACATATTATTAAAAACAACAGACATTTTCTGTCGATTAATTTTACTGATTGAATTTTCCAAATTACGAATAATCCTTCTCAGACAAGGAGAAAATTTCATCAGAAATTGTCCGAAGTTCTTTTATGAACTAAAGTAGAAGAAATTTATGAAGTAAAGTACAAAACATTTATGAACTAAACTACAAAAAATTTATGAACTAAAGTACAAGAAATTTATGAACTAAAGTACAAGAAATTTATGAACTAAAGTACAAGAAATATGATGCAAGTTTTCGTGGTCTGAAGTCGCCATTAGGGTGTAGCGGAATATGGCTAAATGTAGAAATAAGCAAATTTTCAAGACGACTCTACAAATTTTAATAATTTTCTTATTATTTGAGTATTACTTTTGTTTCAAATTGAAAGAAATGAATTACAAAGATTCTTTGCGAAACAACTTCAAACAAAATATTTTGTGTATCTTCTTTACCGTACAAGCGAATCAATTGTGTTAGTATAGAAGAACCATAATGTATTTACATGTGACAATGTGTATGACGCGGATGTACGTTGTTTTATTTATGCGTATAAATTGCAACAGTCGACAGCTGAATAAGCAACGGGGTGTCTTAATACTAATGCTAATGTCTGTTGTTGACAAATAACTTGGCCCGTATGTTTGTTTATGCGTCAATATCGCTAAGCATTTTTTGTAATATAATATACTCGAATAAATATGCGTAAATGTAATTAATTAATGTGTGAGAAGCTCAGTTTTGTTAAAAAAATAAAAAAAGAACGGTCCCTAGTCAAAGAATAACTGAAAAATAATTAGCGATCTAAAATTGTGATTATTATATCTATTAATTCAAGTTTATTGGTTAATAAATAAAAATTCATTTTAAGGTGGGAAAGTATTGTTGATCATATTCTGAAGTGATCCTCCAAAATTTAATGGCAAGCAGCAAATCTCAATTGTCTGCGAATTAAAAGAATACCGCGCGTCTCATAAGACATCGCTGATTGGTTCATATGAATACAGAAAGTTAGTTTTTGAGTTTAATTAATATAACTTAAATCTATTGCATTTTTCTATAATTCTATAACTGGGTTCCACAAGGGTAGGCAGAGACAATAGTGGGTTTCGTGGGACTGCTGAATATTGTGACGTAGCCAGTGAGTATTGTGACGTAAGCGAGGTGTGATGTACGCCATTTACATTATTTGGACTATTGTCCTCATCTTTGTCGCTATATTTATTACAACGTTTCGGCCGTTGTACGCACCGGCCTTCTTCAGGTGGTTGGAATGTCGAACTGAACCGTTTATTCCGCTCACTGGGGTAGACTGTTCTAGTCCCACGTGCCATGTTTAATGGAGGTCAGTTATCAGCTATCTCCTGTCAATTCCCCTCTTCAAGTTCTCCACTGCCTTAACCGGGTATTGAACTCACACTCTTTGGGTCCTGTCACTAGATCTAACTAACGCCTTTATATACTGTGCCACGTGTCCTTGATAATTGATATCCATTAAACATGGCGCGTTGAACTAGAACAGTCTACCCCAGTGAGCGAAATAAAGGGTTCAGTTCGACATTCCAACCACCTGAAGAAGGCTGGAGCGTACAACGACCGAAACGTTGTGATATATATGGCGACAATAATGAAGACAATAGTCTGAATAATGTAAATAGTGTACATAATACCTCATCTCAGAAATATAGACAGATATTGAGGTGTGATGTGTTTTTTTATATACATTTAAAAATGCGGTCTCTTAAATTATAATTGTTTTCATTTATAGATGGTTATTTTGTTTTATGTATATTGCTTCAAGGTTCCTAAGTCTGTTTTACCTATTTGAATTTACTATATTTTGTTATTGTTTGTGAGTAGTTGTCTAAGGTTACTATGATCCTTATGCTGCTTATTAATGTGTTGTCTAATACCATTATGGTCTGATAGGTGGCAGGTGAGATATAGCGAAAGTGCGGTTGTGGTATATCCTATGTAAGACGTCTTGTGTGTTTTTTATTATTTCCAGTGAAACAGAGAGTGGGCAGGTATATTCATACACAACATTAGTCTTATATAGGAGGTTGGAAGTTTGGTATATATTGTTTTTAATAAGTGGCTAGTTTTGAATTTTTTGTAGTAAATAACGAATCTAATGCATTTATTTTATCGACTGGTTTTATATATTTATCTATAATGTTTTTTGTCTTTTTCTGTAATTTGCTGCATTTGATTTTGGTAATATATGTTGATAGCGTTTTTGTCAATATTGTTTTCATCATTAAAATTGTTGCTGCTTAAATGGAATTTGATTTGCTTGTCGACTCTATAATTAGGGTAGCCATTATTGATAAGTTTTTGTTTTATATTATTTCATTCTTTAAGGAAAATCATTTTCGATGAGGAAATGAGTTTAGCTCATTAGGTTATTAATGACAGAAGTTTTATATTTTCAGGGCATTCACTGTTGTAGTTTAGAAGGTTAAAGTCAGAATTATACAGAGATGCGGTAAAAATATCACCGTTATAGTTAATGAGAATATCTAAAAATGGGATTCTTTTTTATTGTTATTTAATTCATAAGTGATCTTTAAAATGAATTTTTTTTCAAACTTTGTTCAAATTTCTATAATGTCACTGACGGATTTGGTTTGGATGAAGATGCCATCAATATATTTGGTATAAAGGGTGAGTTTATTTATTTTATTGAATATTTTCTTTTGGCGATATAAAAGTTTGAAAATAAAAGGCTGAGGGGGATGCCAATAGAGACGCTGTCAGTCACGGTATAAATATTACTGAAGTCAAGAGATTTATGTTGTAGCCGCTAAAAATAGATTTTTTTTTCTAATATTGTCGGATTAATTTTCAGAGGTGGCAGAGAAGAATGGACATAAATGTTGCTTAAAATAATGTCAATTGTTTCGTGGACAGGAATGTTAGTGAAGACATTTTCAACGTCTCTTTTCAATGTCTCAAATTTCAAACCCTCGCTCACGTCACAATACACACTGCCTACGTCACAATACACACTGACTACGTCACAATACACACTGCTTACGTCACATTACACACTGCCTACGTCACAACACTCACGTCACAACACTCTTCATTGTCTGTACCTACCCTGATAATGACTTAAGTCAGTATATATATATATATATATATATATATATATATATATATATATATGTGTGTGTGTGTGTGTGTATGTGTGTATCTCAAGGACAAGTAATCTCCCTTTATGCTTAATATAAAAATAAAAAATTCAATATTCACAAATTTAAAATATTTTTTTTACATATATATTTAAATCTCGTTAATTTTAGATGCCAAATATAAATTATCTATCTATCTATCTATCTATCTATCTATCTATATATATATATATATATATATATATATATAGAGAGAGAGAGAGATAGCTAGATAGATAGATAGCATAAAGAACAAGTATGAAACAGATCTTAACCTAACATGTTTCACTTTATTAAGCATCGTCAGAGATCAAGATCTGACGGAGCTCTATCCATACTCGATCTATCTATCTATCTATCTATCTATCTATCTATCTATCTATCTATCTATCTATCTATCTATCTATCTGCATACACAAGCCAATCAGATGGTTATTCATGTGGCTCATCTTAGAAAATAACTACTTATATTTGACTAACATCTCACTCTGGATAGATAGATTAAATGCCTTCCATAGAGCTATAACTAGTGTGTTAATCACAGTCTATTGCCATTTACATCCTAACGGGTGCTCCGCAATCGTGATTATGCATTATCTTGGGTGAGATCTACTCTGGCATAGTAAGGTGGGTACTAAACTCGTCTCGACCTTCCTTTCGTATTAAGTTCGTTCCTTAATGGGAGTCACCGGTGAAGATGAGAATTATATGGTAGAATACACAGACACATTGTGTGCAGAGATTTAAACCTTTTCCGCAAATTAAGTTTGTCCTCAAACAAGCAGTTCTGAACTAGCATACTGTTCCGGACATTTTTCTTTCTTTCTTTCTTTCTTTCTTTCTTTCTTTCTTTCTTTCTTTCTTTCTTTCTTTCTTTCTATCTATCTATCTATCTATCTATCTATCACAGTCTATTTATATTTATCGATGTATTGATGTACAACCGGCTCTGAGAGAAAAGGGGACCGTATATTTCGTAGTCATTATCAAAGGTTAATTTTAAGCGTAGACAGACAAATAAGAGGTTATTACTTTTAAGATTGGTGCAAAAGCATCTTCCCATCCATCCATTGACTTTTACCAGCCTTGATGTGCATTTATATATACTAAGGACATATGTATGACTAAAACGCCTACGATAGTCTCGACTTATGCAAACAGAGTGACGCAAACGCATTCAGGCTGACAGGCACACATACATATACATATACATATACATAAATACACGCTTATATATATATATATATATATATATATATATATATATATATATATATATATATATATATATATATTTACATATATATATATATGTGTGTGTGTGTGTGTGTGTGTATGTGTGTGTCTGTGTGTCTTAGAAAATAGCAGATATCATATGAAAAGTATTTGAAATCTTTTTATAAGAAATAAAGATTAAATTAATTCTTTATTTTTTTAACTTCTACGATTTAATTATCACAGAGGAAAACATTTTTCCTTTTTCATTTCTTCCTATTAAAAATCAAACGAAATCTGCGTCTTTGGCAGAGATTATATTTCCTTGCGTCAGAGATTTATTTTTATTTTTTTTTCGGATTCTGTTGCTTCCAATAAAGAAACGTAAAAGAAATAAATAAAATGATTAACTTTAGAATGTTTTTCTTTCTCAGAATTTTAATGATAGAAAAAAAGGGCTCAGTTCTCTGTAAATCAGGCAGACCGCAGCAGCTGCTGTTGTTGATGCTTGCCTTGGTCTGGTTTCAGGTTTTAGCGAAGTTCTCGGGAGAAAAAATAAAGAATTCACTAATGCCCCAAATGTGAATGCGAGAGGAAAAAGAGTTGGGAAAATACAACTGATGACAAACGGTGGCATTGGAAATCAGAATTCTTGAAATGAACCCTCCTCCTACCTAAATTAGAAAAGAACCAGTATTATATTCCTTCTGTTTGACTATCGCCGGCCTCATAACATTGCTATGGGTCATCTGTCGTAGCGAAACAGTTAATAATTTAGTTAGTTACTAAAATAGTGGGCTCGATTCTCACGGCTGTTGTATCCTTGTGCGAGAAAATATATATCGCCTACTTTTAAAAGATGTTATCGTAAATATTATGACAGTGGTTCTTCTTTGTTGGAATTCTTGAGATGAGGAATTATTGCTGTATATGGTTTTCTATTCAGTCCATTATGCTCATTTTCGTTGCTATATATATCAGTGGCGAAGGGTGACTTGGATCCAGGGCGATTTAGTTAGTTACTAAAATAGTGGGCTCGATTCTCACGGCTGTTGTATCCTTGTGCGAGAAAATATATATCGCCTACTTTTAAAAGATGTTATCGTAAATATTATGACAGTGGTTCTTCTTTGTTGGAATTCTTGAGATGAGGAATTATTGCTGTATATGGTTTTCTATTCAGTCCATTATGCTCATTTTCGTTGCTATATATATCAGTGGCGAAGGGTGACTTGGATCCAGGGCGATAATCGCGAATATTTTGTCATATACGGCCTACCGTAATATTTCCTCACTTACTGTTTGTCTGTCAACAACTCTATAAGCTACTTGCTACTTCAACGGCTGCATAAGAAAATGTGACCCTCCTCTTTATTTTTCACTGCTTTTGAAGAAAAAAATGTAAGTAATTTTAATTTAGTCTTCTTCAAAATTCATCAGATTAACAGTTTCTGTTTTAACGTGATGTAGATATTTTTATTTTAATTTAAAAAAAATGTTTAAATAAGTTTCTATAAGATAAGAAACTTGTTTAAACATTTTTGTTCTAACAGAGGACGAAAAATGCAACGCAGAAATCCGAAAGCGCACTGAGATAGCCAAAGTGCCTTCCAAAAGCCAAGCAGAGTATTAAATGTCAGAAAAACTACGTTAGAAAAAAAAGAGTACTGAACAGTTATGTGACATCTGTCTTCCTATATGACAGTGAATGCAGGACAATAACTTCAAAGATGAAGAAGAGACTTGGGGGAATAGAAATGTGACTCTACAGAAGGGTACTGAGGATACCATGGCAACGACGAGGTTATAGAGAAAACTGAAGATGCCTTGAAAAAATCGAAGTCCCTAATAAACCTGTTTGACAGGACTGCTCTCACAACAATTGTGTAAAGCTACAAAACATGGCCATCGACAAAAAAAAAGAGCAAAGTCAAGCAGTCATTTAAATAGCAATTGAACGGTATATTCTTGATATATTACTCCGTGAGCATACAATGAATGAAGGTATAAGGGCGCCTATCAAAGATGCTGTTCTCTATAGTCGATTGCAAAAGCTACACGTCTAACACTAATATTAGACATGTAAATTATAAAAAAGACAAGGGTCCAAAAGGCACAGAAACATGGGGAAATGGAAAATGATTAGAAAACCAGGTGGAAAACTTATAACAAAAAGCACTGGAACGAACCTGGTAAATAAGAGTAAGAAACGAAAACAAATTGCGTAAGCTGATCGGGATCAATCGATTGAAAGATGAAAAATATATCAAATATCAAAGTATGGAAAATAATCTTTCATTGATGAAAGCCGATTCGATCTCCAAATCTTCAGAGCCTGGATTTAACTGACGAACCTTAAGTTCTGCGAAAAAAAAACAAACAAAATTACAAGATTGTACATTGAAATGACAAATAATCTTTAAAAATAACAATTAAAGTAGAAAGGTTTCACCGTTTTACTGTTGAACTAACCAGATGCATTTATCAGTTCTATTCTAATCGTTTGTATGTTTGCACTTCCCACCTGTGAAACTCCCTTCCGATTTCTTACTTTCTTCAAATGCAACGTCAATCGCCATTTTCCGTCTTCCTGAATCCTGTTCCTTTATTGTCCTTTTCCCCACTTCCTCGCCACTGAAGTCTTCTCGTTCTCTTTCACTCACTGTACCCACCTTGTGCCCTAGTGGCATTATTGCCTTGCCTTGGGGGGGGGGGTGGTGGTGGTGAAATGATTAAAAAGTGAGAAAAGAAAAAGAAGGATATTACTGATTTTCGCTGTTATCCGAAAGTAGAGCGTTCCGATTAAACGTCTGTGAATTGAAACGGCGTTAAACGAAGGAACAAGTGCCATTAATTTATATGGGAAAATCTTTGAGCGTTCTCAGGCGCCAAAACTAATCTCCTTCTATGTCTGCCCGCCTCGAAGCACGCACAATGTCTTTATTTCGTTCATCAAGTTAGAAAAGTTTATTACGGTCCATTTTACCGCTAATCGTAACATTCTTTCTTTTCGGTTGCCTTCGAATAAATCTTGCCGATAGCGGGAGAAAATAAATCGCGGTAAAATACAGAATTACAGACACCTTCGAAACTTATTGCAAATTGAGACTGAGATGTTGAGTTTAGTTCCCGAGGAGAGTCTCTTGGCGGTGACACTCTGACTATTCAGGTTGCAATCCGAAAGTGGAGCGTTTTAATAAAACGTTTCGTTAGTTGGAAACCACGTAAAGTGGAGAAGCAATTATTATTTTTATATGAGAACTTTTTTTTTAATATTCTCGGACCCCAGGAGTAAACTTTCGTGAGATTTTCGCTACGACAGATAGTACTAAAATGATTGCAGAGAAGAATGACTTTAATTTTGAAAGACACATAGGTCCGGGACAGGTTTACAAGACGTTCTCAATGCAGGCAAGGATCTCAAAGACTGACACAAAAATCTGAAGGCGCACAGGAACATCAAAGGCAAGAGGGAGAAAGGAGAACAACACATAACGTACCTAGCGAGCTTGTGCAAATGGATGGCAGATTAGGATTTAGGAGAGATAACAAAAAGACAATATTAAGAGCTGAAATGGACAGGAAATTATGGAGAGCCATGATCTCAAACTTTCTGAAGGGACAGCACAAAGAAAAGTCAAGAGTAAAAGCGGGAAACTGTGTGTAATCTGCTTTAAGAATTTAAGTAACTGAATGGCAGAACGAAGACAAAGAAAGATGGTGAAGATCAGAAATTACATACAGCAACAAATGACAAGAGATAGTGGAGACCCATGTTCGCCAACGCCCTAAATGGATATGGTATATAAGAGAAGAAGAGTTAATTTTAAATAGATATTAAAATGTAAATCCTGAGAAAACCCCAGTAACTTAAAAATGTAATTATATACCACAACAAAAGAGTATAGTACAACAAAAGATAATAGTACGCGATTCTAACAATATAAAAATATGAACGGAGTTTTAATGCAAATAAGTCTTCTCGGTGAGTAAACAACATTGTAGACTTTCGCAGTGAGAAAGAAGGACTATATTCATTTCAGTAATTTCGTCTTTTGAAAATGATATATAAGAACACGCGTTATATTTAATAAAGCGCCCTGGGTTACTTTTTGAAAAAAAAAGTTGAGTTCCCATTAATGCCAGGATAATTTCGATTCACAGATCAATATCATACTCTCGACAATAGTCTTCATGTAATCGTCGACTCGTGAGAGCAACATATTTCTGTTGGTTGGCTGGATGGAAGAAGTGTGTATTTTTTTTTTTTTACGCTTATCACCCCAAGCAAGGCTGGAAGCCACTAGCACGCAAGGGGTTACAGAAGGTTTGGAGGAAGAGCAGATAGGAGTGGTAAAAGAGAGGATGTGGAGAAAGATAGTGGATCGATCAAGGCAAGGGCGTTACAGAAGATTTGGAGCGAGAGCAGATAGGAATGAAAGGTGAAAGGATGTGGAGAAGGGAAGTGGATAGATCAAGGCAACTGGAGATGTCGATTGACGTTACATTTAAATAGTTGGAGATTGTATTTGTCAGGGAAACAGGAATAAGGAAGGGAGTTCCACAGGCGAGATGTGTGGGACATGAAGCTATTGGAGTAGAAGAGACGTCTACATCTAACAGTTTCAACGGTGAAGGAGTGAGAACGGGATGCCAGCCTCGTGGGACGTTTAAATTCATGAGGCCTAGGAACCAGCGAAAGCAGCTCATCGGAGCAATTACCGTGAAAGTATTTGTAAAAAAGACAGAGCGAGGCAACGTCGCGTCTGTGAGAGAGCGACTGCAGACGAGATGACAGATCAGGGCCAATTACATTGCATATCCGTCTCTGGATCTTATCAAGAACCCTGAGGCAAACAGCAGGGGCTCCAGACCAAATATGGCAGCAATACTCCATGCAAGGGCGAATGGTCGATTTATAGATTTGGAGGATCGATTCCGGGGAGAAAAATTTCCTGGCTCGGCACAGGGATCCAACTTTCCTTGCGGTGGATGATGCAATTGACTCGATGTATTTGTTCCATCTCAGATCAGCGGACAGCGTGAGACCGAGCAGCCGCAGAGAGGAGCTCTCGAGAAGTTGGTCTTCAGACATTCTAATGGGATGCAGGGATGGATCCCTGTGGTGGTTAATAGAGAGCAGTTTTGTTTTAGAGGCGTTAAAGTTAACCATCCATTTCTTGCCCTAGTTCACAACCGATTAAACAGATTAGGTTTATTTATGGCCCCGGTTTTTCGATTGCTTATTTATATATTATTTATCATTTATTATTTTATTCATTCATTTATTTATCTGATTAATTTATCTGTTAGATTTTTCTTTTTTCTTTCATATATTTTTCTTTGTTTCTATGTTGTGGTATTAAAAATCAAGTTTATTACAGTTAGATTATGGGATTTTAGTTATTCTTTTTTGTCATGATATGGTTGTGTGGAGCGTGGAAGAAATTTGTTTTCATATCTACATTTAAAAATATGTTCTGAGCTTTTATTTAAGAATGTAACTTGTTCGGGAGACGTGGTTATCGCTGTTTTCTTCTCCAGGCAAAAGTTACTCGTTTTGAGTTGTTGCTGTGAGCTAGTGCCGCTTTTCTTATTCACTATGTTATTTTTGGTGTGCTTTTGTTACCATATATGCTTTGATAGAGTAGTACTATTTGCATATTTTTTGCTGTTAAGTGATGCATTGTGTGAGTAGCTTATCCGCTTCAAGTGGCCCTCTGTTATTCCTATATATATATTATTAATTTCCTTTGGATTTTATATTATTTTGTAGACAACACTCGTACTATATTCTACAGCTACAGATGGGTTGAATGACTGTTTCTGGTGATATTTCAGTTTCGTTTTTAGGATTTGTCGCATGTTTTGGGGACAGCTATAGCTAAGTTTTAAAGTATTTCTGTTGAATATTTTGTGCAGTTTACATGAGAATGTGCGGGTGATGTCATAAATCTGGGAACCTTGTTCGAAATCCAGTCGAGTCTTGTTACATTCACTTACGATCAAATAGACTTAGGAAAATTATGAATTCATCTTTTCTCCCTCCAGCTATGGATTAAATAGTAGGAATTATATCTGAAAAAATCATTTTATCCCCAAAAAATTACTAACGCAATAATTACATGTAAAAAAAAACAAGCGAATACTGCAAAATGTTTCGACTTTAAATAGCCCAGAAAAGGTTGATAAACTGTAAAAAACAAATCAATCAATCAATTGATTTTGGGAAATGTTTGTCAGTAAGTTTAATGGATGTTTTTTTGAATCTATGTCAGGAAAACATTAATTCGTAATACGTCGTGTAGATTGGTTTGTTTCGTTTTACGGCATATCAACTTCAATGTCTTATTTAAAGCCGACAAGATTTTTATTGATGTTAATATAGTTTTTATTTTAAATGTATTGTTGGTAATATTTTTTTTTCAAAAGTGTATTGCTGATAATATTTTTTTCAAAAATATATTGCTGGTAATATTTTTCTTTTTAAAAAAATCTACTGCTGGTAATAATGTCTTGCAGGGAATAATTTTATCTTTAAAAATGTATTTCTGGTAATAATTTTTTCCAAAATGTATTACTGGTATTAAAACCTATTTTTATGTTTTCATAGTGTTTTGAGTTAACTATTTGCCCATAGCTGGGACCCTGACAGGTGCTACCACCCCGGGTCAGTACCTCGAAACACTAGCAATAAAGAAGTGGTTCCACGCTCCTCAAAACCCCCTGATTAAATGGCTTGCTATCGGATGTAGTTTATTGTCATACCCAGGACGGACATCATGTAGAGACGAACTCCAGTTTATAAAAGCTTATTTTATGAAATCTAAACATTCCAGAAAGCTCTCACTAAAAGTTCCCCTACGTGTTATAAACTGACAGCAAATTCGTTGCGCAGTGGACGACGTTTTAACGTGGGCATGTGTAGAATATTTTACGTAAAATATTCTCGAAGGTCATTGGTTGAGGGTGTTAGACGTTAACAATCCTCCTTTTTACCCTTTTCAACTCGACTGATACCTTTTTAGAGCTATTTTATTGAATCTAGTCTGGATAGCGGAAGCTGATCTGTTAAATAGTGTCTTGTGTCCATCTGGAGTAAGCATAAAGTGTTTATTATAAGGCGATAGTTCTCTAGGCACTATTGAAGGTCATTGCTCTGGGCTTTGATGTTAAGTAGCTTTGTTTTTAGTTCGTGTCAATCTAGAATAAGTATGTAATAACCATAACAGAGTAATAGATGTCTAGTTTCAGTGGGTTCGATCCGTACTCTGAGAACTTCATTATTGTGATCTTGTCCAAAACTCGAGTACAGTTAATAAGACGATGGTTGGACGCTAACTATTTTTACTTGTACCAGACTAGGATGAGAGAAGTAAATAACGTCTGTACTTCCTGCTATTCTTCGGTAAATCTCTCCGTTCAGTCATCAAAGGGTTTTTAGTGAGTAAACGACAGATCAAATGCAGTGTCCGCTTCTTTCATGAAGAGAATGCGCCTTGATCTGCGACGTTTGTTGCTTTCGTCTCTTTGTTCGTACCTAATTTCGAAAAGTGTTTGAAGAAAGAACGTTTCTGCAATTATTGGCTCTTCCAAAGAGTAAAGTCAGAGACGAACGAGTTTGCAGAGTTGTGTTTTGAAACGACGTCTTTACTTTGATGTAACCGTGATATATATCAATATATATTTATTATATTCATCTATACATTAGTGGACCAGTAGGTTCGTAGTCCGAGACGTAGTTATTAGGCGAATTTAATCTGAAATTTTCACTGTATGATGTTCAATCTATGAGATTAATATTTCCAATTAAAGTAAATTCATTAAAAAAGGAGGTAATTATATAGAAAAATGTTTTATAAAATATTGCTTCTTTATCATTAGCTTATGGTCTTATTGATTTACCTCTCTCTCTCTATATATATATATACACACACACACACACACACAAACAAGATTTTTGCTCAATATATTTAGTGTATATTATTTCTGTGCCTGGAATCAGAGTTCGAACCAAAGTAAAAGCCATCATTTTAGGAATGTTTTTTTTTTAAAAGGAGTTGCGAGATAACGACTATAAATCTGGGTTTAATTCAAATATATTAATATTTATCATGGAAATAAAAAATGATTGATAGGCCGTTTTCACTCGTGTATTAGTCGTTTTTTTTTAGCTAACAAGCCATAAATTGACTTGTGACTGGTGTAAAAGTTGGCTTTAATTTTTATTTATTAGATTCAAAAAACAAACCCCAAAAGAACATTTACCAGTAGACACCAAGGATCCTGATGGGAGCCAAAAGTAAACTTTTCTTATTACGGCATTTTAAATTGAAAAACTGGGTTCTTATTTTAAAATATTGTAGATTTCCATTCATTCGGTCAGTTAAGTTTGCAAATTGTTTTACACTCTATAATATTTTGTTTTGCAATTCAATGTTTTTGCAATAATGCTTATAGTAAATCAATTGCTCGGTATCTTGCTAAGAAGGTTCGTGCTAGACAATTTTTAACTCTAGAATTTATCTTACATATTTATAAGTTTACCATGCCTCTAATATTGCTGCCTGGTGATCCTACTGTATATTTAGAGATTCTTGATAATCTCCAAAGAAGAATCAGCAACGTTCTGACGTGGCATCTCGGCTTCAATTCCTTCCCACCGCCATAACGTAGTTTCCATCGGACTTTTCTATAAATTCTTTCATGGTAATTACTCAGATGAACTTTCAGTTATGATTCCTAGACTTTATAAATTTAAGCACAGTACTAGATTGGCAGCAGAGTCTTATAAATTTACAGTTGAATTGGTTGGATGCAACCGTAAGTTCTATGCTAATAGTTTCTTCTATCGCACTTCTCGTTTGTGGAATTCTCTTCTGGCTCCATGCTTCCCAGCCTACTTTGATCTTCAAAATTATAAATGCAATGTCAATCGTTATCTACTGTCTTCTCGATTACTCTTCTATAGTTTTCGTTCATTGATAATATTTCTCCTTTTCTTATTTTTTCGCACTCAGTAACCATTTATATCTTAGTGGCTTTAGTGGCTTGTTTGCGGTGAAATGATTAAATAAAAAACAAAACAACCGACGTTGATAAAAACTTCCAGGATACGTTCGTATCTATTGATTTTTTACTAAGTTACACCCTATACAAAGCTCAAGAGCCACTCAAGGTAGAGGATTACTGAAAGAAGTTGTTTTGTGAGCGGTGAGAGTAAGAGATAAGAGACGCAGTTTATGAGGATATGTGGGAAATATAACTTTTAAGAGACTTGAGCTGGTCGAGAAAGCAATCTCTTGGGAGTAGGTTCCACAATGTAGCGATTCGTTGAAAAATGCTGTCAGAGTGGAACTTACTTTTCCACAGTGGAATACATATTGAATGAGGGTAGTACGTACCAGTGTACCCGATGATGTAAGTCTTATTTGTGAGGAATGTATCTCGTCTTAACATTTTCCAACGAAATAACGAGAGAGTAGCGATATATATATATATATATATATATATATATATATATATATATATATATATATATATATATATATATACAAATATAAGATTGGTGTATACAGAATAAATTCCAATAACCAAAAATACTATTCACCAGAAGTGTTGAAACAAAATGTCTAATTTTGTAGTGATTTTATAACATATTTGTGTCATAATTTTCGAATAAATTATATAAATATATATATATATATATATATATATATATATATAATAGATGGGTTGGTTAATAAAACAAGGGTAAACGAAAGGGTATAAATGTGATCAGTACGAAAAATATTTATTAAATATTAATTATTAACCACAAAACAAAAATGAAGCACGGAAATTAAGGTTTTAAGTCCAGAATTTTCGGGCACGCCTGTAACCTTCATCAGTGGTGCGGGAAATAAACGGGAGAAACGGGGAAGACTGAACAACTGCTGTCCTTGTGGATGGTGCGACTACTTGTGTAGATGATATTATTAGTAAAAATCCGATCTCTGTTTGATTTCTCGCTGTGCAAAACTTCTTGTCAAAAAAAGTCAAATAGACATATATATATATATATATATAGTAGGTTCAACCTTATTATATATATATATATATATATATATATATATATATATATATATATATATATATATATATATATATTAGGTTCAACCGTATTAAGTTTCATTATTATGTCTACTAATACATTTATATTATGAGGAATAAAAGAATGTCATCTATGTATCTTATAAGCAGCGCTATATAGAAGACGTTCTTTTATTATATCCTCATAATATAAATGTATTAGATCTAATAATGAAACTTAAGAAGGTTGAACCTACCATTGAATTTACAGATGAATTATATATATATATATATATATATATATATATATATATATATATATATGTTTGTTTGTTTAACGGCGTATCAACTCCTTGTGGGCTACTTAATGCTGAAATTGAATTTTATTGGGAGCTTTGAAGTAATGAAAATATGATATAGGTTATTCTGCTTTTGCAATTGCATTCATGGAAGAAGATAATCAACTTTTGTGCATAAACATGTTTGCATGGACATAATTACTAGTGGCGGTGCTATGCGTTTTATGTTGAAGTTATATTTTGGAATACAGTTTAATTTAAGTAATAGCAGGTTATTATAGGGATTAATGTCCCGAAAGAGTTATTTCATATTTTTTGTTCGTTATCATTTTAAACGGATTTGGCTAAAGTCGGTACAATTTGTAGTATAGGTTTTATTGTGTATAGTTCTTGGCATGCCGTGCAGATTGAAAGTGGTTTTTGATTTAGAATATAAGAATATGTTATCATCGAGTGTCCGATATGAAGTTTGGACATTATTACTTCATCCTTCCTTGTTTTTAGTGTTTGAAGCTATTCTCCTGTAGTACGTTTGATGTTGCATAATTTAATACTATGGTGGTATTTTTACTATAAAAATATATTTTTATAGTTTCATAGTGTTTTGAAGTTCCCTATTTGGCCATAGCTGGGACCCCTAACATGTGCTACCACCCCAAATCACGGTGGACCTGGGAACAACATCAGTTAAGAGGTGGTTCTAGACTCATCAAACCCTCTAATCTCCCAATCAGAGGCCTTGTTGTCGGATGTAGCTTGTCGTCATACGGATATGTAATTTATCGTCATATATATATATATATATATATATATATATATATATATATATATATATATATATATATATATATATATATATATATATATAGAGAGAGAGAGAGAGAGAGAGAGAGAGAGATAGATAGATACACACATACACAATATGACGAATTACTCTCTAGTGGTATAACAGATTCTCAAACCGCAAGATACATTATGAAATATATTTTTAATAAAACTGAAAATCGTATATTGTATTTTTCAGATAAATATATAAACGTATAATGCAGAAAGTCCGCTAACATCAGTTTTTTCATAATTTTAATTGTGAAAACCTTGACTTGCATGATAAAATCTCTCACTCTCTTTCTTTTCCTGTCTGTCTGTCTGTCTCTCTCTCTCTCGCACACACACACACACACACACACACACACACACACACACACACACACACACAGAGACACATATATATATATATATATATGGGAAATTTTTGCAACATTTCATATTTCTTGGCAGATCTATTATAACAATGTAGGATATAGTGATGAAAACATAAGTTAAAAGACAAGAGAAACTAAATGAATTCGCCTAGACTATATACCCAAAACATATTAAAGAATTAAATATGAATTTAAAATTTCAGTGCCCCCTCTCCTTCAAGCACATGTGTAATCGCATCAACCTAAATATCACTTTAGCCCGCTGAAGTCCTAAAGTATGGAACGCGTCACAAGAAAATTGTTTTACACTTTGTGATCGATTTTCCTCATACATACAATGGAACATCGGTTATCGGCCATAATCCGTTCATGAAATTCGTCCGAAAACAGAAATGCACGAAAACCGAAGCAATATTCCTATACCCAAAATATTAACAAAAATACATTTTATAGAGAATAATAATTCTGGAGTTATTTCCCTTTTCTGCCTCTTAGCACAATTAGAATTTTCTTGAGACTGACTGGATCATTCTCTCACGAAAAACCTGTCCAGTTTATTTTTGTCTCTTTTTAAAAAATTGCCTGAAATGTGTGAAGGCATTGTAATTAAATATGTTTACGACACGGCTTGCAACAGCTTTGTTAGTTAGGGTGATAATTTTCAACAAAACTTTGCACCTCACTCCATTTTAAACAAATGTTTTTAATCACTGATGAAGGCACCCCCCCTCTCTTCTCCTTCTCTTCCTCTGAAGCTATATTTGTTCAGCTGCCGTTTGTTGCTGTCCCAGCTGAAGGTTTTGGAGTTCTTCAGTGATCAGCTCTTCGCTGTGGTCCTACACCAACTCCTCCATATCCTGTCCACTCACATCCAAGCCCAATGACTTCCCCCAAAGGACATTCGGAACTTTCTTTGGACCGAAGGCGGCTTATTTAACAGTGAAACTAAATAATAATAATAATAATAATAATAATAAAACACACACACACACACACACACACACACACACACACACACACACACACACACACACACACACACACACACACACACACACACAGAAGCACTATTTGAAACGAAAAATTTCGGACTAATGCTAAGGGAGATACTCACTTAACGAGAGCCAAAGGCAGACGGAGTCTCGTACGCACGTGATGCTTTGTATGGGATCTTGGCCTGAGGAAGGATTTTTTTTTGTACATTCCTGTTCGCCAGGCAGTAAACTGTCAGGAATGTACAGGTTCGTAACGGACGGATTGCCTTGCTCGATAGCAGAGAAGATATACAATTTCCGAGACATTTTCGCCGAAAAAAGTGAACGATAACCAAGGTACCATTGTACATACATATATTTCTTTTATAAAGTAATGTATTTTTATTTATCAATACTACAGATTTTTTACCACTTTAAACGTTATTTTAGTGGATACTTATATTTGAATAAACGTCCCGTTTATTTATTAAACAGTATATTTATTTAGTTTTCATCTACTGGCCTGAATGTTCGAGAAATCTTGTTAAAGAAAAATATGAGCTCTCCGGCAGGATTCGAACTTGCGTAACCTCTAGGGAAAGGGAAAATGCTAGATTCGACGTGCCTTAACCGACTCGGTCACAGAGCAGCCTCGACGATCAAGTAAAGTTTGAACGGTCACTTTAAGCGAAATCCTTCTCGTCATAAATTCCTGGAAATTTTCATATCTGCTGAGTTTCGTATTGAAACGTAAACAAAGTCATTTTTTAAAGTAATATATTTTTATTTATCAATCCGACAGAATTTTATCACTTTAAATGTTATCTATCTATCTATCTATCTATCTATCTATCTATCTATCTATCTTCACGGTAATTGTTCAGATGGACTCTTCGCTATGGTACCAAGACTTTTTAAATTTAAGCCCAGTACGAGACTGGCGTTGAGATCTAATCAATTTAAAATTGATTTGGCTAGATGTAACCTTAAATTTTATGCTAACAGTCTCTGTTTTCGCACTTCTCGCTTGTGGAACTCATTTTCAGCTCCATACTTCTCGGTAAAAATTTAATCTTAAAATAATTAATGATAGTCGCTATCTTTCCACCTGATTACTCTTCTTTTGTTCTCGCTCATTAGGAATGTCTCTTTTCCTAATTCTTTAATATCCAGTAACCCCTTGAGTCTTAGTGGATTTACTGCCTTGTATGCGGTGAAATCGACTAATATATATATATATATATATATATATATATATATATATATATATATATATATATATATTATACACTGTTAACATTAGAAGAAGTAAGTAACTATTATAAAATTTAACATTTCATTTCAACGTTTAAAATAAAACGTCTCTTAAGGTGGCTAACAATGATGGTAATAAACAATCTTATTTAAAATTGCAATTAATGAATCATCACTTCATTTTCCATAAAAGGTAAAAAGGACTTTTATAAAGAAAAAGGAAAGAAAATAAGAAATCAATGAAAGAAAAAAAAGGAAAGAAAAGAAAGGCAAGAGAAAGCATAAGATATTAACCTACTACCAAAAGAAAAGACAAAAGAGAAAGGCAACAGAAATAGAGAAGTGTATTCAAAATTACACAGATACACAGGAAGAAGAAAGTTAAGAAGATAGTAAATTGAAAGATGTTGATACGAAGTAAACCAATGAAATTACGTTGAATAAGAGAATTCACATTTGAACGGAAAAGTGGCGTAAATGGATATATTGTTTAACAATGTCGCATTTCAAATTTCATGTAATTTTAGTTGAAATCATTCAAACAAAATTATCTATAGAATGTATATAATAACCGGTTCCATTTACTTTAGTTTTCACTTTTTTATTTTTCACTTTGTCATAGATTTTCCTAAAATTGTTCTTGATATATAAAATTTATATAACAATTTCCCTATATATATATATATTGGCTTGTTCGAAAGGTTTGTTCGCTTACTAAGTAGAAAATTTACTTAATAAACCGAACGAGCTTTTTAACCAACCCAATATATATATATATATATATATATATATATATATATATATATATATATATATATATATATATATATATATATATATATATATATGTATATATATATATACACACACACACAACTGGAAGAATAATTTTCTCTATACACACCCCGATCCTTTCGTGAAGAGCCCTTATTTTTTTGTTTTAATTGAACTCAGTGGAAGAATTTAATGTAAAATAGTTTTGTTCTTCATGAGAAAAAAGTATCTTAAATTTGACTTTTATTGCAGCTCTTATATTTGCAACCGTTCTGTAGAAGATAAAAATTTCACCTATGGAAATAAAAAATATTTTTTTGTGCTTTCAAGACGTAATATTAACTAAGCTTTTCCCCACACAGTCTATTTTCTAAATTTTTTTCATTGGAAACTTACAAGGAATAAATGAAATCTATTTTGTATTTCTTTTACGCTACTAATTACTCATGAACAGTTTTTCGGTGTGATAACGTAATTCATTAAAGCTTGAATATTCAGGGGTAGGATTATACCTTAGAGCCCTTTAGATATATAGCCCTACTGGTCTTTTGCGTAAACTTCAGTGTTACGGTATTACCAGACGACTATTTGATTTAATCCAATCATTCCTTTCAAATCGTGAAATGAAGGTCGTTCTGAACGGTCACGCTTCCAGATCCTTTCTTATGAATGTGGGTGTCCCTCAAGGCTCTATCCTAGGTCCTTCACTATTTCTGATCTTCATCAATGATATTCCTGATGTCATCAGTTCCCAAGTAAGCATTTATGCAGATGACACTACCATTTACTCTTGTCTCAATAGTAAACCTGTCAGCACTGGTCGTTGCTTTGGATCAGTGGTTAACTGGGGTAGGAAATGGCTTGTAAATTTTAATGCCTCCAAAATGAAACTGCTCTTATTTAGCCACCACAGAGATAATTCTGTGCCCTCCATTAGCATGGTTGCTGATAAACTCCAGGAGATTGTCTCACTGCATCTTCTTGGCTTCAAAATTTCGAATGACATGAACTGGAACAACTACAGTGAATCAATAACTGCATCTGCTGCAAGGAAAGTTGGCTCACTGTGTCGTGTCAGAAGGATTTTCTCGTCAGAGTTCATCTGACATATCTACAATTCTACCATTCGTCCGTGCATTGAATACTGTTGCCATATCTGGTCTGGTGCACCGACTGGTCATCTCGAGGTTCTCAACAAAATCCAAAGAAGGATCTGCAATGTAATCGATCCTGACTTGGCATCTTGGCTCCAGTCACTTTCTCACAGACCTGAGGTGGCTTCCCTCTGTCTTTTCTCCAAATATTTCCATGGCTACAGTTCTGTCGAGCTTTTTTCCCTGGTACCCCGATGACATAAATTTAAGCGTGCTAGTAAGACTAGCATCTAGGTCCCGCCCTTTTACTGTTGAAAGAGTTAAATTTAGCCGCCACTTTTATTCCAACAGCTTCTTTTCCCGCACTTCCCGCCTATGGAACGCCCTTCTGTTTACTTGCTTCCCTGAATAACTAAAATCTTCAATAATTTAGATGCAAAGTCAATCGCCATCTTCTGATGTCTTGAACTTCGTTCATCTTTTATCCTTTCCTCATTCCCCCCTATACACAGTTTTTCTCTCGCCTTAACTCTGTGTAACCCCCTGCGAACTAGTGGCACTCCCGCTTTGCTTGGAGTGAAATATTTAAAAAAATATATTGAGAAAAAATTTAGACTTCATTACTACCCACATCATTTCAATCTCAACGCTACAAAACGAGCTTAGAAAATCCAGAAATCTAAAAGTAGAAATCAACGATATCACTTCTAACAACAATAACATAAAATTCACGAACTTACCCTCTGACACACTTTCTACAAAACTTGTAAATAAATTAGTTGTCTCTAATAAAAGGATTTTTACCACCACGTCCACGACAATCGGAGATATAATTAGAAAGAAATATAAAACCAGGAACAATTCAGATGCCGGTACGTGTCAAATAAATAGCTAACAATGTAAAAGCATTCATATCGGAGAGACATCACGAAATCTAAAAGTATAAAAGTATATAAAAGATATTTACGTTTAGACAACCATTTAAGCTCGCACATAATACACATGAATAAAACAGGCGATGGTATTGATTTTACAAATGCCATCCTAATTAAAAAAGAATATAAATCTTTACGTTGAAAATAATTCGAAGGACTACTAATAACAATATTAACAACTATAAACTCACGTCAAAAACATTATATTACATCAGCAAATTTTATTGAATCCATTCTTAAAGAACCTAACGTTTATCTAAAACAAACGGTAAATATGTAAAGATGTTCCCAAATCAAAATGCGAAAAACCACCAAACATGTTTACTAGACACATACACATACAGCGTGCGATGGGTTTGATTTTGTCGACTGCACAGTATAACAGGGTCAATTGGGCACCGTCTGTGAGAAAAAGTGCACCATGAGGCCATTCTTCGCAAGAAATTTGGAAAAAGCTTGCTCTACTGCTTGGTATTCGCCCCGGAAGATCTAATACGAACATTTCATAGTATTTGGGTGTCAATCTGAGGACAATGCAGAGGATTCAGAAAGAGTTGGATGGGTCTAATGGTGATTACGAAGGTACAGCAGTTCGGAAAACTCACTCTGATGATTCTGATAAGAAAGAACTCCCGAATTTGTTGGTAAGAGCCTCAGACCCAACACGGATGCCTACATCAAGGGCCTTGAGGAGGTAGTACTGCCCTGGGTTAAACCCTGTGTCTGGCAACAGGTCTCTGCACCATGCCACATAAGAAGGAGAACACAGTCATGACCGCCAGACAATTTCTGTGACCACATCATCCCTTACATCTGGCCACCTAACCCCACAAACCGCTACCCCTTGATTACTGTGTGGGGCACAGTTGAGCGAGAAAACCAACAAAAGTCCTTGTAATACCAAAGACGAACTGAAGGCAAGGATTATGTCAGCATTCACAAACTTAAACAAGGAGTCCGCCCAGAAGAGTTGCAGAAGATTCCGAATTCGTCTAGAGGTCGTGGTTGAAGTCAATGGCGATTTTATTTAATAAATTTACTCTTTAGTATTTCAAGATAATTTTGTGTGATTTTGGTAAATATATCTGTTAAAATGAGATGTCAGTGTTCGCACACACACACACACACACGCGCGCACACACACATACACATACACACATACTTACGAATATAGACTATCATCTGAATCTAGACAAACTAAATATATTATACATTTATATACATAAAGCAATATTTACGGTTTTTGATTTAGACGTGGAATCCGTTATTTTCTTGAAACTTCGAATGGTATGCGTCGTCTCTCCTTAATTTCGGAACGCCACACTAACGCTTATTTAACAAGTAGAATACGGGTGAAACATGATGAACCAATGCAAACCAAACAACACAAAAGTAAAAGTTCCAGAATTTCTTCTTTTTTTCCATATCTCATTCGCTGATGAACTTAAATAGAAGTGAAAGATGTTAGATTGATAAACGTTTCCAAGGGTGTTCCAATAACATGGAGGGATTTTAAATGTGAATTAAATTTAAGTGTCCAATGATCTTTTCTTTTTCTTTCAGATTTAACAACTCAAGTCTTTAGCAATTTCAACCATGGAAAGCTTAACAACCAAACAACGTGTTAAAGTTATCGAAGCCTATTACGAAAATGGACGTTCAAACAGAAATGTATTTCGCGCACTTCGTGATTTTTTTGGTCAGCATAATCGACCACCCGAGATTGCAATTGGAAACGATGTTGCTGTGGAGAGGTTCAATTCCTGCGCACGATGACGAATAGAGGTGTCTGGATATTCGGCCACATTCTCGTGCACTGCAGCAACGTTTTCATCTGAACGGCGTAAACGAACAAGCAATGGTGTTTTTACATCTGCCACCGACCCAGTTTGTTTGAATTTACCAACAATGTTTCCAATCGCACTCTTGAAACTTTAACACGTTGTTTGATTGTTAATCTTTCCATGGTTGAAATTGCCAAAGACGTAAGTTGTTAAATCTGAATGAAAAAGAAAAAAAAATCATTAGACGCTTAAAATGGAACACCCTATATTTGTTCTTTATCTTATCATTCTGTTGGATTCTGATTCATATTTGATTTATCTTAGATCTTAATGCATATTGAAGTCAATAATATAAGCTTATTGCCTCTGCCGGTCATATCGCCGGTCCTCGATTCCATGTGGGTCCTACAACACATTTTTATAACTGTCATTCAATACCTTCCTGCCTACAAGCGTAAATAATATTATCATCAATATGATAAAGGTAAACTATTTGGAAAACATTCCCATTGGAAGCAGTAGGGAATTTAATTGCATTGTTGCCCTGTAGATGTCGTATTAAAATATTTCGGTCACTTTACTTGGTATTTGTCTTTCTTTATTTACTTCTTTTAGTTTTATTTCTTTTTTCATGATTTTTATTTAATCAAAATGTGTATTTACTTTCGGCTAGAGGTGGCCAACCTTTCACATTCTATGCATCAATTTTTCTCTGCACGAGTTTAAGTGCAACATAAAATATTGTAGTCTCATTGATTCTATATTTGTACGTATATATTTAATATTTTTATATAATTTATTGATTTAATATCGCAACCAGATGAGCATTAATGAAACATTTGAGTCTGTTCGGATCTCGCCAAATAATATCTGTAATTATTTACTTAGATTAAATATGTAATTATTTTTTAAATCCGTCATTCGCTATTTCGTTTTGTTTTCAATAAATTTCATTATTGAAAACGCTTTTTTACATCTGAAACTTGTTATGAAAGGACAGACATTATTTTGAGTAAATTGTCATAAAAATTAATATTAGCAAAAGTATTGGGGATTGGGGTAAGTTCATCAAAATGAATTTCCAGTCATTATTTTCTTCTTTTTTTTCCTCGTCTTTTTCTTTCAAGTTTATTAGATTTTGTTCAGTAAGTGAAAATAGTTTTCAGAATTACAAATTTGTAAAACGGACTCACTCCATAATTTCCTTCGTGACGCCCCTTGGACTGGCATCTTTAGCCTCCCAGTTGAAAATTGCGCCACTGAGGTTTCTTCCATGGTCAAAGCCGACATAGACATTTTCATTCCTTCTTGGAAATACCAGGTGAAACCTCAATCCTCTCCAACGTTCACACCAGCATTGGGGGCGGACACTTCGACGTGATGTAATGGTCAGCAAGATCAATTACGACGGAATAGTGAGTTCGAGCCTTACTAGGTGCCCTTGTGCCACATACAAGCTACGCTTAGAAAATGACGGTTTTTCGATTTCTATTTATTTTAAGCTTCTAGCTTATTTTAAGCTTTAGCATTTATTTTTAATATGTGCGTTCACACACACACACAAACACACACACACACATATATATATAATGGGGAAACAAATATACGTACGCATACAAGTTTTTAATTTATTGCATTTCAAACTAATGAATAAACATACTTTTTCATAAAATTGAATGTACACAGATGCATAATAACTAAATATGCATAAAAACAGAAGAAAATTGCGGTGTTGCGGTCGTGCGCGTTCAAGTCAAAAACGTCAGAAATCCCATGACTGACTATTCAGAAGATTTTCCCCTAAGAGGTTGCCGATTCTTTCTGTGGTAGACTGGTTGTCAACCAAGGCTATAAGATCTAGTGTGTAATACTATTAAACCCATAGCTGGCGGGAGACAAGAGATGGATTCATACCTTTCCCAAGGATATTTGCGCTCAAGAGAATGTAACGAACCCGACTGGAATTCGAACTTTCGATCCGATATCCCTTACACTATAACGCAATCTCCTTGCTTACATGACCAATTTGCTAACACTAGAACTAGAGTTGGCTTTCGTATACGCGTGACTGTCTTCACTAAGAAAGAGTTTTCGATTTATTATTTATAATGATTTTAGCTAGTACAGTAATGGGGCGAGTAGTGTTATCGAATTAGATAGAACAGAAAGTTGTAAGACTACTTTGCTATCCAAAGCTCTTAAAAACTATGCTTAGTCTGGCATAAGGTCATGGCAATAGAGTAATAAAGTAAATGGATGTGTGGGTAATGTAACGGTTAACGGATCAGGAAGAGAAATCGGTGAGTCGTATTCGAATTCTGGTCGAGTTTGCTACATTCACTTTCGCATAAATAATCTTCGGAGAAGTATGGATCCATCTTTTTTCCCTTCAGTTATATGTTAAATGGCAGCGTAAACCGGGCTCTTTAGAATTGGTTAGCAACCAGATTAGGAGAATAACAAATCTGAATTCAAAAGCTTATGTAGCTGGGAGCATAATAATTAGTCAGGAAAAGAGTACATTGCGGCGTGGGTTTGATGGAAATAATATATATATATATATATATATATATATATATATATACAGAGAGAGAGAGAGAGTGAGAGAGAGAGTGAGAGAGAGAGAGTGAGAGAGAGGGCGTACCCAGTGAGAATGGAAAAAGACTGGTCTGCGAGACTAGTTTTCTAGCCATGACGCTACGGCCAGCGCACTGTATTAATCAAATGGCCACTTGGAACAACATGACTCTTGTCGGCATAAGGGTACCTCCCTTCGAAACACACGGAGATGCCATTGAGAAACTCGACACAAACAAGACTGCCGTAATTAGCCAGATACAAAAAGTTGCTTTTCTCATCAAAATCTGTAAGAATATCGGAGTGGGATAGTTGTTTTTTTTGTTGTCGGGAGTGGGGAATAAGGTGGGATAGATGGTGTCGAAAAGGTGGGTGGCAAGCAGGGTGTAAGTTTTACGTCTTTATTTGTACCAATTTGAGAGTAATAGTCTGTGTGTGTGTGTGTGTGTGTGTGTGTGTGTGTGTGTGTGTGTTTATTTGAGGAAAATTTTGCGTGTGTGTGCTAGAGTGGAGGTCCCGGTATATGTGTGTGTGTGTGTGAGGTCATGAAGATGATATGTGTGTGTGTGGTTCTCACATTGAATCTCCCAAAATATTTGGTCCTCTTCTTTTCTCTAGATACTTGAGAAGCCGGTGGCATTATGTGTATGTTTCTGTGTGCGTGTGTGTGTCCATGCATGCGTACGTGTGTGTCTGTAGATGAGAGTAGGTGTGTCTGCAAGAAGAAGACAAAGGAAAAGGTGAGTAAACGAAATGATAAACATGAGGTTTCTCTCAAGAACAAATACGACTGACTAGTGAGTTCGATTCCCAATGGGTGCCCCATAATTTTTGCCTTGAGCCCCATCTAAGCTATGCTTAGAAAATCGCCATAAGCATGACTAGTTACAGATGTAGCGACAGATAAAATATACATATACACGCACAAAACGGCGACACACATTTATGCAAAAGCATAGGCACACACACAATATATATATATATATATATATATATATATATATATATATATATACAAAATAATAATAATAGCAATGCCAGCTATTGATATACATAAAAGTATATAATTCAATGTGTATGAAGGCGAACAAAATTTCTGCTAATAAAGCAGTCAATAGTTATGTAGAATAATAACTATTCCTGCCTGAGTCCGGAGGAAGCACGAAATTCCGAGTGGACGTCCGATAACTATTGTGAACTTATATTATTTTATCTATCTATCTATCTATCTATCTATCTATCTATCTATCTATGCAACTTTCGTAAAAAAACGACTTACAAGGTACAGGGATGAAGTTTCTTATTTAATTTTTTTTGTGTTCTTATAATCCTTTTCTATTTTGCCCATAAATTATGTAGAAATTGTTCCATAGCTGGAACACTAACAGGTGCTACCACCTCGGGCCAAGGCGGACCTTGAAACAACCGTAAGTAAGAGGTGTTTCCACGCTCCTCAAAACTTCTAGTATCTCGATCAGCGGCCTTGCTGCCGGATGTAGTTTATCATCATACGCAGAACTTAAAATAATTGGATAGCAACTCAAACACGTGTACCCATTAATTATAAAGTTTATAGTAATAAGAAAAGTGTTTAATATGATTCACTTATGAATACAAATCAATATAATATTAAAATATAAAATAATATTCTTTCAAATTACTCCTGATCAAATTAGTAGAGCGTGTAATCCGCCATTATTTCTTATATGTCAGGAAATAGATTTCAATGTCAGGGATTAATTTGAAGATTATACAGTTAAAATTTCAATTTACTTGCCAGATTTATTGAGCTACTTTCTACCTTATAAATGTAACCACACATACATTCATACATACATACATACCGGGTGTAACAGCAAAATTGTCCAATTGTTAGATTAAGCTTTGAACAATTGTAGATTAGAAATGATTAACCATATATTACTGGAATTCTCCGGGGTTTTTATAATACTAATTGACTCTACTTTGAGCAATAAGAATATATAATTACTCTCCAAACTTAACAGAAGAATCATAAACGAAAATGACATGTTCATCATTAGGTAATCATAGCTAAGGAGCAGAAGTTCATGAAGGATTGAAATTAAGTTAATATATATATATATATATATATATATATATATATATATATATATATATATATATATATATATTATTAGAGGGTTATTTTCCAGTATTCAAGATGATCATCGCCCTTTCTAACCTTCTAACTTTCTGTCCTGGAGTAACAAGGCGCTTCATATGTTTCACGTACGATTTCATTTTCAAGTCTTTTTTTCACTGTTCTATGGACTGTCACAGCTGAAACTCCTCTCTCACGTTGAAATGATGATCTCTCTTTTTGCTGTGGCCACCTGATCCAGTCTTCATCTATACTGTTCCATCTTTTTTAAATTGATTCATCGTCCTCTTGATGGTTCTTGAATGGACTTTGAAGATGGAAGCCAGAGTATGAATGTTGCTACAATTATTGAAGGCCTGAATGATATTTTCCTCTCACCATTGCTCAGTTGAAAAGACAGTGGGTCTGATACAAAACGATTTTAAACTGTTTTCTTTCTAACTGAATAACTCAACTGATTTTTCAGTGATTTTTACAACAAATGTCAAAATGACTAAACTTCTTATCTGAAAACCTGGAAAAAAGAAACATAATTAGTTTAGTGTTTTTTAAACATTTTGTGGAATGGACAATTATGCTGTTACAGCCAATATATATATATATATATATATATATATATATATATATATATATATATATATATATATATATATATATATATGTATATTAAACTATAAAATCCAAAATTACCTCATGTGGGCTATAGAGCTATTTTAACAGACAAAAATTCCCTTAGTCTTATTCAACCCCGGTATACAGACTGAGTTCATGTCGAAATTGGAAATTTAACTGTGATACCATTCGAAAAATTGATACAGAATTTATCCATTTCAATGCTTCAATCAGACGAAAGGCACGAGGCAGTGGTCAGGGGAAGGCGGAAGGTATTAGAAGAGGTTTTATAAAATTAAACCCGGATATTAACCTTATGACATTAAATTGGGGTTATATGAAGAATGAAGTATTAATTTGAAACTAAGAGAGGAAAAGATTTTTAAAAATATAGATAGGTTAAGTTTAAAAATACTATTCCAGAGATGAATTATATATAAAAGTATAATATATTTTATAAATTAAAAATAAGTTATACTTAGAAAATTTATATTAAAATTAAGAAAGATTATATTAAAAAAAATATATATAATTAAAAAAAAACATATATATAGATAAAGATCTGTAAGAAATAAAGGAAAGAAAGTTCTTAGAACAAGGGGCAATTAGAAGATATAATTAATATGGTGTAAAAACTAGGATTAGTTATACATTCGACATTTGTAGAGTTAGAGAAATATAGTAGCTAATAAAATCAAATTTATATTATGGAAAATTAAATCTATTTTTATGTCGACACTTTAAAACTAATAAAAATAAATTCGAATTTATTTTTATACCATATTAATTATTTTATTATATATATATTTTTTATATATAATCTTACTTAATTTTAATATAAATTTTCGTTTGAAAAATATGAACTAATTTTGGATTTTATGGTTTACTACTATTCATTTGCTCTCTTTAATAAATACATTGATCTCTTTTCGTGGATCAACTTTAATATTTTATATTACTAGGATCCATTTGGATTATATTCCAACGGATTTATTACCTTTACTATATATGATACAGCGAAACAGTCTGTCTGTGGATGACAATATATGGGCTCCTGAAAAACTTATTTCGGTTGAGCTCTCTGGGGAGGAAGTGTGAGTTTGTAAACAGTGACTATTACGGCCCATAATGCAAGACTCTTCGGTAAATCGAATCGAGTTCTCTCTGTCACTGTGTGTTTATCTAAAAATAAATACGCTTAAATTCTCCTTCATCCCTGCCGTGCGTCAATGGCTTAGTGGTAGAATCCCCGACTGACACTAATTCAGTTGGGTTTCGATCCTAGCTGGAGGCAACCGGACGTCTAGCCACACTGATAAGCTGCGAAACAGTCTGTCTGTGGATGACAATATATATATATACGATGGTCATTCAGTAAATAAGGTAAAGTTTTCGGTATAAGGACTTCTAATACAGATAGAAACTTACTCTTTTTCATTTTTTTTGTTTTACTTCTTTTTCACATGGATTTAATTTCTTTTGCAGATTAAAAAAAAGAGTTTTGGCGATTAACAAAGATGGCCGACCAAGAAGCATGCTCCAGGATTGAACAGCGGTCAGTTATCAAGTTTTTGGTTGCTGAAGGGTGCAAACCAGTTGAAATTCATAGGAGAATGTCAACTGTATACAAGTGGACTAAATTGTTTAAAGAAGGACGGAGCAGTGTTGAGGATGAAGATAGGCCTGGGAGGCCTACAAAAGTGAGGTCTCCTGAGGTGATCGAACCAGTCAATGACCTCATTCAGTTTGACACAAGGGTGACAGTGGATGACATTGCAAGGACTTTGAGCTTATCTGTTGGGATCATCAGTCAGAAGGAGTCATCTTGCTTCATGAAAACGCAAGGCCTCACACAGCAGCCCAAACGGTGCAGACCATCAACGAGCTGGGCTGGGAACTGCTCCCTCATCCCCCTTACAGCCCAGACCTTGCCCCTGCAGACTTTCACCTGTTTGGTCCCTTGAAAGTGTTCACGAGCGGCACGAAGTTTAAAAGTGACGATGAAGTCAAAAGTGTTGTGAGCGACTGGCTGAGACATCAGTCCAAAGATTTTTACGCTGAAGGAATACGGGAGATTGTGCACAGATGGGAAAAGTGTGTGACAGTGCTGGGAGACTACGTTGAAAAAAAGAAGAAGTAAGATTCTATCTGTATTAGAAGTCCTTATACCAAAAAAATTCACCTTATTTATTGAATGACCCTCGTATATATATATATATATGTGTGTGTGTGTGTGTGTGTGTGTGTGTGTGTGTGTGTGTGCGTGTCTGTGTGTGTGTGTGTGCATTAATTTAATTCAATTTAATTAGAAAACAGACAACCTTATGGGACCATTGATTATATTTTATTTCCCCAGGTAGGTGGTGTTTTACCTGGTTCATCAGATCACATTTCCAAGGGTAAAAAAATGGTTTTGAATTTACGTATTATTTTTATACACTTTTGAGGGGTAGTTTTAAGTTGATGTAAGGTGATAGAGAGATGGCGAGAAGGAGTATGAAAGATATGGTCGAAATTAGAGAGGGAAGGGAGAGATAGGAATAATTTTAAATCTATTTTTATTAAGAGTAAGCGAGGGGGTAAAGACTAGACATTGACCTAGTGAATAAGTCATCTCACGGGAAACGAGAGAAAGAAAAAACTGAGAAGTAAAGATATAAGAAAGCAAATGTGGAAGCAGGGGCGCGAGGAAAAAAAGTGAGGAAAGAAGAAAAAGGAAGAATAAATTAACATACTTAGGCTTATATGTTAATTTATTATTAAGATATATGCCTAAAGGAAGAATAGATTAACATATATGGGCATATTATTAATTTATCATTAACATATATGTCTGGTATGAATCTGATAACTAGGTCAATGTCTGGTCCTTACGCCCCTCTCTTAAGTATCTTAAAAGAGATTTAAAATTATTCCTATCTCTCCCTCCCCTTCTAATTTCGACCATATCTTTCATACTCCTCCTCTCCTCTCTATCACTTTACATCAACTTAAAACTAGCCCTCAAATTTGTATAAAAAAAATTCATAAATTTAAAACCATTTCTTTTTACCCTTGGAAATGTGATCTGATGAACCAGGAAAAACTACCTACCTGAGGAAATCAAATATAATTAATGGACCTTTAAGATTGTTTGTTTTCTAATTAAATTAATTGTTGCTCTGGTTTAACATTGGTCTCTCTGGATTACATCCTCCTTGGGATTATCCATACGGATTATCAAACTTTTCATTATCTAACCATATATATATATATATATATATATATATATATATATATATATATATATATATATATAATTATTTATTAAAAAAATATAACATAAACATGTTATAAAATCACTACAAAAATAGCCATTTTGTTTCAACACTTCTGGTGTTTTCTGAAGTGATTTTTTTCAATGTAGAATAAAATTTACATTCAACACCTTCGCTTGAGAAGACACCAGAAATGTTGAAACAAAATGGCTATTTTTGTAGTGATTTTATAACATGTTTATGTAATATATTTGTAATAAATAATATTTGCTCTACTCTGTATTGAGCATTATTTTGAAAATAGTGTTTTTGGAAATCTTATATATACAGCGTGTCCATAAAGTTCGTGAGAATTAAAAAAAAATTATAACTTTATTTGTATTTGCGATAGAAATAATCTGTAAAAAATGTTCTAAAGTTTAATGTACCTAGTTTTAAGTATAGCTAAAATAACTAATGTGATTTCAGGCATTACTGTAAATCAGTTGGCAAATGTTTTCCGTGAACTGCAAAATCCTATTACCCTTTGTATTGCTAATGATGGAGGGCATGTGGAAACTTAAATAAAATTTCAATAAAACCTTAAAAAATATAGATTTACTTCTTTCTAATCCTTTTTACGAATTATTTCTATCGCAAATACAAATAAAGTTAAAAACTTTTTAAAGTGCGCGCGAACTTTATGGACACCCTGTATATATATATATATATATATATATATATATATATATATATATATATATATATATATATATATATATATATCGAAGCGAAACAATCTCAACAAAAAGAACTGTCACAAAAATCTTCCTGCTTAACATGCTCAACGGACTTTTCTGCAAATGACTATCACTTTCCTCATTGACACAACTTCTTGCAAGGAAAAACTTCAGCAACCAAACCCAAACAGTCACACACACACACACACAAACAAACTGCATTTGAAGAATTCCCCGCCTCAAGATGTGGCGAATTCTATGCTGCTGGAATATACAAAAAATATGTATAGTCGAATGACTTTTAAATTCATGCAACTACAATTTCCAGTAATGCATAACTTTGTCATGAGCAGCAACAAGTAACAAGGACAATCTTACAAGATCGCTTTTCTCAATTTGACTTCTCCATACTTTTAATATGGTCAGCTCTATGCTACCTGTTCCATGGTTTGATCCTCAAACAACCGCTTCATACTGACGCCCAGTTAGAGAATCATTAATGTTGCTTAACCACAAGCACTCTCAAGGGGAGTCTCAGTTGTATTGTTTTGGGCATCAGAATATTGTTTCATTAACTACTAGTTTTTTTCCGGTGTAAATATCTTTTTCGTTTCTCCTTTTGTATGAGAAGGAATATGTTAAAGAACATACGCTTCCTGTATAGCTATATATTTGAAATCAATTTCCACGGGCAGTACCAGTTATTATTGCTAACACCCCCCCCCACACACATATATATATATATATATATATATATATATATATATATATATATATATATATATATATATATATATATATGTAACGATGGGTAAGAGAATTCTCTTTTGGAAATTGTGGGATTGAACTGGTCTCATCTGGAGTTAAAGATGCAGAACTTCCTACATCTTTGGTAAAACTCTTCCATATGTCTTTTTGTGTTTTGACCAGAAGTGTACGCTTGTGTGCAAGAAAATTAAAATAAACTTGTGTTTATTTGTGTACATATATGTGTTTATTTGGGTTCCTGCACGTGTATACGTGTGTTTGTGCGTGTAGGTATTTGTTGGCATATATGTGCATGATGTGCTTGCGAGTGTAGTTTATGTAAATATTACATTAAGTAAAACTTGATAAAAATATGCAATTTTTGCGTGTGTGTAGATGGGTCGGAGTAGCAAGAGAGTGGGTGTAGATCACCCTTAAACAACTCAATTTTTTTAATTAAAATATTGTTACAACTTGTTTCTCAAATTGTATCTCGTTCCACCCGGAAGCAAAACGGGAATAAAATATGTACCCAGAAAATTAAGGAAAAGAAACTAAAAAAAAAAAAAAATGAATAAATATTCTGGAAAATCAATAAGGCCAAAATGATTTGAAGCATAAAAGAAAAACTTGAAATAAAAACAATGTTTATTTTTTACGCGAGTGCGAATTCAAATTAACAGTCCAGTACTTTGAAACCCACGGAGAGAAGGAAAGAAAGAAAACATAAAATTTAATGAAATTAATTTTCATTCAAAACAATTATAATTAAAAATAAAGATTTAACATTTTAAAATCTTTTGAACGGATTATGAATAATAAAAAAAAACTTTATTCTAAAATGATTCCGTCTATAGATTTAATTCTATTGTTTTGTTTCGGACGATTCCTTTTATGTTCTTCTTCAGATTTATAAAATGTTTTCTATAAGTTAGAGAAGAGTCAATCTTGTTCCAAGAATTTTTCACACTGTTGAACTCATTCTTTTTTCTTTGTTTTGCTGGTACCCCCACCCCAAACCTTCTTGGTCGATTCATTCTACAAACGATTATTTATGTAGACAATCAGTGAGGAAAGAGAAAGGTCTCTTTTTCCAAAAAGTGGAGACGGAAGAACCCCCTCCCTCCTTTGAAAAATGACGCTCCCTTCTCTTTCATTCTGGATTAACTAACCAAAGAAGCCTAGAAAATGAACCGGTTTCAAAGCTATGTTAACAGCAACAACAAAAACAAAAACAAAAAAAAAAACAAAACAAAAAAAGAATCAATAAACGAATAAATAAAAATTTTAAAATATGAAAAATAAAATAATGAGTTTAAAAGTTCAAACAACTCTTGTAGAGATGATGACAATTTCAAAAATATCTTTAGCATCAAATATATACTTGATTAGATAAGGTTACCGATTTAAAAATGTTATGCTTCTTATTGTTATAAACCCTAAGTACGTTACTCAAATAAGTTACATTTATTGTGGCCAAGTGTCACACAATTGTGGACTAGTGCCAGACTATTATCGACTAGTTCCAGACTATTGTGGCTTAGTGCCAGACTATTGTGTCTTAGTCCCAGATTATTGTGGCCCAGTACTTGACTGTTGTGACGAAGTGACAGACTATTTTGGCCTCGTTCCTGATTATTTTGGCCTAATGCCAGATTAAGGTGACCAAGTGTCAGAGTATTATGTCCTAGTGCCATAACGAGTGGTGTGCCTTAGTTCCAGACTATTGTATCCAGTGTCTGACTATTGTGACGAAGTGTCTGACTATTGTGACGAAGTGTCTGATTACTGTGGCATTGTGTCAGACGAATAAAATATTTTAAATAGATGTATAATGCTCTTTAAGCAGTATTCATTTTTGTAAAATGTTTCTTTCGTCCTAACCTTCGTTGCTTTTCATCGCAAATATTCGGAACATCAGTCTACAGCCTTCACGCATTCTATAGTGTGTAAGTCTTGGAATCTTCATAAAGGATATCCTTTGACTTAGACGCTGTTAACAGCATATGATTCTAAGTCTCATATTGTCAACAATGTAGATAAGTCACGGTTGAACAGGGGCACCTAACGCCGTCATTGTACCATCGACGCCTTCCGAAAAATTCCGTCGCCCACTTTCAACCAAAAGGCTTGCATCAACCCCTAGTATGGTTTTCATGTATGCCGCACGTTGGGGTTTTCTTCTCTGGGCGATATTTTCAAGAAGTCACTGCCTCGGCTAATCAACAATGAGATTTGAAACTTGACCTCATATGCCCAAACACTAACACTCTAACCATCCTGTCACGTGCTCTTTGCTTTACTTCATTATATGACTCTTCTTTTTAACTGGGAATGGTTGTATTTTTTACAACTGGATCGTAAAGAAAACAGCAGTCAAAATGAATAACATGAGGATTAGGCTTATGGTTAAATCTTACCCGCAGCTCTGATTTGTACTAATATCTCTATTAGACCTTCTGGTATTGTTATATCGTCAAAGTAAATCCTCTAAATAAATTTTGCATAGGGTTTCATATTGGACAGGTAAAACATTTAAGTCAGATTGCAACCTCCTTTGTAAACTCTCTCTTACCGCGCCTTTTATTTCAAATCACTCCAACACACAACTCAAATTCTTTCATCTGAATCCCTAAGCCATCTCATCTTTCTCTTGTTTATACTTCTCTACTTAGCCGAAATAACTGTTCTCACTATTAAGACATCTGCTACACCGGGCTTATTGTACAGGTGCAACACTTCTGGCAAAAGCATTAGTTTATTTCACCAGAAAGAGGCCCTCAAATTCACAATTCAGCTCAAAGTTTTCAAATCCTACCAGTTTGCTATAGCAACAGTCACATTATGTAAAACTGATGATATATTATCAACAAAGTTTTGGATTTATTGATTCTTTTCTTTGCGATATATATAAAAAAAAGTTGTAAAAATATTTCTTTTTTAAAGTTTCCAAGTTCATTTTTAAGATTTTTGCGTGAACACAGTAATCGAGTAATTCGTAAAGAATATTGTCATTTTCGAAGATCGCATTTGAGCTTGAAAAGTTCCTTTTGTTTTTGCAAATACAAACAATTCACTGATTATAATCTCTATTACGAATTGATGTTTTTTATTAACAGCCGAAATAAGTCGCTTGGAAAATGTTCAGACTGGGCACATGAAGGTTTTTTTTCCAAGATTTTAAATGAGTTGAGTATAAAACATTCTATTTTCTGTTTCACTCTCAATAAGGCTCTATACTTTGACCGTCTGTTGGGTTTTAAATTTACGCAGGACCTCAAGTGGAATTAAAATATACGACCATTTTACAAGATATGTTTGGAAAATGGTCGACTGACTGTGTAGGTCCAGTAAGTACTTCTGCCATACCTTATCTTTACAGGAGTCAGATTGGACCAGATAATGGATCACTGCTGTCATATCTGGGCTGAAGCGGTTCAATCATCTATCTCCAGCCTTGACAGAGTTAAAAAGTGATAACGCGGTCTTGTGAAGAAGCAGACTTATTTTCCACACTACAACAATGCCGTAAGCCTTTTGCGAATCTGTCGTCGTTTCCATGGCAAATGTCAGGTGAGTTCCATTTATTCGTTCCATTAATTCAACACTTACAGGACACGACATTCTACTTACACAGAGTTCCAGTCAAAAAGCCGTTCTCCCAACAATTGTTACCAAGAGATTCCTGCGTGAATGATTCCTTGAAAACTAAAATATTAACGTCTTCAATTAAAAAGACAATCATTATCTATCTCCTTATACTCATAAACTTCACTACCTACCACCTTATCTTTCATTCATATCTCACACTTCATTCATCGTTACCGCTTTAACAGTAACTATCTACCTTCGGTGTATCTCGAGCCTTGTATTGGGTGAACTTTACTTTAAAAAAGGACGAATGAAATAATTTTTCTCACACGCAATAAAGCAAGCACACACACACACACACACACGCACACACACACACACACACACACCGTATATACTCGTGTATCATACGACTTTTGAAGATTTAATTTTGAAGCTAATTATAAAGGGTCGCATCATACACGAGGTATAAATTGTACTGCTGGGCCTCGCTAAACCGTTGATCAAACTATATATATATATATATATATATATATATATATATATATATAAAAAGACAGCAGGCAAACTTATCTTAGCCAACGCATTCCCTCCTCTGATGGTCTTTATCAAGGCAAATGTAAGGATTTTACTTTGCAACAAGTATTTATAAACATAAGTAAAAATGTTGCTAGTTTTTCAAAATTTTTAAAATTTAAGAAACGCTTATAAATATTCATCAGGTTCACTGAAAAGTCCAAGTAAATTACGGGGGTTGTGCTAATTGACGTAATTTAATGTCTTATAAACGAAAGTGAGTAAATGACATTGCTGATTTTTTATGCAATTAATATGAGGAAAGAGGATTTGGAGAATTGGACATTCACGAGATATATTGAACCCAAGAGAGATAAGGGGAAATCAGCGAGTAACCTAGCTTGCTAGCTTGTGCAGGTGGCAGAAAAGGGGTTGTGAGGGATAGAGTAAAGACAAACCTTACGAGATCTACAAAGGATAGAAGATTGTGGCGAGCCGTCATTGTCCACTTTCTGAAGGGACGCGTTACATAGTAGTAGTAGTAGTAGATGTTAAATTCTTTCTCGATAACGAAGCATCATCTCTTGTCTTGGATAAGCGGTATAACACTCAGAACATTCATGTATTTGTAACATAACCAATAAATCAGTCATGTTAACCAGCAACATTATTGGCCCTGATCTGGCGACCCAGCTTCAGTCACTTTACCACCGCCGTAAGGTTGCCTCTCTATGTCTTTTCTATAAATACTTTCATGTAATTCTTTGGATGCAAATGCATTGTCAATCACTACCTACTATCCATCTGATTACTTTTTCCTCTTCACGCTCATTATTAATATTTCTCTTACTAATTGTTCCACACCTGTAACCCCTTGTGTCTTAGTGGCTTTACTGCCTAACCCTGCCGAGAATGATAGCTATTAAAAAAATTATTGGCAATCTTTTTTTCGAGAAAGTTTTTTTAGTTTACGAAAATAGCGTAATTCTCTGTATATAATACACTGCCGTCTATAATACGCACTCCTAGCTTTAGACTGCAATATTCTAGGACGATATCTCTTGTGTATATTACGCACTGACTTTTAAGAATTTGTAGAAGCTAAAATTAATATTTTTATCCGTTTTGTGTCGACTAAAATAACTAGTTATATAGTTCGCAGTTTTTTTTTTCAAGCAAAAGAATTATTCACTGGAACGTTCACACAAAAATGCAAGATGCTTTCGGTGAAAAATTGCTCCCGAGAGGACAAACAAAGTTATAAGCAAACACCCGTTCCGGTGTTTAATGGAACACATTGCACGCGAATGGGAATGCCATCGTTTTGAGGAAAAGGGACAAGATTGCTGTGTTCCATGTTGTGACTTTGCTGACAGATAAAATTGTTATAACGTCGGTCTTTGAAACAGAAATTAGTGATACAAAGTAAAATAATTCTTATATCTATATGAATAATTAAAACAAAAATACAAATCAAATGTACTGTGTGGTTAATAATCTAAAATCTTAGTTTGCATCATTCAGTTATCTTGTCTCGAATATGGCGATGGCTGGAAAAATGAATTCTCGATATAATACTTCAAATACTTAAGGTTGCATATTATCCACGAATAATTACGATTGCTCTACTAGTGGGTGTGAGTGCAGTTAGGCGTCGAACAATGCGTTTCATACTCTGCTCAAAAGTAAACTGTAAGAGTCTATTTTCGGAGCTTCATTTTTTTAATCATTTTCACCTCAAGCAAGGCAGTAAAGCCACTAGTCCGCAGGGGCTTACACGGAGTGAAAGTGAAAGAGAATGAAAAGACTGAGAATAGGGAGGATTAAGGGTAAAGCAAAACAATGGTTCTTCTCAATGACAGTGTTATTTTCGGGCATCTTTTAGAAAAAGGAAAAAAATCTTCCATTCACCTCGGTCAGAAAAGTAATTATTTGTAGGTAGAATTTTCACATGCTAATCAGTGTCACTTCATTCACTTCTTTCATTGCATAGAACCGGATTTTATTTTGAGAAATAGGATGAATATAATAGAACCAGCAGGAAGTGCACAAATCATCATGCTTAAATAAATTTGTGTATTTCACACACACAGACACACACACGCGCGCACGCAGACACACAAAACATATATCCGAATGAAGAGATGAAACAAACATATATATATATATATATATATATATATATATATAGCAACATCATTTATATATTTAACAAAAACATCATTTATATATCTGAAGTTGAGCTCGAAGGACTCCCTAGCCCTACAGTGCATATTTTAAAAAAGATATAGCAGCCATATAACCTATCTAAAGTTAAGTAAATAACGTAATGACACCGTCTTATCCAAATACATCTGGAAAATCAAGGCGAGAAAAAAATAGAGCCTGAAAATAAAAATGGAAAATAATAAAACAAAAATCTAAAAGTTATTCAGCAGGGAAAAAAGTTGTTAGTTATGCCAAGAAGAAAAATTGGCAATTCTATTCCCAGACCTTCAATTGTTGTTGAAGAGGAGATCGGAAATCCTATCGGGATGCGTGAATAACAAGAAGAATCTGTTGGCAAACATGGCACCTGGATAAGGTTCAAATCTGGGTCTGTAAACACACACACACACACACACACACACACGCACACACACACACACATATATATATATATAATTGGCGTCATATTTGAAATTGACGTTATTTAGAATTTTAAATGTAGCATAGATATGTATAAATAGAAAAAAAATATAGGGTACAGTGTTGTTCGCGTTTTCAGGTATTCTTTAGGGATCTTGGAATATATTTTGTTTGTGGTCAGGTGGTGGGTGTACTCTATTCCATTTTATCAAAAATTATCGATGTGAATTTATGCCATGTGCCCAGGTATAATAATAATAATAATAATAATAATAATAATAATAATAATAATAATAATAATATAACAGCATCTAGAATTTGTCCAAATACATGGACCTTGAGATCGAGATTATCAGGATGTGGGGAATGAAGAATGAGACTGTAGTCGGAGCTCTGGGCCTTGTTAGGAAAGGAATGGTCAATTTTATTAACAGTGTCCCAGGTAACATCAACATACAAGTTACTCTCATAAAATCGCCTTACCAGGAACATCCCTCACACTAAGAAAAATAGTATCAATTAAATGACAATTCTGCTATAGGGCATAAGGACCATAGTCTGGACCTGGCTCTACAGGATACAAAGCAGAAAAAATAACATATACAAATGATGATGATGATGGTGACAATAATAATAATAATAATACAGTGTAACCCGGATATAAGAGACCCGGATATAAGAGAAACCCGGATATAAGATAGGTTTTCTCTGGTCCCAAATTAGAGCCTGTGTTAATGTATATAAATTAGACCCAACCCGGATATAAGAGAAACCCGGATATAAGAGACCGCGTCTCTGGTCCTGACAACTCTCTTATATCCGGGTTACACTGTAATAATAATAATAATAATAATAATAATAATACGTGAACGTGGCAGTTGTGCTAATTTTAATTAGCGAACTGGGAAAAGTCACGAAGAGACTACGAAAAAGGGATGAAGAAGTACAGTATGAAGCAAGAACTGGAAACATCTAAATGACAGTTAGAATACTGAGGAGATTCCTATAGAATTTAAGACACATTGTGCCATTTGAACCCGTCTGAAAACTAACAGTTGCAACTAGTGTGGAAATCTGAGTCTAAATATTAAGAATAAAAGTATAACATATACATGATTGTAACCATCAAAGGTTCGCAAGCGAAAAGAAAACATTTCACGGAGAAGTAAATATTAATAACTCAGATCTATCACAGATGTCAAAGGAGGACGTCTAAAGAGAGACAATTAAAATCTTATATTGTAATTCCAAAGATACGAACCGGGATAAATGACATCTAAACAAACACAGATAATTCTTATAGGCTTTGTTTTTTGGATCAGCATCTTTATCTTTGCTGTTAGACTCACAACGTTTGAGAAGCTGTACGCTCACACCTTCTTCAGGTGTTTTTTGTTCATACTCAGTATCCTTCAACATCAAACTAAACCCAAAAGTGGTGACCCAGACTCTTATCAACAGAATATGATCAGCATTAGAAACACTGTTCAGGGTAACAATTATCATGCAAGCATAACATCAGCTTCTACGAGCATGATCAAGAGAGTCGAGGACAATAAAAATACACGAAGCGTACATCTAAAATATTTAAAGGATCTGCGATTCATACAGCGTGAAGACGATATTTAAAAGCAGTTCAAGATATCTTTCCCGAACCACGCCCTCACCTCGGAAGAAAATATAACCAAGAATTGTGTTTATTCGACTCCATGCAATTGTGTCAACGAATGCAAAGAAGAGACGAGCTATCCACTAAAAGGTGTTGTCCGTGGACAGATACTGAAATCACACATAGATGATCAGATATGGAGGGAAAATTGTAGTCATTATCTCTTGTGGAATGAAGTCAAGATAATAGAGAATAACACTGGAAGATAAAACAACTGAAATAATCAGTTGATATACTAGGCACTGACAACTTCCTCAGACGGCCTAGAATAGCGATGAATAACATCTAGGTGAATAAAAGAACACTGAAAAGAAATTCCAATACTGTAAAGTTCCATCACCTGAATCAGAAAACACATACACTTCCATTGACTGACAACAGACATTGAATTAATAAGTCTGTCTTAGATTAAAACGATGGTTAATTTATATCGTTTTTTTTCTCGCAGTTGTGAGTTCAATCCTGGAGCTGGTAGTGTTGAAGAATTCCATAGATTAAGTGAAAGAAACAAACAAGCGATATAAAGAATGAATATGACGAATTATTCTTTAAGCATAGAAAGCAGAATGAGGACAATTTACTTCCGTAGATTTAACAAAGTTAAAGTGTTCGGATCAAAATTCCAAGAAGGCTATCGAGTACGAAGACAACCTCCTGAATTAGGCCATAACTATAACAATCAAGATGGACCTGATGTTTGAAATAGAAAATTAAATAATAATAATAATAATTGTTTATCTAAAAAAATCTGACAGAAAATAAAATACTGATGTCAATTTTATGAAGAAAGTGTTCAGAATTTAAGAAAATATAAGAGGCGAGCATTGAAAGAAAAGACACCGCGATTCACTATGAATGGTGCAAACGGTTTATTCCGGACCATGCAGTAAATGGTATGAGTAGAAATTAGAAACTCTCATTGAAGAAAATGTAAAATTCTGTGGAAACTAGAAATTAAAAAAGGTCAATCAATAATGAGTTCAAATTGAACAAAAGACATGAGGAATATGAAAATAATCTGCACTTGGTGAAGCGTTTCAAAGAACGAGAGAGAGAGAGAGAGAGAGAGAGAGAGAGAGAGAGAGAGAGAGAGAGAGAGAGAGAGAGAGAGAGAGAGAGAGAGAGAGAGAGAGAGAGAGAGAGAGAGAGAGAGAGAGAGAGAGAGAGAGAGAGAGAAATAATCCACTATGTCCGGATCGAGAATTAAAGATGATCGAAGTAAGACCGAACGCTAAAAAAAAAAATGTAAAGAAAAAAGAACTACACATGCTTTCAGGAATGGGATCGGAAAATAAAATTTACATGATTCGGTCGTTGTAGAAGGGGTGCTGAAAGATTCTCGGCTTAGATGTTGGGTTCATTTGCCCAGAGTCTGTGAAGTAGGTTAAGTCCATAATGTTTCAGCACACATTCATAAGGTTAGTCATGATATGTTACGGAGGTTAAAATTATTAACAATATTGATGACGTAATTTCTCTGACACTATTACGTGTTCATCCGGAATTATAATTAGTAACCATATAATTCTGTTGTGGAAGTGCAGATTCTTCTCAGTGTTTCAATATGTTTCTCAATATGATTGTCATAATTATTACTAAAAAAAAGAATTCTGCGATGATTTTACCGTTTCCTCAGTATTTCAGTATTGTCTTTATTATTAACTACAATTTTTTGCAGGATTTCGTATTGTTGAAGTCATTGCTTTCGTTTTTGTCGATATTTAGAAACTCGTTCAATTTTGCAAACCAATCAATGAAATTTGAATGAACTGATTTGTTTGGAAAAATACTTTGACAAAAAACCCTACTTTTCGGTTTAATAATTTCTTTTATTTAATTTAATTTTATCGGACTTCACGGTAAAAAATGTTTTTTAACAAAAGTTTTCTCTTCCTCTTTTAACAGCGAAGAAGAAATTCTTAGGAATCTTACTCTTGAGCATGCAGCATACAACTGGTCATGCGTAAATATTTCTTTATGGAGCCAAATTCCTTTTTTTTTTAAATTTTGGCCTTGTGATCTGTCTATAGTTCCCGCAAACGCAGGGCGAATACATAATGGATACTTGTATATATAAAAACTTAAGACATGCAAAAAACAATATTACATTTTTATTAAATAATTATTTGTTATTTTAAGCATTAAATTGTTTTTAAAATAATGCGAGTATTTTATATGTTAAATAATAATTTTTTAAAATTTTTTCACCCTAGTAAAACCAACTGCAGTTTGTAACTCATTACCTCTTTGCACCCCCCCAATTTGATTTCGATCGGTCAATATATAGCTATTTTAGTGGATCTGACGGACGGACTAACGGAAGTCACAGAATTTTATATATAGATGATATTATGGAGAAGTGCAAAAGCGTTTAATAAAGCATGTCACAAAGAACTGATGGAACAAGTAGGTTACCTTGACATATTTGGGAACGAGATTAAAATAACCCAGAACCTATACTGGCAGCAAACGGCCTGCATACGTAAAATCTAAAAATAGAAAGAGGTGTAAGACAATGATGTGTCTTCTCACCGGATTCATTCAACATAGACAGCGAGGCAATTTTGAGAGAATCCGACTAGGATTTTTGATTCTAATTCTAATTTCATTATTGGTGGTCACAATCTTAACAACATAACAGATGCCGATGACACAGTTGTTGATAGCAGAGACAGGAAGAAAACTATAAGAAATCATACAGAAGGTAGCGAAGGAAAGCGAGAAGAAAGGACTAACTATCCATTGCAAGAAGACAGAATGCATGTTTCTTAGCAGATAGAAAAGCTCAACATGCAAATTAGAAATCGGTGATTACAAAACTAAACAAGTACAACAATTTAAATATCTGGAAATTGTTTTAACACAGGACAGAATGAGTGACACTGAAATCCGAAGGTGAATTGGGATAGCGAAAAATGCCTTTCAAAAGCTAAGCAAAATATTAATAAACATATCAGTTTTCTTAAAAACAAAGAGTACAGAACTGAATTAGTATCAGTCTCCCTATATGGAAGTTAATCTAGACTATCTCCTCACGTATGAAGAAGAAATTTGAAGCAACAGAAATGTGGTTCTACAGAAGGATGCTGAGAATACCACGGACCGAACATGTGAGCAACAAGGAATCTTTAGAGAAAATGGAAACAAAAAGGAGACTTATAATTAACATCAGGATGAGAGCGTTGGAATTTCTAGGACACATAACGAGGAAAGTGGGCTTGGAAAATCTGATGCACACAGGACAGATTTAAGGCAAGAGGGATAGAGCAAAACAACGCATAACTTACCTAGGGGGCTTGAGTAAATGGATGACGGAACAAAATTTAGGAGAGATAACAAAAAGACAAAATTTATTAACAGCTACAATAGATAGGAAATTGTGAAGATCCATGACCACCTACCTCCTGAACGGACCCGGCACAAAGAAGAAGAAGAAAAAGAAAAAGAAGAAGAAAAAGAAGAATCCTAAGGCTCTCAATATTATAAGACATTGTTTAATATTACTTAATATGATTGACATTATTATTATTATTATTATTATTATTATTATTATTATTATTATTACGACACATATTTTCCGGTCTCTACTCGTGACTTAAGAATAGAAAACCGACCATTTCTTCTTTCAACCTACAGGTGATATCCAATATTTTTCGAAATAGCATTGCTGATCCGTGTCAGCACGTTTTTGTAATGGATATATTTCTAGATCATATCCAATATTTGCAAGAAAAATTTCCATGTTTTTGTACAACACCCCTGTGCTCTAATGATTAGTGGTACTTTATTTTCTTCCAGTACTTCCTAAACTTTCGGAATTTCGTACTTTAAACCACTGTAGTTGTTCATCTTTTCTTTTCTTTACGTTCAATTCTCATGTCAAATGGACAGGATACTTCTATCTGGTAGAAAATCTTTTTCTTTTTGTCCAGCAGGAATAAATCTGGTTTATTATTATTATTATTATTATTATTATTAATATTTCGATTTCTGCTATGGTCACTACCCACCAAATCTGTGGGAAGACCTAAGGCACGTAGTGGTTACATTTCATGATTTGTTTTTGTAACTCCCATAATATCCCTAGCGTTACATGCACAATGTTCTTCCGAGACATTTTGTATTTCTCTTAAGCTGGAATTTTCAGGGAATTTTTCTATGTGTTGTTATGTTCCCTTTTTATCCTTCCAGGGGCACTTATTATGATTAGTACTATTCTTGTTTTCAATTTCCACACTTTTTTCTATTTCGATTTCTAGGTCTTTATACTGCGATAGTTTTTCAAATTAGTTGGTTGCTATGTCCGCTTGGCAAGCCATATCAATTAGTAGGCAAGTATTTTTCTTTTCGGTTTTTGACAGTTATGTCCGGCCTATTTGCTTCATTCTTCCTGCTTATAGAATTGTGATGTCTTGTATTTTTGTAATCGGTGCCGTGTGATGTTCATACCAATTTTTGTTAACATCTTTTCCAACGTGTCCAGTGTAAATATTGCCCCAATCTATCGGGATAATTTTCATATTCATTTGCCGCAAGTACAGAACATCCTGAGATTAGATAGTCTATGGTTTCCTGATATTTGTCACAAAACCTACATTTTGGATCCATACTATTATCTATGACATTTGCCTGGAAGTTCCGAGTGAACGGATGGCTTTATTCTTGCAGCGCAAGAATAAAGCCATCCGTTTCAAACTTTAGTCCAGATACTCGTAACCATCGATGAGTGTTAACTTTATCGACATCGGCTTTATTAGCACGTTCTGGATATTGGCCATGCAGAGGTTTGTCCTGACAGCGTTGTTTTATCTGTTCAAGAACTTTATTTTTAGATTTCTTTTTCATAGTTTTTTGCTGCAACAGTTGGTTCTTGGATTCTTTTGGTTTTCTGCAGAATCTCATTTGTATTTACAACCTTCTTTCATGATTGAATATTTTTTCTTTCTGTTTTCATGTTGTTTGACTAATTGTATCATCCAGTCCTTTATTGTTTCCATGTATGTTAGTAAGCCAATAGTTGTTGTCTGTATGACTATTCTAACTGAATACGACCTCTTCCACCTTTACGGGATATGTATAGACGGTCTACATTAGCCTTTGGACGACGCACGTTATGCTTAGAAAAAAGCTTTCTTCTATTATAATCCATTCGTCTGATGTCATTTAGAGTCCAGTTCAAAAATATTAATAAGCTTCTTCTTACTCTAAATATTTGATTGTTTCCCCAGGATCTAAGCTAATAGAGGGGGGGGGGGTTGTGATAGTGATCCTCGTAAAACTGTGGCTTTAGCACATTTATCCAAACCGAATCCCATTTCAATGTCCCTACTGAAACATTTTACTGTTTTCAGCAGACCTTCCAGCTCACTGCCATTACTAGCATACAACTTTAAGTCATCCATGTACAATAGATGGCTTATTTTCTTTTGAGATATTTTATAGCCATATTTCGCCCTGTTAAATTCGCTCGTTAATGCTATTAGGGATATACAAAATAGTAAGGGAGACAAAGAGTCACCTTGAAATATTCCTCTGTTGATGTTTATTTCACTAGACTTATAGATTGAGGTGGAGTGTTGTTTTGCATGCTTTGATGAAATTTATGACGACAGGTCATACCTTGTATATATTTAAAGACTTTAAGACCAAGGAATGGGGTACTCTATCGAATACCTTACGGTAATCTATCCAAGCAGTACTGAGATTATTCTTTGTATTGAAGGTGGTTTTCAAGATCATACTATTAATAAGTAATTAATAGGTAATAAGTAAGTGGTCTTTACATCCGTAAGAGTCACGTTTTCCCCCGGTTTGTTCAAGAGGTAGTATATCACTTTTTTCTAAGAAGGAATATGTCTGTTTTGTCAGAATATGTCAATAGTTTGTAAGTAGTAATTGGTCTGTAGGTTTTTGGGACATTTGTGTCACCATTCTTGTGTAGAAAGAAGGGAATTCCTATGGTTGACAATTTCTTGAAGTTCTTTAGCTACATTTGTGTGCTGTATTTAGATAACAGGGCCAAAATTATTTGTTCCTGGAGATTTCCAGTTGTGTGCTTTTTTCAGTGGACATTCAACATCCTCTTATGTGATAAAGGCCTGGGTTACGAGAAATCCCGTCAATGAGTCTATCGGAGGCTTTTCCAATCAATCCGAGGGATCCAACTACAACAGGAATTATTGATGTCCTCATATGCCACATTTTTTAGATTTCCATTTCAAAATCCTTGAATTTTGTTAGTTTTTGATGATCTTCAAAGAAACATTATAATCTCCAGGGACTGCCATGTCAATAAGAAAACACATTCTGTTCATGTGGCCTTTAATCACGATGTCTGGGCAATTAGCTTTGATTGTTCTGCTTGCCTGTATTGGAAAATTGTTACCGGTCCTATCTCTTTAACCGGGTCTGGGTGATGTTCATAGCAGTTTCTTACAGTTTCCTTCCCGTAAAGGTTGCATATTTTCCAGTGCCTGCTCTATCATGACGACTTTTATATTCAATGGGTGCAACCTGGTAATTATTGATGAAATACTTTAAAAATTTAATCACGGTACTAGATTGGCAGCAAGATCGCATCATTTTATACTTGGAATGGCTAAAGTTCTTGCATTTCTCGCTTTGATCTTCAAAAATGTAAATACAGTGTCAATTGTTATCTTCTTTATTCCTAATTCCTCTTCTTTTATTCCGTCGTATTAACTTTATTGCCTTGCTTCGGGTGAAATAATAAACAACCCCCACCCCTCCAAAAAATCCCCCAAAAAACAAAAAAAACAACGGAAAGGACAATTTTGTATTGTTCTTACTAAGTCTTCTTCATCCTTCTCATTATTTTTTCTATTATTATTATTATTATTATTATTATTGATATTAGTAGACCAATTACGACTGAGTAGTGAGTTCGATCCTCACTGGGGGCTCTATAGTTTCGGCCTTGTTCCACATCTAAGCCACGCATACAAAATAATTTTGACACCTCCATGTTGTGTAATGGTCAGCAAGCTTATCTTGATAGATCAATTACTAGTGATTTTGATCCTCACTGGGGGCTCTATAGTTTCGGCCTTGTTCCTCATCTAAGCCACGCTTACAAAATAATTTCGACACCTCCATGTTGTGTAATGGTATGCAAGCTTGTCATGATAGATCAATTACTAGTGATTTTGATCCTCACTGGGGGCTCTATAGTTTCGGCCTTGTTCCTAATCTAAGTCACGCTTACAAAATAATTTCGACGCCTCCATGTTGTGTAATGGTATGCAAGCTTGTCATGATAGATCAATTACTACCGAGTAGTGAGTTCGATCCTCACTGGGGGCTCATATTTTATACGTTTACTGTATGGCTATTATTATTGATATTAGGAATACCTAACTCTATCAGCAATTTATCTCATCATTCCAGTACGTTTTATATCATGTCCGTTTTATTTTCTTTCTTTCTTAAATTTACCTATTTATTATTAGGAATCTTTATTCTCTTATTAATATCTTCGTGGAAGCGTTATTGTTTAATCTCTATTCTAACACCCCTGTCTTTGCGAACATTGCATCTCAGATTCGGGCAAATTATACCACACTCTCCCTAACCAATCCTTACCCGTTGTGCTCCGCTACGAACTCCATGCCCCCTTATTAATTTCGGCTTCATATCCTTGAACGCCCCCAAGGGATAGATGCGACGAATTAGGCTTAACGAAGGAGAAACTAATTAAACAGTTCCAGCCATGTTTTTTTTTTAATTTTGCGGGTTTTTTTTTATATTTTTTCTTTTTGCTTTTTGATTCCTTTTTATAATCTTTTTTCTATTTTTGATTTATTTCCTGTTTTGTATTTTATGTTGTATGAAAATCAATAGCCTCGATACAGATTTTGTGAAGAAACGACCCAGCTTTTCCTTCATCTTCGCCTTCTCTTATTCTCTCTCTCGCTCTCTTATTCACGTTTTATTTTTAATACGCTCTCTCTCGATCTCTGTCTTTCATCATTTGTCTCTATTTTTCTTATTTTAATCTTTCTTGTTGGTTCTCACCGTCCCCTCTCTTTAACTATTCTTTTTTTTCATTCTTTTCGTAATACTTCTTTCTTTCCTTCTTTTATTTATTTACATTCTCAGTTGTCAATTTCTTTCGCAAGAAATTTCCTCTAAATATCAAAGATTATTGCTTGGATCCCAGTGAGGTTCTACATTCCAACCAATAATCTGCGTGACTATCCAGCTGGTACACTTCATATCCACAAAGCCAAGCTTAGTTTGACACAATAGTACAAATTCAGGGTCCATGGGAACAAGGAATTTTCGGTTACTTAAAATTTTAAATAACGAAAATACACCCTACTACAAACCTGCGTCTCTCTCTTATGTAAGGAAAACTCACCGCATAGCTCAGCGTGTGTTTAAACCACTCAGCCATGAAGGACTTTCACACACAAGCATGGCTCAATTACACTTATGTTATATTTCTTTATTTAAGACTCTCGATAACCCAGGCCGGTAGACAACGGTTACACTGTTTACTACTCAGACACATTTATCATAAAATATAACGTTTATAGTAATAAGAAATAAAAACGGATAAATAAAAATGCATGTATTCCTTATAAATTACTTTATGCTTCGGATTCAAAAATAAACTTAACATATGGATTTCCTTCATCAAGGTAATTGAGCCGTGCTTCTTCAGGAAAGTACTTCGTGGTTGGCCGGGCTAACATTGTCTGCGAGACAAAGTTTACCTTTATTTTTTCACAGGCGCCTGAAAATATTTACTACATATTTTGACAAAAGGTTTCAATAAATATTGTGAGAATCAAGCTCATTATATATTCTCAAATTTATTTTGACTCTCTTGGCTAGCTTTTGCTAAATCACGATTTACGGAAAGAATCTTATGAATGTAATTCCTTATTTCTTCTATTTTAAAGAACGTCACAATAATATGAATTAAACTCAACACATTAGCAGCAGTCCGAGAAACAAACTTCATGTTGGGGAGTCCATCTTACTTGCCATGTTTTTGTTCGTGTGTAACGGAGCTAAGACTAGAGAAATTCGATAAAGCAGAAGACCATGTGCGTGTGGATCAGAGGAAGGAGAAAGGTTAATATAAAAGGCGAACAGCCTATTTCTACAAATGCATTTGATAAAAATGTATAGAAAGTGCTTTAATCGCTAGATCCTCCATAGTAAATTTGCTTCCACCATTCTTGACAGATCTATCATCACAATATGGGATATTTAGTAACAAAAGTGATGGAAACAAACAAAACGAAAAAGAATTTAATGAAATCGAATAGATTATCTACCTCCTCCAAAAATACATTAAATATTAAATAAATGAATTTAAAATTCTCAACGTCCACGCCTCTTTCCTTAAATTTAATGGACGAACAGCATCACATGAGAATCTTTTCCACTTTGACTTACCTCTTTCCCTAAATAGCCGACGGCTTAGTGGTAGAAGTTCCGACTGACGCCAATTCAGTCGGGTTTCGATCCTAGCTAGAGGCAACCGGACGTCTAGCCACACTGATGATCTGCGAAACAGTCTGTCTTTGGATGACAAAAATATATCTGTGTGCGCAAGCGCGCGCGTATGTGTGTCCAAGTGTAAGGTAGGTTAATACCAATGTCCAAACATTATATTTTAAAAAAGTGCTCAATACAGAGTAGAATATTTATTAACAATTATAACAAAAAATATAAATAAAACCGCTAATTGTTAATAAGTGTGTGTGTGTGTGTATATATATATATATATATATATATATATATATATATATATATATATATATATATATATATATATATATATATATATAAAAATAAAACGCCATATTTAAAACCGCTGTTAATAATTATATATCGTTTTCCCATAAAATGGATGGAGTAGAGTGATTACTGTGAAACTTGGAATAGGAAGATAAGTCTTTGAACTTACTTACTATTAGTGCTATATTTCGTTATGAACACTTGCCTGCTTTAAAAAATGTCATCCGCCAGTAATACACTGGTCAACTTTTTCTGTTTTTGTTTTAAAACAATCTTTGTCGTTATTATTTTTATTATTATTATTAATAATAATAATGATAATATATATATGTGTGTGTGTATGTGTGTGTGTGTGTGTGTGTGTGTGTGTGTGTGTGTGTACGTGCAGAATGTGGTCGAACGTAGCTCTCCATAACTTCTACCGCCCGCCGTTCAGTCATCCATTCACAAAAGCTCGTCAGCTGGAGGGCTCGCTGTCTTCACCTATTTCTTTTCCCCCAATATATTCCGTGAGGGTTAAATTTCCTCCTTCATTTTGTGTGCAAAAATTTCAGCTATCTCTTTTTGATTATAAGTATAACTGTTCTTTTGTTACCATTTTCATTTAGACGTCTTCGATGCTTACTCACTCCGTCCAGAGGATTCTCAGTAATTCTGGTCACCTATGGAGATATTTTCCAGCATTCTCTGCTATACAAATTGATTGATATCACGTAGAAATTACGCACTTTTTAAAAAATCTCTTAACAAAAGAACCTTGATTTATCTGCTTTTTTTTGGGAGAAGGAGAATTAGATATGGGAGTCTTCAGTTAAAAAATGCTCCTTATTTGCTGGTGGGTGAACACAAACCGTAAACTTATGCTCTCGGCTCCAAATTAACTCGAAATTTTGTCGCGTTCACAATCTTCCATTGCTTCTCGAGTCGTCATAACAATTTTTATTTGAATTTTTTTGCGATTCAGCTTCACAAGGTCCATTCAAAGGGCAATATCCTCGTTTCTAAGGAGTTTTTAATAGGCTGCATCCGAGTCTCTCTTTTAGCCCTAAAGTGAAATAGTGAACTGGCCACACCTGCTAACATTCACTCGACAGCAGATGCCACTTGATTCTATTTCTATTTCTTTCTTTCTTTCTTTGTTTTTCTTACACTTTTTTCTCTCTCTAGCTTTCTTTCCTTATTGCTTGCTTTTACTCTTTCTTTCTCTCTCTCTCGCTTTCTTTCTTTCTTTCTCTTTGTTCTTTGTTTGTTTGTCTTTTTCTTTCTTTCTTTCTTTTTCTTACATTTTCTTTCTTTCTCTTTCTTTCTTTCTTTCTTTTTCTTACACTTTTTTCTCTCTCTCTCGCTTTCTTTCTTTCTTGCTTGCTTTTATCTTTCTTTCTCTCTCTCGCTTTCTTTCTTTCTCTCGGTTGTTTGTTTGTATTTTTTAAATTCTTTCTTTCTTTCTTTCTTTCATTTCGGGTCGTTCATTCTGTCGTATTTCGCGAATGTTTTTAATTTACTAATCGTTTATTTTTCTTTGTCTTTCCTTTAATTCTTTTCTTTTTGTTTGCTTGGCAACAAATAATAAAATAATAAAAATAATTTTTCGTTTTTGTTTGTTTACATCATTTCTTTCCTCTTCTTATACCTATTCTTTCGTTCTTCATATACCTATTCTGTCATTCTTCTTATACCTATTCTTTCATTCTAGTCTTCGTCCAAGTTTTGTTTTCTTTTCTCTCTTTTCCCTTCTGTCCAAGCTGTTAATACATTACAAATACGCACGAATGCGCACACATACACACACGCATGCACATATACATATACACGCAAACACACACATATACACGCATGCATCTACGCACACATACATACACGGATGAATGCAGGCACACACATAAATGTCACTCACTTACAAATCTGAAATTTTGTTCATTACTTCACTTCGAACACAGAAGTCTTGAATCGGGGTAAATTAATTTAGCCATATACTGTTCTTAATTACCATTCATACAAAATATATTTCTACATATTTTTGACAAAACGCAGCCGGTGAAGTTCAGTCAAATCATATCGCTTACTTCAAATCTCGCCACAAATCTCGTTCTCATCTCGCTTCTTCTCTCCCATCTCCATGTTTATTCCTGGCCCGCTCACTGCAATCACCGAGCCGAACTGACACTTCCATAAGTCGTAGTAAATCCGGTCGGCAGCTTATTCGACCCAACGCTCTTCTCATTTGCCGCCCTTACACTATTCCCCCGGACGTGGACAGCTCATCTCTTGCTAAATCTCTCATCGAATCGTATTTAATCTACGCTGCTTTTACGGTGGATGACAGGGCGGATTCTAATGTTATTTCACTGTGTAAGAAAGATGGCGACAAGTTCGAACAAGTAAAGAAAGGTACAGGCACAAAATGGGCGAAGGAAAAGTGACAGTTTCAGAGAAAGGTGAAAAGAACATGGATATGAGTTTGCGTTAGTGTGTTTGCGTGTATTTATGTATAAAGGTAAAGAGATGCTGTGAGTAGACCTAAAATCTTGATAAAATGCTTATATATGAATATGTTTCAGAAAATGGTAGTTACACATTGCATGCCTAGTAAATGAGCATTTTTACCTTGACATAAACAATGACCTCGTGTGGCAATGCGAAATACAAAACTCTCATGCGCACTAAACCGTTATCAGTACAGCTTATGAGGGAGAATAAATATTTAGTTTCAAGAAACACCCACGATGGATACACAGCAATCAACATATCTATCTATCTATCTATCTATCTATCTATCTATCTATCTATCTATCTATCTATCTATCTATCTATCTATCTATGTACGAAGATGGATCAATAAGTGTGCTCTGATAGAGTTATTATCTAAATTTTGATCTTAAATTTTAATTGAATGGGTCATAATTCTGGTCTACAAATTTATACAAGTTGACTACTTCACAAATGAAATACGCCGATTCTTATGTATTTTGTCATGCTGAATTCAAAAATTATCTTCAAATTAGATGATTAGCTACAGATTCAGATACATTTATTCAGTTATTATCCTCAAGAATGGATGTCCCCAAGAAAAACAATGTTGCTTTGCAAAATCTGCTTTAATATTCCGTTCTTCTAGGCTGCCATAGAAATACAAAACACGTTGTGCGCCCGCGTGTGTGTATGTGCGTATAGATAGATAGATAGATAGATACGAACAGACTCAGATAGACAGATAGATATGAACAGATTGAGAACAGATTTATATATATATATGTATATATATATATATATATATATATATATATATATATATAGGTAGATAGATAGATGGATTGCAGAGACTGAGATACATATGACGGGCAGACAGACAGACAGACAGATAGATAGATAGATAGATAGATATGAACAGACTGAGATAGATAGATAGATAGATAGATAGATAGGAATGCTGAAAATCTTTCCCTCCAAAATTCCGATGTTTCAATTTTGTTAACATGGTTGGGGCAATAATATTCAACGCCTTCTATATATATATATATATATATATATATATATATATATATATATATATATATATATATATATATATATATATGTATATATATATATATATATATATATATATATATATATATATATATATATATATATATATGTATGTATGTATGTATGTAGTGGGTAGCAAAAGTATTTAACACATCGTTTTTTTATAAATTTAACAATAAAAATTGTTAAATTTAAATGATACTTCAAATATTTTAACTATTGTTATTGTCTAACTAAACATAAGAAAATTGAGAAACATTGTTTTTATGTATTTTTATTTACAATTTTAGAATTTAACTGTGTGCAAATGTATGAAGACCGATTTGTTAATATTTACTAGCATATCCTCTGTTCTGCCTTACAACCTCTAGACGTTATCTGTAGCTTCAATGAGCCTTCTTGCATGAAGATTTTGGCAGTTTCATCCATCCATCTTCACAAACTTTCTTCAGTTCCTTGATATTTTTTGATCCCTTGCGTGTACTCTCAACTTTAACTTTTTCCATAAATTTTCTATTGGATTGAGATCTGGTGACTGTCTAGGCCATTTCAGAACATCAATTCCATTTTCATTGAACCAGTGTTGAGTTGTTTTAGCTATGTGCTTTGGATCATTGCCCTGTTAGAATACAAATTCTCTGTCAAGACCCAAATTTGTTGCATTTTTTAATAGATGGGTTGATAAGATTTACTTTTATTTTGCTTCATTCATTCTTCTTTCGATTACATCCATTTCTGCTACTCCGCTATACAAAAAACAACCCCAAATCATTACACTTCCACCGCCATATTTGACTGTTGAGATGGTGTTTACTGGGTTGTATTCAGTTCCTTTTTTCCTCCATACTCGGGTGTACATGTTTCTCCTGAAAAGCTCAATTTTCGTTTCATCTGACCTAATAACTTTCTTCCAGAATTCATCTGATTCAAGTTCATAATTTTTAACAAATTTCAAACGTTCTTGCACATGTTTACGTTTTAATAGTGAAGTTTTTCGTGGTGATCTAGAATGCAGGCCTCCACAATTCAGTGATCTCTTAATTGTATCTTTACTTACTTCAATTCCTTAATTCAATTTTTCAGATCGTTCTTAATTTCTCTTCGAGACAAAAATGGTTGTTCCTTTACATTCTGGGATATATATTGTTCAGTAGCCTCGTCTAATTTACGCAGACGACCACTTCTTTGAATATTTTCAGTAGTATCATATTTTTCCACTTTCGAAAAACAGCACCCATTGTACACACAAGCAAATTTAAATCTTGAACAATTTTTCGATACCCCTTACCATCTTTGTGCAGCTTTATAATTTCTGTCGCATATCATTTGACAATTCTTTTGTTTTAACCATTTTTATAAGTTTAGATGGCGGGACAGTCTGTACTGTATCAGACCTGTTAACACTATGTGCCAATCGAGTGACTTGCTTGTTTAATACATATATTGACGACAACCTGTGATTGGTTGAAGTAAATCCATATGAAAATAACTGAAAACTATTATACGTTTTTATCGTATTATTTGTATAGGTGTTAAATACTTTTGCAAATTCAAAAATTGACAATAAAAGTACATGAAAACAATGTTCCTTAATTTTCCTTTATGCTTAGTTAGGCAATATTCATTAAAATATTTGAAGTAAGTATCATTTAAATTGAACAATTTTTCATTGTGAAATTTATAAAAAAACGATGTGCTAAATGTGTTACCCATTATATATATATATATATATATATATATATATATATATATATATATATATATATATATATATATATATAATACAGTAATTCAATTAATTTCTGAGGAAGGACCGAGGTGGTCTGAAATATTAAATATATATAAAAACATAGAAATAAATACTTTCGCAAAAAAAACACCCAATGTTTTTCCAGTTATTTTATCCATATATCATATACATGTCAAGAAAGTATACGTGGCTTCTCATTATGCTATATATATATATATATATATATATATATATATATATATATATATATATATATATATATATATATATATATATATATATATATGTTGAGCGGTGCATAAATGGAAGATGACAAATCTAATGTTACACGACGTGCGAAAATTTTAACTTTCTCATTTCTTTTTCAGATTAAAGAATGAACATGCCAACTTCCAATATGACATAGAAAATGCAAAAGCAATACTTGCTTGCAATCCGTGAATTTCAGTGGCACGAGAATAAAAATTTCCATTAAAGCGAACAGGAGGTGCTTACTAGATGGAGGTACTCACGGTGATGCATACACAGTTCACATCGTTTGTGGTCATCTTGGTTAACAATGTTTTGAACGCCGTTGAGGAATAAACCAATCAGCGGCCACACTCGAACAGAGGCTCGTTCAAGGCGGCCAACGCGTATATGTGAAGGCCAATATGAACGAGAACCACTTGATTCGGTCGTATAATCTCTGCCGCAACGACGTGGTACAGATCTCTTTCTCAATATTATTAATTCTACTCTATTTACTAAAGAAAAGCAGCTTTTCAAATGAGTTTTCAGTTTTCTTATTAAAAAAATGAGTTGGGAACCATTTCACACAATATATATGTGGACATATATATATATATATATATATATATATATATATGTATAAGAAGAAGAACAAGAATATATATATATATATATGAATAAATATATATATATACATATATATATATATACATGCATATATATATATATATATATATATCAATATATATATATAAATATATATATAAAGGACAGTCGGATTAAAATGTTCTCGACCTCTGGAGGTCGCGGGAGCATGTAACTCGAGTAGCGACACGAGCTGTCTTTTATAAAGTGTTGATTATCTGGGCGTTGAACATTTTCTTTACTGAGTAGGTAGGTGTTTGACTTTTGGTCTTTCTTGTCTAAAGTGTTAGGTCTTCTGGCAGCATGTCTGTTGATCACACCAACATAGTGTGTTTTTCTTTCGTAGCAGTTATATATATATATATATATATATATATATATATATATATATATATATATATATATATCAACAAATATGTATGTGTGTCCATGTCTGTATTTGGCTGACGGTCGCAAGGGCGTGAAACCCAGGGTCACAAACTAAACATCAATACAACTAAGTATGTTAGCTCTATCACTGATATTGAGCGCTCTCCAATAAGTACAGCGCATATATAATATACAAATAATATATATATATATATATATATATATATATCATAAATTACAAGCATTATGTCTGCTTATTTTTATCATAATCCTTTCATAATCACGAATATTTTTCCGTATATTACACTGTTACAGTGAATTTCCTGTCTCATTTGATAGTAATATACGGAAAAATATTCGTGAATATGAAAATTTATTCAATCAGACATTCCTAAAAGAGAAGTTGCTGCCTAAATACACACACACACACACATACACACACACACACACACATATATATATATATATGTATATAATTGGTGCAGTATAATTAATATTATAATGAAGAATTACTATTCTAATAATTTATTCTTTGTATGACTGCTTCATTGTAATATATATATATATATATATATATATATATATATATATATATATATATATATATATATATGTATATATATATATATTTATTTGTGTGTATATGTTTGTGTAAATAAGCATATCGTGTCTACTTATTTTATACTGACCCCTTCCAATTGCCTAATAAGTTTCTTAATGTTAAGTTGAAACACATCAAGGAAGGTGTCGTAGTTTTTTCTAACCCAAGTACTTCCGATCTTCCAAGATCATCTTCAGGAGTAAATTACAAAGACAAACTTATTGTAACTGTGATAATATCTGCATTCCACTGTGATGGTTTTTTTCGCTACACAGTAATAACCATGTTTCAAAAATGGAAGCTAAAAACTTCAATTTTAATTTTGTAATTAAATTAAAAGCATCAGTTCCATTTCATCTTCAAGCGAATATTGGATTACTGTGTAGCGAAAAAAACATATTTTAAATCAGTTAATTTATAATATTTATGCTCTGTAAATTTACATTGAGCACTGTTTTGTAAAAATAAAAATAAAAAATATCAATAAGAACACTGGATTATATATCTTACAGTTTTTTCTTTACATATATATATATATATATATATATATATATATATATATGTGTGTGTGTGTGTGTGTGTCTTTTCATACTCTTGTCTGCTTAACATGTACTCATGCATGTATGCCTTCGTTGAGATTTGAAAAATCAACGAGTTTCTGCACTTTATCGGGGAGCACGTAGAGTCCATATCCTTAATTATTCACCGAGCTTCTCACGCTGAAAATCGAACCAGCCGATTTCCGTTGAAAGAGCCCAGAGTCTATCACGATCCATTAACTCAAAATCGCTGTCACATTAAAAGCGAAACGCTTCATTACACCACAGCTGTAGCCGCCATGCCCTTTGCAGTCGTTGCCTTCGCGATAACAGTCGGCCCCATTCACGGGTAGATATCCTGCAGAACACACGCTCACGTGTGTTTATCTATTTTGAACGAGTTTCGTTTAAAATTTCAATTCGTCAGAAAGAAATGCTACTTATTGCCTGACGTACTCAGTTAAATAAAAATATTTTTATTTATTATACCAAGATTATCTAAATTATGAAAAAATCCATTCTAAAACGTTCAAGTTACTAAATAAAATATAAACGAATAAATAATAAAAAGATTATGAAATGATACTTGTTGAATCTATTCGGTTGAGTTATAAATAATTTCCGTATTTTGTTTATCAATTTTAACCTTCAAAAATAAATTTTATTCGATGATAATATATTCACCCTTACTTGCATCGATTTGATGCTTACATATGGGATATCTCTTCGATATCTTTCGAATCAAATTTCATAGGTTTTGGCGTGAAAATATTTTCAACGAGCTTTTGAGTTTGGTTTTCATTAGAGAAAATATTTTTTTCTCATTAATGCGTTTTGAAGTGATCCAAATTGGTAATAATCGGCTGGAGCAAAGTCAAGTGAATATGGCAAGTGGAATAATACAAACTAACCGTGTTCCCAGATGTTCTCTTGTTGTATTCGGAGTTGCGCTCTCATAGAGAACAGGATTCTTCTTATTGACGAACGCAAGGCAGTTTTCGACCAAACTCTTGTAGTCACGATGCAGTTGCTGGACGTATACGTAACGTTTTACTGTGTTAAGAACTCTAAATGAATAATACACCGATGACCCCCCTACACGCACAACATGCTATACAGCTCATCTTTTATGGTTACTTGTGGCGATATAACCTTGCCGTATAAGGTAAAAAAAAATAATATGTTAGTATTCTGCAAATTTTCTTTTAACTACCACCATTAGTAGTTAGGGTGAAACGTTTGTCATTAGAATTGGTCCCCCAAACGGAAAATAATGATATCTGAAACTGATGTATAACTATGGTTGAAAAGAATCTATTTGATCGTAATATAAAATTTATATGAACGTAATGCAAAATTTACCTGATTGTAATGTAAAATATAATGATATAACATTTATAAAATTAATCTGATTGTATTATAAAATTTATATGCACGTAATGTGAAAATATGATCATAATATAAAATTCATATGTTCATAATATAAAATTTATATAGGCGTAATGTAAAATTTATCTGATCCTAATATAAATTCCTATGATCGTAATATAAAATTTATATAATAATGTAAAATTTATCTAATCGTAATCTAAAATATAATATCGTAACAAAAATTATAAAATTAAATCTGATCATAATATAAAATTTATACGATCGTAATATGCAATTGATATGAACGTAATGTAAAATTTATCTGATCATAATGTAAAATATAATATCTTAATATAAAACTTATAAAATTAATCTGATCGTAACAAAATTTGTCACAATGACTTCTAAAACACACAATCAAATAATAACATCGACCATAGTTGAAGCAGGAAATTACAAAATAGAATGCAAAATATATCTAAGGAAATACATCGGTCGATCTATCTATCTATCTATCTATCTATCTATCTATCTATCTATCTATCTATCTGCTTGTTTGTTTCTTTCTTTCTCTTAGCTGTCAATCTTTTCCAGTCTGTCCATATCTATCTATCTATCTATCTATCTATCTATCTATTGCTTATTGAAATTCGTCATAGCTCACCTCATCATCTTTCTTATATGTGATGCGCCATGATGAAATTCAAAAGAAAAAGAAAGCCGTTGCTGAACGAGCTTTGTTTTGCCAAACGGAAATAAAGACCAACAGTTGAAGCGTATTATAATTTTATCTTGAATTGGTCCGAGTGTTATTGCGAAGGCAGCAACTGTAAAGGTCACAGCGGTTCAAACTGGAGTGTAATGAAGAGATTTCGCGTTTAATACGAAAGCAGTTTTGCGTTAATTGATCGTGATCAACTCTGGGCTGTCTATCAGAAATTGGATGGCTCAATTTTCAGCGAGACAGACTCTGAATGGGAAAGGATCTATACACTAGGCATCGTGAGGGTAGAGCTGAAAGATGGCAGTTTTCAAATCTGGACGCATGCTCACATGAAGCATAGAATTACAGGAAGAAAACTTCAATATATCCCTTATGCCCTATGCCCTTGTCTGTCAGTGATGTCTTTTCTCTGAGTGGGAAATATCAACCATCTGTTAAATTCCTTTAAAATCTCCGTGCCCACATTGAAGTATGTAATCAGCTTTTGTCTTTTTTACGTTGGGTAGTGCGTCACTTTTTGATTACAACGCAGAAACACGCAATATAATATCAAAATTTAAAATCTGAAATTTAAAGACAATATCTAAAATTGTCTTTCCCAAGCGATAAAATGTCGGATTTTTATAACAGTCAAATCAATAACCAAAATCACACGCTCCAATACCATTTTTGGCAGGTCTTACAGATAATAACCACATACCTGCGTGCACGCATACACGAACATTTAAGAAAGAAATAATATTTGTCCTTTAATCAAACATCTATTAACGATGGGCAGATGCTTAAGTACACAAGGTATGCTTAGCTTAAAAGTGGTTTGACTGTTGGTAATATTGAATTCAGATATCATTCATATTGGGAAGTTTATATAGCATAAAATGTGGAGACATGTTAAACATTAATATTGAAAAAGAAAATGTTAGTGTAGTTATTGATAATTTCATTTTATTGCTTAATATTTGGAACTTATCATTAATCCTATTTGAGAAATGTATATCGAAAAGCTGGCTGCTGAAGAGGAATTACGATACCTTTTACTTTATTGATAAATTTTCAACCATTTTGTTTCTTCAGGTTGTACCAATAAAAATTAAATTTACAGAAAAGTACTGTTCTGTCTACTCAAACACGTGTTCCCAGATTATGTTTATAATAATAATAATAATAATAATAATAATAATAATAATAATGATAATAATAATAACACTAACACACACACGCACATATATATGCGAATAATGATATATATTTATATATCAATAACAGTATTGGAGAAACTGTATAACAAAGTAGAAACAGTTTACTTGTGAAGCGTTTCGTCCTTTAGAGACTTTTTCCACAAAATTTAGTCCGATGAAGTCCTGAAGGACAAAACGTGTCAGAAATAAATTTTTATTACTTTGTCATACAATTTCCTCAAATATATATATATATATATATATATATATATATATATATATATATATATATATATATATATATATATATATATATATGTCAGAAATTATTAGGAGGATTTGAGATAATCATAACTGGGTGCAATAATTTCAGAATATCTAAATAATTCCTGAAGAATTCATTGAATCAAAAATTGAATCGTTTTTATGGTGGCATACGCACTTTAGCGTTACTGTAATATTATCTATAGCAAAGAAAAATTTGATGCCTGAACGATGTTGCTATAAATTTATATGGATGAAAGATTTTTAAAAAATAATTTCAACTCAAGCAAGGCAATTAAGGCAATAAAACGCAAGTGGTTACTAAGAGTGAAGGTAACGTTATTGAGCAGAAAGCAATAAAAAGACGATTCAAGGAGACAAAAGATGAAAAACGTTGCATTCATCGTAGTTGATGGTAAAGTAAGAAGCCGGAAGAGAATTCCACGGGTGAGGGAAGCAGCTATTAGGATAGAACTACGGTTATATCTATCAATTTCTGCAATAAAATGATGAGACCTAACTGCCAATCTACTACTACGTTTAATTTCATGAGATCGAGGTACTAAAGAGGAAATCTCATAAGAAGGAACCAGAAAGTTATGTTACGGCAGTGGGAAACTGATTGAAGCCGAGATACCAGATCAGGACAGATAACATTGCAGATTCTTGCTGGATTTTGTCAAGATGTTTAAAAAATTTTGAAATCATTCTGTCCACCTAATATAATGAATATAAAATTTATCAAAAAGGTGTTGCAAAAACATAGGAAAACGGGAAATAATTCTAATGGCTGAAAGACTTTGTCACAAAACAATGGACAAATTTGCATCATCATTGTAAATGATAACCAATCTCTTATCTCATAGCAAGGAATGTTGATGTTAAGTACACACGACAATAGGCTCGTCTTTACCATACAGTAGTGAGTTCGTGTAAGGCCATTGTCCAGACTTGTCAACCTGTTAAAATCTATTTGCCTATATCGTTTCGTGAAGAAATGTTTCGTACGTTTCTCAGTAAAAATCAAATGAACTGCTTTTTTAGCAATCTTTATATATATATATATATATATATATATATATATATATATATATATATATATATATATATATATATATATATATGAAAACTGTGTGTATATAAATATAAATATATATATACATACATATATATATATATATGTGTGTGTGTGTGTGTGTGTGTGTGTGTGTGTGTGTGTGTGTGTGTGTAATATATATATATTATTATTTATATATTATATGCGCGATACTTATTAGAAAGCGGTCAATATCAGAGATAGAGCTAACGATCGCAAAAGCGTGAAACCCAGGGTCACAAACTCACATCAATCCAGCCAAATTATATGTATATATATATATATATATATATATATATATATATATATATACATATATATACATATATATATATATATATATATATATATATATATATATATATATATATATATATATATATATATATATATATATCATATTTCTTTTTCTCCTTTTCTCTAGTTCTCACTTGTTTTTCCTCTTTGGCCTTGCAATCTTTTCCGAATAAGGAAAAATCTCTAGCAGTTAAATTACACACTTAAATGCAAAATGATTCGATGGCGGTAAACCCTTACATCATAATGGTGGACGTGCCGATCGGTGGCCAGCGAAACACGGAGATGTCAGAGTTATTCATTACCGTGAGTGGGAAGAACGCGATAGAAGGGCTTTTGAGGAATCAAGTTTTGAAATGAAGAGATTGTGATCATTTCTAAAAGAAAGGCTAGTGTTGTTCTCCTGGGAGAGTAAGAAGCTCAGTAAGATGATATCATCCGGACCCAATAAAGGCGGACAACACGAAAATAGATTGCAACATAATCTTTGTAGAGTGAAAGACATGGGAAATACATTTTTCTTTTGGTGCTTACTGTTTCCTTTATGGATATGGAAGTTATGGCTTGTATCTTTTAAGTAACAAATAATGTATATGGGATGTTATAAAATTCAGAGCATTATTTCATATTTAAATATGGATAAACGATAATTGGATTCTCATTGTTCCTTCCTTCGTTTCTCCCTGCATACGTATGTTATGTCCTCACAGTTCCTCAATTATCGATTGACTTTTTTCACTCTTTTCTTCTCACCTTTTGTTCCTTGTATTGATTTTTCTCTTTTTTTGTCTGTCTTTCTGCCTCGTTTTTTTCACCTATATCATTGTTTATTCACAACAAAGCCATTTAGCGTCTTTAAAGCCTTTTTGTTTTCGCCTAGGTATTTTTTCTTTTTTTTTTCATGCCCACTTCGAGTTTTGCTTTGTCATTTTATTCTTGTTCTTCAACTTTTTTTCTTGTTCTCATTCCTTAATCATCTTGTTTTTAAAACATTTTTACATTTCTTCGTCGTTTATTTGCTTCGTCATCATGTCTTTCTCATATTTAACTTTTTCTTCGTGAATCTCTTCTTTCTTCTCTGTCGTCTTTTTTAAAAATTATTTTTGGTAAAGCCATTTTCAAATTATACTCACTCTCGTCTTTTTTAAAAATATTTCTCATGAGTCTCCTTTCAATTTATCTTCTAATCTTTCTTTTCCTTCTTTGTCTCTATCTTTCTGTTTTTCTCGCTTCCCATTCGCTCTTTATTTTTTTCACCTGCTTCTCTTTTCATCCTTTTTATTTCCTTTTCCTGTTTCACCTTTATTTCGACGCTTCATCACCAATATGTTTCATTTTGGCATTTTGAGCTTTTTAATTCCTTTTTCCACAAATTTTTATTCTTCTTTTAACTGATCTTCTTCCCTATCCCATTCTTCTTCTTCTTCTTCTTCTTCTTCTTCTTCTTCTTCTTCTTCTTCTTCTTCTTCTTCTTCTTCTTCTTCTTTTTTCACCATCAATCGAGAAGGTGTCCATAATCATTATTACCACTTCATCCGCAATCACAAAATTTGCTTTTCACTTCCCCTTCGATCGCCATTTTGTTTTTCTTTCGCTGGAAAGGTGTTGGCCCAGCATAGATGAACTGGAAAATGGTGTTAGAAGGCCAACAATGTTATTAGGAAGGCGTTGTCAGTGGTTAGTGTGAGAGAATGGCTGATGTGGTGGACGAAATGGTCGTGCAAGAGAAGGAGATGGGAGAACGCAAGAGGAAGGAAATCAGGAAAAAGGAAAATTGGCGGGAAAGAAAGAAAGAAAGAACGAAAGAAAGAAAGATGGAAGACGGAAGAAACGAAAAAGGAAAGCAAGATAATTGTTTAAACGGGAATAAGAAAAAAGGGAGTGACAAGGAAAAGAAGGGTAGGTGAGGAAAGGGTGTTATATGATGATAGTAAAGGGTAGAGTATGAAGAGGTAGCCATTGGCAGACCCGATTAACATGGTGGGTGCCGGTTCAAAACATGTTCCTATCATGTCAAGCTACAAGCTCTCATTTCACTTGATAACATTAGCTGATACAGCGTCCATGTTCCGTGGCAAAGAGAGAAGAAAAATAAGAATGAAAAAAGAATTGAAAGATATATGAAATAGGGAACAAAAATGAAAAGATAAGTTTACCAAAAAAGAAATAAAATGCGGCTAACAAATTTTAAAAAAATTATCCGCCCCCGTTCAACCAGCTCACTGCGAATCGGAAAAAATTAAGATAAAATGTCACTAAAATATGACAAATATATACAAGCTATCCTCTGAAATAAAAACAAGAAAATAAAAAGGGGAGATCTTTTTAGAATCCAGTAAAAATGAAGAATTATGAAGTAAAAAATACTAACTTACAAATTCACCGATATAATTCTATTACAGATGGTCTTATTTCCTGTCAAGGTTGACAATACGTGTATATATATATATATATATATATATATATATATATATGTGTGTGTGTGTGTGTGTGTGTGTGTGTGTGTATGTGTGTGTGTTTGTACATATATATATATATGTTTGTACATATATATATATATATATATGTACAAACATATATATATATATATATATATATATATACACGTATCCCCATATATACATACACATGCACTCCAGATGTCGATACACACGCGAAAACATAAATACATACGCACGCATCGTCATATATATATATATATATATATATATATATATATATATATATATATATATATATATATATTCAAATTTATACCGCATTCATGTATTTATAATATGCATATGTTATAAATTTTAATAAATATTATTAGCTCTACCTGGTATTGACGACTCTCTTACGGATAGTGGTTTTGCTTACTGGAATTTTATTTCATATATAACCAACGCTGTACTTGTATATATATATATATATATATATATATATATATATATATATATATATATATATATATATATATATATATATGCACGCACCCCTATATATACATACACAGGCACATATATAATGATATTCTGCTTGATACTAGTATTATATTTGCCCATACGAAAATTTAGATCCATGTATGTTATGCGGACAGGAAAGGGACTAGCGCTAACAAAATTCATCGTCATATTATTAGCTTATCATATACAGGGGTTGGACAAAATAATTGAAACACTTGTTAAATACAAAGAAAATTTATTGAATATTGAGTTGGTCCTCCTTTAGCCTCACATACAGCTTTAATACGTCTAAGAATGGAATCATACAGCTTCCTGACTTCACCCAGAGGAATTTTCAGCCATTCTTCCATCAACACCTGCTCCAGCTCTTTAAGACACGACGGTGGAGGATAGCGGCTCATAACTTGTCGCTCCAAAATGCACCACAAATGTTCAATAATATTGATATCTGGAGATTGGGGAGGCCACTCCATGTGTTCTAGCTCACTTTCATGCTCTTCATACCATTTCTTAACCACTCGAGCGGTATGTATAGGAGCATTATCGTCTTGGAAGATGCACTCACCATCAGGGAATAAAGTCTTGGCCATTTGATGAACATAATCTCCCAAAATGTTCAGGTAATCTTTGCTGTTGACTCTACCATGCAGGACAACTACTGAACCGAGACATTTCCATGATATGATGGCCCAAACTATTACTGATCCACCTCTATACTTCACTGTTGAAAGCAGGCAGTCAGGGTTGTAAGCTTCTTTGGGCTGTCTCTACACATAAACTCTCCCTGAAGTTGAGAAAAGAGAAAAAGTGCATTTGTCTGAGAATATGACTTGCTTCCATATATCTGCAGACCAGGCATTGTGATCTCTGCACCACTTCAACCTCTTCTGAATGTTGCGAGTGGAGAGAAGAGGTTTCCTTACGGCGTCTCTTCCATGATATCCAGCCTGATGGAGCTCATGACAAACAATTTTCGTAGAAACTAGACTATTCAGATGATTATTCAACTCAGCAGTCACTTTGGCCGCAGTAGTCCAATGATTTTTTCCACATTGCATTTCAATGCACGTCGGTCCCTGTCAGTAAGTTTGCAAGTCCGGCCCGAATTGCTACGGTTGCTTGAGGTTTTGCCCTGTTTCTCGAATTGCCTCATAGTTCTTGATATGGTAGCTCTTGAAAAATCAAACAATTCAGCAACCTTATTGATCGAGGTACCTGCCATGCGAGCTCCAATAATTTGCTCTTTTTCGAACTCGGAGAGGTCACGCATTTAGCTTAAATTTTACTAAATTCTAAAAATAAATAAGACAAATACAGTAAATTAGATAAATAAATGTATTCACAGATAGATATAACCTGCAATTACGAAGTTTTAGTTAAAGTTCTTAATATAATAGGTCTTTGAAACATAAGAGTAGATTTTGCACCTGTTCCAATTATTTTGTCCAACCCTTGTATAATAAGGCGTGTAAAAAGTGAAATCTGGAGGGAGTGATGTGGAAGAAGAGTTAGGAAAAGAAAATGGCCAGGATGAATAAGCAAGAAGTAGGAAAAGGAGGGTGAAAAAGAGATAGAAGGAAAATAGGAATGAAAGAAAAAGAAGAAAGAGAAGGATAGTTATGAGAAGAGGTAGATGAAGTAGAAGAAAATAGGGAGTGAAGGACGTGTATAATTATAAAGAGATAAAGTGGTAGGGGAAGAAGAGGTATAAGAATATAGAGAGATAAATGAGGTGCGGGAAGAAGAAGTAGAAGAAATCAGAGAGAAGAAAAAGGTATAAACTATTTAAAAGAAGAGGAAGGGGAAAATTGGGGGAGAAGAAGAGGAAGAAGAAGATAAGGAAGTAGTAGTAGTAGTAGTAGTAGTAGTAGTAGAAGAAGAAGAAGAAGAAGAAGAAGAAGAAGAAGAAGGAAGGAGAAAACATAGAAGAGTTAAGGGATAAGAAGTAAAAATAACAGAGTAAGATTAAGAATAAGATTAGAAGAAATACTAGGCAAAATACTTTTAAGAAGAAAAAGAAAGAGGAGGAAGCGGAGGAGGAGGAGAAGAAAAACTAGTGAAGAAGAAGAAGAAGAAGAAGAAGAAGAAGAAGAAGAAGAAGAAGAAGAAGAAGAAGAAGAAGAAGGCGTCGATCCTGAAAAGAAATGACTTGATTTTAATGATGATCGTGACACTAAAGCCGCAAATCAGAGGAATGTCGGGAAGATGTTTGTTGGAAGGCGAAATGTCGGAATGGACAGAGAGAGACGGGACCAAATACTCATGAATAAATTCTGCAGAATTCATTTTGTCAATCTTTCAACGTTTCGTCTTATGCTAATTCCAAATCTGGAAGAAATTGCAAGGATAAAAAAATATCCTAGCAATTAATTAATAAACAAATAAATAAGAAAAAAACAATCAAACTATATTGGCACGTTAAAAAATATTATTGCAAATAATAATAATAATAATAATAACAACAACAACAAATTGAATTTAACAATTAAAATTAATAAGAAAACAAAAACAGCAACAAAAACAAAAAGCAGAAACTATTCAAGATAATAGAAAATCGTAAAATCTCTGGAGTATTAAAATTCGAACGGATAGCCCAATCCAGAACCGAAGATTAAATCTCGTCATTGTGAACAAGAAAATTTGTCAGATAGTGGATGTCTCTGACCTGGTACACCACAGATTAAAACTGAAAGAAAATTGCCAGGTTGAAAATCCGAGAAGGAATTTTGCCAGGTTGGAAATCCGAGAAGGAATCCAGATCAGTTAGCAAACAGCCTCATCAAAATCAACAGGACTAGTAAGGAGAGTTTTGAAAGACTGAGGAAATTTGTTGTCTCTTGATCTCCAGTAATAGTTACCAGTCATTGTGGTGTAAAACAACAACAACAACAACAACAACAACAACAATAAAGACAGTAATAATAATAATAATAATAATAATAATAATAATAATAATAATAATAATAATCTTGGTAAACTTTCGAAATCTAAAACGTGAAAACAGAAATTGCAAGAATGTGACATTTTATCACATAATAGGATCACTCGCAATAATGCAAAAAAATACTGTTATATATATATTAAAAGACTCCGGAGTTCGTACCAATGGGAGCAATACTAAATACTGATAAGACTTTTAATGTCCTTAAATATATAAATAAATTTAATTTGTTCAGTTTTAGTTTTCCACCAATAAAATCAATTAATTCTATATTTCCTCTACCAGCTGATAATTTTTGCACGCTTTATTCTCAGTATTACGTTATTTTCGGTTTTGCCTCCCTTATCGTGCTAGGTGCATGCGAACGCAACAACTTGCATTACATTCTAGTCCTGAATATACAGTATCGAATATTTAAAACTTCTTAGAAAAAATGATGCAAACTGATTTTTAATCGAAGCGACTCATTTCCTCTGTCCGCCCTTCTCTCACTTTATATGATGGACTCTCCCGTCGATTTCTACGGATGAGGATGCGACAACCTCATTCAGTTTTTATGTTTGTTAGGTATGTGACACTTTAGTTCCACTAGTGACCTGCATACAAGACCACATATTGTGCAACAGCGAGGATCTCGGGACAGAGCAATAGGAACATTTACTGACACTTTTCGCCGTTGTCTTTCGTCTCTTAGCCGCTCAATACAACAGATTTCAAAATTTCTGTTACGACTCTGGCACAACTATCTCCAGTTATTTCTGTCCAGGACAACTCACCCTAAGTTAATATGGAGCGCATTAACAATTGAGACATGGCCGTTCAACACTCCTTTGTCCACTGTCAAGCTGGCCATACATGAGGACCTTAGTTATTCCGTCGTCACTCATCTTTGCAACACGACCTCTCTTCTACTTAATATATATATATATATATATATATATATATATATATATATATATATATATATATATAAAGATACTTATCTACAACCTTCACGTATATATATATATATATATATATATATATATATATATATATATATATAATGCAAAGGGTTAAGAAGGATGTCTCCATAAATATTGGAAAGAACGATAACAGCTAGTGGATTTTAGAAATCTTATTTTTCTGAAGATCTCTTTTAAGAGGAAGATTTGATAATTTTCAACCGATACTCCTCGGTCAATGAATGCCGAATGTTTCCTTATAAGGAAACTGCTAATTTTACCATTGCAATATATATCATTATATGAACCAACATATATAGATATGGATAAAATGAAAATAATGTGTGTAAAAAGAAGGACGGGTAGGAATATGTAGTGGAAGGAAAGGTAGAAGAAAAGTAGTGAACTGTCGATTGAAAAGAACAGACTGAGATAGATAGATAGATAGACAGAGCTAAGATTAGATTGATAGACAGAAAAACAGATGGGATCCGACTGATATATATATATATATATATATATATATATATATATATATATATATATATATATATATATGAGTGGACATTGAAGTCAACACCCAGAGGCGACAGTCTTTCATGAAATAAAGATGAAACAGAAGGAAATGAAAAGTAGGAAAAGGGTATAAAATAACGAGCGAAGGAGATGAAAGAAAAAAAACAAAACAATGACATTTGCAAAAAGTATAAAAATGTCTTAAATGTGTGTTATAAAACTCTAGCGTTGCGACACTGCACGCTCCAAAATTTTGTAACTGTTAATAATAAAACACTTAAAAAACGTCTATAAAAATAATGAAGATGATGAAAGTATTCATCGAAAGTACTTGCAAATGTACTGAACATCTAATCCATTTTACAATTTTTAAAAACAAAGATCGCGTCATACAATGAGTGGTTAGTAAGTTAATGGTTTATTTAATCTGTTAGCGAAGTGAATTCGCCATTAATTACAATAATTTTACTGATTTATTTCTTGTATGGCTACTTCTTTATAAGATATATATATATATATATATATATATATATATATATATATATATATATATATATATATATATAAATGGATGAAATATATATATATATATAAATGGATGAAGCTAACCGACTAGATGGATAGATAGATGTGAACCGACTGATGTAATCAATATATATATATATATATATATATATATATATATATATATATATATATATCGCAGTATATAAATAAACACATGTATGTTAAAAGAAACATTCTCTTTGTTGAAGGGCTTCGTAAGAAAAAATATTTGATTTTCTTGCAAATGACTAAGTCGTAATTAATGAAGGCGAAATCTTCTTCCGTAAAACCTTTTTCTTTTCAAAACGTAATTGTTTTTAATTATTTTCTTGTATTGCTAATTGGTAAATAATTTTCTTTCTCCTTTTTTATGTCTTTCGCTTTTGATTGATTCGCCAAAACAGATGCGATTTAATGAAATTGACCTATGATTTCTGCACAAAAATATTAGCACTATTAGAACCTCTTTTCATTATTTGTCTACAAAATCCCCGAGCACAAAGCCTTATTAAGAGTACAGTTTAAAGGAATTTTCGAATTTCTTCTTTCATTATATTCTTTTGTAGCAAATACAAGTACTGTCTGTAATAATCTTACCGGTGGCTGTTATTCAACTTTAAAATAAGACAACCGGTTTAAATAAACGTTCCACGAGGAACTGTCATATAAATTATAAACTGGAACAAAATAATCGTGCCGCGGAGAAAATTAGTTGAAAAATAATAAGCATCCCGTATCAAATTAGCATATAATTTAATCGTGCCGGCATTTGTATATGATACATAAGTGTAGACTATAAAATTCACAAATGAACGTCTGGAAACGGGCCTCGGTAAGAGGTAAAGGACAACGCAACACCGCCAACTCAACACTGCCGACTCAACACCGCCGACTCAGTATTACCGACTCAACACCACCGACTGAGCACCGAGACAACTCAGCATCAGAAAAACATAAGGATTAAAACCTTAATTAATGAATAATTTTAAAAATTTACTTTAATAATAAATATTCATTAATTACGGGTTTAATCCTTAATAAATTGCTTTTATTCAGTTATAAAAAAAATGTTATGTTTATTTATGCTACTGAGTTGTCTCAGTCCTGTGTTGTCCCGGTGCTCAGTCGGCAGTGTTCAGTCAGCGGTATTGAGTTGTCTCTTCCTGCTGGGAAGGGTTTAAACCCATGTTTGTCTTTTCTTCCTCGATTTATAAAAAGTCATTTTGGGGCAAGATGGGCGCTGATGATGACAGAATGAATTTAGTACAAGAATCCCAAATAAAGAAAACTGTATCTAAATCAATGATTTCAACATCTGAATCTAAAAGAAATTCAAACGACGGAAAAGTCTTTCTACATGTTTGGTGGAATACAAAGATACTTATTTACTGTGGATTGTTAATGTGTAACACTGCAACTGCATGTGATCAATTGGTTAGTTTCAATGACGTATTGGAAAAGAAACAAATCTTTGTTTACGAGGTAAATTACTCGACCTCCTCGCATCAAACGTTCCTGGAGCTGGGATGAGGACTTTCTCAGCTTGTAGCGTATCCTATAGCATTGTCGCCTACATACTATTTCACGCTTCATGCCAAGCACGTGCGGCGATTGATCCAAACAAAGTCAATAAATTGAAAAAATGTCTTAATGAATTCACCAAGTAAAAGCAGGAAACCTTCTCTTTTAATAGAATACATACTGTAACTGAAAGGTGGCATAAGGGTCATAGAAGGCCAAGATATATATTAGGTCATCCCATAAGTTCTGTCCAAATTTTAACTTTTTGTTAAAATGAACGAAATTTAAAGAGTATTTTATAATGTCTAATGAAGCTGAACATTATTTTTATGTTTAGATGCATTTAAACTGATCAAATTTTATTTCAGAGAACAATAAAATTAAATTTTGTTTGATTAAAACCCTGCTAACGTGGAAGTACCCAAGAATCATTTGAGGCACATAATGCTTTATGAGTTCAAGAAAGGAAACTCAGCAGCCGAAGCGGCTAGAAACATTCACTCAGTTTATGGAGAGGAATGTGTGAATGAAAGAACTTGCAGAAGATGGTTTGCAAAATTCAGAGGTGGAGATTTCACCCTTGAAGATGAAAATCGAACCGGACGTCCAGTTGAGTTTGATGAAAAGCTTCTTGAAGCAGCCCTTGAAGAAAATTCTGCTTTATCAGTTGAGGAATTGGCAACGGTTCTCAGTTCAAACCATACAACTGTTCATCGTCATCTTCAACAACTTGGAAAAGTTCCTAAACTTGGAAAACGTCCTGGGTATGACGTTAAACTGCATCCGAGTCATGGGTAAGACGATAAACTACATCCAACAGCAAGGCCTCTGATCAGGAGGTTTTGAGGAGCGTGGAACCACCTCTTAATTGTTGATGTTCCCAGGTCCACCCTGACCCGGGGTGGTAGCACCTGTTAGGGTCCCAGCTATGGGAAAATAGTGAAATCCCAAGGTGTGTCCACGTCCTGGGTACGACGATAAACTACATCCGCGTCCCGGGTATGACGATAAACTACGTCCAACCAAAAGGCCGTCGATCCTATCAATCGGCTGGTCATGTCATGCTCCATCACATCTAACCCATCCCAAAACAACTACAACTTACAATTAACTTTCCCTCCCAAACCCTACACTAAATATACTAACACCTTACCCCTAAAATGTGATGGGAAACAATGATGTTGCCAGCTATACGTTTTTGAAACAATGATGTTGCCAGCTATACGTTTTTGAAACGATGATGTTGCCAGGGATACATTTTTTTGAAACAATGATGTTGCCAGCTATACGTTTTTGAAACGATGATGTTGCCAGGGATACATTTTTTTGAAACAATGATGTTGCCAGCTATACGTTTTTGATATATCTAGTAAATACTGGATCTGGCATTAAATAACCCATAGTGGTTGATATGCCATAAAACCCCAAACAAACAAACAATAAACTTGGAAAATAGGTGCCTCATGAATTATCTGAAAACAACCTCAAATCCCGAGTTGACATCTGCTCTTCTCTCCATTCTCGCCAACTTGCTTCACCTTTTTTGGATAGACTTGTGACTGGCGACGAAAAATGGATCTTTTATCAAAATGTTAAGCGTCGTAGACAGTGGCTTGGTAAAGGGGAAGGACCCCAGCCACAGCCGAGAAGGGAACTTCATGGGCAAAATGTTTTTCTTTCAATCTGGTCGGATTGCCAAGGAATAATCTACTTTGAATTCTTACCACCTAATGCAACAATTAATGCTCAAATATACTGTCAGCAATTAGAGCGTTTGAACCAAGCTTTGAGGAAAAAAAGACCTGCTCTAGTGAATCGAAAACGGGTGATGTTTCATCAGGACAATGCGCGACCACACACAGCAAGAATCACATCACAAAAGATCGAAGAACTTGGTTGGGAGAAAATTCCTCATCCACCTTATTCTCCCGACCTTACTTCTTCAGACTACCATTAGTTTCGTAGCTTACAGAATAATTTGGAAGAAACAGCTTTTGTAACACAGGAAGAGCTTAAAACTGACATTTGTGAGTTCTTTAAATCAAAGCCAAAATAATTTTACAGTAATGGAATTAGTAAGCTTGTTAATAGATGGAAGGAAGTCATAGATAATCAGGGAAAATACATTGTTGATTGAATCTGTAATTAAATGTAACGTTTGGTCACTTGTTTTCTTTATTCAAAATTCGGAAAGAACTTATTGGATGACCTGATATTTTGTTGATAGAATAAACATACTATAAATTTAGAAAGAAATTGCATATCGCCGTTTTGGAAGAACAAAAATTAAATTTGAGATAAGGTGAAAGCAGAATATATTGATTTCATAGCAGAAAACCAAAATTCTAGAACAATTGTAGATCAGAAGAGAAGAAGAAATTACAGAGGATGTAGCCTTGAGGAAGTTGAAAGGAGCGCTGAACCGACAGCTAGTTATTTGATAAAACCGTAACATGTCAATAATAATAGAACAAGGATATTGAGGAAGGTGCTGGAACGCTGGAGGTCTTGGTAACACACCGAGACAATTATAAAGTGAACAATAAAAACAATAGTGTTTTGTGTAAATAATAATAATAATAATAATAATAATAATAATAATAATAATAATAATAATAATAATAAAACAAGATGAAGAATATGAATGGGATAAAAGCAAATGAAGAAATTTAGTTCGTAAATAGAAATATCTAAAAATCCTAAAGCGAAAGATAGCGCCTTTCTCTTTCGAAGTTCATTACAGATTTACGTCTCAATCAAATAAATAAATAAGTAAAAATACAAAACAGAAATTAAAAATAGATAAATAAAAAAAAGTGAAACTCAATTCCAAAATATGGGCAAAGTATTCTGAGGGTAATGTTAGCAGAAATTCATTTTGTTTTTTTATGTCGCATAAGCCTGAGGCGAAACGTGTTTTGATTAAAAAGCAAAAGCAAAACAAAACAAAAAATAAAGAAACATCAAAACCAAAATAAATAAATAAATAAAATAAAATAAAAATAAATAAAAACTGAAGAAAATCGACAAGCATTCCGAAATGTACCTCCCTTCCTTTTCACCGAAACTTCTCTTTTTCACACTGCGTTCTTGTATCCCTGTCTTCTGTACACCTTTTTTCGTCTCAGCTTAACTATCCCCTCCATGTCCTTTTTAATCTTTTCCGATCACCTTACGTTTTAATCAAGACAAGATTTCGGCTCGACAAGAGCGGATTTGCTGATATAGAGTCAGGACTCCCGTATTCGAAGGGATAACGTGCCAACCGTTCCCCACGAAAACACGACATTCCATGAATAATTCTAATCATCCCCAAAACAACGTATGCGTTTTGATGATCTTCCAAGTGAAGCCTTCTTCATTGCCTTGAAAATCAACATTCGAAACCTGTTTTTCCATTTTAGTTATTTTATCTGGATTGGAACACCAATCACGGGCGCCCCTGAGGAGGATGTAATTTATCTATCGAGAAGAATGTCCGACATGAACGGGGAAATAATAGAAATGTTCTGCGCTTGCTAAGCGAGTTCAATTTCTGTCTCATGACATTAGGCCGGGAAATGTCAAGCTTAGTAAATGACAATTGAGTGCATTGTCATGGAACAGAGTTTAGAAATGCAGTTTAGCAGAACAATATTATTAGGTAGTGAGTTCAATTCTCATTGGAGGCTTTGTCATGTGGCCTTCTGTCAAACAAAGGTAAGATTAGTAAATACCAATCGTTGGCAATTATTAATTCTGCATATTTCCTTGAATAATAAATTAGCACATGCATTATGTCCTGTTATTACATTAGATAATTAATGAAACATTTCATTTTGATTGCGAGGAAAATCGGGAGAAAAATATATCAGGTTGGCTTTTCGTTTTTGTGGGAAAAAGAAAGCACACAAAATAATAAGAAAGAGAGAAAGAAAGAAAAAAGAGAAGATAGAGGAGGCGATAACAATCTCACCCGTTTAAATTTTGAATGCTTTCATTTGTACCCTCTTACTTCTTTAAATGATGACCTACATTCATGCTTACGACTGTTATTGCAATTTTTCTTAAAGTTGTAAAGTTCAGGACTCACATAATTTCTTACTTAATATTTAAATTAAAAATGATGATTTATCAGAAAATGAAAATAGGAAAACCGTGAAATTATCACAGGTTATTCCAAGTTCTGGATAATTTTGTTCGCTTATTGATATTTACGAAATTTAATATGGTACGTGACTAAATGTTAGGGACTAGCAACTGTAAGGAAGAAAGACTTTATTGCTCCTTTCTTCCAAACGGAATGGGTCAATTTGCTTACTTTGGAAATTAGTTTTTGAAATCATTTTAAACATTTTTTTAGCATCAGATAATTTTAGTTCATCTTTGTCATGCTTAGCGAATTCTTCAAGTATAAGTCTTATTTTAAGTTTATTTTTATGCTTAAAATGTTAAAATTCTGCAGTTCCTCCTTTGGTATGTGAACCAGTGACGCAAGTATCGGTGTAGTCAACAATTATTTCTGGTGGAGTTGTTGGCAGCAAACATGAATTTGAAGTTTTCAATGAACGATGCACAGCTGGTTGAAGCTGAAGTGGGAGCAAAAAAACGTTTTTGAAATTATGTGTTCAGCTGTTGAGGTGTTTTTTACCTTACATAAATATTGTTTAATGGTCAACTGGGAGAGAGGATGGTCCCATGCCCTGTCAGAAAGGTTTTAATAACTCTCAAACCACAGAAGTTAGAAACTTTAAAGTTTTCAAGTGTTGACATAATTTATCGAGGCACATTGTAGGGACATTTTAAGATTTTAGATTCTGTTTATAGTATGGGATACATTCCGCTGTAAAATACCCTCACAGTTTTTATGTGCGCTTAGAATAAATTCAAATTTCAAAGTACAAAGAGTAAAGATTTATTAATATTTTGTATCATTACAAAATACCGTTATCATCTTGGTTGACAGGGATATTATTATTGTCATTATTATTATTATTATTATTATTATTATTATTATTTAATCTATATTCACTAGAATGAGAACAATAGTTCGAAATAATACAAGTAATTATCTCTGAAAATTTTATTTTCTTGCCAATAATTAATAATCCATCGATATCCCACATCAGCCAAAACACTGGACTCCTGATGATGACCAGACGATACTTGGTTGAAAAGTCGTAATAATCTCTATATCAACCAAAATGAGAACAACAGTTTGAAACAATATTGATAATTACTCCTCTCAGAAATTAAATACAAAATTAGAGATTTACTACAATGGAAAATTTATTTTAACATGTGGGGGATGAAGTATTTTCTACTTTGAGAGCTCTTTCCCACAAATGTGACGTTGCTAGCCATCCACTCGCTACTCTATCGCTATTTCCATCGCAGATGTTCTGTCGAGATACATTCGTTATTTCCACCGGTTCTGCTCTTCACAGCTAAACCTACCAAGCCACTGGGACAAATCATTCCTATTTCTTTCATATTCATTTAGTAAAAAGGAAGTTCCTCCTCAGAACCGATGCTTTGCAGAACAGACTCCGATCATTATAAGAACTAGTATTTTAAATTTTCTTTATTTATAAAGCTTGTAAATAAAATATGTGTATTTTGTCTGTAGACTCACATGAATGCAGTATGTGGTAAAAGAATATCGACAAGGACATTTTTTCCAAATAGTTTAGTTAACCTTTCATGTTTACGTTCACAAGAACGCATATCTAGATCCAGAGATTGTAAATATTTCACCGAACTTTACGATTTAGACCTTTTAGCTATATTCTGTGGATGTTGTTTATTTAGTTTTTAAATATTCCTAAGTACAACATGTTTTTTTTGTCTTTTTTGGGTTATGAAGACATCACACCCGAGTCGACATACGAAGAAAGTTATTCACTTGCAATGTATCTATCAGTTGTTAAATACATTTAGAATTCTAGTTTCTAGTCTGAAGATATTATTTAGTTTAAGATTTCTTGATTTTATGATAAGGTATTCAAGAATATAACGTAGTTTTTTAATTTTTAGTTAAGTACTTTTTTACGTGCTAATACCCTTGGGAAAGGTATTAATCCTCCTCTTCTCCCTCCAGCTATGGGTAAATAGTAGAGAAGACTGGGTTCTGTCGCTTTGGATGGTAACTGGTCAAGGAGAAAGACAACTCTGAATTCAAAACCTGTGGAGGGTTGTTTGGGTATATTGTGGCATGTAGTGCACCAAGTCTCTGTATTTGGCCCTTCAAAAAGTGTAGTTGGTTCTGCATAAAGCCTTCACCACTATAATCAAATCATGTGTGCTGGTGTCTGGGTTGTCGGTTCCTAGGAACTGAGCTGCCTGACCCTCATACGTCAAATACGACGGGAGAGTCCACCATATATATATATATATATATATATATATATATATATATATATATATATATATATATATATATATATGAGTGTCCGAGTAAGATTTTTCGTAGTAGATGTGCATTGTTGATGAATCCTAAAAACAGGACAAAACGGCCGTTCAGTGCTTTTCTGTATCCTGTTGATGTTTTTAGGTCTAGAATAATGAATTATTATGAAAAAATTATCAAATCCACAAAATTACTAATCAATGATATAAAAGTATGCTAGATCCAGAATCTAATGCTCTGGATTGAGCAGACTGGAGAAGGAAGTCGTTGCTCTTGCGGCCTGTCCTGTGAGTTATGTATTCTTGGATATGTATCACTACCAGAAATTGGATTAGTGGATTAGCTGCGCTATACTGTGTCTAGTTAACTATTTTCTTTTCATTACTGAGGCCCTTTTGGCCCAATGGTATGATGCTTGCGATGTATCATAAATGTCCGGGTTCGATTCTCGGTAGTGGATGTACACTGTTGATGAATAATCCAGTATTATTATTCAGTTTTTATTTTTATTTTTATATATATATATATATATATATATATATATATATATATATATATATATATATATATATATATATATATATATATATATATATATATATATATATATATATATCTGAATGAGGTATTGCTGAAAAGTTCTCAGCCCGACCGTAAAGGAATTCCATCACCCCCTGCAAGAAAAATGTTGAAGTTTGGTCATTTAGTCAAATTTTCGAAAGTAGGTCAGATCCATATATATATTTGGAAAATAAAAGCTTGCTGAACTGTGGCGATTTTTATAGGCGAGCGGAAAATAGCGCCGGATCAAACGGTGATTAGTCATACAAAAGTAGTTTGTTTACTTCCACAGAGCACATTTTCTTTATTAATATTTCTCAAACTTCCATGCTGATAGACGTAATACGCACTGTTTAAAATAAAAATAAAAATGAGGAGGCTATTTCAAATACGAGTATCCAATAATAATAATAATAATGAAATAATAATGTCTGAAGTAATATACAGGTTACAATAGGTATGTTATCACCATTTTATATTTTTAATTTCGCTCATGCGCGTGTTTGTTTTTGATTTTGTTGATTGCACAGTATAGTGGGGTCAGTTGGGCACCATCTGTGCGAAAAGCGCACCATGACACAATTCACTCTGCTAGAAAATTGGAAACAGAATACTGTACTGCTTGGCATTTGCGCCGGAAGCTCCAATACGAAAAGAGTGTCATTTTGAGGACAGTGCAGACGATTCGGAAAGACTTGGATGAGTCTAATGGGGATTACGAAGGTACGAGAGCTTAGACAATTCACCCTGATCGTTCTGATAAGAAAAGAACCAAATTTGTTGGTGAGAGCCTCAAATTCAACATGGACGCCTACATCAAGTGCCTTGAGGAGGTATTGCTGTCCTGGGTCAAGAGGGTGGTTGCTGGAAGACACTATGTCTGGCAACAGGTTTCTGCTCCATGCCATACAAACAGGAGAACCCAGTTACGGCTGTGAGACAATTTCTGCAACGACATCACCCCTTACATATGGCCACCTAACTCACCAGTCTCATGTGTGAGGCACAGTTGAGCGAGAGAACAACAAAACTAGGACTAAGTTACATTTGTCATTCGTGTACATTTGTTGCTAGTCTGTCTTTAAGGCTTAACGTGTACTTCATTGAGTTAATTGAGAAGTGTTCCGTTTAACAAAGGTACGATATTCATATCGTGAGTAGCAGGTATGATTTTTACATACGGCTACGTGAATGGTAATGGATACGAGGCTGCCCGGCTCGATCAGGATTCATGGCATCACAAACTATGGATGGAGGAAGACCGAGATCCCCTGCACCTGACCTGCAAGAACACATCAGCACACGTCAAGTGGCCCTAGCATATCGGACATCTCATAGTATCGCATGGAGGTATTTCAAGAGAAGCTCTCGTATATGTATCGTTTGCAACAAATGCAGGGTTTTTCGCCCTCTGATCACTCACGACGGAAGAACTTTTGCCGATGGTTTATTGCACAAAATGCCGATCCGTTGTTTTCCTCTTCAGTCTTCTTTACGGATGAGTCAACATTTGGAAGAGATGGAATAAGAAATTTACACAACCGACATTTGGGGGCGGTTCGGAATCCCCACGGTAAAATACAGGCTAGACACTAGCACGAGTTTAAGATTTATGTGTGTGCTGGAATTGTAGGTGACTGTCTGGTAGGTCTATATATTCTCCCAGCACGTCTTACAGGAGCTGTCTATAGGATAATATTATAAAGAAATGCACTACCCCAATTGACCCGAATAAAAAATCAAATTAATTATCTACTGCAAAAAATTTAAAACAGCTAACCTTATCCTCAAAAATAACAAGACGACAGCAAAATCAAAATCACAACGAACAAATATTATCTATGAGTTCAAATACCCTTTAAGGAACTGTATTCCTGATCAAACCGAAATAAAAAATAATTAGATCGGTCACTCGACTACATACCTATCCAGACTCCTTACCTTACACCTATCTGGTGATAGCTCTATTAGAACCCATGTAAACACACACACAAACTTACCAGACGCCATCCGAAACATTCTAGTAGAAAATACAAACATAATAACCTCATCCACAGGTAAAAAAAAAAAACATTAAAAATAATGGAAGCCTTAATAAAAAAGAAAATGTCAACACTTAATAATATTAACTACAAAGACAGTCACAATGTGCTAACTGTGTTCGGAAAATAAATCATCTGTATAACACTAAAAACACACACACAACGCACACACCCAATTAAATTGAAAAAATAAAATCATCCTTGATAAGGCTAAAAGTATCATCGAAAGCGCTCGGAATTATAGAACATTTGGACAGTTTTTACAGAATATGTGTCCAAAAAAGAAAGCACTTCGAAAACAATAAAAATTAAATAAAAAGCTTAATCGATTCGTTTTTAATGAAATATGCATAAATGAAGGATTGCTGCCTAAACACACACACACACACACACACACACACACACATACACACACACACAATATATATATATATATCGCACTGGAGAGGTGGAAAGAGGCAGAGAGAAAGGAAAAAAACTGCAGTTTCTAGACCCATATATCATAGAGGCTAGGGAATTATAAAGAGTACAGTACAAGATGACTGACGCCTTCTAGCAGGGATGGCCTCGGGCCCAACACAGCAAGGGTGCGCAGAAGGGAATTCCGTCAACCCTGTTTCAGAATTAGAGATTCTTTCGATAAGTTACCAGTTTCTTTGGGGAGCCGAGAAAGTGATAGGCTGGAAAGACGCGTCACGATATTCGAAATTAATGACGCGTTGACGCATGCGCTACTTTGCATGTGATTGTGTATATCATCGTGTCTATATGGAAAAGTGTTTCGTCCCTCACAAATAATACTGGCTCCAGTTTTAAGACAGAAACGTGGATATCTTAGATTTTAGCTGTAAACAAATATACTGACTGACGCAGATTTTGGAAGAAAGTTTTCTTACGTTTTACTAAACGTTCACCGAATGCAAAGCCCAAGACCCACTTAAGTTAAGGTGTTTCTGAGTGAGGTTGTTGTATGAACCTAAGTGGACGCACTAACACTATTTCGTACTGAAAGAATTTGGACTAACTGTATTTTGTACGGAAACAGGTTGATGCTTTGTTTTGTGAGTGTAGATTATGAGGATATGTGGGGTAGACAACGGTTAACTTAAGACTTTAAATTTTAACATTGTAATGGTCAGAGAAGAATCCTCCCGGGAGTCTCTTCCACAAAGTAGCGTTTATTGGGAAAACGCTGTCCGAATTGAATTTCTTTCTTACCAATGGAATATAAAGGGAAAGCGGAATGGTGAGTCTAAGCTGTGAAGTCTGAACTGGCGGAACTAAAGAATATAGCTCGTCTGAACATCTGCCATGGAAATAACGATAGCTTAACAATAGGCTTACAACGTTTCATTAGTGCGAATATGGCTGTAGGCTTAAAGTTAATTCATCGCTCAAAAGGCCGTGTATAAGCTTTTGAACCCAAGGCTTAAAAGTGAGGCTTGGGCAGTTTCAGCCCAGATATGATAACGATCTTTCATTTTCTAGTCTAATCTGACTTTTGTAAAGACAAAGCTTAACGGGAGGTGTCAGATAGTTTTCGGTTTCGTCACTTGGAATTCTATAGACTAATTACATATGCATTTAATCTTCTGGCCAGGGGCAAGCTAATGGCATTAATTTCCCCCAAATCTCTTAGTGATGATCTAATTAATCTTGTTAAATTTATGGACTTTCATTCACACAATTGATGACTTTCATGTGACATCAAGTCACAACAATACTTTCACATTCTCTGTATTCTTTACGAGTAGTATTATAGGAATTTTCGCAATCGTATCTGGTGCCTTTATGTAGAGATCAAGTGATAGCAAATCTCCTCCAGGCATCAGAATCGACTCCGTATTCTTTATCATTAGTATTATTGTTGAAACTTGACTAATGCATGGAATAATAATGCAACACAAAATGTACTTAGAACAAAATGTATTGAAACAAGAAAGTGTACACAATATTTACATATAGTCTTTTGTATATTCCTGGGAAGACCGTTCCTGGAGAATGTGTTGACTGAGTCGCAGTCGGGCAGAGTCTCTGGTTGAATCTCTTGATTCGTTCTCTCTCTTCCCGGTACCAACCATATTTATATGGTCGGTACTCCACTATGCAAATTAGGTGGATCCTACCACAACAATTATATTTATATTCGTCATATTATACGCAGTTTTTAATACACACTTAAACTAAGCTAACATTTCAAAAAGTAAGCATAAACACGGACACCATTAGATATACACGTGAAGATCTACACAATTAATAGTAACAAAACAAACATAGAATTAAAAAATTAAACAAACATAATATTAAACCTAATATAAACGTGACGTCTACGCAAACAATCGAAACAAATACAACATCAAATTTAAAAACTGAAATATAACTCCGAATCATTTGATTGTATAATGTCTGACGAAGCTAAGTACATTGCGAAATATGACAAATTCATAATGATTTCTCACTTGTTCATTATTTACTTATCTATCTATATATCTGAACATAAATAAAAACTAAATAGTGACTAGCAATTTCACGCCAGAACATTAACTTACATAAAAAAATTACTATATGGTCTGATAATCGCTGAAATTGTTTCTATTCAGTGTTGATTTCTATTTTTAAACAGTTTATCTCTGTACTTGATACTGAGTAGCCCTCCTCCAGAAATAAATGGAATAATTTTAAACAATATATACATGCCTAAATATACAAATATTTGGGCGACGGTCTTTCATTAAGGTAAGCTTTATTAAAGACAAGCGGAAGTTCTTTGTTAAAGATTTTTTATTAAATTTTGTTGTTTAATATCCTGACTGAATTATATATATATATATATATATATATATATATATATATATATATATATATATATATATATATATATATAATTATCTTAGCTGACTCGTTTCGACCTCTGAGCAAAATATTTTTAAAATTTAAGAAACGGTCATGAAAAGTTTAGGTACGTTATAGAGGACGCTAACTGATATAATTTAATGTCTAATAAACGGAAGTGGATAAAAGATGTTTTTGAATATTTTATGTTAATTAATATGTAAATTATTTAAGCTTGGGATTAATTTATGTTATATATTTTGAATTACATGACGTTATGGATTTAACCGTTATCTTTTAGATTTTTAACGTTTTTATAGTCCAGCATGTTGGCTTGGGATCGTAGTAATACTTTCAGGAATGTAGATACTTGAAAACATCCGGGGCGCAGATTTATATTTTGGCAAGATTCAACAGCGGCAGTCTCAAGAAGTTTCCTTCAAAGTAAGTTACTTTCTCTTTTAATAAGTGTGGCATACATTACAGCAAAGTTGTAGTTGAATTTATTTAAATGTATAACTAATGCATTTGATAAATTGTTCTGTATAATATTAAAAAATATTTTAGAAAGAATAACAAAATTTTTTCTCTTGTTTATAAATCATTGTTCCAAAATAATTACTTGAAAAGCGTCGGCTAAGATAAGTTTTGCTTTTGTCTTTATTCATATTGTCCTTTTACAGATATATTCTATCTGAAAAATTTTAAATACACACACACACACGTGCATATATATATATATATATATATATATATATATATATATATATATATATATATATAAGATAAAAATATAGTTTTAAGGTATGCTATATTTATGGGTAAACGTGCTCAGTGTCATAGATGGAGGGTATGTAAATATACTGAGGTCAACATCAAGCGGTGACAGTCTGTTTCATGCATTAGCGTAATTTTATGGCTCGAAGATTGTGTTCAAGCATGATACAAATTGCCGTTGTTTCGTGTCGACTTCAGTGTCCATTTATATATATATATATATATATATATATATATATATATATATATATATATTATTCACTGTTACATTAGAACATGCACACACTCACTACAAAACTATACATCTTCTTTCAACTTTTAATTCTTTTTTAATGTTTCATCAGGTCGGAAATCACGAGTTAGTAGCATCGTGATTTTCCACCTGATGAATCGTTAAAAATGATGTTAACGTTGAAACAAGATGTACAGTGTTGTAGTGGATATGTGTATCTTCTAATGTAACACTGCATAATAAATACATATTTATTGGTCTACTTTTGTATTGAGCCCTATTTTAAATTAGGGTTTTGAATGCTGAAATCTTATTCTTCGTTCTTTTACATTTGTGTGTGCACAGAAGTTTTCGCCTTCTCGTGCCTTTATTAATATTCTGTTTGTAGATATATTCATTTATATCTTAATATATATATATATATATATATATATATATATATATATATATATATATATATATATATATATATATTAAGATATAAATGAATATATCTACAAACAGAATATTAATAAAGGCACGAGAAGGCGAAAACTTCTTTTTAAACGTGTTTCGTTCCTTGAGGCTCGACATCAGGGCAAATGTAGATGCTTCTTGAGAAACCTGTATTTATGTACACAGAAAAAGATATTGTTGAGAAAAATAACGTTAAGCATTTCAATTTAAGTTAATGAAAGGAATGAAACTGCGGATGACGACAAGTGATGTATATTTTATGTTTTTTAAAAAAATGTTACCCCCAAAATTATTCTTTTTGTAGGTAGCGTTCTAATAATGCACTCTATGACATGATATTACCAAACCTTGTCAACAGATTAATAACGTTGAACACAAGGCAGATTTTATTTGTGAAACGGTAACTGATAACGCATTACCCTTCCTATATATTAGGATAAATAGAATAGAACCAACTAAAAATTTACAAAATATCTACCAACCAGACTGACCGATAATTGTCACCACCGTAGAAATAAAACCACACAATATAACCCAGCATAATTATAAGATTTTATTTAACAGCACGAAGAATTTGCAACCCACAATATCTACATCAAAAAGAAATATTTATTCAAAATTTCAATAACCTTATTTCGTACGCAATGCTAGAAAAAAAGAGCACAAAATCTACAATAGCAAAAAATATAACAACCACAACAATAACAACAAAAATGACATTAGCAATAGTAGTAGCACTGCTACTACTACTAATACTACTACTAATAATAACAACAAATTTGATACAAGCAGACATATACAAGGGTCATTCAATAAATAAGGTGAATTTTTACGGTATAAGGACATCTAATACAGATAGAAGCTTACTTTTTTTTTCAACGTAGTCTCCTAGCACACACACTTTTCCCATCTGTGCACAAGCTTCCGTATTTCCTCAGTGTAAAAATCTTTGGACTGATGTCTCAGCCAGTCGCTCACAACACTTTTGACTTCATCGTCACTTTTAAACTTCGTGCCTCTCGTGAACGCTTTCAAGGGACCAAACAGATGAAAGTCTGAAGGGGCAAAGTCTGGGCTGTAAGGGGGATGAGGGAGCAGTTCCCAGCCCAGCTCGTTGATGGTCTGCACCGTTTGGGCTGCTGTGTGAGGTCTTGCGTTGTCATGATGCAAGATGACTCCTTCTGACTGATGAGGTCCTTATACCTAAAAATTCAACTTATTTATTGAATGACCCTCGTAATATTACATACGTACTTTATATTCAAAATATTATATCTTATCATTAAATTAATTACAACTACATTAAAATGTATTACAGAAATGATCAGAATCAAAAATGACCATAGAAAAAGTTATCCTGAAGCAGGCATATAAAAGATCAACGGTAAGAATTACTCCTTAAAATATATTGGTGAAACGTGCCGAAACTTACAAAACGGGCTTATGAACACAAAATTTTCTCTTACATAATAATTTATCTAATGCATTAGTCATGTACAGAAATGATTTCAACCAAAATTTCGATTTTAAAAATCTTGTCTTTATTAAGCGAGAAAATAACTAAGACGAAAACATCGAAAGTACTCTGAGATACCCCCCCACCCACCAAAAAGAAACAAAAAACAAAAACAAACTATAAAAATAATGGTTTTAGTTTTATTGTCTTGATGCGTGCAAACATGTATTTAGTCATTCCTATTTGTTGACTTTCGGTATAATATGAATTCTAATTTATTATTGATGTAATTAGTAAAATATCTAAAAAAAGTTAATGAGTTATTGTTTTACATTTCAAATGTTAATTTTAATAGTTCAACCATAAGAATATTTTTATATCAATGCGTTTGGGTAAATTATTAAGACATCAACGATATGTCTGTGTTATAATGAGGATTTTGTAAGAATTACAGTAAAGGACCTGATTCTAAAAATATATAGAAATAAGATGCTTAAAAAAACTAAAAGAGTTATCCATAGGGAATCCAAATTGTTGTTCATAATCATTCGTGCAAAATTCGAAATAATATAGATTGGTGCATAATGTACGTATGGTGATACTAAATTTCTTAGGATTTTCTTTTTCAAACATGAGATTTGTTTCGGGGATTTACTGAGTGGGAAATTTTTACAAATGATTGTTTCTTCCAAGCGCTTTCGGCTAATCTATTAATTTCTTTTAGCATTTAAGAAATATATAATACAAATATTAACAAAGTACCTTATCAGTCACACACACACACACACACACACACACACACACACACACACACACACACATATATATATATATATATATATATATATATATATATATATATATATTAGTAAAAGTGCATAATATACAACGTCGATAGCACGATTCGGAGTTTCAAGCAGTTCATTCACCTGAAGATTGCAAGAACTTCATGAAACTCCGAGTTGTGCTATCGACGTTGGATATTATGTATCTTCAATTATATATACTAATAGCTCTGTTTCACAACATTGAGCACTGTATTTATAACACCTAAGGAGGAAATATAGTTATACCTACGTGCAAGTATATGTGCATGTATGTAGATTTTTTATTCTATCCATTCCTACAAAATTATTAAAAAAATATTTTGAAATTCCCATTGTCTTTCGTTTGTGAGCATGTGTAGTCGCATCAACGGAAACAAACCTAGCCCGATGAAGTCCTAAAGGACAAAACGCGGCAAACGAAAGCTTTTTCCACTTTATCATGCATCTTTCCCCAATATATATATATATATATATATATATATATATATATATATATATATATATATATATATATGTATGTTAGAATGGAACAAAACAAAAACAGAATCATGTTTAGATGTAACATTGTCTATCTTCTTCAATTATTTTAAGTACTTTCATTAAAAACATTTTGAATTAATGCAGTTACTGATATAACAGAAGTGGTATGTATTTATTCAAACGAAGTTAGCTGAGGACATGAGGGAGTAAAACAGACAACATGAAACCCACTTCAGATCACAATTATTTTGAAATTTAATTTGTCAGTGCTCTACCATGAATGTAAAAGAGGATACATTTGTAAAGCAATTGTTAAGTTTTATGAAAACTGGTTGAAAGATCAACGAAAAATATGAAAGAAACCAGTAAAAATTGCCATTTTTCGCTATTTACGCGGGTTTTAACTATATGGGGGGGATTCAATTATCAAGTTAAATGACTGTTAAACAATCAACTTATTGTTGGCTACAATTGAGTGAAGTTTGTATTAGATTGTTTGAAAATTGAGGGAGTTATTAGTTTAACATTTGTGTTGAAAGTGATTTTACATTCTTCGTGGTTTTTCGCTAAACGTAGTGGGGTAGGAAAAAATGAGGTATTGTTGAGCTCGTCATGATGTAAGCAACCTACATACTGAGTTTGAATGAAATTAGAGGAAAAATGTTGAATTTATCGATTTTTGATCGGCTTTATCAATTATTGTTTTTTATTTAAATTATTGATTTTTTTACACTAAGAACTTATTTCTTACATTTTACAATGTATGTAAAGTTTGTTCAAAATCGGTTGGATGGTTCTCGAGTGAAACGGCATCACACAGACATACATACATACTCTGTTATATATATATATATATATATATATATATATATATATAGTGACTTTCGAGTCGTAGGCAGAAAGTGTGGAGCACCCAGTGAGGACCGAACTCACTACGCAGTTGCAATTGATTGAACGAAGTAAGCTTGCTAACCATTACACCACGTGTAGCGTTTGCGTGTATGTATATATGTATATATGAGATACCTGTCCTTATTTATAATTGGAAATTATTTTAATATATAAGCAAACCCACATTGAGTTGAACTCTTGCCACATTTCTTCTTATATCAATTAGTGGCATATTTTCCCGAAGACATTGTTTTCGCTGATATCATTTGAAATGAAGAAAATGAAGCTTACATTCATCACCGATGTTGTCGGTACTGGTCACAAATAATTAGACTATTACTGTTTCTTCTGCGACGATCTCCTCCTTTCGACAATTTTTCCAGTGCTGACCTTCTTTCCTCACTCTTTTCAATCAGCTCTTATAGAATTGTTTAAAGACAAATTCAAATTCCCTTTGTTTACCTCCATTGTATCTCCTACAATCTTATAACCTCTGCAAAATTAAACAATTAATAATTTAAAAATAAAATACAAATGTAACACATCTAAAAAGAAAAGTGCTAAATTGCTGACTTTATGGAAACACAATGGTGCAACAAAAGATAGGAGAAAAGCTTAGGACCACAAAAAGAAAATCACAGTTTTAATGCAAGAAAGACGTACACCAATTCTGGAAGTAATATTCTTATCAGTGACACATGAGTTATAGATTTATTTCAGGAAGATAGTGTGATTATTTTAATAGACAAGAGTATAAAAAAATTACAGTAATATTTATTATATTAACATCGACTGATATCTGTTTTGGAATTTCGGCTTCTATTAATATTGTGGTAATTTTTAGTCATCCATAAAGTTTACTCTCTAAAATGTCTCACTTGTGTAATGGTCGACTCCAGCTCCTGAAGTGAGGTGGACTGAAGTTTTCCCACAAATAATGGCTGACCGCTCGTATCCGATGATGCCCGTCTACCAGGGCGGCTAGCCAAATCAGTTTATGGGAGAGAGCTCTTTATCTAGCGCGATCAACAGTCAGAACAAGGCCAGCACACTCAAACTCTCGATCACGATGACTTATGGTATTGGGTAAATGGAACTCTTTGAGAGCCGTCGATGCAAGCATCGACGGTTCCCTAAAAGTTCCGACTATCCAATTTCACTCACAAGTCGAGAAGAAACACATAGTATGGTTTTCAGGCTCTTTCCAAAGGTGCCGAACGCTAGGATTGCCTCCCCCAGACCGATAGCATCAAGAAGTCACCTTCCTGTCAAATCAACCATGGTGAGATTTGAACCCGAGTCTCATGAGAAGAAAGCGAACGGACCCAATATCCACAAATAAATCCGTATAAACCTTACTAGTATACATTTAATCATTGAATAGTAATTTCATTGTTATAATTACCAAAACGTTTGAGCTCTTACTAAGGGTATTATGATTTTTATTCATGCATACATTCCAGATTAATAAATAGTACCCAGAGAAATCGCGTGTATATGTTAAGCTGGTATTTCAAGAATAATCAAAGATTGCATATAAAGGAGCAGAAGTGAACGCGGACTCTCTTGCAACATTCGACCAGAATTTGTGAATTAAGTATAATTTTATATGGTACGTTAAAATCAAATTTTTAATAATTTAAGATTTTCTAAATAAAAATGAATCACATTGATTTATTGGATTACTTATATAGACGGGTCCACTCATAAAAAATGGAGAAAATTCTTTTTGGAAATAATTTTTGTAGATTCTTATTCTTTAGAGCTTCAGAATCGATAAATATTGATTTTCTATCGATTTAGAAGGGGGGATGCTGTTTACAATATCGATACAGTGTCGAATCGATTTATTGTCCTTGACAAGAATTCCGTGTCTGTATTATCAAACTTTCCGCAATAACCTTTGTTATTGTTGTTGTTGCTGGACTAAAATGATCCATTTTAGTTCCCAGGAAATTATCCATTTTAGTTCGAAGAAAAGAATGAGAAGATAGAAGTAAAGTCTAAGATTTAGACTTTGCTTCTATCTTCTCATTATTTTCCTTAAACCTGACCACCTATGATTTTATTTAAATGATATCCAAGCAAATTTCTTTTAAAAACGAAACAAAGAATGATGAAAATTGACATATTTTACTGCATCTTTAGTCATCCTATTTTACTGTATCGTTTCGTTAATTGGTGAAGTTGTCCAATAAATACTGCCACTAGAAATAATTATTTTTGTCATAGGTTTTTTCACATATTACGTAATTCAGATCACGAATGTCCAATTAAAAAAAAACAAACAAATATAAAAATGAATAGGAGGTCGAGTTTGCTATGTAAATTCATTGTAAATTGATCGTCTTACGTAAGCCAAAACAAAATTAGCTCATACCACGTGATCTCTGAAAACTTCTAAAATGTATATTTTTTAAATTGTTAATCTGGGTTGTTTTGTTTTTCATATATTATTATCGATTAAGCACTCCAGATTACTAAAATTAATATATATATATATATATATATATATATATATATATATATATATATATATTATTAGTAATATATACTAAATTTATATATATATATATATATATTATTATTATTAATTTTAAGAAATCACGTTCGTTTTCTCTAAAAGAAAGATGTTGATTTAAAATGTATTTCCATAACAAACTAGATTCAACAATAACTTTTCAGAAATTTAATAAAAGAAAATCATATTCACAGTGTGGAGTGCCTATCCTATAGTAATATGAAAAAAAAGTTTTAAAAAAATATGATTCTCTCAGATTACAGGGCCTGTTGTAGAACTCCAACGCATAATGAGTATTGATATATCACAAAGGATTATGCAGTGGTTTTTGATATCCGACAGAAAGTTTGTTCATGTTTTTTCGTCTCCATCCATTACTTACTGTCTGTCTGTCTGCTTCTATCTGTCTCAACTTGTCTGTCTCTCTCTGTTTTGGTGTTATTGGTTTCTCGTCACGTTTTGACAATTGTTATCTTGACATTATTTTACTTTTAGTTTAATATTCAGGAAGTCTTCAATAGAAACAAGAAAATGCAGAGCAATATAAAGTTTTTTCTTTTTCTCCATCGTTTTTGACCTATGAGGATCTGACAAATTAACCAATTGATTCAGTTATCCGCATATAGAGCAAGAGTGAGTATTGTGGGTTGAGATCACTCTTAGGTTGGCTGATCTTTTAGATTGTGCTCTCGTTTCTTGAAGACCATATATATATATATGTATATATATATATATGTATATATATATATATAATAAAGACAACACATTTCGTTCTTTTTATTAAGACAAATGTAAGATTTTGCTTTGTAACAAGTGTATATATATATATATATATATATATATGTATATATATATATATATATATATATATATATATATATATATATATATATATAACCGTTATCTCCCTCTCCTATTTATCTATCATAATCCTCTACCTCAAACGGCCCACGTGCCTTGTAGCGGATGTACCTTACTGTAATATATATATATATATATATATATATATATATATATATATATATATATATATATATGTGTGTGTGTGTGTGTGTGTGTGTGTGTGTGTGTGTGTGTGTGTGAGTGTGGTGCGTGTGTGTGAACAATGATGTCAACACTCAGAGGCGACAGGTTGTTTCATGCTAGACGCAATCCTCAGGCCGAAATATATATATATATATATATATATATATATATACATATATATATATATATATATATATATATATATATATATATATATATATATATATATATATATATATGAAAGGAATATATATATATATATATATATGAAAGGAATATATATATATATATATATTCCTTTCATTGGATTTTCATTATATTTTCTCTCGCTCATCCATTTCTCCCTCGCCTTACTTTTCGTGATTCCTTCGTATATAAAAATTATTGCATATGTTTCTCGTTCAGAAAGCATTTCCAGTTCAGAAAGTCTGGGGTCAGATAGATACTAAACTCTGATCCAGTATTTAACTATCCTCTTCACGGTCCTGTAATGAGACACATGGTCGGTTTTATATGCGTATATGTTGGCTAAAGATAGAAATTAAACAGGACAGTCTACAGGCTTTTGATGTCCACACGTTTACTGCAATGGAGAAGGTGCTGTCGCATGTTTGGACATTGCGGAACAAGCCTCTTATTATCTCTGTGAAGTGCCTGAAGATATGAACACGTCTCTACGTGCAGTTCTCCTAAAACGATAACTCGGTACTAGAAAGGGAACAGATACTACACTTTAATCTCAGTCTTAATCCATGTAGAAAAGCATAAACATAATAATCGATTAGATTATTACAGAAATAAGAATGTGTCAGAATTACAATATCGTAACAGCAGTATGTCAAATCGGCGAGCCGGTTTCAAATTTCGGCTTTCTGTGTTGCGTTCATTTTCGCACAGGCGCCTTTCTATCACATCTACTTCCCTGCTAGAGAAAGGTAGACTGGACTATATAGCCTTGTGTGGTAGCCAGTCAAAGAGAACGATTAACCTTGGTTTAAAACTGCTGAAGAGGCAACTGGAAACCACACCACTATATTTCGTAAGAAGTTATAGCAATACAGAAATAATAATAATAATAATAATAATAATAATTCAAATGGAGAGCCATGATGCCTACATCCAGAAGTTATATGACCTCTCAAAAAGAAAATTAGAAATTCCCTTCAGTGTTCGTACATCTTTCTCAATATCACTGTTCTCCTCAAGTTTTTTCGTTGCGATAATATTTATATATTTTACTATTTCACAGCTTAATATTTGTTAGGAACGAATATTATGCCAAATTATACGCATCTCGGTCAGATTGTCGGAATTGCCAATTTCTGAGGCGCGTTGATGTTTTGGTCAGTTAAAACACGCTTTTATCCGTTACTCACTGGCAATTTGTACGACTCTTTCCGGACACACTCACAATACGAGGCTCTCAATTCACCTTAGCTCCAAGAAAACATCTTCACAAATACGGACTCGCCCTCGCACCTCCATAGTAAAATGAACGCTTCAGTTCTGTTCCTTTTCTCATAGACAACGATACATCTGATACCTTATTCCCTTACCCTTGCTTTTCTGGTTACCTTACAGTTTTACTTCCATCCTCGACTCTTTCGATATTTTTTCTTGTTTTTTTCCCCAGCATTATTCCTCCCATGTCTTCTTTTGTTTCCATTGCGATCATCGCCAGTAACCTCCTTTCGATTGTCGCTAATACCATGATAATCTGTTCTTGCACCGCCGCCGCCGCCATGATGACTACCCGTTGCCAGCGAGAAGACAATTATTACCTTACTGGAGGCAAGGGAGGCAACTCTTCAATATCTGATCCATTCCACACAATTATTATGTTGTCTCCGCAAAGATATCCTGATTGTTATCAAATATATTGAGCTGTCGTTAAAGGCACCTTCTGTTTCTTTCTTTTTTTTCTTTCTTTCTTTTCGAACATTCCTTTTCCCTTATTTATTTTTATTTCGTTGTTCAAAACATTCGATCGTTCTCTCTTTTTAGATTGGGAATTTCTGTCTTTCTTTCTTTCTTTCTTTCTAACATTTTTCTTTTTTTTTTACTATAAAATTTTCTATCGCCCGATTTCCATTACTTTTTCTCATCATTTCTAATTTCTTAATTTTCTTGTCAATTTCTCTCTGATTTTTTTCTTCCGTCAATTATTTAAAAAAATAAACAATAGAAAATAATCTAAAACAAATAAGACTACGCTCAGTGCCTCATCTCGAGGCTTGTTCTTATCAACAATGTAAGGGGGTCTGGAAATTACAGGCGAAGTCTGAAGCAATAGCTTTCGAAAAAAAAAATAGAAAGGAATTAATGGACGCTTGAAAAGCAAATGGGACTTGCTGTTCTCCGATCTGTCAATTAGAATTCTTTCTAATAACCTTTTCTTCCCAGATTGCTATTTGATTCAACTCAGCTCAATCTACAACTGACTTGTCGCGCGTTCAAAATTATTTCCCCCAAGGGACAAACGGAAAATGTTAAGTAAGATGTAAGAAAAAAAAAATTAAAATAATAAAAAGCAATAAATCTTACAAGATGATTGGTTATTTTTTTTTTTATCAAAATTCTTTTATTTCTCGAATATTTTTCACTTGCTTTTATTTTTGTTGGATTTTTATGACGAACTTTTTTAAAAACTTTTTTCTTTTAAAAATGATTTTTCTAATAATTATTTAAAACTTTATAAAACCCGCCAGATACATGAGATGATTAGTTCTACAAAATTGTTCTGGCTCTTCTCGATTTATATTGACCTGAGAATTCTGTGATGGATTGCCAATCTTCCTCAACACTGCATCATTTACTCAAAGTCGTCATCCTGTCTTCTTGTTAAAATGTAATAAAAATTTAAAAAATGTTAGTTTTGACGTTTCAAAGAATTAAGCGCATCAACATATTTTTAAAAAAAGAAACAAAAAAGAAAAGAAATATAAATGACTCATTAAAATAATAGCAAATATAAAAAAAATAAATTAAGGATTTAAAAACAGATATTTTAAAAATATATCTCAATATATACAGATATATTAAATAAAAAAAGGGCTAAACGGTTATTGCTCCTCTCTCTTCGGAGCTCAGTCGAAGACAAAACATATTTATAAAAAAGGCGGAAAGAAAAAAATAAATACAAACAGAGGATCAACAGTATAAAAAAAAGACATTACATTTAGACCGAGCAACCATTACTTCTGCATAACGAAGGAAGGCTGCTTAGACTTAATATAAAGAGTCTCAAGCAGTCTCAAATGGTAATCCGAATGTGCTCTGCTAAATACTATGAACAAATATTTAGTAAAAGATGAGGCCAATGATCGATTATTTATTAGGTGTTCTACAATTTCAGAACGGGAAATATCAACAAGCATATACAAAATTTCTTACCATGGTGCTCTTAGAAGGGATTCTCGACCGCAAATTAATTTATACTTTTAAGATGACTTTTTGAAGATATAATAAAATGTTGGACTCTCAGAGTATTTTTTAAAAAATAACATTGTTTTTTCTTATGAATTTCATCCTGCATTCAAAAATGAGAAACGGGAATGATTAAAAAAAAATCAATATTTTTCGATTCTGACAGCAGTGGAAGAAAGTCTAATAAAGGCTAAACTTATTATCCGCCTCAAGTTTATTTTATTTTTTTTTACGAGCGGACCATTCCATTAAGTAGTGCCGGGTTATGTTTTGAATGTAACAAGATCTAAGCGAATATTTTAAGTGAATTCACAGTCATGTCAGTCAGTTATGTACCATGCGTGATACACGCTTAGGCGATCATGTATCTTTCGATCATGACTCACGAGGCAGATTTTTCCCGCAGTAGGTTGCCATTTCTTTCTACGGTAGACCAGTTTCCATCCAAGGCTAGAGAACCCGGTCTGTCCTGCTGAGGGAGAAGAAGAGGATTCATACCTTTCTCAAGGGTATTAGCACGTAAGTGAATGTAATTGATCTGACTGGAATTCGAACTCGGCTCTCCGATTTCTCATTCCGAGCCGCTATCCATTACTCCAGCGTATTGCAGTTATTTATGATGACAGTAAAACGATTTCTCCTCGTGACTATTGGTGGGAAATGCTGTTTACACCAGAGTTAAGTTATGCAAAACGGATTTAAACCATATAACTGCTTATATACCAAAGTGAAACAAATGAAATGTAAACTAAGAAATAGCTATCTACATTTTTTTAATTAAATTTTCTTACCGCCATTATTTATGCGCGTCACGCTGGTGTGAGTAATGACGCAGCTAAGTTAGTTATTAATAGCATTAGTTGTGGGTCTATTCATACAGTCAGAATGTGTTTCCACACATCTCTTTCTCACAGGCGCAACGTTGCAAGCTTGTCGTTATTCTATCGCTATGGCAAATGTTTAGCTGAGCTCCACTCTTTAGTTCCACAAGTTTTAAAATTCCAGTTTTTGGTCAGATTTTTAAAAGTAGGTCAGGTCGGTAACATTTTAGCACACGATTCTTACAAATAGTGTGAAAAGTCATATAATTAAGAATGCTGAGGAGACTCCAGGATTATTGAAAGGACCTAATGTCACTGAGATCATTTTCAAACATATGGCGTGAACATATAAATAATAGTAATAATAATGAGTGGGAGGAAGAAAACAAGAAGATAGAATGGAAAAAGAGATGAGTAATTACAATAAAACAATGATAATTACGAAATAATGACAGAAAGAAATGGAAATGCAAAAAGACATGGGATAATAAGCATAAATAAATGGAGGAAAAATTGTACGAAAAATGTAAACAACAACAAAAATAATTAACTATGGATGATGATGATGATGATGAGGGGGGAGGAGGAGAAGGAGGAAGCGGTGTAGGAGGAGTAGGAGAAGAAAACGAAATTAAAAATACCTATTGTAGAATCAGCAGCAGAAACAGCATCAGAAGTCAAAATGGCGACGAATAAAGAAATGAAGCGCTGAGCCTTATAGAACGTCAAAGAATGTCGAAAATGTCGGGTTGTTGACAAATAGTTATCTCATTTGAGAGCCGTCGGGTAATTTCGTATGATTATACTTTGCAAAACATCGGTTTTCACACCGAGGTGATCGGAAGAACGGTCAGGGTGGAAAGGTTTCTTTTTTTTCTGTTTGCGAATAAAAGAACCACCACGAAAGACATAATCAGGGTTAAGTCGCTGGAAAAATGCGAATAACCTGCAGGTGGATTTTTTTGTTTTTAATAAGAGAAAGTCTTCTCAGAATATATCTGGGAAGTAAGACGAATAGGCGCAAACGTTCATATACGCGCCAGGGTGTGTGCGAGAGAGAGAGAGAGAAAGAGAGAGAAAGAGAGAGAGAGAGAGGGAGAGAGAGCATTTGAAGACAAAAGAATAGTAATTATATGTGTAGGAGATATAATAAATGAAACAATCAAACGAACTATTGAAAGGAGGGGACACAGAGAGAAACAGTGACAAAAATTTACCTAATGATTTTGGGTGATAGATGGTAAAGTAGAGACAAAGAGGTATGGTAAAGAGTTAAACGTTGCTTAGAACTACAAGTGATAGGAAGATGTGGAGAGCTTTGATCGCTCATAAGTTTGTGTGAAAAGGCTAGCAGAGCAGAGACAAAGAGGGAGTGTAAAATGTTAAACGTTGCTTAGAGATACAAGGGACAGAAAGATGTGGAGAGCCATAGTCGCCCATGAGATTGTATGGCTGTCTAGCAGAGCAGAGACAAAGAGGGATGGCAAAAAGTTGCTCGGAGCTACAAGGGACAGAAAGATGTGGAGAGCCATTGTCACCCTTGAGATTACGCGAATGCATAGCAGAACTGTAAATTGGGGGGTTGCATGATCGTCTACATTTAGAAAAATATTAAAGTTTTGTTATAGTGGAAGACACCTTGTCTAGATAATAGACTCTCCCACCTATTATAAGTAGGAGTCAGTAGGTAGTCGAGAAGAGTAAGTTATCAGCGACCACAACTCGATTACTCTGCGTAACACTTATTTACAAGTTCCTAACGTTTCTGTACGTTTACCCCATTTAGGACGCATTTAGTCCGACTACAAGTTCTACTGTGGAAATAACTCCACAACAAGTTTTAACAATATTGATCTGCTTGTTGACCATCTAATGATGGTGAATAACGTTTGTATTTATGAAAAATATTATATCATTTTCTTCCTTGTTTCCCTTCTTTTATTTTGTTTGTTTCTTTGCTTGTTTGGTTCTTTCTTTCTTTCTTTCTTTGTCTCTTTAACATTTTATTTATTTTTTTAATCAGTTTTCCGAAGCAAGTCTATAACGTCACTAAGACACAAGGGGCTACTTGAAGTGAAAGAATGGTTTGATTTGGTTTACGGCATATCAACCTCAATGGATTTGGACACTTCGAGGCCGTGTAATGGTTAGCAAGCTTGTCTCGCTAGAACAGTTACGACTGATTATGAGTTCGATCCTCGCTTGGTGCCCATACTTTCGACCTTGTGCCACATCTGATCTACGCTTGTAATAATCACTATAAAACTTATTTAATGCCGATAAGATTTTCATTGCTGGTAATATTGTTTTTTCAAAAATGTATTGCTGGTAAATTTATTTTAAATATATAGTTGCTAATATTTTTTTTTCAAAAATGTATCGCTGGTAATAATTTTTCTTCAAAAATTATTGCTGGTAATAATTTTTACGAAGTATTTCTGGCACTAAATGCTATTTTTAGACATTCATAGTGTTTTGACCCCAGTTTGGGTGTTTACAATTTGCCCATAAATGGGACCATAACAGGTGCTACCACCCCAGGTCAGAGTGGATCTGGGAACACCAGCAATTAAGAGTGGTCCCATGCTTTTCAAAACCTCCTGATGAGTGGCCTTGCTGTTGGACGTAGTTTATTGTCTTACCCAGGACGCGGATGTAGTTTATCGTCATACACAGGGCAGATGAAAGAATGAGAAAAGACGTTAGAACGAAAAGGAAACCTAATCCTAAACAACAAAAAAAGATAAACCTATCTACTCCTGTTAAAAATACCGGGGAGGAGTGTGAACCGGACGATATGCGAACCTATTTACTCCTATTGGTGGAGGAGGAAAAAATGAAATAAATCTTTAGCGAATAGAATTTCAGTGTTCAGGCAACGACGTTAGAAGTATAGGGATGAAGTAGGCTTTAGAAGGAACCGGAAACTCAATCCTAAACAGCAAGCAATGAATTAAGCTATCTATTCCTGTTCAAAAGACCGGGGAGAAGTACGAACTGGAAGATAGGTGAATCTATCCAATTCTATTGATTAGCTATTTTTTTTCTTTCCGGTATGCTATGTTTTGACAGTTACGTGCTTCCGTATACAAAAGGAGATGCGCAAAATTTCTCAACCATATCAAGAAAGCCTTCCCTTCAACATTTTGATGTTTTGTCTGATTTGGGAAGTTGATTGGGCCGAGAGCTTTTTGGGACTATATCGTCTTTACAATTTTGTACAGAAAAAACAATTTCTTAATTCCCTCCTCTCAGAACTGAACCTTTCTTATTTTCCCAACCCCCAGATAACTGTGCTTACTCCCAGAGAATGGAAATCATCTTTTTGGTAAAGAATTTTGGTAAAGATTGGAAATAACTATAACTGAAATGTGCGACATTTGCTGTTACACTTTTTCCTGAAAAAAATTACGGACCGTTTTTGTCGAGTGTCGTCTCCAGCTGGCCCAATAGGGAGCGGTAAATGCCTGGACGAATAGTTTGCTACTCCGAAAAAAGCTCATAATAGTGGAACTTTTTCTAATATACACAATTTCATCAGCGGTTAATATGATTGCTGGCCGTGGGGCAATATCGTGGGGCAAGCGAAAGATACATGGTTTGCGGAAGAAGAAGAAGAAAGGGAAAATAGAAAAAAACAAACAAACAAAAGGCTAGAAATCAGAACAGATAACAGATAGAAGAATAGAAATGCAAAAGGAGGTGGACTTGTGTTTTATATATTATGCAAAAGCGGTTGATAGATTATGTCACAAAGAACATGGAAATGCTGAGTAACCCTGACATTGAAGGTCAAGTTCTTGACGGGAGTACTTTGGGGAGGATATTAAAATAATCCAGAACATATACTGGCAGCAATCTGTCTACATACGGAGAGAAAATGAATTCAGTAGATATACAAAAATAGAAAGGAGTCAAAGACAAGGATGTGTTTTCTTACCGGACTTATCCTATACAGCGAGGCGATTTTGAGAGAACGAGAAGTCCTACTAGAACTCATTATTAGCGTTCACAATCTTAACATAAGATATGCAGATGACACTGTGTTGATAACAGACATAGGAAGTAAACTACAATAACTTTTACAAAAGGTAGTGAAGGAAATCAAGAAGAAAGACAGAATGTATGGTTGTTAGCAAAAGCAACACTCCAATATGAAAATTACAAATTGAAGCTATCAAATCAAACAAGTACAAAAGTTAAATATATATCTGGTAAGTTTTTAATAGGGGATGGAAAATGTTATATTGAAACAAGAGGGCACATTGGTTTAGTGAAAGATACTTTGCGAAAGCTAAGCACAATATTAAGAAACGGAAAAGTTTTGTCAGGAACAACGAAAAGAATATTGAACTCTTACGTAATGACAGTTAATGCTGGATAATCCCCTCACAGATGAAGGCGAGATTGAAGTAACGGAAATATGATTCTACAGAAGGATGCTGAGGATATCATGGACCGAATATGTGAACAACAACGAAGTTTTATAGAAAATGGAAAGAAAAATTAAACTTATACTTAACATCAGGAAGAGACAGTTGAAATTTCTAGGGTTCATTATTAGGAAAGAGGGTTTGGAAAATATGATACTCACAGGACTGATTGAAGGTATGAGGGACAGAGGAAAACAACGTATAAGCTATCTAGCGAACTTGAGTAAATAGACGGTGGGCCGAGGTTTAGGAGAGATAAAAAAGAAAATATTTATTAAGAGCAAAGGAAAGAACATTGTGGAGAGCCTTGGTCGCTTATGTCTTGAAAGGATACGACACATAGAAGAAGAAAAAGAATCCGTTTCACGGCGAACCTAGTTTGTTTTGTCTTCTTCTGAGACACTGGAACATGACAATTCCCTTTCTCCTGTCTGTTTGTTTGTTCTTACATGGTTAGCTCAACTTCAAAAGACCTTCTACCCACCGACAAATTCGTAGCCTTTATATATGTTTAGAATTTGCTTGGCTGTCTCTGGCTAGTTAAACCAGACATGCCATTCCGCGCATGCGCCTTTTCAAAATTGCAAATGGCGGACTAAGCATGAGAAACATTTTGGCTTTTTCGATCCTGGTGCGTTGAATGTTCGTCACACCTGTATTCCACGTCATTGTAAAGTGTTCATGTTTCATTTGGTGTCATTATTTCTTACAAACAAAATAGAAAACTAGCGAATCTCACATGGAAATATGCTTCTGTAGATTTTTTGTTTTTCACTTATCTTATGTGCCCCATATGAAAGCGACTAGAATAACGTTATTATGTATCGTCACACATTTTTAATGGGAACACGAAACTGAATCGTTCATATTTAACATGGCATTTTATTAAATTATGACTTTATCTATTACTGTCAGCCAATATGAGCGTGCGAGTCCAAACCCTCATCCGAATGTGTGCCTTACTTTCTCGTGTGCAATGTCTCAAAGACCACTCATCTCCTCTGGGTGGTACTATATATATACTTATATGTTTATAATACAAGTCGTGCATCCCAGGCGCAGCTGAGCTCACTAAGTGAATCAGCACGCGGTAGATAAGAGGATACAATACTGCATCTGGATTTTCAGAAGGACACTGTGTACAAAGTCTATTCCGTTATCATCTGAGATTAGCTTAGTACCTACTAGTACATACTACAATAACCAAGCTTATGCAAATGATTTTTTGCGCCTGCTTTACATATTTTAAGTATGTTTACAATCTCCTGCTCTGAACAACACTGATTATTCTTGAGTAGTGTCTTCATTGATCGCTATCAAACTCAACTGATCCCTTTTTTAACTGTCCTAGATTTAACTGTTCTTGAACGTAAATCTACTCTCTGAAAGGACAATTGCAAGTTAATAACCCGAATTCTGCTGTATAGAGCGCAAAGTAACGGAAATAACCCAAGAACAGTGTGGTTTCATTAAAGACACGGAAAGAAGAAATGCAATATTTATGATCATCTATCAGAGTAAGTGAAACAAATGCAGAAGGACATATACCTATGTTTCATGGACAAAAGCATTTCATACGTTATAGCCCCCAAACTATTTAAACTGCTATGAAAATTTGTTTAATTTGGGAAAGGAATTGGAATAATCCAGAATATTTATTGGAAGCAAACCACCTGCATCTGAATAGAAAATGAATTCAGCAAGTACATAAAAATAGAAATGGGTCATAAGACAAGGATACGTCTACTCACTGGATTTATTTCAACTTTACATCGAAGTAATCCTAAGAGAACTACTTGGATTTATTACTGCGTATATAGTCTTAACAACATAAAAAAACCTAAGATATACAGATGACAGCACTGTATACATATTTTTGTGACGTACGCTGGCCGTTAATAATTAAGTATAGCTCAAGACTTCAATGTTAAAATAAAACAATATTTAATTACAACCACAAATAAATACTTAACACGAACAAAGAAGTAAAAATCAACCAAAGGTAATTAATCATTTCAGTGAATACCATATTAGTAGCGCGGTTGGGCTTAACGTCCTAAATAAAAACCCAAATCATCGATGCACAATAATTCACACTAATTCGACTGGATAGTTCTACTCAACAGTCTCTCAATAATCGTTCAGTAGTCACTGTCGTCAGTAGTCTGACACCGCTATTTATAAACCTGGCGGAAAAACATATTTATAAGTCCAGAGTCTCACGCGCGAACATCGATATCGGTAGTTAATCATTTTCTTTCTATATGACACATATGTTATAAGAGATTCTCGCGAGATTCTATACGACTCTATCTGTGTTAAATGTCTTGTAATATATGAGATCTATCTACACTGGAAAAATAAGTTTGTCCGCTGGTTAAAGTTTTATTCATTTCATATGTTTCTAATAAAACAATATAAATTAGTTTTATTGTGTACGCTTTATGCAAAATTTATTTCTATTTCGAATGATGTAAAAATTGTATATTTTACTACAACTTGAAAATTTTTAATGCTGAATTAATTTAATTTATCCAAATTTTTCGGCAAAATAAGTTTAAGACCGCGTGGGTATTATGCAAATTATTTACTAAATGGGTGGTCACGTGGCTGGTCATTAATGCATTATATAGTGTAATATCTGAGCATTGTTATACAATTAATTCGCTATGGGAAAGCATCGTAGTTTTACTTCATCAACATTTATGAACATAAGCAAGCAATTAAAGTGCAGCAAAACAGCTTGTGTTCTGTCTTGAAAGCTTTACCAGGATACTAGACAATATAAGGATAGGCAAAGATCGCCCCCACCAAAAAAAAACCAACAACAGTGCAACTGGAGAGACGAATTCATATGCTCTTCGAAGCTAACAGAATGTTGACGGCCGTGGACATTTGCAGCCAATTATCTGGTAAAACTGGCGTTAGTTTTACGCTGCAAACTTTCCGGTACCGTCTACGAAAATTTGAATTATTCAGGCGCATTACTAGAAAAAAAGGCAATTATTTCGGAGAGGAATCGACTTAAGCGGCTGAATTCCGCGAAAAGTCACATGGACGGCTGACAACTGGTGTAGAGTTCTTTGGGGTGACGAGTACACTTTTTTGCATCTTTGGATTGGATGGAAAAACCTTTGTCAGACGCCGCCCAACCAAGGAATTCATTCCTAAATATGTAAAAATGACGGCGCAATTGGGAGGCCAGTTGATGGAAAACTCAATAGTGTAGGCTATAAGTAGCTAGTTAAGGAATATATTCTACCATATTTGACTGACTAAATGCCACCTGGAGTTATTTATCAATAAGATAACAATCCCATTTACAAAGTCAAAAATGTGATGCAATTTTTGGATCACCATAATATGGATATCATTGAGTGACCACCACAGAGTCCAGATCTTCATCCGATTGAAGATTTATGGAATTATATTTCTAAAAGAGTTCACGCTAAAAAGCCGATAAATTTAGCCCAATTATACGATTATATTAAGCAAATATGGCAGTGCATTCCAAATGATTTTTGTGCTCACTTATCAAGCTCGATGCCTAGGCGATGTGAAGCTATAATTAATAATAAAGGTCAAGGCACTAAATATTGATAAATATTTTGTTTTTTTTGCTCATTTTTACTATAACTTTTTGCTTTAAATATAATGATTCCCCTGCGGCCTTAAACTTATTTTGCTGGCAAATTTGGATAATTTAAATTAATCCAGCATTAAAATATTTCAAGTTGTAGAAAATTATATAATTTTTGCAGCATTCGAAAGTGAAATAAATTCTGCATAAAGCGCACACAACAAAACTAATTTATACTGTTTTATTAGAAAACAAATACTTGAAGTTTTTTTGTATAACGAAGTAATGAAAGAATGGAAGTTTATTTTTTCACTAAGTTCATAGGTAAAGTTAAGGATGGATTTTTTCGAATTTTGTTTTGAGATTATCATTTTCATTTTTGTTTTCAGCTAAAATAAAAATATCTACATAACGGACATATATTTTCGGTTTAGTCACTTTTTAAAGACCTTGTTTTCCTTGTGGGACATGGAGTAGTTGGAAAGCGCATCAATTGTAAGAAGACAGAATGTATAGTTGACATTAAGGGAAAAGTCTCAGAATGTGAACTACAAGTTGGAGATGTCAAAATCTAAGTAAAGTTAAATATCAAAATGTATTTTAACACAGGTTGGAAAATTTAATATCGAAATCTGAACGCACATTGGAATAGCAAAAGATGCCTTTAAAAAGCAAAGCAGTCAAACAAAAAAGAGAAACATTCGTTAGAAACAAAAAAATGATTGCTAAACTACTACGTAATATTAATCCTCTTGTATAGCAGTGAATACAGGACAATCTGCTCAAAGATTAAAAGAAGATTTGAGGTCACAAAAATGTGGTTCTAAGAAGAAAGACGAGAATGACAGGTACATAGAGCATTATCAATGAAGAAAATGGAAAAAGGACATTTAGGTTCCTAATTAGAAAGTGACAGCTGAAATTACTTGGACACATAATGAGGAAGGAAAGCTTCGAGAATTTGATAATTATAGGATATATCGAAGGCGGGGTGGAATAGGGGAGGGATAGGGGAGGTTGCGGGTCATTTATCCGCTCAGCGTTTGTGAATGGGTAACTGAACGGGGGTGGGAGGGATGGCAAATGGAAAGCGCTATTCAGTGCTGCAAGAGGTAGGAAGTTGTGGAGAGCTGTGATTAACTACGCTCTGAAGGGACACGACACAGAGAAGAAGAAGAAATTCGGTCATGTAATTTGATATTATACGTCGTCAACACCCAAACACATCCGAGCATCGGGATCGTCATCTTCTCTCCTTATTTCCTTTATCCCTTCTGGTGATGCGACAGAGATGGCTATGAAGGTCCAGCCTACTCCTGAAGAATGACTATTCTCGTGGGTTTGATTTTGGGGGGCCATTATAGGCTTACGAGAATGAATGAAGCTTTTTGTAGAAAAAAGTAAATTCTCCGAGTAAGTAATAAAAAGATCGGTAATTTTCCAACTAAACGATGGCTAATTTTGACAATAAGGTTTATACAGTATGATAATAAAAAAAGAATGAATTTCTGAAGAAATTATAAGAAAATACATAACAATTTATTATCCAAGATTCATTTGAATGATCAAGACTATTCCTACCTGAGTTCTGTGAGGTCAGCTGAGAGTACAGCGGAATACACCCGTCTACTTGTTTTCTTTCTTTCGGATAATAATCAGAGGAACTGGAATAATAAACAAATTATACAAACGATAGATTCTGAAATTACCGTACATACTCGCGTATCATGCGCATTTTGAAGACCTAATTTTGAAGTTAATTTTAAGGGAGTCGCATCATACACGAGATATAAAATTAGCGTATGTACTGTTGGCCCTGGCTACGCCGTTGACCAAATTATATATCTCTTTACTGTAGTCAAAAAGTACAACTGTATTTAAAATAAATATTATTTTAATAAAACTGATGTTTTACTTAAGTGTATCGAATAATAATGCATGTAATATTCACATATTAGTATATTAGTTGCTGATGGCTGGTTGATGCATTTGCGCAACGAGTATAGCGTTACTAATAATACTTTTATCATTCTCTTTTACTTTTTAACTAGAAGATGGGATAAATAGTTAGAGGAAAAGAGGTTAGTCGATTGTAATTTGGTCTTTCAAAAAAGGAACTCGCACAATACACGAGATACATGATAAAATTATTTGAAAATTTGAGGTCGCACGATACGCGAGATCGCGCGTTACACGAGTATATACAATATTTGTATGCAACAATGTCGAAAAATTCCGATAAGGAAATTGAAGAGGATTTTGATGAGATTAAATATCATTAGAGACGAAGAGAAAAACAAATGACAGATTTTTTGACGCGGGATATCAATGCTAAAGTCGGGAAATTTAAAAAAGAGATAATCTAGTGTAGGAAAATTTGGAATAGGAAGGACATAGGTGAAGTGTTCAATTCTCAGAGAAATACAAATGGAAAAGTACGTAATTTTTTTTTATTCACAACAAATGACAACTTGAAGAGTAAAGTTTAACTTTAATACTGAGATAAATAAAACGAGTCACAAAAATGAAAACCTCTTCTAATTTAGATCAAAAAGAACAATACGCGATTTCAGATAAATATTAAAAAAACAAAACAGATTTCAAACTTTGTGGAATATAAAAAATAACATGGAAAATATGAATAGTGAACTGGTGACTATAATTCAGCAGGCATCAGAGATAATCTGGAAAACAAATGAAAATGGCAATAACAAAGGGAAAGTGATAAGAAAGAGAAATATAGTCGCAAATACTAAGAGAGATAAAATTTAACACTCACAATGAAATAAGTTAGAGATGACAAAAACTGGAGCACAAAAATGAAGATACAATTCGAAAGAGTAGAAGCTACTGTAAAAAGGAAAACCTTGAAACATGCTCGATCCGCAGGCTATGTAAATACATAGCAATTAAACTGAATATCAGATTTTTTTTTTAAGCGTATCACCCCAAGCAAGGCTGGAGGCCACTATCACGCATGGGGTTACAGAAGGGTTGGAGGAAGAGCAGATAGGAGTGGTAAAGGAGAGGATGTGGAGAAAGAGAAGGACGGAGGGTCGATCAAGGCAAGGGGATTACAGAAGAATTGGAGCGAGAGCAGATAGGAATGAAAGATGAAGGGATGTGGAGAAGGGAAGTGGATAGATCAAGGCAACTGGAGATGACGATTGACGCTACACTTAAACTGTTGGGGATTGTATTTGTCAGGGAAACAGTAATAGGGAAGGGAGTTCCATAAGCGAGATGTGCGAGACATGAAGCTATTGGAGTAGAAGAGACGTCTACATCTAACAGTTTCAACGGTGAAGGGGTGGGTACGGGATGCCAACCTCGTAGGACGTTTAAATTCATAAGGCCTAGGGACAAGCGAAAGCAACTCCTCGGAGCAATTACCGTGAAAGTACTTGTAGAAAAGGCA
>OZ038493.1:64870017-64890017 GCA_964036315.1 Acanthosepion esculentum | reverse complement strand
GACTTCAGTCACTTTCTTATCGCAGTGAAGTGGCTTTCTTCTGTCTTTTCTATCAGCATTTTCATAGCTTTCCCACCTTCGTGCCTCGGCTGCATAAATTTAAACGTATTGCTAGATTGAAAACGAGGTTCTATTGTTCAAATAATTTCTTTTCTCGCGATCTCTCTGCCTGTTCCTTGCTTATATATATATATATATATATATATAAATTGGATATATATATTGGTTATATACACACTATATGGGTGTACGTGTGTGTCTCCAGCTATGTACTCCTCTTAGCGTGCTTCAGGTCAAGTACACACAGGTGCAAATAAGGTACAAATATTGTATTACTCCAATAATTCAAGTAATATAGAATTATTTGTCTCGAATTTTAGCTTTAGAAATTCTATATTTTAACGTGACTTGAAACCCGATCACCAGCGCAGATAGAAAAAAATGTAATTCAATCACCAAGTGCTCCATGCATTCTTTAAATATAGCTTCGTCTTATACAGGCTAACAAATAATGTTAAGAAGATTAAGGTGCGCCAACTTATTAGACACTTGTTGCTTTTACTGTGGATTTGAAGTGTGTGTACACGTACTTATTTTTGTGCGTGTACGAGTTGATGATTTTATGTATATATTCATTTAGTGTATTTTATTTTTAGAAAAGTTTTTGCCTCTTCTTGGGTGCGAGTGGATCTAAGGTACATAACCAGAATTAAATTAATTTTATTTTAGGTTTTCAATAAATTTCTGTCTATTCTCTCTTGGCTTAATTCAAGAAAACAACTCCACTTCAAGTACCGATTGTTTATCTCTTTGTTTAATTAGATTTTTTTTTCAAATCCCAAATACTCTTCCTTTGACAGGCTGTTATGTTTACGCACATCTTTTAGGAAGAAGTTAGTATCTGTCTCTCTACAAGGTCGAATTAAAATGGATCCTCACGCGCACACGTGTGGATAGTGACAAAAACCGCCGCAAATGACTGACTGATTTTTTAAAAATAAATAAGTAAATATCAGAATGTATTGTTGATTTGAACTTAAAAAATAGCGCTAATCTATTCATTTGGTCTTTATATTGATGGCCGTTCCGGTCATCATCATCATCATCATCATCATCATCATCGGTCCTCCCATGACTGTGTGTGGTCGCAGGATCGCTAGCCTGCTTCTCCCACATGCCTCAGTAGACATTTACGCTTCGTGTGTCTTGGGTAAAGTAGACCTGGCGGAGTCCATTCTTCTAGTGGTTAGAAAACAGTCGATGTTTTCCGACTTGAAAGGATTTTACGCACATATGTTGAAACACCGGTTCCCGTGCGATCACCGAAGTTAAGCAACGTCGAGCCTGGTCCGTACCTAGATGGGTGACCGCTTGTGAAGATCAGGTGCTGTAAGTTTGAATATGCGTCTAGTGTAAGCTCGGAATTGTTAATCGGGAAGCCGATTTGCAATTCCTGTTGGGTTCTTTATATTCACTTAGGTGTAAATACCCTTGGGAAGGGCATAAATCTACCCCCCTTCCCCAGTTATGGCTTAATTAGTAAGACTTGTGTCACTAAATCATGATTATTTCAAAAAATAAAATAAAATTGTGTACAAAATATTTAAATTTCAGCATTCAATAACCAGCAAACAAAAACAACCAACCGACTTGAATGCATAATTTGGTCAGGGACACGTAAACGGGGAACCCTAGGCTCTGGTCGTTGACTTCAGTCTAGGAAGCCCTCTGCCTAGCGATTCTGTGTCAACAAAATACAGATTTTATTGCATTTTTTAAATTCAAGACTTGATGAGACACTTTATGTCTTTCATCATCAATGTATAGCCATGAGGTTGGTGTAATGAAATCGACAGGCCGAGTTTGAATTGTTGTTGAGAATGTTACGTTGAATTCGATATAATGCTTGACAAGTTCAGTCTATGCGGAAGGAAGCGTTGTGTAATGAAGCAATACAATTCATTGCAACTTTATTCATGAATAAAATTAAATACAAATTTATTAAAATGAATCTTTATATAAATAATGGAATGCAAAAAAGAGTTTAGTTTGCGTTCGACATGTAGCAGTTCGTTTACGTGCTGTTAAATTAGGAACACGTGTGTTTATTCCTGCTAGAAGGTCCACTACAAGAACATGGCGGACTCAGAGATTGAATCTACCATAAAGAAGTATAAAGAAAACCAAAAAGACCGATATGTATATACCACAAGTATATGTATTAAACCAAAAAAATTACAATGGACATAGACATTAACATTTGTGTTTGTGTGTGAACGTAAAGAGTTTGTATTTTGGTGAATGTTCGTACGTACGTGTATGTGCGTATAATGTTCATGGCGTCTCCCACAAATGGGAAGACGCAATCTTCTGTCAGAGCTTACATTGTAGATGTGTTCGCTGAAAATGAAGAAATGAAAAAGAGAACGAGGCAAGAAATCGCCCGGTATTTATAGTATAGGGAGAGCGTCACCTAGTGAACAATTTGGACAATTAAGGAGGAGTTAAACCCAACAGACGTATAAGCTGATTTACTCCAATATATGCATTGTCATATAGGAAGAAAATGACTAACTACCGGCACCGAGATTCGTGCGAGGCATTCTGGACTTATGAATATATGTTTTACACCAGGTGCATAAATAGCGGTGTCAGGCAGCGGTGACTGCAGTGATTATTTGAGTGATGGATTGAGTGGAACTATCTAGTCGAATTAGTGAGAATTATTGTGCATCGATGATTCGGGTTTTATTTAGAATTTACCGGACGTTAAGCCGAGCCGCGCTACTAACAAGGTATTCACTGAAATGGTTAATTATCTTTGGTTGACTTTTACTTCTTTGTTCATGTCAATTATTTATTTGCAGTTGTAATTAAATACTGTTTTATTTAACATTGAAGTCTTGAGTTATACCTAATTACTAACGGCCCCCAGACATATATATATATATATATATATATATATATATATATATATATATCTTATTTTTTCATATAGACAAAAACAATTTACTCACAACAAAGATGCAACTTTGTTTCGGAGCATTTATTTGCACGTCGACTGGTGAGAACAAAAATGGTTAGGAACAATTTTGTTTTGTACATTATTGCTCTACTATCGGTATTGAGCCCACTTTTGAATTAATGCTGTGAACGTTAGAATTTTCGTTCTCATTACATTCGGATATATATCTATACATGTCTATATATCTATATCTATATATATATATAGTAAGTATATATATACATATCTATATATCTCTATATATGTACGAGGGTCATTCATTAAATAAGGTGATTTTTTCGGTATAAGGACTTCTAATACAGATAGAAGCTTACTCTTTTTTTTACTTATTTTTCAAATGGATTTAATTTCTTTTGCAGATTTAAAAAAACTTTGAGAGTTTTGGCGATTAACAAAGATGGCCGACCAAGAAACATGCTCCAGGATTGAACAGCGGTCACTTATCAAGTTTTTGGTTGGTGAAGGGTGCAAACCAGTTGAAATTCATAGGAGAACGTCAACTGTGTATGGTGCCACATGTTTCAACCAAAAAATGTCTACAAGTGGGCTAAATTGTTTAAAGGAGGACGGAATAGTGTTGAGGATGAAGACAGGCCTGGGAGGCCTACAGAAGTGAGGTCTCCTGAGGTGATCGAATCAGTCAATGACCTCATTCAGTTTGACAGAAGGGTGACAGTGGATGACATTGAAAGGACTTTGAGCTTAACTGTTGGGACAAACGCAGGGGGTCATCAGTCAGAAGAAGTCATCTTGCATCATGACAACGCAAGGCCTCACACAGCAGCCCAAACGGTGCAGACCATCAACGAGCTGGGCTGGGAACTGCTCCCTCATCCCCCTTACAGCCCAGACCTTGCCCCTTCAGACTTTCACCTGTTTGGTCCTTTGAAAGCGTTCACGAGAGGCACGAAGTTTAAAAGTGACGATGAAGTCAAAAGTGTTGTGAGCGACTGGCTGAGACATCAATCCAAAGATTTTTACGCTGAGGGAATACGGAAGCTTGCGCACAGATGTGAAAAGTGTGTGACAGTGCTGGGAGATTACGTTGACAAACTAAAAAAAAGTAAGCTTCTACCTGTATTAGAAGTCCTTATACCGAAAAATTCACCTTATTTATTGAATGACCCTCGTATATATATGTATAATAAGTACATATATATACGTATGTATGTATGTATAGTAAGTATATATATATATATATATATATATATATATATAAATATAAAAGTGGACATGGAAGTCAGCACTTAGAGGCGACAGTCTGTTTCATGCTAGTGCAATCGTCAGGCGACTAGTGCTGTTATTTTTCTCGGCTGTTTATATAAGGGTCAGTGGTGCATTATGGGTAGTATATTTTGGCGGGTACTTTTACCGGAAGTCGCTTTTTTGTTTATTTATTTATGTCAAATTATTTTGCTTGTTTTTTTGTTTGTTTTTTTATTTTTATTTTTTATCTTATATATTTATTTATTTATTCTTTTATTTTGATCGGTGTTTTTGGTTAACGTAGTAAAAAAAATTGTTTATATAGCTTATTGTTGGTAGTCTATAATGGCCGCCATTTACCGGAAATCGCTTGTTCGCTTATTTATTTGGGTCAAATTGTTTTGCTTATTATTTTTATTTTTATTTGTGTAACAGTTATAACTTTCGTCCGTTCTTTTGTTTTGATTTTATTTCGCGTATTCTAACAGGTGTGGTTTTGTGATTTGTTTGGAGTAGTTTATTTTGCTTATTTTATTGTTGTTTGTTTATATATTTATTTATTTTTCTATTTTAAGTTACGTAGTAAAAATTTGTTTTCATGTCTACATTTTGAGATTAGCTCGGATCTTTTATTTAATAATTTATTTTGATCTGGGAAGGTAATGATAGCTATTTTTTCCTCCAAGCAAAGTTTGCAAGTTTTTGATAGGTTGTTGTAGGCTGATGATTTTTTCCTTATTTTCCAAGATATTTTTGGTGTGGTGTGTGTTTTGTTTTTTATTTCCCAGATATACTTAGAAAGCATTGTGCTGTTCGCATATTTACTATTTGTGAAAGACATTTTGTGTACATAATTTCTTTGTTTCCATGGTCCTTCGGTTACTCCTATGTATACTTTTTCTTCATTATCTGCTGATTTTGTCGTGGCTTGGTAGATTACGTTGTTTTGTAAACAATTACCGTTTAAGGGACATTCTCTGCACCGTCAAAGCTTCCCATTGTAGTGTCTTGACGGTGCAGAGACATGCGAAATCGTAGGTATTTATTTACTACACGAAATAAGCAAAATAATAGATAGAAATGACACAGGGCTCTACAGAGATGACGGTCTCATAATCTTAAGAAACTGCAACAAACAAAAGACAGATAAAACTAGAAAAGCAATAATTAAAATCTTCAAAAATAACGGATTCGAGTTAGATATAAAAACTAACCTAAACGAAGTAGATTTTCTAGATGTCACCTTCAACCTAAGAAAAGACACACACAAACCATACAGAAAACCGAATGATAAACCACAGTACATACATATATACTCCAACCACCCGCCTTCTATAATCAAACAGATACCTAAATCGATTAACCGCAGGCTTTCCGACAATTCTTCCGATGAATCTATATTTAACAAAGCCAAGAAAGACTACGAAACAGCCCTAAAAGATAGCGGATTCCCAGCAACACTCACATACTCCCCACAGAACACAAAAAAGACCAACAGAAAAAGAAATATCATATGGTTCAACCCACCGTACAGCAAAAACGTAAAAACAAACATAGGAAAAATATTCTTCAAGCTTTTACACAAACACTTCCCGGAATCAAGCACACTACACAAAATATTCAACAAAAACAGTAAAAAATCAGCTACAGTTGCACCGAGAACATGGCACAAATAATAAAAAAGCACAACAGAAAAATTATTAACAAACCACACGAACAAATTAAACCCACGTGCAAATGCAGAATAAAAAACGAATGTCCCTTAAACGGTAATTGTTTACAAAACAACGTAATCTACCAAGCCACGACAAAATCAGCAGATAATGAAGAAAAAGTATACATAGGAGTAACCGAAGGACCATGGAAACAAAGAAATTATGTACACAAAATGTCTTTCACAAATAGTAAATATGCGAACAGCACAATGCTTTCTAAGTATATCTGGGAAATAAAAAACAAAACACACACCACACCAAAAATACCTTGGAAAATAAGGAAAAAATCATCAGCCTACAACAACCTATCAAAAACTTGCAAACTTTGCTTGGAGGAAAAAATAGCTATCATTACCTTCCCAGATCAAAATAAATTATTAAATAAAAGATCCGAGCTAATCTCAAAATGTAGACATGAAAACAAATTTTTACTACGTAACTTAAAATAGAAAAATAAATAAATATATAAACAAACAACAATAAAATAAGCAAAATAAACTACTCCAAACAAATCACAAAACCACACCTGTTAGAATACGCGAAATAAAATCAAAACAAAAGAACAGACGAAAGTTATAACTGTTACACAAATAAAAATAAAAATAATAAGCAAAACAATTTGACCCAAATAAATAAGCGAACAAGCGATTTCCGGTAAATGGCGGCCATTATAGACTACCAACAATAAGCTATATAAACAATTTTTTTTACTACGTTAACCAAAAACACCGATCAAAATAAAAGAATAAATAAATAAATATATAAGATAAAAAATAAAAATAAAAAAACAAACAAAAAAACAAGCAAAATAATTTGACATAAATAAATAAACAAAAAAGCGACTTCCGGTAAAAGTACCCGCCAAAATATACTACCCATAATGCACCACTGACCCTTATATAAACAGCCGAGAAAAATAACAGCACTAGTCGCCTGACGATTGCACTAGCATGAAACAGACTGTCGCCTCTAAGTGCTGACTTCCATGTCCACTTTTATATTTACACACGCTCTATCTCTGATATTTAGCACTTTACCCCATAAATATAGCACACTTTAAGACTATATTTCTGCATATATATATATATATATATATATATATATATTTAGTAACCTCTACGAAAACGCTAAAAAATCACCATACCGTGATGAAAACATGCTACAAACGTAATGAAGACATAGTTTTATCGTCAAAATCGTTATGTTATTATTAAGAAGGTCAAAGTATTTTGGGATAATTTAATTAAATTTTTTACTTCTATTTAGAATATTCGAAATTTTGATTCAAAACTTGATTTTCTCGCGTCAGCGGTTGTGCTAATTTTTAGCATAGCAAATTTGATCACTTTTTTCAGTGACAGATACATTAATTTGGATATTGTTGCAAAAATCAAATAATTGTCGGATTTTAATTAAATTTTCAGGACTTATTTACAAATGAATTAAATTATTTTTGAAATATTTTTTCAGAAAATCTTGGTAAAAAAATATATATTTTTACATGTGTTTTAGACTCATATTTAATTTTATGAAAACTTGAGAAATTCAACGTGATAATTTTTAGTAACTATATTAGTTAACTGTAGAATTTTAGAAGAATTTAAATCACCGGGTTCTTTTTACAAAATCGGACCTGATCTTACCGAAAATATATTCTAAATTGAAAAATAAAAAACGCAATAACACTAAGACATTATTTAATTATAGAAGCTTTTAATTACTTTTATGAATAATATATATCAAAGACAATATTGTCTGAAGAAAAAAAATCGATGAAAAATGAATTTTTACAAGACTTGTTTTCATTGTTTTACAATTTTAAATTGAATAATTTTAAAAGATTTTAAATCTTTTAAAATTTATTTTCAATGTGATAATTCTTAGGAAATATTGTTATTAAGTTAAACTATATGTACTAATCACATATTGTAAAGATTATTACAATCTGTCGGCCCCGAATATTTTTAAAAGAATGTCGATTTGTTTTTGTATGTGTGATTACGTGCAGAATTTCTGAGGTATAGATATACAGACCGATAAATCTGACATTAAAAGGTCACGTTTTTTAAGAGTTGTCCCTCCTTACAGTGAAAAATAAACTCAAAATTTATCGTCTGCTCTACTATACTTAAATATGAACATGTTTGGCTGTCAATCGATTAACACATCAGAAACCCCGTAGTTAAGAAATGTTGGTATACAACATTTAATGCTATAAGTAAGTAATATTTATTTCAAATCAGATTAAATTAACTTTAAATTTGCTAACTTTCCTCAAATAACGTTTCAGAAATATATATTTTATTTTTGCAAGATTTAAAAAATTTTGTTTACAAAGGTGTCAAAAATGGCCGTTTTGATCGATTTTACTGAAAAAAAAATCGATTCCGATCAACATAATTTATGTTAGAAATATATCACAGAGTATTTTGCTTATTGGAAATAGTAATTTTTAAATTCTTTACATTCCATTTAAAGCTAAAATGAAAGCTTCAAGAAAGCTTCTTCATTTAAAAAAAATCATTTTAAACCTTATATATACCGAATTAGTGGAGTTACCTATATATATATATATATATATATATATATATATATATATATATATATATATATATATATATATATATATATATATATATATATATATATATGCATGTATTAGTAAGTAGTAGGGTAGATTGGGCTAAGAGAATAGTAACACTGAGTTTAAAGCTGTGCAGAAAGGGCAACGGGAAACTACTATTTTATATTTCCCAATATAGTTATAGAAATTCATTGACATTACAGAGAAGAAAGCTGTGGAGGTGCAGAAGTTAACAAAAGATCATTGTCATGTTGGGACTAATTTTCGCAAGTAAATAGGTACTTTGAAAGTCTGGAAAGAACAAAAGAATTCATCCAGTTCATGCAATGATTGACAAATCGTTCTTTTGCTTGGGGAGATTCCCTGGAGCACGAAACGGCTAGCATAGAATCATTAATCCAAGTTTAAATTCCAGCTTACCTATCTTGTGTTTATTTCACACACATTCCTAGAGGAAAGGCGTTTAAAAATTAACGTCGTACAACTTAGTGCATGTTATTTAAGCGAGTGATAAATACCGCCAATTAAACTCCTTACTCTGCGAGGAATGCTACGAAAGTCCAGCATAATATACACATACGATCTACTAGGTAATAGAATCCTTCGCCTATCCGTTAGTAACGTTCTACACCTCTATGAAGAATAGGGTCATAGTCTCAAGAAACTAGTATAATCGTTGTGGTTTTCTCAATTTGGAATTATTGTTCTCCTAAATTGGTTGCCAATCAAGACTCAAGAACAAAGTCTGCCATGACATTTAACCCATAGCTGGCGGAGAAGGGCAGTGAAAGTGGATTCAATGAACATAGATGGAATTTCTACTCGGCACGCCAATTACCCTTTCCGCGTCAACGCAGACCACTCGACATGCACTTCTGAGTAATATTGCAAATATTTAAATGAGCCATCTTGTAGCATGGACAGAACGAGAGAAATTTTCCCACCTTGACTGAATAAAGGGAGAATTTCCAAATTTCCAAAAGTTTGCAAAAATGATAGATATCTGAAGAAGACCTGAGTATACAATGACCGAAACGTTGTGAAGATAAAAATTTAAGATGGAGTCATTAGTCCGAACGATTAAGCGTATAGCATTTGTAAGAATACTCGTTCAGAATTTGAAGTCAGTTCGCAGATTTCATTTTCCGCGCTCATAAGGAATACACTAAAAACTGATCGCCAGTGCTTTAACTTTCTGCTAAAATAAAATTAAACACTTGCCATAAAATAATATCCTTCTGTCAATATTGAGAAGAGAATTGCGGATTTTCAGGATTTGTAAATTTAAAAGACTAAATAAAATGCAAGTATTAACAAATAGTGTTGTTGATTGTGAATAAAGAGAAAACATCTTTTTTAAGGATTTCACCTATGTTCTGTAGCTAAAATAATTTTTGGTCAGACAGTGTCCTGTAAATAAAGTCTGGTTTGAAGATCCCGGATGTATTGCAACAGACAATTATTTCTTTACTATTAAGTCATTTGACAGGTACATCTGACATGCATTATATTGAAGTTTTTAATGCTCATGCTATGACTGTCTACCAAACTGATTCTTATTTTTAAATAACATTGTAGACTAATTGGCCATGCTTAAGTGTAGTTGGCAAGAAAACCCAACAAACAGAATTGACAAAGTTTCGAATAATCAATAAGAAAAGTACGAAAAGAACAGGGCAAAAATAATGCTGAACATACAATATATCTATATGCAAGACAAAAGTCGACAAAGAAACAGTAAGAAAGCAAAAAGTTCACAAACTAAGAAGTGTTAACACACAAAATGGACACAGTCAAGTGATTGCAGAGTTTTGACTTCAAGACAAGAAAGAACAAAAACCATCGTGGATGAGACCGATGAGTCATATTGATTAGAAAAAATCTGCATATGCATCTGTACGATTTGTCCATAAATTTTGGGAGGGGGGACATTTTTGAAATTATACTCTTCGGATTGGAACCATCCATACATAAACGAGGATATTTTTGTATTTGTTTTTGAAATCTTAAACCAACGTTAATTTTCTTTGATAATTAGTGGTTCTCATATATTATAGAAATGTTAGACCCAGTAATTCATACTTCTTACTACGATAAATGTTATATTTAGTGGCTACACGTATTTGAGTAGACACCTCTGTTTTTTAGAAAGTGAAATTAATATGAATCGATTTACTGATTCGTTTTTCTTGGCGGGTTATTTAATTCCAGAACATATTTTAGAATGTAAGAATATTTTTTCTTAGATAATAATTATTTTAGTGATAGAATTCTTACTAATTAACCCATAGCTGGGTGGAGAAGAAATGGATTCATACCTAAGGCTATTTACCTGTAAGTGAAACAAACCCAACCAGAAGTGGAACTCGGCCATTCGGTTAACAATTCCGAGCCATTATCCATTACACCAACCGCGCATACAAGTTACAGCATTTGGTATTCCCAAACGAGCACCCATCTAGGTACTGACCAGACTCGACGTTGCTTAACTTCGATGATCGAACGAGGGCCGGTGTTTCAATGTGGTGTGGCCGAAATCCCTTACAGGTCGAGAAGTCCTGTTAAAGTAGACAGGAGTCGAACCTGTATTAATTTTTCTCTCTAGGAAAACAACTTAAAGACATTTAGGCCACGGGCAGCCACCATAAGGAGGCTACGATTAATTACCCTATTTAAGGAACGCACTCGTTTCAAATCGTTCCAAGTCTAGATCAGCCAAACTTTGTTTTCTTCACGAAACAGAAACAAAGTCATTTTTAAGCAGTTAATGGATTTTTAATCCGACATTATTTCTTATTACTCTAAATTTATAATTAGTGGGAACACGTGTTTGAGTAGACGCTCTGTTTTATAAACAGCGGGATTAATGTCTACCGGCCTAGAGATCGAGAAATCCTACTAAATAGAATGCGCCATCGATCCACTATTAAGCCAATTGTGTCTTACCATTTAGGGAACGGAAAACCATCATGACAAATTAGAACTCACTTACTGTATTGTAGGTATGCACATCTTCCGTTGGAATATTCTATATTTAACTTCAGCATTGTACCCGAAATCTAAACAATGTAATTTTAAGCAAATAACTGATTTTTTTAAAAAATTCGATATTATTGAAACATCAAACGGAAATAAAAGTCTTATATTAAAATAATCAATTAGATTAGTACAGGAGCTCTGCTGGTATAGGAGCTTTGTGGTACAGTACACAAGGGTAGGCACTAAATGTGATATACATTGGGGGAGAAGTGTACTAGAAAATGCAATAGATACACGCAGAAGCCCGAATTGTAAGGCGGCCAAAATGTGTTAAAACAGAAAAAAACATACCATTTGTTCAAATGCAATATAAAGATATATACAATAAATAACAAATCATTTTAAAACTTATAATAAAAAGCAATCACACGATAATTATTTCAGATGTAAAAATAGAGAGAGAGGAAGATATATATATATATATATATATATATATATATATATATATATATATATATATATATAGAGAGAGAGAGAGAGAGAGAGAGATAGAGAGAAAGAGAGAGAAAAAGTGGGTGGATTTTTGTTCTATATCTAGGTACACTAAATATCCTTAACCAGAAAAAATGTGCTCATCTTATTTCAGCTCCAACACTTCCAGCTAAAAAAAAAGTGATAAAAAATCTCAAATCTATTTATCAGCGAATTCTCAAACGGAAGAAGAAAAAAAATGGCTGAAGCCTTTACACTCATTTGAACAATTTTCGTTATCCGCCATTTTATTTTTATTATTTCCCCAACCTTTTGAATAATGGCGGGTTTAAAACAAACTAAATAAATGAATAAAAAAAAAGAAAGAAGGTGTTTGACACCAAAGAAAAAAAACGTTGGTGACAAGAAATGTGTTTTTTCCAAAGAGGCTAGGAAGTAAAAAAAGAAAAGAAAAAACCCTATTTATTCTCTCTTTTAATTTGATTGTTTCTTTGTATTTTGACTTCATTTTTTTCGTTTTTTCCTTATTTTCTGTTCTCTTTCCTTTATGCTTTCTTTATTATTATTTTTGTTTGTATTTTTCTGTATTTCCTGTTTCCATTTATCTTCCAAACAACCCCCCAGATTAAAAAAAAAAAGCTAAATACTCCCCCCACTGTTTCTTTGAGCTTATTTATGAAACTTCTTTTTTTTTTCCATTTTTTCTTCTTTCTTTTTGTTTTTCTTTTTGGTTCTTCCCCAATTCTTTTTATCTTTCTCCTCTCATTCTTGATGTATTTTACACTTTTCTGAAATTTATTTCTCTTCCGAAATATTTGTTAGTTTCTTTCTTTCTTTCTTTCTTTCTTTCTTTCTTTCTTTCTTTCTTTCTTTCTTTCTTTCTAGTTCCCTTATTCCTTCTACGATTTCGCCAGTTCTTGTTTTCTTCTTGATATTTTCTTTTATGTCTATTGTCGTTCTTTCCATTTTTCTTTATCTCACCCTATTAACCCACTCCCTTTCTCTTTTTCACTTTGCCCATTTATCAATTTGGGCAAGGGACACATTAAAAAACTTATTATTTGATATCTTTCAAACATTCTATGAAAAGTATCTGTGACATTTAGGATAACAGACATTACACGTAACTTCCCTTTTGTTCGGGACACATGTGGAACGCTTCTGCGTGTGTGGACAGAACAACGTGTACTCCCCTAGTTCGAGGCGCACAAGTGGTTATCTCGAAAACAAACAAACAAACCAAAAAACAATCAAACAAAAACTACAACAACGACAACAAAACAAGAGAGTTTCTTCGTAGTTTAGATCAAGAACAAAAGTTTTTCTTTTGAATTTATGATTGTCATATGCTGCCATTGACAGAACAATAACTCTTCCCAACAATGTCAGCAATTTAGCGAATATATTCAACAATTTATGTGGGATGATCTATCTGCATTATTTTATTACTTTGTGTACTTATTTATTAAGCACATTTCCTTGTAAATCAAACACACAATTGTGAGGTGGATATTGAGGTTCGAATTCAAAACACTGTCAGCAAAGAGGTTAGTAACCATTACATTAACAGGTACTTACTAATATTAGTCTTTTAGATTCAAGCTAAAAATGTGGGATTCGCAGTAAGGATTGAACATACTTTAGTAACAAGGGTTTGCCAAACTAACTTGCGGATCATTACACCATCACACTGTCACTTTCTGTATTCAAAATGTTTAAAATTTATTCACCCATAAATAAACTCGCTTAGGCCTCTTGTATCTGTTTATCAGCAGAATACAGCGACCATTCTCATTTTTGTGGGCTGGTCGGTTCTTCACTGACACAGATTTAATTCATTTAAATGTTTTATTTTGATTAAATGAGCTCACCCACTAACCTTTCATGTCATTATAATTTTTTTTATATATTTGTCGAATACATATATATATATATATATATATATATATATATATATATATATATATATATATATATAAGGGTGTTTCATTAAGACGGATCAAAGCAGTAAATGAATCAATGTTATTGGCGGAAATTTATTTATTGCTCTATTGGATCATATTATTTAAGTCATGTCAATTATATGTGTAAAATAATATCGCCCAAATGTCCGCCAAGGCACACCTCCCCTCGATGGTCAAAATTTTTTATGACGTCTCTGTCTAGTTGCTCCTCGATCTCACCAATATGCCTTATTATGTCATCCTTCAGCTGTTGAATTGTTGTTGGCTTGTTGGCATAGACCTTACTTTTGAGATGACCCCAAAGGAAGTAATCTAAAGGTGTCAAGTCGCACGATCGTAGTTGGCCAATTGATTTCACTGTTTTAAGAGATGATGTGACCTGGGAACTTCTCATTGCATTTCTATTTGAACGTCTATTTCCATAATAGACTTCGATAACTTTAACACGTTGTTTGATTGCTAAGCTTTCTATGGGGGAAATTACCAAAGCCTTAAGTTGTTAAATGAAAAGAAAGAAAAAGAAAAAAAAATCATTAGACGCTTAAAGTTATTGCCTATTTAAAATCGTTATAGGAACACCCTTTATTTGTACATATTCAAAATTTTTTATGATCCTGGGTGTATTATAACCCCCCCCCCCGGGAAAATGCGGCATTTTGGTACATGTTCGGAAAGAATGGAGAGAGAGAGAGAGGAGGTTTAAGGCAATGGTAAGCAAGCTTCCCTTTTTTTTTTTTTTTTAATCATATCACCCCAAGCAAGGCCGGAGGCCACTATCACGCAAGGGGTTAAAGAAAGGTTGGAGGAAGAGCAGATAGGAGTGGCAAGGGAGGGGATGTGGAGAAAGAGAAAGACAGTGGGTCGATCAAGGCAAGGGGGCCACAAAAGATCCGGAGCGAGAGCAGATAGGAATGAAAAATGAAAGAATGTGGAGAAGGGAAGTGTATAGATCAAGGCAACTGGAGATGTCGATTGACGCTACACTTAAACCGTTGGAGATTGTATTTGTCAGGGAAACAGTAATAGGGAAGGGAGTTCCATAGGCGAGATGTGCGAGACATGAAGCTATTGGAGTAGAAGAGACGTCTACATCTAACAGTTTCCACGGTGTAGGGGTGGGAGCGGGATGCCAGTGTGGTGGGGCGTTTAAATTCACGAGGCCTGGGGACAAGCGAACGCAACTCCTCAGAACAATTACCGTGGAAGTACTTGTAAAAAAGGCAACATCGCGTCTGTGAGAGAGTGACTGCAGACGAGATGACAGATCAGGGCCAATCACGTTGCCTATCCGTCTCTGGATCTTATCAAGAACCCAGAGGCAAACAGCAGGGGCTCCAGACCATATATGGCAGCAATACTCCATGCAAGGGCGAATGGTCGATTTATAGACTTGAAGGATCGATTCCGGGGAGAAAAATTTCCTGGCTCGGCACAGAGAACCAACTTTCTTTGCGGTGGCTGATGCAACTGACTCGATGTATTTGTTCCATCTCAGATCAGCAGACAGCGTGAGACCGAGCAGCCGCAGGGAGGAGCTCTCGAGAAGTTGGTCATCAGACATTCTAATGGGAGGCAGGGATGGATCCTTATGGTGGTTGATAGAGAGCAGTTTTGTTTTAGAGGCGTTAAAGTTAACCATCCATTTCTCACCCCAGATCACAACCGATTGGAGGTCCTTTTCAATTTGAGCTGCCAGACTAGCTTTGTCCGCCTCACTAGATTTGTGCGTAGATGCCGACTTTGGAGTCTATGGCGTCAGGAAGGTCGTTTATAAATATGAGGAACAGGGTAGGGCCTAGGTTGGAGCCTTGAGGAACACCTGCGTTAGCGGGATAGGATCTGGAGATGAATCCACTAAGAACAACCTTCAAATCCCGGTTTGACAGGAATGACTGTATTAGGTCAAACAATCGACCTGTGATACCATAACCCTTTAGAGAGGACAGGCGCCAGTTCAGGTGCGCATTTCTTTAGGACAATGGCTGGTATTCCTTCACCACCAGTAGCCTTGTGGTGATCTAGGTTAGAAATAATGCCCAATACCGACGACGGGGTTATGTGCAACCCGTCCAGGAGGGCATCAGTTCTGGGAGGGAAATCGGGCAAGGGCACCCCGGAAGAATCTAGCGTAGAATTGGAAGAAAACTTCCGAGCGAAGCATTCGGCCTTGTCAGCAGAGGTGGTCAGGACCTCAGACTGATTGAACAGGAGAGGAATGGAGGGTTTGTTATTGTTCAGGACGCTCTTGCAGAAGCGCCAATAATCCATGGAGCCAAATTTGCGGGATGCAATACGTTCCTTCATCCGAGCAGCAAATAGTGACTTGGCATTGTCGAGGATATGCTTACACTCGTTGCGGGCAGAGGTAAATAGACGTCTATTGGAGTCGGACATATCACTTCGAAACCGGTGGAAGAAGTGGTTCCTATGGGCAATGGCGGCTGAGCAAGCAGCTGTGAAACAGGGGGAGGAGCGAGGTTTGACCTTGAATTTCCTGGAGGGGATGAAAGCTTCGATACCGGCTTTAATCCAGGAAGAGAACTCAGAAGCACAATCATGAGTGGGGAGCTTAAATACAGCATCCCAGGGGACATCGCGGAGGAAGTCACGAAACGCGTCCCAGTCAGCCCGTTGGTAGTAGAATGTGGTTCTGGTGGTAGGAGGCTCTTTGCAGGGGGTGGGGCTGAAGGAGATGCTAACGGACACTACAGCATGATCGGAGTTACCGATAGGACAGAGCTGCGTGGCACTACAAGATTCAGGGATGGAGGTAAAACACAGGTCGAGGAGTGAGGCCTTACAGTCACGGTTGTAGGCAAAACGCGTGGGGAAATCGATTATCTGAGTGAGGGATTGAGAGACTGAAAAGTTGAGAGTATGAATGCCTGCGAGGTCGGTAGTAGCGTTCTTAAGCCACTGGTTGTGATGGGCGTTAAAATCGCCAAATACAAATATGTGAGCGTAAGGATGGGCAGAGAGGGCCCTATCTATGCTGTCAGAAATGACATCAAGTATCCGACAGTCCTGAGAGGACGGAGAGCGGTAGAGGAAGAAAAGATAGCTAACGGCATTGAGAAGAGATAGCCGGAGACACAAGAACGAATGATCCGGCGATTCGAGAGATGACTCTCTAGCCAGAGGGAGATGGTCCTTGACGTAGACTCCCAGGCCATGCATGTGGGTTAGAGAGTCTTTTCTGAGGAGAGGAAGGTATCCAGGGATCGAGAGATCAGAGGAAGGGATAGCGGAGTCAAGATTGGTCTCACACAGGGCCAGTATCTCCGGGCAATTAGCAATGAGGAAGGACTCAACGCTGCAGAAGTTGGTTCTGATGCCACGGATGTTGGAAAAGGAGATATTTAAAGGTTTGGGTGATTTTTGGAAGGCTGGTTTAGGTTTATATTTCTGGTTTTTGTACTTCATGGTGGGTAATTGGTGTTGGAAAAAGAGAAGGCCTGAGTTAAAGGAAGCCGACGGTTAACACCCATGACGCGGGCAGAGAGGGGGTTTGACACAGCCTGAATCATAATGTGGCCTCAGGGTTGCCCACCGGAGATGACTGCAGGGACAACTATCCATGCGCGACATGGCACTACAGACACCCCGATATTATGCAACTGTTGATCAGAGCGGCCGATCAAGACGCTACGCAAGTGTTAGGGCTCCTAACTACCAGTCGGAAACAGCAACCAGAGAACTGTCAACCGTGTACCCTCAGAATGAACAGGCAAAGCCACAGACTACACGCATCACGGGTGAAACTCAGCGGCACCAGCAAAGAGGCCAGAGAGAGAGAGAGAGAGAGAGAGAGAGAGAGAGAGAGAGAGAGAGAGAGAGAGAGAGTTCGGACCTAACTAAGTGCTTCACTGGGTTAACTGTCTAGAGTAAAGTAACAATTTGTCGTAAAGCAAAATATATAAATTGGGCTTACAGTAATACAGAGTGTATGTCCGAATATTAATACCTTGAGTGGAACTTAACATAAGTAAACGTCTAATGGTGCCGGACATAAGGCGATAGTGATGGAACCAATTCCACACTCTATTTTGGGTGCAGATGGTTTGAGCCTCACTCATCTTTTATTGTAATCTTGTATTTCGACTGCACTTTTATCCTCGGTGTTTCTTGTTGTTTTCTTTTATTAAACCATGTTTCTTTTTTATCAATTTACCCTAAGCAAATTCACTAAGACGCAAGGCGCTACTGGGAATGAAAGAGAATAAGAAGACATTAGAAGGAACCAGAAACCCAATTCTGAACAGGAAAGAAGAGATAACCTCTATTCCTGTTAAAAAGACAGGGGAGGAGTATAAAACGGACGATAAACTTAGTCTGAGTGCAGCTTGATAATTGGTGACCTTTTATTACAATCTTGTAGACTGAGTGAAGTTTGATCCGCAGTGCCCTTTTATTATTATCTTGCAACTTGAGTTCATAATCAGTTCACTATGCCGTGCGAGACAATTTTTATAGTCAGAATCTATTTAAAAGTCGAATCTATTCGTCAGTGTATCGAACATTTCTGGTCTGAATACAGATACGCACACACAGACACACACAGACACACACACACACACGCACACACACACAAACATATATATATATATATATATATGTATATATATATATATATATATATATATATGTCTACCACTCATCCATGCATAGAATATTGCTGCCACACATGATCCGGTGTCCCTGCTATTTACCTTGAGCTCCTTGATAAAATCCAAAGAAGAATCTGTAATATTACTGGTCCTGATCTGGCGGCTCAGCTACAGTCACTTTCCCACCGCCATAAAGTTGCCTCTCTATGTCATTTCTATAAATACTTTCATGCTAATTGTTCGAATGAGCCCTTCACTGTGGTACCTAGAGTCTTTGAATTTAAGTGCAGCACTAAGCTGGCGTCGTGATTGCATCAGTTTGAACTGATTAGATGTAACTGTAAATTGTATGCTAACAGTTTCTTTCTCTCGCACTTCTCGCTTGTGAAACGCCCTTTCGGTTGCTTGCTTTCCTGCGAAAGTTGAAATGCAATGTTATTAACTGTCCACCTGAGAACTCTCTTATCTTTTGCTCATCATTAATGTTTCTGTTCCTAATCCTTTCACACCCTGTAACCCCTTGTGTTTTAGTGGCTTTACTACCTTGTATAGGGTGATACCGATTAAATTTTTTTTAAAGATTTACGACGACACCTAAAGAATTATCTGCAACATCATCGATCTTGAAATTCCTTTTCTATAAATGTTTTCACAGTAATTTTCATACTGATCTTTACTTTTTGATACTTTGACTTCATGAATTTAATCACTGTACGAAATTGGCAGTTTGGTGGAATTGCTAGATGCAACCGTAAGTTCTATGCTAATAGTTTCTTCCCTGGCACTTTTCGTTTGTGAAACACTCTTCCGGCATCTTGCTATCCTGTCAACTACGACCTACAAAAATGTAAATGCAGCGTCAATCGTCACTTCCCGTGTCCTTAAATTGTGTTCATTTAAGGTTCCCTCAGTTTCTCTCGCTCTCAGTAACTGCTTGCGTCTTCAGTCAGTTAAGTGCCATACGTGATACACGTTTGGACGATTATGTCTCTTTCGATTCATGACTGACTAGGCAGAAGATTTTTCCGCAGTAGGTTGCCGCTTCTTTCTGCGGTAGACTCGTTTCCAACCAAAGCTATAGAACACAGTCTATCCTGATATTCAACCCATATCTGCGAGGAGAACAGATGGATTCATACCTTTCCCGAGGTTATTTACGAGTACGTGAACGCAACGAACTCGACTGGAATTCGAACTCAGCTTTTCGATTTCTCATTCCAAGCTGATATTCCATTTCCAAGCCTGCATCTCATTGGCTTTTATTAACTTGCTTGGTGTGAAATAATTAAAAAAATATCAATAAAAATTCCCTGTCGATCGAGTTATGGAAGTTTTTCATCCGTCTATTTAAAGCAGTAAGTTTTAAAGCTATTAATAAATCGCTTAATACTGCACTCTGTGCATATCTGTCTGTCTGTCTGTCTTTCG
>OZ038493.1:64812517-64867517 GCA_964036315.1 Acanthosepion esculentum | reverse complement strand
CTCTCTCTCTCTCTCTCTCTATATATATATATATATATATAAGGGGGAAAACAGGGAGACAGAAAGAGAAATTACGCTTATTCTTCAGTCTCAAAGAAAGGTTTCTTTTCGCGATTTGAATGCTGAGTGTTCCTATCGTAATCCGACGTAGCATACAACGAAGTAGGAATTAACAATAATTTATACGGCTATTCTTTTAACGTTCTCAGAACCTAAAAATAAAATATGCATATATCTTTTGCTCCGATCGTCAGTGGTAAAATGATGACAGAAAACTATGTCTTTTGGAAAGACACATAGTTTTAGAACATTTTGCAAGATGTTTTGACTGGCTACAAAAACTGTCGGATAGAAAAGTGGGTGAGGATTTGCAGTTAAGCCCACTGTATGAAATTGATGATGCAAAAGTTACATTATTGCTCCATATTGTGGGACTATATGAGATAGAAAATGAGCAGTGTTCACGCCAAGACTGATGGCATAAAAACTGTCCAAATCGATATTTTTGTCCGCATTTTTAACACGCTGTTCTTTAGGGTCTTGAAAGGTCATCTATAATGTGATTGCAAGGTGTGTAACTTAGCAGTGCCACTTACAGAAACGTTTACAATAGACTAAACGTTAAGGCATTGATGTACATATTGGTCTGTGCGCAACGGAGATTCGTCATTCTGTTTCTTAGACTACCCATGAAAGAATTAGAAGAAAAATTATATCGGAAGTCTGAGTGTTGTGCCATACACCATCTAGGCACACAAACATTGGATGTCATACTTTATTGTCATAGGAAATCCTAGATTGACTAAGGGAAGATTAACCAGATAACCAGATAATGAAACTAGTTGAGTATTCCTCTCAGGGCTGAATTCAAGATGCAGTGAAATCTTTCAATCACAACTTTCATCAAGATGATAGTCAGGAGATCTGATATTTTTACTAACCAAAAACTGACAGAATAAATCAGATTCATATGGCCGACCTCTTATCGACAGCTGGGATACCAAAAACGGGATACCCATTCAAAAATAAATGTTTTTGTCTCAGTATATGCGAAAGTGACCGTCACGGGAAATGTATCTCACCAGCGAGAAAAAAAAACGTCTAAGATGTGTTAGCATGTAAGCGTAGGTTGGTAGGAGTCCTGTCATATCGACGTGCCTTCCAACTTCAGTATTGATGAAAACTAAATATCCGTGGTCAATCAAATCTGTCCATAACTTGTCTGATAGAAGCATTACCACCGGAATGGAACAAACTATGAAGTATGAAAAAAAGAGGACGCTACCGTCATAAACAAAAATTTTCATCAGATTTGAGGACGGAGATTTATTCAAGAGAAATGGCTATTTTCTCCCGGGTTCCAATGATTCTTAGAGATGTAGCACTCCAGAAATTCTGTTCACTGAAAACAAATAAAAGAGAAACGTATATTTGAGATTAGATAATCTAAATATCCCAAGTTGATTGCATAGGGTTTCTTACGGGATGGAAGGTGCACCCCTCTATATAAATATCATGCCGCCGTCTGAAGGTACTGTATATGGCTTCCGGAGGTGATAATTTCGTAGAAAAGAAAGAAATTGACTTCCACTGTTCGTTGACATTTTGTTGCAAACAGCACCCACTCAAATAGAAGAAGCATCAGCCGGCAAAGATAAGCTCTTTTCCTGATTCAGTATATGACATTTTCACTGCCTGAGACAAAATAGATCCAATTTAATGAAAAGCTTCTGGGACAGATCAGACAAAACTATGTAGCAATTTTTGCCATTTGTCAAAACGTCTGTCAAAAGTTTTAACGCCTGGTCACAGTCATGGAGAAGTATGCGATACAAATTAATCAAAGAAGAAGAAGAAGAAAAAGAAGAAGAAGAAGGGAAGGAGGATGAGGAGGGGAAGGAGGATGAGAAGAAGAAGAAGAAGAGGAGGAGGAGGAGAAGAGGTAGAAGGAGGAGGAGAACAAGAAGAAAAAGGAGAAGAACAAGAAGAAAGAGGAGGAGGAGGATAAGAAGAAGAAGAAGAAGAAGAAGAAGAAGAAGAAGAAGAAGAAGAAGAAGAAGAAGAAGAAGAAGAAGAACAAGAAGAAGAAGAAGAAGAAGAAGAAGAAGAAGAAGAAGAAGAAGAAGAAGGAGGATGAGAAGAAGAAGAAGAAGAGGAGGGAGGAGGAGGAGAAGAAGAGGTAGAAGGAGGAGGAGGAGAAGAAGAAAAAGGAGAAGAAGAAGAAAGAGGAGGAGGAGGATGAGAAGAAGAAGAAGAAGAAGAAGAAGAAGAAGATGAAGATTTACCATACTCACCGTGCACATGAGAGAAACCAACGAGTACAACGAGTAACATATTGTCAATGAACCTCTAGAAAGACTACTACATTTTCTTTGACCGATTGCTGTGTATTAGTTGCTGTGAGGAACTGGGTACGTATTTGGTTTTGTAACCATACTGAGGGCCTTATAGTCGTCACAAACAGGCTAAGTGCTTTTGGGGGACTAGATGCAATGAAGAAACCCAGTTACTCCCGTTTGGATAAATTCAGCTTTTGCTATTTGCATCTGGTTCTAGCCACCGTTGGCGACCTGATTGAAGGACTTCTGATAATAATATAGTGTGTAAAGCTATGTGATAATGTTTCATCGCAAAAGAACAGCTTAGTAATGCTAGAAAAGCTGCTTAAAAGCTGACAAAAACAGGATTATCCTCAGCATTAGCTACGGTTGGGCATAGTCTGACGGCATATGAATTATGAGCTTTGTGAATCCCAGACCCCATGAGACAGCATCGGTATAGATCGATAAGAAGACCATATTTTAGCAAAAATATACACCTAATATGACGCTTTTCACGTCTGCAATTACAATGAGGTGAATGAAATCCTAAATTCAGGAACAGCCAGTTTTTGTCCAAGTCTGTATAGGAGAATTTATATTGGCCTGAAGTATAAACGTACAAGGCCCCTTAGTTGCAGGAATTAAGGAAATTTGAGCGCCACTGTTTGCAATAAAAATTGTACCAATTATACGATTACGTACAAATAAAAGACGATAGGTTTCCCATATCTGCACACCGAGTTGTCGCCGGCGATCATTTAAGATTTTCCCTGAGGCTTCTCAAAAATGCAGGACGGTTTAAAATGAGCAATGTATTTAACACTTGAAATATTTCCGTCTAATGACAGAAATTATTCAAAGAAATTTAATATTTTAAAAGTTCCGTGTGTTTTTTTTGTACGCATCGACTTATTTTTTGATGGGTATGATCATAAATGTACGCTTAAACGAAAAGGATATAGCGTTTGATTTAAAGGAAAATCATTTGGTTTGAGGAATATTGGTGAAAAGCAAGAAATTATCAAATCAGTACACTCTACTTGTCTACTGACAAATAAATTAGACAAGCGTTAGTTTCAAATTATATGGTGCAGACCAATTGATTGCTTATGTGTGAATGCATCAGAAGAAAAACTATATTATTAGCCATGCTTACTTTTTCTGCCCAAATCAGGTCAATTGTGGATCGATGACGGTTATAGTAATTGTAAAGATATTTTGATTGGTGGCAAACATCATTCTATATCTATGAGTCATTTAAATACTTATAAATGCATAGTCTCTCTCATATATATATATATATATATATATATATATATATATATATATATATATATATATATATATATATATATATATATATACGTGAAACTAAATCCTCTGCAAAAAAACAATGTAGTGTATCAATTTACCGTTCAGAGATTGTATCTCTGATGCTAATAATAAACCCGCTACATACATTGGTTTTACTACAACCACGTTTTCCCGTATACTTACCTGTTACCTTTCTGATCTTAGTTCTATTAAGCAACATTTCTTAGAAAAACATAGCCATGTGCATAATATTAGACAGATATTAGTTGATAACACAATAATACTCACATATACCCACAGTAAAAAGAACCTTCAGATATTGGAGACTATTTACATTAAAATGAAGCAACCCACACTCAACAAAATTACATTTCAAACTAGTCACAACACATTACAATGCATCTAGACATTGGTTCTGTTGTAATACTTCGCGTAGCAATTTTCTCTTATCACCAAGTGGGTTCATTGGACTCATGGTTGAAATTTTTAATTAAATAAAAAATATCATTTATTCTAAAATAGGTGCTGTTTCTTTTTCTGAAGCTGATAAAGAAATCGATAATGTCAGCATTACTTATTCAGAATCGGATGATGATATGAATGATGACAACAAAGCTGACAGAAATGATTCTTTAAATCCTTCATTAATGAATGAAAATATTATTCGGATACATTTGGTCTTCTAAACCAATTGAAAAGGCACAAGGGAGAACCCCACCCTACAAAGTTTTACATCAAAAGCCTGGACCTTCATGTTTTGCAAGATTTTGTGATTCAGCTCATTCATCATTTATATTGTTCATGAAGCTAATTCTCCAGGAAATAATCCCAAAATGGACTGATGCACCTACAAACTCTAGTGAGTAATACACTGCCCAGGAACCAACCAATGAGAGAAAGAAAGATGCAACTTGTGTGGTCTTAAAATGGATAGAAACATGCAATCTGTCAGTCATTTTTGCCACAAACATGTCTGTTAAAGCCATTAAAAGTATTCTGTACAAAATGTTGAATTGTAATTTATTTAAAAATGTAATTTGAATTAAGTTCATGATTCCAAACTAAATACAAAGATGCAATTCAATTTTTTGTTTTAGTGAATAATTTTTTTATTAAAATTGTTATTTCTTTGTCCATCCATAATCATACATACCTAATTTCATCAAAAATTCAAAAAGTTTGAATAGTTTAAAAAAATAAAAATCGTTCCATTGGATTCAAGTGATATTTAATGGAAGTCAGTTTATCTGGCAGACGGAGGGTTAAAAACATTTGTTGTATGTGACATAGTAATTGTTATTAATAAACGACATAACAAATTGATTGAATAAATCAGGCAATATTTAAAACAAATAATACGTTCTGTAAGATATATTTTGCAAACAAGAACAACCATTGTTTGTACATGATGATAATAATCACAACATGGGTTACTGACGGCTTTGTTGAAATAACATCTTTACTTGAAGGTTTTTACCAAAGAAGAAGTGAAGTATTTTGCAGACGTTTTAAGTGCGTTACAAAATGACATATCTGCTATTGTTAGCGTAATAGCTCATGTAATTTGAAAGTGCATCGTTTATTTCAGCGTAAGAAGATGAAACTACTGACGATGCAGCGTATATCGAATTCTATATTATTGCCAAATATGCAACTGGATGCAAAATAAATGCATTTTTATCATTTTATGACACAATTATTGATAACTTATATCGAGCTTGGTTGATGTGATATAAACTTTTTTTTAGTGATGCTAAAACTAAATTTGTTAGCTAAATATATGATGGAGTAGCAATGGTGGCAGCTGAGCGTAATGGAGTGCAAACAAAATCCAAGGAGAAACGATTTCAATCCGCCGATTTAATTCCTTGTCTTGGTGGTTGACACAGAATGCAAACTAAAGAAACTTTTCGACATTTCAGTAAATTGCTTACACATTATAATAATCTCTGAGTAAATCGCTCTCATATATATATATATATATATATATATATATATATATATATATATATATATATATATATATAGAGAGAGAGAGAGAGAGAGAGAGAGAGAGAGAGACAGAGACAGAGACAGAGTGTATCAATTTACCGTTCAGAGATTGTATCTCTGATGCTAATAATAAACCCGCTACATATATTGGTTTTACTACAACCACGTTTTCCCGTATACTTACCTGTTACCTTTCTGATCTTAGTTCTATTAAGCAACATTTCTTAGAAAAACATAGCCATGTACATAATATTAGACAGATATTAGTTGATAACACAGTAATACTCACACATACACACAGTAAAAAGAACCTTCAGATATTGGAGACCATTTACATTAAAATAAAGCAACCCACACTCAACAAAATTACATTTCAAACTAGTCACAACACATTACATTGCATCTAGATATTGGTTCTGTTGTAATACTTCGCGTAGCAATTTTCTATGTCAAAATAACAAAATATCGTCTTTGACGGAGGATATCTTTGTTTCATGTCGGTATGACTATTCTGAGGGTAGCTCATGCGAAAGCTTAGGACCAACTTAATGAAAAAATATCCAAATGTTGGACAATTATTTTCACAAGAAATTAAAGCAAACATTCGAATGGCCCATGAGCATACATCCATTTTCTGTTATATTTAATAATATGTTTAAATAATGATCTGCTGTCCCAATACACACACACACACACACACACACACACACACAATCTCTCTCTCTCCCCATATATATATATATATATATATATATATATATATATATATGTGTGTGCAGGTAGACGAATATAAATATACTGTTTAATAAATAAACAGAACGCCTATTCAAATATTGGTATCCCCTAAAATAACGTTTAAGTAATGAAATCTGTCGGATTAATATATGAAAAGTCCATTCTTATATTGATTTGTTATCGTTAGGATACGAAATTGAGCAGAGATGTATATTTGTGAATTAGGAAAAATCTGTGCTTAAAAGCACTATTCGGGCTTTGCTAGGCCATCAGTTATTCCACTATCTGAACGTAAGTTCGAATCCTGCTGGAGAGCGCATATTTTTCTAATAAGATTTCTCGAATATTCAGGTCGGTAGACGAATATAAATATCAGCCGGTTATCTGCCATGCGTGATACACACCCAGGCGATCACGAATCTTTCAAACACGGTCTCTCCTTCGATTTACCCATAGCTGGATTCATACATTTCCCAAGGGCATTAGCACGTATGTGAATGCAATGGATTCGACTGGAATTCGAACTCGGCTCTCCGATTCCTCAATCCGAAGGTCGAGTAATCTTATAGGAATTTTATTATTATTATTATTATTATTATTATTTGTGTATGTTATGTTTTCTGCTTTGTATCCTGCAGAGCCGGGTCAAAACTATGGTTCTTAGGCCCTATTGGAGAATTGTCATTTAATTGATAGCAATTTTCTTAGTATATGTGATGTCCCTAGAAGGACGATCTTCCGATCAACCTGTATGTTGATGCTACCTGGGACACTGTTAGTAAAACTGAGCTTCAATCCGAGCCGCTATCCATTACAACACCGTAAAATCTGTCGGATTAATAAATGAAATCTCTCTTTCTTTCTCTCTCTCTCTCCCTATCTATCTACACACACACACACACACACACACACACACACACACACACACACACACACACACACACACACACATATATATATATTGTTAAAATTGCTGTATTTATGAAAAAAGAGTGCTCAAATGTGGGCAGGAAAAACAAACCTTCAGTTGTAAGAAGACAGTATGTTCATCAGCAAGAGAGATTAAAAACCCCAAGGTGCAAACTAAGAATTGGTGATGTCAAAATCAAGGGAGTACAAAAGTTTAAATGTTTGGGAAGAATTGTAACAGGCGCCGAAATCAGAAGACGCATTGGAATTTCATAAGATGCCTTCCAAAGGTTAAACGACCCATTAAGTAATAGGAAACTTTCTTTAGGAACAAACATAAGAGTGCTGAAGTGTTAGGTAATATCAATCCTCCCATATGGCAGTGAATACTGGACATTTTCATCACGTATGGAAAGGAGGCTGGAAGCAACAGATTCTACAGAAGTTTGCTTAGAATACCATGGCCGGAGCATGTGAAAAAGGAGGAAGCACTAAAGAAAATGGGGATGAAAAGGACAGTTGTACTTTACGACAGAAAGAATCAATGGAAAGAGGAAAGAGGGCCTGGAGAATTTGATACTTACAGGATAGATTGAAGGCAAGAGGGGCGTAGAAAAACAGCGTATAACTTAACTGGTATGTTTATTTAAATGGATGGCAAAACAGGGAGTAGCAGAGATAGTCAAAAGAAAAATATTGATAAGAACTGTAAAAAATAAGAAGTTGTGGAGAGCCATTATCACGGCACATAAAAGAAGATTTTCCTTGTAAATGTTGTAGCATACCTACGGACGATAATGAGTATGTCCTCATTCACATAAATACAGTAGTAAATACTGTATGTTGGTCTGCAGTCAGAGATTCGTCTCCAGGTGTGCTAGTCAAACTCTCTGCTTCCGGACAGAGAGGATCCCTCAGACGAGGCTATGTCGAAGGGCAGAGTCTTGCCTTGGGAAACAGCTACCTGAGCACATTTTATACGGTGTCTACTGGCTCAGATATCACACATTAAATGCGGCCTTGTGCCATATCTGACCAGGTGGGGAGGTTGGTAGATATCCTGCAGTTAGAGATTCATTGTGGAATTCACTTGACTCACTTCTAGCAGTTGACAACATTTACACGCCACTGGCGAATCTTATATGTGTTGCTCTTGTCCTAAATATTATCGTTCATTACCAACCTTCGTTTGATTTTTCTATTCAGTAACCTTCTCAACAGTAAAATACTTCTCTAATCTGCTGTAATGATTAATGAAGGCATTGAAATTAATACTCCCAGAAAATTTGCGGAGAGTTTGTCTCTATTAGAGAGAATATACGCTTTCTTACAAGACTGACGACGAAGATTTGAAGAATTTGGACTTGCATCGAGCATCCAATTAAAATATCTACCTAAGTTTGATTATTTCTTATTTACAAACATTAAAAGGAGTTTGAAAAAAGAAATATTTCGAATAATTCAGCGGCTATTTCAATAATTAAACGTCAGATAACATTTTATGGAAGTTTTCAAGAAACTTGAGAAACGATGTGCCAAATTCAGAAGAAATGTGGAATCGCATGCAGATGTCATGACTGGAGATCATTTCCTCCTTGATCGAAGTGAGAACTTTTCAGTATTGTGCATTGTAGCTTCGTGACACATTATAATATTCATTGGGTGCTTATCAAGGTTTGCCAATAAGAAAGCCGGTCTTTGTGAACATGTGTAGTGAATTCGGTAACTTCACACTATACTCTATTTTTGTAGCCATGTACCAGTTTGATTTCGAATACATGTTCGCAAACTTTTTATTCTTTTGTGCAATGTCGGAAATTTCACACCATCAACGAAGCCAGGTGCACTAACGGGGGTTGAACTGAGGTGAGCTCCTGACACCCAAATGAGGAAGCACCTTGCCTCACATCTGCAGCCACATTTTGAATCATGGGAACGACAAACAACGGGGAGGATGAGATAAACAACCGCTCAGACATCATAGGACGGTGTTCAGTAGAGAGCTTTACGGGGCCACACACTCACACTGACTGAGAGTAATTGACGACGTTGGAAGTTGAATAAAATATAAAGTTAAATACTCATTAGCCCAGTGTTTCTCGACTTTTTTTTTAAAAGCAACAGCATACCTAGTAGCAAATGAAAATATCACGGCACACTTAGCGACATTTTTAAAGGGATATCGGAAACTACAACAAACTAATTTATAATTCAACATAACTCTGTAAAAATTTTGAATTAAAAAAAGATTGTTGAATACAATTATGTGAAAAAAGGTTTGGTTTGGTTAGTTTTACGGCATGTCAACCTCAATGGGTTATTTAATATCGACAAAATTTTTATTGCTGGTAATATTTTTCCCAAAAATATATTGCTGGTAATAATTTTTTTTACAAAGTATTGCTGGTATTAAAACCTATTTTTACACTTACATAGTGTTTTAACCGTAGTTTGGGGGCTAACTATTTACCCATAGTTGGGACCCTAACAGGTGCTACCATTCCGGGTCAGAGTAACCTGGGAACACCAGCAATTAAGAGGTGGTGCCACGCTCCTCAAACCTCCTGATCAGAGGCCTTGCTGTTGGACAGCTGTTTATCGTCTTACCCAGGACGCGGGCGTAGTTTATCGTCATAGCCAGGACTGAAATGAAAAAAGTGTTAATATTCATTTATTCAAATAAGGAAAAATTCTTAAAAGTTAAATTAAAAAAAATGAAAATACTTTTTAAAAAATGAATATTAAAATGAAGTATTTAAAATAACATAATCGAAAAATAATGAAAAGAATTATTTGAAAAAAAGTTTAATACTTATTCATTTATTCAAATACTAACGCTGTGCTATTACTACTTTCGCATATATATATATATATATATATATATATATATATATATATATATGATAGAAATTGTAAGGAGGATTTGATAATTATAATTAAGTAATTCATTGAGTCTGAAAGAAACCTCAACAGAATGCAGAAAGCACTGGACGGCCGTTTCGTCCTATATTTGGGACTCATCAGCAGTGCGCATCCTTACAATTTCTATCATGTCTATATCATTGCTTGATCCGGCTTCTAATGCTTCAGTTTGAGCGGCTTGGTAATAGTAGTCGTGGCTCCGGGGGGGCACAGTCCTATGGTTACAGAGAATTTCAGTTGAGTTCCACCATGGATTATGTGAGCGAGCGGCGCTATATTGAGTCTGATTTGCTATCCCTTCGTCACCGAGGCCCGTTGGAATAGTTGGTATGCTTGACAACCTAACTGTCAGGGTTTCAATTCTCGGTAGTGGATGCGCACTGCTGATGAGTCCCAAATATTGGACGAAACGGCCGTCCAGTGCTTTCTGCATTCTGTTGAGGTTTCTTTCAGACTCAATGAATTACTTAATTATATATATATATATATATATATATATATATATATATATATATATTTGGCGACGCACTTAAGAGGATCGCGCGGCACATTAGTGTACCGCGGCACATTAGTGTACCGCGGCACAACGGTCGAGAATCCCTGCATTAGTCAATACGTGTTGTCAGAAACCTGCATATGCATTTAATTTCAATTCACCCTTTTTCGTTCATGTATTTTCCCAAGGCAATAACTAAATTTAACTTAGGCGGATAGTCAAGATCTGCCAATCCCCAAGTGAGGATCAAACGCGTTGCATTAGGGTGCAATTTGCGAGAATTTGTTTGCTAAGCACTGTTAAAAAAAAAAGAAAGTAAAATAAGCAGTGCGAATTTTAAGAAAGAGTGAAATGGCGAAAGTATTTTAAAAAATAGACAGAGTGAAAAAAAAAGCGGGGTGAACGCGTTTTAAGCTTTGTAAGGACAGGAAGGGGGAATAATAGGAAAAAGAGTGAATATGGGGTGGCTTTTGGAGGTAAGACGATATCAAATGTACCCGCCTTTACATAATCCACGCACCCTCTTGACATGCAATTAGCCTCGTTCTCATGTATCACGTGATGTGTTTATTCAGATGTGTTTAGCTCTTCGAATAGAAGTAATTTCCCTATTGTCTCAGCTTTCCAAGTTTCGTTCCAAGACAAAAAAATAAATAGAAGCCGTTCTTCGACCCCCACCATACTACAGACTTGGCACTCACTGTTCCCGCCATCTGTAGATGTCCAAATATTTAAAAAAAAAGTGGTAGTCGGGTGAAAAGCGAGAAAAATAACGAACGAAAAGAAAAAAATGAAGGCTGTGAATTTTAAGTAAAAGAAGAGAAATATACAATGGATATAGGAAAGAGAAAGAAAGAATGAATAGAGGAAAGAGAAAGAGAATGAATAGAGGAAAGAAAAGGAAAGAATGTATAGAAGAAAGAGAAAGAATGAACAGAGGAAAGAGAAAGAAAGAATAATAGATGGCAGCATAAGAGAAAGCGTTGAAGAAAGAGAAAAAGAAAGAAAAAAGATGAAGAAAGTAAAAGCACAAGAGAAAAATAATTTCTGTAGCACATTTTTGCAATTTAAAATTTAAAAAATGTCCATGTATACAAGCGAATGACTCAGAAATTCAAGCTGTACAATTTTACATGTCGACCTGTACACGGGTAATTCTTTTCGTCGGGTTCAAATCCATGTATGCTAAGAAAGGTAAAGAGAAACCTTTAGCTTCAGAGATGAAAAAGATTCAGTAATTACTACCAGGAAGATTATTTTGTTAATATACTAAATTTCACTCAGTACAGACCTTGAGAGCCACTCAAGGTAGATCAAAGTCAGCATAGTAATAATGCTGTATTCGATATGAATGGAAGGTGGTATGGTGGTAAAAAATGATAGATGGCGATTGATCCTTGACTTGAAGAGGTCATAATTGAAGTGTTCAGGGAAGCACGCAGCAGTAATTGGGGGAAAAACTGAGTAGAAATGAGGGTGATTCGGCTCTGTGGAAGTAGCAAGACATGTCTTGGCTGTACAGGTCTGAATTAGTGAAATGAAAGAATAAAGTTAACCCGAACATTTGCTATGGAAATAGCAATACCGTAGAGACAGGCTTACAGCGTTACGTCTGTGGGCAAGGAGTTGGAGAGTGGCAGATTCTATAAAATGGCGCTGCAAGATCACAAAGAAAGAATTACATCAAATGTGAAGACTTACAACAGCAGCAACAACTAAAATGGTTATTACATAGAACTAGGATGATATAATGATATAATCACGATGTCGACTTTTCACGTTATTCTTAAGCAAGATATTAAGAAAGAACGATAACAGATTACTTGAGAAGTCTATTTTATTGAAAATCCAAAGAATCAGCAATATTGTCTGTCCTGACACTGGCGTTAGGGTTTAATCACTTTCGTATCGCCGTAAAGTTACTTCCCAGTAACTTTTCCATAAATACTTTCATGGTAATTGTTCGAAGATATTTTGCTATGGTACGTAGAATTTATGAATTTAAGCGCAGTACTAGACTGGCAACAAGGTCTCATCATTTTACAGTTGAGTTAAAATGTAATTTCTATGCTGACAGTTTTTTTCTCGCACTTCTCGCTTGCAGAAATCTCTTCCAGCGCCCTGCTTTCTGGTCAAATTTGATCATCAAATATTTAAATGAAATGCCAATCGGTATCTATTGCTTTCTTGATTACTCTTCTTTTATTGTTCTCGCTCCATTATAATGTTTCTGTTTTCTAATTCGCTCACACCCAGTATTCATTTGTGTTCTTGGAGTTTTACTGTCTTACCTTGAGTCCTAGCGGTTTTACTCGTGTCCTAGTAGTTTTACTACCTTACCTTGTGTCCTAGTAATTTTAACTTGTGTCCTTGTAGTTTTACTGTTTTAACTTGTGACCTTTTGGCTTTATTGCCTTACCTTGTGTCCTAGTGGTTTTACTGTCTTACCTTGTGTCTTAGTGGTTTTACTGCCTTACCTTGTGTCCTAGTGGTTTTACTGGCTTACCTTGTGTCCTAGTGGTTTTACTGCCTTAACTTGTGTCCTAGTGGTTTTACTGTCTTTTACTGTTTTACTGTCTTCTTGTGGTTTTTGATATATTACTTTGTGTTCTTGTGGTTTTACTGTCTTATCTTGTATTCTTTGGATTTTACTGTTTTATTTGTTTGTAGTAAATTCGATAAAAAGGGAAAACTGTTATAAAATTTTATAAATTTCAACGGACAGGAACGCTATCTATTCGAATATCGAATGTTTCCTCATGAAGAAATGGTTATTCTCACCATTGTCATTACCATTAGGGCAGACCCCACTACCTCTTCCTGGTTAGTCAAATGTATGTGGATTTATTACATGAATTTTTGGTTCGGTCGGTTTGAAAAACTGGAGTCAACCAATACATGAAAGATGTCATGCATTAGTTTTTTCTTGGCCCTCCCCGCAAAAAGTAAAAAAAAAAAAATAGAATAATGAAATAGAATAAAAATAAGGAAAAGAGTGGAAGTCGAAAATAAAACTGAAAGAAAGAAAGAAAGCAAAATGAAAGCAGATGAATAAGTATAATAAAGTTGGAATTAATAAGAAAAAAAGAAAATGAACAGTATAGGAGGAGGGAATAATGAAGAAAGACGAACAAAGAAACAGAAAACAAAAAAGAAAGACAACGAACAAGAAATAACAAAGAAGAAACTAAGGAGAAAAGGAATAGGAAACAAAAAAGTTATGAAAGAAAAACAACGAAAGAAAAGATGGAGGACGAAAGGAATATGTGAAATGAGAAAAAAGAAAAGTAAAGAAACACAGGAGAGAAAAATGGGAAACAGTCGGGAAAAAAGAAGTTTGGAAAGAAGAAAATAGTAAAGAAAGAAATAAAAGAAGAGGAAAACAAGGAAGAAAAAAAGAAAGGTTAGAGAAGTAAGAAAGCGAAAGAAGAAAGAAAAGAGAAAAAGACAAGAATGAGATAAAGAAAGGTTAAAGAAGAAAGGAAGCCAAGAAAGAGAGAAAAAAGGAAAGACAAAGAGAAAAATTCAAGAAACATAATAAAATGAAAAGTAAGGAGGAAGAGAAAGACAGTAAAAGAAAGTAAAAGAAATAAAGAAAAAGAAATAAGAAATAAAAAGTTTACGAGAGAGAAAATCCATATATTTTACTTACTGTTATGTTACTTAGATAGCACATTCTTGCTGCTTCTCTCTCTCTCTCTCTTTCTTTCTCCCCCTCTCTCCCTGTTTTTGTTGATCTTGCTCTTGTTTGCGCAATCTTAGAAGAATCGGTTCTGAACCCAGTCGAGATCTTCAACATTTTTGTACGGAATTCAAAATAATAAAAAAGAAACTTGTTATTGTTCGTGCGGAATTTCTTTGAACAAGTCTGTCGGGTTACGAAACGGGACGAGATTCCCTGCCCCGACCTCGTTCCCTCTTCCTTCGGCGGCCAAGCGTTGCACCCTGAGGTTTGGCGAATTTACACCCTCACAACAATAGCCTTTTTGGGTGTGGGCAGTGAAAGAATGCATCTCTCTCTCTCTTTCTTTCTTTCTTTCTTTCTTATGCTCATTCCTTTTTTTTTTACCCGTATTTCTTGTACATTTCTTCCTCTCCGAATGTATTAGTTTATATACCTTTCTTCCTTTTTCTTTTATACGATTTTCTTTTAAAAAACAATATTCTTCTTTATTATGATTTTTATACATCTTTCTATCTTGGTGTAATCATCTTATTTGTACTGATCGCTCTTCATTCTTTGTTTTATTTCCGCAATTCTTTCTTTCTTTCTTTCTTTCTTTCTTTCTTTCTTTCTTTCTTTCTTTCTTTCGTAAGCTTTTTCTAATACACTGCCTGTAACGTATTTTTCTTTTTTCGTTCTTTTTTTTTTATATATCTTTCTTACATTCTTTTTCTTTCATTTTCTTATACACTTTTTTTTCTTGTACGGTAGTTTCTATCGTTCTTTCTTTCATTTAGACGTATTTCTTGAAAATCAGTTTCTTTCTTTCTTTTACACATCTTTATTGTATTTTTTCTTTTTCTTTCTTTTCCATATACGCTTCATTCTCGATAGATAGTTTCTTTCTTTCTTTCTTTCTTACATATTACTTTTCTGTGATCAATTTTCTTTCTTTCGTTTTTCTTTCTTTTTCATTCTTTTTCTTAATACAATTCTTTCTCATACGTTAGTTTCTTTTTCTTTTTTCTTTCTTTCTCATACGCTTTTTCGATGCTTTTATACGGTTATATTTTTGTTTTCACTTTATTAACGTTTATAGTTTTCATTCTTTCGGCACCATCCTCTTTCTATTGATCTTTCTTCATACCTTGTTTTCTTTCTTTCTTTCTTTCTTTCTCAGGTGTGTGGCACATAATTTTTATACAAATTTTAATACCCATAAAAAAACAAATATTATTTCCGGAATATTTAATAATGCAGCATAAGCACGCATGCGTATTTTAATGCTTTGAGAAGATGCACCAGCACCGCCACTCCACTAGAGATAGGGTTATAGCTTTATTTATTTATTTACAAAATTAATGTTTGAGAAAAAATAAAGATTTTGCATCAGATGAAATAGCGGTTAGGAAAATTGTAAGACATGTATAGTTGTGTAATTTTAATTAAAAATGGTTTATTTTGTCGTGTGACTAAACTAGCGTTCTAATGAAATCTTCTTAAAGAGTCTACGCATTTCGAAATAAGTGTAAAATTCTCTAAAACAGTTACACGAATTGAAATACCTTTATATTCGTATCCAATGAAAAAGAAAATAACAAAACAAAACAAAAAACACGACACAAAAAGAGTAAGAATTTAGGTTTCCACACACAAACTCTCTCTCTCTCTCTCTCTCTGAGTATTGAAAAAATAATTTTCATCAATAAATGAAAGCTGGTGCTGAATGATAATTAAAGCCTTTTGCTATCTGTCGCTTTTTCTTCTTTTTTGCCATATTTCTTCGTTGGTTCCCGCCATTCGGACGCGATCGTCTGCATCCGCTGTCTGGACGTTTGTCGAATAACTGAGTTCCTGCTTAACGCCATCTTGTCTATAAAACGTTGCATTTCATCTTTAAATTTGAATATATTTTATTTTTCATTCATCTGAGCCATTATTATTCGTTTATTCTTGTATCGTTTGTTTTAACTGATTTTGCATGTGCGCGCGCACGTACAAACAGCGACGCGCACGCACACACAGCGACGCGCATGTACTTCCTCATATATATATATATACATATATATATATATATATATATATATATATATATATATATATATATATATATATATATATATATATATAGTTGCATGTAGCTACGACTTATATATATATATATATATATATATATATATATATATATATACTTAGCTGATGGTGGGAAAAACTTTTAGTTTAAACAATAAATATTTATTTTTCACATAATCTCCTCCCTTGTCAATATACTTAACTCAAAGTCACATCATTAATCCCAGATCGGTCCTGATACAGCGAACATTTTAGATCACATTTCAACAAAATTGATTACATATCAGACTACTGTTTTCATAAATCACTCTCATATATATATATATATATATATATATATATATATATATATATATATATATATATATATATATATATATATATGTTGTTAAAATTGATGTATTTATGAAGAAATGTTGCTCAATACCCGGCATAGAATTTTTTTTTAGATATAAACAGTGTGAACCTAGAAATCAACACCAAGGATCGCATATTTTTCTCTAATCTAATAAGATTTCTCGAATATTTAGGCCGGTAGACGAGAATAAATAAATATACTGCTTAATAAATAAATAGAACGTGTACTCAAATACGAGTATCCACTAAAAATGACATTTAAATAATAAAATTTGGCGGATTAATAAATGAAATAAAATAAAAAATGTATCCCTTTCTTTAGAAATACACACACACAATATATATATATATATATATATATATATATATATATATATATATATATATATATATATATATATATATAAATATAATAACTGCACTAGTCGCCTGACGATTGCACTAGCATGAAACAGACTGTCGCCTCTAAGTGCTGACTTCCATGTCCACTTTTATATTTACACACGCTCTATCTCTGATATTGAGCACTTTACCCCATAAATATAGCACACTTTAAGACTATATTTCTGCATATATATATATATATATATATATATATATATATATTCAAACATCTTTCTTGAATAATATGGGCATATTATGTCTATTTATTTTTATAATATAGAAAACCAAATAATCCTTGGGAAGAAGTGATCGCTGATACACAAATAACTGCGTCATGTGCCGGGAAAATGGTGGCTGGGTGCGAGGGCATCGCTCTTGACCAATACGTTACGCACATATATCAGCAGTGGTGAGAAAACATGGCGGTGTCGAAGCAGTTTGTTCTGGGTTCACTGCTTTATGACTTTAAGGCGGGCTTGTTCAAAGCCGCATCAAGTCGACGAATACGTCAAACCTTTGAGGATAATGCACCGCCATGTTTGCTTGCAGAAATCGGGAGATTTGTCCCATTGTGATGAGCCGCGCAGTGGTTGGCCGCAGGTCCTGGATGATGAGGCTCAGTAGGCAGCCATAGAGGAGGACAACAGCCAAACCTGTGGTGAGCTAGCTGAACGCTTCCAGGTTTCTGATGAAACAATCAGACATCCCTTGCATCACATAAGGGAGGCGTATAAGTTGAACCACAAGACCACTTCTACACCTACACAAAATCATGGTCTGTATCTGGTCGACTAGTCGACAACTGGCACACTATGAGCTCCTATGAAAGGCTCAAACCATCAATGTGAACCTGTACTCGCAGTAATTGGAATGTGTACAACAGACACTGAAGCAAAAGAAGCTACCATTGGTAAATCCCAAAGGTTTACTGTTCATCCTATGACAATGCCAGGCTTCACGTGGCGCGGGTGGCCAGGTATATCATACAGTAACTAGGCTGGGAGACACTGTATTAGCGATCTTACTGCGCGACCTTGCGCCAACAGATTACTACCTCTTCCATTCCCTGGACAGCCACCTTCGGGGGGAAATCCTTCGCAAATGTGGCATACTTGCGACAGGCACTCACAGATTTCTTTGCGACAAAAACACCTGATTCTTACCGCCAGGGCGTTGTGCAGCTGGCGGGCACATTATGCACATGGGGATTACTTTGAGTATGTCGAATTTGCTGTATAACTCAAAAAGGTGAAGTACTTTTTTGGTATATACACAGTGTGCTTTAGGCTATTGTTATTGCGGTGTAGCATGATATCCAGGAAATGTAAAGTATTGTTTGGTTCTATTTCATAAATAAATTCTTTCATCTGTTGAACTTCGTTTAATTTATCTACAATGTTAGGTAAATTAGTTAACGTCATCAATATATCGGAAGTATGTTGATATTTTAGGTAAAATATTTTTGGAAAGGAGCAGATTTAAGTAATTCTAATAAAATGCTATGTCAACAGCCCGCTTAGAGGCAACTACATTGGTAATCCAAGCTTTTCTTTATAAAAATTATTGTTAAATGTGAAATAGCATTGATTGGTGTTAATATGGCAGAGGTTTATTTTGGTTATTTTGGTTTTGGTTATTTAGATGCTTTTTAAAAAGATGTAAAAATTTAATATCTAAACTAGTCACAAGTTTATCAATCATCATTATTGCTTTTAGTTTTAGGTATTCCAGTGCACTCCATTGTATTAGGTATTGGTAACACTTCAGACAAATTATCGAAGACCATAACGAACATTTTAATCCCTGTCCTCGTAACAATTAACCCATCATATGTTAAAAATTAAGGGAAATAAAAACTAAGGATAATAAATATGACTTTTGGAAAACACACACACACACACACACACACACACACACACACACACACACACACACACACACACACACACACACTAAATGCATTAACAGATCACCGTAATGAGCCTGGTCATAATTTTGATTTAAAAAAAAATGTTTTTCTAATTATTAGAGAAAGCAAAATTCACTCAGACTTATGTATGTATAGAAAGTGCTTTAATCGCCAGATTATCCACATTAAATTTACATTTAGGTTCTTACAACATTTCACTTTTCTTGTTAGAATGTGCGATATTTATTAAAAGTGATGGAGATATGAACAAAAAAAAGGAGCCAGATGGAATTGTTTGGACTATGTAGCCAAAGCAAATATAAAAAAAAATAAAATAAAATTCTCATCATCCCCTTTCTTTTCGTGTGCATATGTAGTCGCATCAACGTAAACATCACCGACACACACACACACACACACACACACACACACACACACACACATACATACATACATGCACATACACATATATATATATAAAGGGATAATGGACTTTTCTTTTTACTAATCCGACAGATTTTTATTTTGGTAGAGGAAATAAAATACTGTTTAAAAAAATAAACGGACCGTCTACTCAAAATATGGGTATTACACTCAATATAACTTTAATAGTAATAAAATATATACCTATACAGGGTGAGATGGGTAAATTGTCGCCATTTTATATTTTCAATTTCGTGCACGCGCGTTGTTTTTCATTTTGTCGACTGCACAGTATAGTAGGGTCAGTTGGGCACCGTCTATAAGAAAAAGAGGCACAATGACGCAATTCACAACTGCATAAATTTGAAAACGGTCTGCTGTACTGTTTGGCATTCGCACCGGAAGCTCAAATTCGAACATTTCAGAGTGTTTAGGCGTCAATCTGAGGACAATACAGAGGATTCAGAAAGAGTTGGTGAGTCTAATGGTGATTACGAAGGTGTTTGGAGTGATCACTAGTGATGGAGACCTTATGCCTCCATTCACTTTCCCACAGGGCTTCAGAGGCAACACAGAGGCCTACAACGAGTGCCTTGAAGAGGTTGTGCTGCCCTGTCTTAAGAGGGTGGCCACTGAAAGAACCTATGTCTTGCAAAAGGACCCTGCACCATGCCACAGAAGTAGGAGAACACAGTCATGGCTGTCAGAATATTTCTGCGATATTACCCCTTACATCTGGCCACCTAACTCCTCAGACTGCAACCCCCTTGATTATTATGTGTGGGCGCAGTTAAGAGAGAGAACAAAAAAACTCCTTGTAATACCAAAGATGAACTGAATGGAATCATTCATCAATTGAAACAAGGAGATCACCCAGAAGAGTTGCAGGAGATTCCGAAGTTATCTGGTGTCCGTGATTGAAGCCAATGGCGATTTTATTGAGAAAATTTACTTTTTAGTATTTCAAGATATTTTTGTGCAGATTTTGGTAAATATATCTGTTAAAATGTGATGTCAGCATTATTTTCATATATGCGTAGTTTAGAAGACAATTTATCCATCGCACCATATATATATATATATATATATATATATATATATATATATATATATATATATATATAATTTTCAGAAATGTTTTATTGATTCGAAGAGGGGTGTGGAAATGACAGGACTCATGGTCATTTGTTGTAACCTTCACCTGGTCGTTGAATTACAGAATACAATCTGATTGAGAAAAATAAATAAACAAAATGCTTCATCGATGAAATTTGAAGAACTTAAGACGATTATGTCTACTGCTATTACTAGAAGAGGGAGCGGATAAAATGAAGCAATAATTCTATGAAAATTCCTGCGGAAGAAAGAACGAAGGCTTGAATGAAGAAAGAACGAAGGCATGAATGAAGAAAGAAACGTTAAAACATACATAAAGAGACGTTATTAAACATGAATGTGGCTCAATTTCCAATTCAGAAATGCAATGAAAGATGTAGAATATTTAAATTCATATTCATTTATTATTTACATTTATTTTCAGAGCAAAACCTGTATTTGCTTTCTTTTTATGGAAGAGCGTAGATTGCTGGTGAACTGGGAGTTATCCGTGACTGGACTGTAAATTGCCAAGAGGAGTCGCAGTGGTGTGATTAAAAATGTGGAAAGTTGTAGCTGACGGATGGCAAACAAGTCGATACCCGATCAGTATCAGCTGTGCCAAGGTGTAGAGGGGGTATGATGTTGAAAGACCCGAAACCCCTAATAAACCTCAGCTAAAAACATCACTGATGGTGTGTGCCAAATCATCAAACATGTATTTCACGAAAAAACTATTTATTCGGACTAATGTCCTCATCTTTGTTGTTGTCATCACAACATTTCGACCGTTGTGTGCTCTGATCTTACTCAGGTGTATATCGATTTAAGTAACATACCGAGAATTTTTTTTATTTAATCTCCGGTGGTAGAGATAGAATAATTGAAAGAATTTCAGAATTAAGATTTCGTAAAGGATGAAGGAAGCGATGAATCGAAATATTTCGTGAAATAAGTGTTATAGAGAACAAATCACAGAATCCTGCTCTTTGGGAAGGAAAAATATGAGAGAAGGAGTAAAGGGCGCCTACCATAAAGCCCGTTTCGGGGACCAATTCTCTCGTATAAAGAGTTTGCTTCTCTCTAGACATCAACTACTGTAGCCTAAATTTAATTTCGTAAATCGTTTCGGTGCATACCGTAGCACTAACTTTGGCAAGTGAATTAAATCCCTTGGGTGTGCTATTATAAGGCTCTTGCATGAGTTAAAACTGAACTTAGTAGATAGCTACGGATAAATGCCAGCCATAAATGATACTACGTTTGTAACATTTTAATATTCCTTTACTCGAAAGCTGAATTCATGCACACATCTAATGTCTATCTGTGACTCCATGATATTAATATATAGTTATCATTTCACCCCAATCAAGGCGATAATGCCACTAAGGCACAAGGGGTTACTGAAAGTTAAAAAAATGAGAAGACGTTAGTGGAGAGAAAGTATAATAAAAAACAGGAATCAGGCAGACAGAAGATGGCGACTGGCGTTGCATTTAAAATTTCGTAGGTGGCATGGAAGCTAGAAACCGAAAGTTCCACACGCGAGAAAGGCGAGAAAAGAAACTATTCGACTTACGGTTATATCTAGCTATTTCAAGAGTAAAACGGTGGGATCTAGTTGCCAATCGAGTAATACGCTTAAATTCATGGCGTCTACGTACCATGGATGAAAGCTTATTAGAACAAGGGCAATGAAAATAATTATAGAAGAGATGCAGCAAAGCTAGGTCACAGCGCTAGGAAAGTAACTAAAGTCAAGGTGCCAGGTCAGGACCGATAATATTACAGGTCATTCTTTAAATTTTATCAAGAATCTCGAAAGGAATAGGTGTACGATAGATTTATAAACGGGTAATGTGAATTCTGGTGAGAAAAATTGTCCAGAACGACACAGTGAACAAAGTTTTCTACAGCAGCAGAACTAGCAGTAGCTTCAATATAATCATTCCACTTCATGTCAGTGGAGAACGTGAGACCAAAAAGTGAGTTAAAGCTGGGAGGTTAGCATCAGCCATGATGATAGAAAGCAAAAATAGTCCCTGAGATGATAGAAGTTGCGGTTTGGAGGCATTAAAATTTACAAACCATATATTTCCCCAACTAACAACTGATTGGAAGTCATTATTCGAGAGCAGTTGCCACTTTACCGAACATATCAGATTTATTATTAAAACAAGAATAGTTATGTCATCGACATGAATACGAATTGGGTACTGATGACATCGGAAACCGTCTTGATGAAAATAAGAAACAACGTAAGTTCTAGGATATAGCCCTGGCGGACACCCAAATTATTGTCAACTGATTTAGAAGACTGGTCGTTCAACTTGACATTCATTACACGTTTGGATGACATGAAACTTTTGTCGGAGACACCATAAAGTTTCAGCTTGTGAAGGCCAGCATGCCAAACCTTATTAATCATCTTCGAGATATCTAATGCCACAATCCTAGCCTCGTCATTTGACAGACTCTAGCATATTGGCGGTTGACCTAGAGAAGCGAAAACCATGTTGTTTTTCTTAAAGACAGGAACCACAGAAGATTTCCAACAAACTGGAAAGTAAAAAGCAGCAAGGCTTTTGTTGTAGCGTTCAGAGAGAAGATGGAGCCGTTCAGGAGCACATTTCCTTATGACAATTGCAGTGATACAGTCATGTCCGCATGCCTTGGGGTGATCAATTTTGGCGATGATAGCAGAAACCATGAACGAAGTTATATGGATATCACACAGTACAGAGTTCGCTCTCGGTGGAAAATCGAGCAAAGATATTCCTTATGAGTCGAGAGTGGAGTTGGAATTACGAGAATATCATTCTACTTTCTCTGCAGTAGATGACATGTCAAACCGATTGTAGAGAAGCGGGATTGAAGATTTACCCTTATTTAACACACTCTTACAGAGCCCCCCCCACTAATCGTGAGCACTAAACACGTAAGAGGCTATACGGTGTCTCATTTTATCACCGAACAGAGACATTACCTCATTGAGGATACACTTACATTTATTACGAGCAGATACAGAGAGACGTTTGTTATGATCCGAATTATCAGGTTGATGGACCTGGAAGAAGTGATTCCTGTTGGCTTTAAGGGTCGAAAAGGCAGGAGTGAACCAAAGAGTTTGCGGTTTCAAGTGATATTTTCCTGATGGCGCGGAAGTACCGATGTCAGGAAGTAGCAAAATACAGAAGTGAGCAACAAAGAAGTTTTTAAAGAAAATGAAATCGAAAAGATCTATTATACATGCAATCAGAAAAAGAAAGTTGAATTATCATAAGGACAGAGAGCTTAAAGAATTTAATCATGACCTATTGAAGATGAGGGAAGTAAAGAGAAACTGCGAATTACCTAGCCAAGGACTTTATGCAAATGAATGGCAGAACAGAGTCTTGGAGTGAAGGAAAGGGGAAGAACGTTGCATAGAACTACAAAGAAGAGGATGCTGTAGAGCAATGATCATCCACGTCTTGAAGACATATAAAAACAAAAGAAAAAATATTTTACTTGCATATATGTATTATTCTTGTGTAACTTTTATTTTAGACTAGCAGTAAAGCCCGGCGTTGCTCGGGGTTTTATGTAGTTAAATTGCTTTGAGGTTTGAATTATTGAACTTACGCACGTACCTGTAGTTGTTGAGGTCACTGATAGGCCGGGAATCTCACTGAGATCAAAGACAACCGGTGGCAATAGGTGGCTGATGTGTTGCTGCTCCGTGCTTACCCGAAGACTGCACCATAAGTCCATAAGTTTATCCCGGTTTTAAGCGGAATACGCGGACGGTAATGTCATGTGTGTGAGTGTAATCCTGTCCGGGTAGGAGTTCACGTGTTGTCTCAACCCATTTGGGGTTGCAGGTAAACATTATAAATAAGTCTGGCCGCCCATATTGCCTAACGTATGCCATAGCTTCCTTCGTGCGTTCATGCATGTAACGCGCGTCCCGCTCCAGTGTAGGTAGATGGCAGAATGCACAGCTTCCCTAGGTCGTGGGGATTGACCTCATTTCGAAGTCTGTCGCGTACGTAGGAGTTTGAGTGCAGCTGTTTCTGATGATTCCGTATAAAACAAAGGCTCTCCGATTCCATCTCAGCGGCCATGTCAACCGCAAACTTGTGGAAAAGCCCCCTGCATCTATAAAGCAGGTTGAAGTCTCCATCCCTATCCATGAAACGGTATGAGTAGAAGGCCTTGCACGATAAGGCTTTGGAAGACGTTGTAGGTTGGCCACCCGGAGTATGAAGGGGAATGCCGTAGTGGTAGCCATTGTCACCATAAGGGAAAAGTAAAGGGCACTGCAATGCGTCATATGATCGATGGGTCTCTGAAATCCTGCGAAGAGCGCCGCCTCTTGATTTGAGGACAATATCGCGAGTGCCGTCTTGCTCCCCATGTATAATAGCGGCCACTTCGTTGCCTGCATTGTAGCAGCGTTCGTGTTCATCATGAGGCCGTTTGTCGGCGTCAATTAAAACGCTGAAGGAAGGAAAGGGAGCAATTTCCAAAGCATATTTGAAACTTCGAATGTAGCTGTTAACCTCGTGAAGCATGGCCTGAAGTAGTAGTATGACGTCCCTGCGAGGAACTCTTCCCGACGGTGGCAAAATACCAATCCGGGTTTCGGCCTGTAGGTTGTAGTCTGCAATAAAGTACAGTTGAAGGAATTTAGGCGTAGAGGTATCCTCAGGCAGCAGAGACCCAATGCGGTTGTATACTTGCCCCTGTACTTTGAAAGTGGGCATCCAACCCTCTTCTCGAACCACCTTATCCCCAAATGAGGTCATTTGAAAGGAGTTGTTGTATTGCCTAATTGTTTTAAGGAATTAGTTGGAGTCGCGATGGGAGCCGGCTATTAGACCCCTCAAGGGAGTAGGTGGTTCATGCAGAGGTGACAGTCGAACCGACAGACTCCCCGGCCCATTTGTGGGCGTTGCAGAATTAGCAAACGCAGGTCATGGACCCTACATTGATGTCGTCACGCGTAGTTAAGTTAATGCCGGGGTCGTAATTGAAAGCCAAGAAAGACCAAAAAGAGCTTGGGGAGTTTGAGGTAAGCGCACAGCGCCCATGTTTGTAGCAGCCCTTCTGTTTGCCCTTGTTTGTGGGCCCTCGGAGCGTCCCTGGATTGACGGGCGCGCCTGCGGGCAGGTTTCTCTACTGCCTTCGACCTGGCAGGGATGGAAGCATTCGTAGCATTTCGCACAGACCTACGGAGCGGTGTCTCAGTAGCCCTAGCGCTCGCTGTTGCAGCAGCGTCCCTAGATTGACGGGCGCGCCTGCGGTCAAATGTCTCTATTGCCCTTGATTTCGCAGTGGCAGCAGCGTTTCTTACGTTACGAAGAAGCCTTTGATGATGAGTCTCGGAAGCCTGAGATGCAGAGGCGGTTGCTGCAGCTTGTGCGTTCATTCTCGACCGTTGTGCATTCTTGAGCCTTAATCCCAACGAAGCTATGTAGGCAGCTTTCCCAGCCAAGCAGGTGGCACGCTCATCTTGTGACTGCGAGGCCTGCGTGAGGGCGCTGCGTTGAGTGACCTGTCATAGTCTCATTGTAGTCTGCTCCTAGGACTCGCGGGCCCTTCTTGCTCTCATAGCGGACGCTCTTGCAGACCGAAGGCTAAGACGTACCCTCCTTTTTGGCGGCATGGGGGAAAGTGATGTTAGTAGTGGTTGATTAGGGTTGCTCAATTGTAGGAGTACAAAGTCTAACTTAGTATCGCAAAGCATGAGCCAGAATCGGGAAGGCGCGTATTTAAGTAAAACAGCTGAATAAATTGGTTATGGTAGTTGGAAAAATGTAGTTAAACAGACAAACAGAAAACAAAAACGTAAGAAACAACTTGCGGTAGGAGAAATGATCAGTTGAAGGAGCCTATCGTATCAACCGGATGGCAGTATAACAGGAGCAGAAATGAGACCTTCGTCCCAGAGCTGTGCACAGCAGGTTCAAATGCGAAGTATTACTGGCCAATCAGCGAGTGGACTAGGGTCTCGAACACTAATCAGCGACCGCGTACTGCACTCAGCCAATGAGATACCGCTATGTGAGGCATGGTCACACGTGTGTGAATAACATTCAACTGTAGAGTCTGTAGTGTAGACGTCTCAGTTGAACATACGTTTGAATGGTGTATTCGCAAATTCCGATGAAGACATGATTGTATCCACTTCCCTCAGGTATTAGTTGGTCACAGGGCAGAGGATTTTAATTGTCACGACTAAAGACGATAAAGTTAATCAAAATCCCAAGCAAGTTGTGAAAAACATCGCCAAATTCAGGTAAACTCGATTTGAATGGGAAGTCAAAAGGGTCTATATTTCTGAGATGAAGTATTATGTACATTATTTACATTATTCGGACTATTGTCCTCATCTTTGTCGCCATGTTCATCACAACGTTTCGGCCGTTGTACGCTACGGCCTTCTTCAGGTGGTTGGAATGTCGAACGGAACCCTTTATTTCGCTCACTGGGGTAGACTGTTCTAGTTCCACGTGCCCTGTTTAATGGATGTCAGTTATCAGTTATCTCCTGTTAATTTCCCTCTGAAAGTTCTCCACTGCCTTAACCGGGTATTGAACTCACACTCTTTGGGTCCTGTCACTGTCCCAAAGAGTGTATCGATTTTTGATACCGATATTGAAGAAAAAGGTCAGCAACTAATAACTGTTGATAAAACTAATGCTCAACATGATTTTCGTGAAAATTCCTTGCTTTTTGCGAAAAACGTAGCCAAAAATCAGCTACATTGGCTTTGAATCGGATCTCCCAAAGTGATCGATTTTATCGATTTTTTCCGATAACTGATATTAATTTTTAAAAGCAAAGAACAGTACCTCAAAACCATAAGTAAGGAAATTGCTCAACGTGAGTTTGGTGGATATCACTTGTAATTTTTGAAAACTATCACTGAAAAACTGATGAACTTTTTCGAATCAATATTCCACCCCCTATCGGAGGAACAATCGAAAAATCCGAAGACGTCGAGTACGAATGCCGCAAATTTCCGGTCTGTGTGTGAATTTTCATGCCAATCGGACGAACGGTTTGTTCAGAATGAGGTAACAAGTTAACAAATACACAGACACACTAACAGAATGCCATTTATAGATACAGATGTTATAATTGCGGATACAGCTATGAAGAGTTTGGCAGTTTTCACGTATTATTTTAAACTGGGTTACTAAGTAGTCATTGGTATAGAGAGGGACTGATATTACGTAACAGTTCATTACTCTTTGTTTCTAACGAAAGTTGTCTTTTCCCTTATACTTTGCTTAACTTTTCGAAGGCAACTTTTGCCATCCCAATGGCCCTCCGGGTTTCAGTGTCGTACCTTTACAGTTAGGATTTGCCTTGCCACATCCACGATGTCGAATCACCAGCATCTGCTCTTCCTCCAACACTTCTGTAACCCCATGCGTGATAGTGGCCACCAGCCGTGCTTGGGGTGATACACTTAAAAAAAAAAAAAAAAAAAAATTTCCTCGGTGTTCCAAATGTGAAAATAATCTTCTACTGAGACAGTCTTTTCCCCAAGAACTGGAGATTTGTCGAACAGAATTCCGCGTGGTTACTTTCTTGGACACTTGTCGTGACCTCTTCATCGGCCAAGGTTCAATCATCATCTTTCCTTCATATCATGCAACTCATTCAACATTACTATTTTATTTACTATAATCCCTTGAGTGTCTCTTTAGAATTGTACTGGATGGACGTTAGTATAAAATTAAAAGCCGCTGATGTTAGCTGAAGAATTCATGAAGTGTAAGGGAATAACGGGAGGCACGGTGGAGTCATGGATAGCGGCTCGGGTTGTGGAATCGGAGAGCCGAATTTGAAGTCCATTTTCTTTGTTTCTTCATACTTTGCTTAGCTTTTGGAATGCATCTTTCGCTATCCCAATGCGACTTTGGATTTCACTGTCGTACTATCCATCTTCTGTTAAAACACTTCTCTGATATTTAATTTGTTGTACTTGTTTGATTTTGGTATCTACATTTTGTAATTTGCATTTTTGGTTGTTCCTTGGTTTGGTTTGTTTCGTTTTACGGCATATCATCCTCAATAGGTTATTTAATGCTGACAACATTTTTATTGATGGTAATATTTTTTCCCCAAAATATATTGCTGGTAATAATTATTTTCTTCAAAAATTCATTGCTGGTAATATTTTTTTTTTTACAAAAATGTATTGCTAGTACTAAAACCTACTTTTACACTTCCATAGTTAGAATCCTAACAGGTTCTACCACCCAGAGTCAGGGTGGACCCCGCTCCTCAGGTGATTCCCCGCTCCTCAAAACCTCCTCAGAGGCCTTGCTGTTGGATGTAGTTTATCGTCTTAACCAGGACATGGATGTAGTTTATCGTCATACCCAGGATAGCGAGTTGTTCCGCTTGCTAACAACTATGCAATTGATGTTTAATAATTTCTTCTTCCTTTCTTTCACTACCTTCTGTAGGACCTTTTGTAGTCTCCTTTCCGTGTCTGCTATCAGCACTGTGTCATCTGCGTATCTGATATTGTTAAGATTGTGGCCGCCAATATTGAATCCTAGTAGGATGTCTAATTCTCTCAGAATCGCTACGCTGTGTAGGTTGAATAAGTCCGGTGAAAAGACACATCCTTGTCTTACAACCCTTTCTCTTTTTGTATGTTTACTGAGCTCATTTTCTGTCTGGATGCAAGCGGTCTGCTGCCAGCATAGGTTCTTGATCATTCTCATATCCTTCCCAAAAATGCCAATGTTACCTAGTAGTTCCAACAGTTCTTTGTGGTGTAATTCATCAAACGCGTTTCCATAATCTATAAAACAACCCTTTGCATACTTAAATTTAAAACAAAAACGCAGGGTCTCGCGAGACGTTAACTAAAGGCAAATACTATTGATGTCTTCTAATAATTCGCTAAACTAGCTATCGCTCAGGAATTCAATTACTTTGCGTATCCCGTTACTGTGAATACTTTGAGCTGTTTTGGGGCTTGAATTCGTTGTGTAATTCCAACTGGCGTAGGCGATCAATCTTCCAGTCAAGGAAAATCTATATTTTCGAACGTTGATGGTTAAAGCCGGACAAGCACAATTGGAGCATTAGCTAGACAACTTTTTAAAGCCTGTTTGCATCTTCATTTGGGTTTGCTTTTTAAATACAGAGCACCCTCAGTTCTCGACCATAATCTGTTCTGAAAGTCTGTTCTAAAACCGAATTGTTCGAGACCCGAATCAATTTTCTCATTACAATTAATGTAAAAGAAATTAATTCGTTTCCACGCTCCAGATGAATGCTTATTTACATGCTTACACCATATATTCAGATAAATCTTTCTCTGTGAGTTCTTTGCTTTTGTCTTTCAGTAAAAGCCTATCCAATGTTAGTTGTTTTTGCCTGCGTTGTAATTTTTCCTAAAATGTCATTGTCATTGAAAAGGTTTACTGCTCTATTTGCTGCCACTGTACCAGGGTGATATTTTCCCACAAAACTTTGCACATCACCCCATTAAGCACAAAGTTCTTTGATTAACGAACTTGGCACACCCCCTTTCCTTCCTCCTCCTCAGAAGACATTTCCTCAGTCAAAGTCTTTTGCTCTTCACTTTGAAGGCGTACGAGCTCTTTGGTCGTAAGCGCAGTACGGTGGTCTTCCACCACCTCTTCAATATCTTCACTGTCGATATCCAAGCAAATAGTTTTTTCCATAGAGAAAATTGCCTAGACAGCAATTGACGTGGATGACCATTGTTCTCCATAGCATCCTCTTCTTTGTAGATCTCTGCAACGATTTTCCTCTTTCTTTCACTCCAAGACTCTGTACTGCTATTCATTTGCATAAACTCCTTAGCTAAACAACTTCCTCGACAGTAGCAGGACTCGTAGCTGCCTGAAATCCCTAAAAGTCACGTTCTGGTACACAGAAATGATTCCGTTCTGGTTAACTCGGTTCGGTAATGTTGGTCGTGAACCGAAATTTTGTTCGATAACCGAGGCATTTTCATCTCGAATTTTCTGTTCGAAAACCGATTTGTCCGACATGTGAGGCGTTTGAGAATCGAGGTTGCTCTGTATGAGAGAATGAATCAATAAACGGAGAATGAATGGAATAAAGAAAGAATTGAAAGTAGAAGAAAATTAAAATAAGGTATTTAAATATATATATATAGAGAGAGAAAAGAAACGAGAATAAAGAAAGCAAGAAAAATAAATAAGAGTACAGCAAGAAAAGGCAAAATAAAAGAAAAATATATAAGTAAACAAATAAGAAAGAAAGAAAGAAAACGAAAAAGAGAAAGAACATGGAGAAAAAAGAAAAATAAACCCTAGTGGATTAAAGCATTTGTTCGTGGATTTGGCGGCATAACAATTGTGAGTTCAATCCCTGGGTCTGGCAGCGTGTATTTGGACTCAGTGGAAACATCGACCAATAACTGTGCAGTACTAAAACAAGAATTAGCCGAGATATCACTAGGAAGGAGCAGTGGAAACGAGAACAGTCTAAACCCGTAGATTAAATACAGGCTTCAGTTCGAAATTCCCGAATCGACATACAGCTGATGAAGGCCAGAGGTTATAACGGCCGAAACGTTGTGATAATATCAACAAAGAAGAGGACAATATTCCACCTATAAATAATGTAAATAATGATAACTCCTTATCCCAGAAATTCAGATAGAAAAAGAAAGTAATTTGAAAGTAAGAGGGAGGTTTCGTGACTCAGAATATTAGCACGTATATACGCCTCAATAATCATGCAACTTAACGATCTGTTTATCTTGTTGTTTGTAAAATATTCAGTAAGAAGAGTAACTGATTGTTCTACCAGTATCTTTGTTAGAATCAAACAATGCTGTTTAGCGGCTGAGATTGTTGAGTTTTCTTTCAGTGCAGAGTAGCTGGTTTTGAACTCATTTAAACCAATATGTTGAATGAATATTTTTATGGTAGAAAGTCAAACTCTTCCTACATTGCAGCTGAACAGAATTTTAGTCCTTATTAATACCGTCAATACAGCTGTAAAAGTTGTAATATTTTCACGGCATGAATTTGAAAAGTTGATTTCGAATTTTAATTATTCAGGATGGTAGGAGAAACACATTTGGAACATTGGCGCGGCATAATGTTTTGTCGCTTATTTGTTTTTTGTTTGTTTCATTTGGACGTGTTTTTAAATATGATGAAAAATGAAAGAAGAAAAAGCATTCAAAGGAAAAGAAAATTGAAGACAAGCATTTAAATAGAAACAGAAAGAAATCGAAAATAAAAAGAAAGAAGGAAAATTAAAGGAAAAGGAAAATAAAAAGAAAATCATCAGAAAAGAAAGTAAGAGAAAGCAAAAAAAAAATAAAAAAGGAAAATAAAAAGAAACAAAAAAAAGAAATGGAAAGAAACAAAAAGAAGAAAAAGTGAGAGAACGATAAAATGGAAACAAAATCGAAAGAAAATGGAAAAAGTAAAGAAAAGAAATCAAAAGAAAAAAAAGAAGAAATAGAAAGAAGAAAAACATTAGACGAATGAAAACGAAAAGAAAAATATAGAGAAAGTAAAAATGCAAAAGAAGTGAAGACAAAAGAAAGAAAGAAGTTAAACAGAAGTAAAGAATGTAATAGAAATGACAAAATATTCTAAAAAGTGGAAAAGAAAGGATTTGAAGGGTAAAAAATCTGCAAGTAAATAACAAGTTAAAAAGAATGCAACAAATAAAAAAAACAAGAAAAAAGAGCATGAAAACAAAAGAAAAACGTAGACAAGAATGACATTAAAAAATGGCGGGTGTGTGTTGAGGTGGTTAGGTACAAACGATTCTATTTTTCTGCTCGTTCGTCTTTTTTCCTATTTACTTAACATTTATAAAATTTAATTATTCTTGTTGTTTGGTTTTGTTGCTTTTCTCTACTGCGTTTTTCCACACCCCTTTACCTTGTGTTTCCTCACGTGCAAATCGTGTGAATAATCTTGTGGCTTTACCATCAAGAATGTGGGAACATGGCAGTTACATCGTTTAATTAGGCGGGAAAAGGTTGGGTACCAACCGGAAGGAAATCAGAAAGAAGCCATGTTTTCAGCTTCTATCGTATATCTTAAGTTGATAAGCGCTTTTTGTGTGTATACATCTATTAGCTAGTATATATTTTACCATGTTTGTTCTCATATGTAAGGGCAGTAAGTATTGATACAATATGAAAAATACTATGTTTTATCCAACAAGTTTTTTTTTTTCGTACATGTGTTAGATACTTTTAAGGTTAATCTGTAAATTTCGGCACAAAAACTTCGCTTGCGAATATTACAATGTTCGTAAATATGAGTTAAAGGCCGAAAGGATGGAAAAATTAAAGATCAGTGTTTTGTCATGAACTTTTAATCTTCTTCATTTTATGTGCAGTGTCCCTTCAGGACATGGGTGATCGTCACTCTCCACAACTGCCTATTCATTATAGCTGTAAGCAATGTTGGTGACTTTACGATCCTTCGCAGTTTTTGTTCTGCATAACTTCCTTGTGTACTTTACTATTCTCCTCTTGCCGTCAAAAGGTGAAATTCGCTAAACCGTCATCCCTCGTAACGTTTCAGAGAATTCCTTAGTCAAGTTAAGTATAAGCGCCCTGTTTGTTTTCCCTTAAAACTTTCTCGTTCCTCATATGCTCAGTCTATGCTATTCTCAGTATCTTTCTGTGTAACTGCCACTTTGTTGCCTCAAGTCTCTTCTTCATCTGTGAGGAAATTATCCAGCCTTTACGAGAAGGATTAATATTGCATAGCAGTTAAGCAATCTTTTCTTTATCCCTAACGAAAATTTCCAGTTTCTTAATACTTTGTTTAGCATTTGGAAGACATCTTTCCCTATTCTAACGGATTTCGGTCCTCTGTTAAAACAAGTCCAATATTTGTTGCATCTCAATTCGTAATTCTTGGTCTGTCTCTTTTGATAACGAGCATACATTACAATTGATGGTTAGTCATTTCTTCTCACTTTCCTTTAAAATTTTGTCTAGGAGTTCCTGCATTTTTCTTTCAGTGTCTGCCATCAATAATGTGTCATTTGCTTATTTTATGTTGATGATGAAGCAGTTGCGAAAGAAATATTAACACCACCATTTTTTAGGAGAAATCTCATTGAAATAATATTTTCAAATATGAACCTGTACCTAAAAGCAAGAAAATAATCTTGAACAGCAAAGAAATTTTCGTTGGTACTTAAAGTTTTATTATATTTCCATACGATCTATCCCTGATATTGAGCCCTTTTACCCATAAATATAGCATACCTAAAAAACTATATATATATATATATATATATATATATATATATATATATATGTGTGTGTGTGTGTGTGTGTGTGTTTGTGTGTGTGTGTGTGTGTGTGTGTATCGGTTTCACCCCCATGCAAAGCAGTAAAGACACATGGGCGTGGAAGAATTAGGAACATAAACATTAATATTGACCGAGAAGAGAAAAGAGTAATCAGGTGGACAGTAGATAGCGACTGACATTGCATTTAAATTTTTGAAGATTAAAGTTGGCTGGAAAGCATGAAACCGGAAGTGAGTTCCACAAGCGAAAATTGCGAGAAAAGAAACTGCTAGCATAGAATTTACGTCTACAGCTAGCCAGCTCAACTGTAAGATGATGAGATCTCGACGCCAGTCTAGTACTGCGCTTAAATTTTAAAAATTCTAGGCACAATCGTGAAAAGCTCATTAGAACAATTACCATGAAATTATTTATAGCAAAGGCACAGAGTGACAACCTTATGTCAGTGGAAAATTGATTGAAGCTGAGCCGCCAGATCAGGACTAATAATATTGCTGATTCTTCTTTGGATTTTATCAAGGAGCTCACGGTAAATAGCAAGGGTACCAGACCATATGTGGCAGCAATATTCTAAGCATGGACGAATGGTAGACTTATAGATATGTGAGATAGATTCTGGAGAGAAAAATTGTCTCACGCGACACAATGAACCAAGTTTCTTAGCAGCTGATCTAGCAATGGATTCAATATAGTCTTTCCACTTCATGTCAGCTGAGAAGGCACAACTAGTCACTTTCCTGGAGGTTAACATCAGACTTGCTGATGATAGGCAGAGAAGGGTCTCTCAGATGATTAATGTTTACACAAACAAGTGCTATTGAATGTCTGTTTATTAAACATTTTATACAGTTTTTTCCAACATCCGCTTGAGGTGTTTTACGTCAGGTTTAAACATGTTAAAACGCCCACAATTCATTTTTAGATATTCGAGCATTTTTGACTGGCCCTAGAGTTGTTATCAAGAACTGCTTTTGCAAATTCCGTCGTTTTGAATTAATGAAGGTGACGTTATATACAAAGGCCAAAGTGATTTTAAATGTGCTTTTGTAGCCCCATATATATATATGTATATATATATATATATATATATATATATATATATATATATATATATATATATATATATATATATATATATCTGTGTGTATGTGTAATATATATATATATATATATATATATATATATATATATATATTTAAGCGTATCACCCCAAGCAAGGCTGGAGGCCCCTATCACGCAGGGTTGGAGGAAGAGCAGATAGGAGTGGTAAAGGAGAGGATGTGGGGAAAGAGAAAGACAGTGGGTCGATCAAGGCAAGGGGGTTACAGAAGATTTGGAGCGAGAGCACATAGGGATGAAAGATGAAAGGATGTGGAGAAGGGAAGTGGATAGATCAAGGCAACTGGAGATGTCGATTGACGCTACACTTAAACCGTTGGAGATTGTATTTGTCAGGGAAACAGTGATAGGGAAGGGAGTTCCATAGGCGAGATGTGCGAGACATGAAGCTATTGGAGTAAAAGAGACGTCTACATCTAACAGTTTCAACGGTGTAGGGGTGGGAATGGGATGCCAGCCTCGTAGGACGTTTAAATTCACGAGGCCTAAGGAAAAGCGAAAGCAGCTCCTCGGAGCAATTACCGTGAAAGTACTTGTAAAAAAGGCAGAGCGAGGCAACATCGCGTCTGTGAGAGAGCGACTGCAGACGAGATGACAGATCAGGGCCAATCACATTGCATATCCGTCTCTGGATCTTATCAAGAACCCTGAGACAAACAGCAGGGGAACCAGACCATATATGGCAGCAATACTCCATGCAAGGGCGAATGGTCGATTTATAGACTTGGAGGATCGATTCCGGGGAGAAAAATTTCCTGGCTCGGCACATGGAGCCAACTTTCCTTGCGAGAAGTTGGTCTTCAGACATTCTAATGGGATGCAGGGATGGATCCTTGTGGTGGTTAATAGAGAGCAGTTTTGTTTTAGAGGCGTTAAAGTTAACCATCCATTTCTCGCCCCAGTTCACAACCGATTGGAGGTCCTTTTCAATTTGAGCTGCCAGGTTAACTTTGTCAGCATCACTAGATTTGTGTTTGAGGCAGGAGTAAATTGTGGTGTCGTCAGCGTAGATGCCGACTTGGGAGTCTATGGCGTCAGGAAGGTCGTTTATAAATATGAGGAACAGAGTAGGGCCTAGGATGGAGCCTTGAGGAACACCTGCGTTAGTGGGATAGGAGCTGGAGATGGATCCACTGAGAACGACCTTCAATTCCCGGTTTGACAGGAATAATTGTATTAGGTCAAACAAACGAACTGTGATACCATAACGCTGGAGCTTGCGAAGAAGGCCGGCATGCCAAACTCTATCAAATGCTTTGGTGATGTCAAGGGCCACGGCACGAGCTTCACCGTTATTATCGATAGCTTGGTAGACAAATTCAGTGATAGCCGTAAGCACATCGGCAGTAGATCGGGCAAAGCGGAAACCATACTGCTTGTCTGAGAGCAGATCATGGGATATCAGATGATTAATCACTTCGGTGTTGATAATGGCCTCGAAGACTTTGCCGAAGAGGGGTAGGAGACTGATAGGACGGTAATTGGAAGGGTCGGAGGGGTCACCAGAGTTCTTAAAGACAGGAACAATGGTTGAGGACTTCCAGCAGTCAGGAAAACAGGACTCCTTGAGGCAGCGGTTGTATAATTTAGAGAGGGCAGGCGCCAGTTCAGGTGCGCATTTCTTCAGGACAATGGCTGGTATCCCGTCACCACCAGTAGCCTTGTGGTGATCTAAGTTAGAAATAATGCCCAATACCGACGACGGGGTTATGTGCAATCCGTCCAAGAGGGCCTCAGTTCTGGGAGGGAAATCGGGCAAGGGCACCCCGAAAGAGTCTAGCGTAGAATTGGAAGAAAACTTCCGAGCAAAGCATTCGGCCTTGTTGGCAGAGGTGGTCAGGACCTCAAACTGATTGAACAGGGGAGGAATGGAGGGTTTGTTATTGTTCAGAACGCTCTTGCAGAGGCGCCAATAATCTTTGGAGCCAAATTTGCGGGATGCAATACGTTCCTTCATCCGAGCAGCAAATAGTGACTTGGCATCGTCGAGGATACGCTTACACTCGTTACGGGCAGAGGTAAATAGACGGACATATCACTACGAAAACGGTGGAAGAAGTGGTTCCTATGGGCAATGGCGGCTGAGCAAGCAGCTGTGAACCAGGGGGTGTAGCGCGGTTTGACTTTGAATTTCCTGGAGCGGATGAAAGCTTCGATTCCAGCTTTAACCCAGGAAGAGAACTCTGAAGCACAATCTTGAATGGGGAGCTTAAATACAGCATCCCAGGGGACATCGCGGAGGAAGTCACGAAACGAGTCCCAGTCAACCCGTTGGTAGCAGAATGTGGTTCTGGTAGTAGGAGGCTCCTTGCGGGGGGTGGGGCTGAAGGAGATGCTAACGGACACTACAGCATGATCGGAGTTACCGATAGGACAGAGCTGCGTGGCACTACAAGACTCAGGGATGGAGGTAAAACACAGGTCGATATATATATATATATATATATGTAATATATATATATATATATATATATATATATATATATATATATATATATATATATATATATATATATATGTAAAAATCCGAGGTAAGTAATCCAAGTTTAATCCTAGTAATATAAAATATTAAACTGATCCACAGAAGAGAGTTCAATGCATTTATTACAGTGCATATATGAATTACATGTAGATAAAATTCAATGGCCCATATGACATATGGCCATTTCACCCAGAACAGGTTTGGTGTTGATAAGCCCGTTCTGAGTGAAATGTTCATATACTATATTGTGTATTAAATTTTATCTATCTATCTATCTATCTATCTATCTATCTATCTATCTATCTATCTATCTATCTGTCTATCTATCTATCTATCTATCTATCTGTCTATCTATCTATCTATCTATCTATCTGTCTATCTATCTATCTATCTAATGCGCTGGATTAAGCAGTTTGGTGAAGAAATTCGATGCACTTGGGGGCCTGTCCTGTGCATTATGTACACTTGGATAAGTATCACCACTGTAAATATGATTAGCTGCGCTATGTTGTATCTAGTTACTTGGTTTTCTCTTCGTTACCAAGGTTCGCTGGCCCAATGGCATGATGATAGCGCTATATCATAACGATTGGTAGTGGATGCGTGCCGCTGAGGAGTTCCATAAATATGACGAAACAGCCGTCCATTGCTATTCTGCATTCTGATTTCTAGGTCTAGACATCTTGAATCACACACACACACACACAAACACACACACACACACACACACACACACACACACACACATATATATATATATATATATATATATATATAAAATAAAGATAATGGTATCATTATTGATATTTATTTTTAATTTCAGTGACAGAAAGATTGATGATCTCAATGAAGGCATTCTATAGTTATTGAGTGATGGAAAAACAGCGTCGAAGTTTACGTAATGTTTGACCAGATATCACAGAAGAATCAAAAAAGAAACTGAAAACATTGGGAAGATAAGAACAACAAAACTAACTGGTTTTAAGAATATCACAGAAATAGACTTGAGAAAAATGAAAATGGTAACAAGCAAGAAAAGTGGATTGACCAGGAAGAAGGTATTTGAAGAATTTGACGTTGCAATCTGGACAGTGAGAAAATATTCAGAATATTAAGAACATTGGTCAGACATAAAAGAAAAGAAAATACCACGGTTAAGTAAGCATCACAAAGAGAAGCACGTAAATGGAAGGGAAAAGTACATGAAAACTGATTCCTCAATGGAAATTTTAGTGATGAATTTTTAGTTATATTCGACGAACCGTATGGTTGGGTTAGTGGTAAGGTATGTCATGAAATATAGTCAAGCAACACAACTTAGTAGACAATAGTGGGAAGTGGATATACAGTTTGGTCTAGTATTGGTTGTTGGATGCTTTTGTTTAGCGACATTATTTAATGCCGAAATCTAAATATTTTGTACGCAAATATTACGTTTATTTTTGGAGATAAAAATGGTTTTAGTGACACAAGTTTTACTAATTAACAAGGATCTTTTAGAGGCGGATTCATACCTTTCCAAAGGGTATATATACAACGAACCCATTTGAAATTGGGTCTGGGCTGTCCGATTAATAATTCCGAGCCTTTATCCATTACACCACCTGCACATCTAAGCTTACAGCATCTGGTATTGTCTGGTATTGAAGGCAGACAATTATGGGTCCTATTAAAGATGATGATATCAAAATAAATGCAGAGAATTATTTTAATTTTTGCGGTAAGACGACTTTTTGTGTGGCATAGGCTACAACAAAGATTCTTTAGGCTGAAAAATATATTCATGCAAGACAATGTCCGTTTCTACCATGCAACGTTGACTATTTTTACACCATACTAAAATGTATTCAAATGCGACAAATCAACGGAATGTAATAGGAATTGTTTTCAATTTCTTGTCATAATGCACGAAGCCATTTTTAAAAATTCTTAAACTGGGGTGCTTATTGGAGAAGCGACGAGAATGCAAAATTGTACTAAAGAAATCCAAAACAACACTTGATCTGTGATATACAATCGATTACGACTGCAGAACGTTTCGGTCGAAAGCTTTAGCAGAAAACAATACAGATAAAGATTCTAGTAGTTTAAATGTGTAGAATGTGGAAACTGAATGCAGAACAATTTCCTCAAAGATGAGAAGACTTGAGGCAACAGAAGTGGTTCTGCAGAAGAATGATGTGAATAACGTGAACGGAACATGTGAACAACAAGGAAGTTTTAAGGAAAATAGAAACAAAAACGACACTTTCTGTCTGATTTTCTAAGATGAGGAGTTATCAATATTGACATTCAGCATACTTTCCTCATCGTTGATCTTATTGTACCGCAGAGGTTTCTCTTAGGGTTAAAGCCGACATCGATGCTTTTGTACCTTCTCGGAAATACTAGGTGAAACCACAAACCTCTCTATAATTCATACCGGCCTGCTCAACCACCATTGCCCAGAGTAATCTCTTATTTCCGTCTACACTAGCGAGACAATTCCGATCACAACAGGCGCCTATTTGTGCCTCCGCGTAATAATTGTAAACGTGTCCTCAGAGGGGCTAATTATTTGTTTGCTGATAGAATGAGGTACCGTAAAGCCTCTAAAAACTTTGGCTCTCATAACTAGAATTATCTAAAAGAGTGGCCGCTTAGGAATACCAGGTGCTGTAAGCTTGGATGTGCGGGTGGTATAATGGATAATGGCACTGAATTGTGAATCGTCATATTCACTTACGCGCAAATCCTCTTGAGAATGGTATAAATCCAACTCTTCTCCTACAGTTCTGTAATAGTGTGGTAAATAAAAGTAAGTCTTCTATACTTCCCCTCTTCACTCAATTTGAGCTGTTAACTGATAAAACATAATATTTTGCCTGTAAACTCTCTTAAAATTCTAGTCTAGATTCATCTGTAGTAACTTTACCTGACTTTCCACTTAGAACTGAGTCTGTTGGGTGATATACATATAACTCCTACCTTGATTCATGCTGTCATCTCTAAAATGAATCCACATAAAGCATGTGGACCTGCTGGCATCCCTGCAATAATCCTTAAGAAGTGTGCTCCTGAACTGGCTTCTGTTCTCTCGGAAATGTACTATAAATGCCTGGCCGCTTCCTGCTTTCTTGCTTGTTGGATATCGCTAGATTTGGCTGAAGATGGCTCAGTGGTAGAAGCTCTGACTGACACAAAATCGGTTGAGGCATTCGGTTGTCTAGTCACACTGAGGAGCTGTGATACAGCGAAACAGTACTGTTTGCGAATGACATGCACACACACACACATACATACATACATACATACATATATATATATATATATATATATATATATATATATATATATATATATATATATATATATATATATATATTACAGTAATTCATCTCAAGCAAGGCGGGGGTGCCACGAGCACGCAAGGGGTTACAGAGGATTAAGAACAAGAGTGAAGAGGCGTGTTTGAGGAAAGGGTACAGAGAAGGACAGGGAACAAGCTCAGGGTGTCAGATGTCGATTGACATTACACTTGAATATTTGAAGATTATAGTCATCGGGGAAGCAAGTAAAGGGAAAGGAGTTCCACAGACGGTAAGTGCGAGAGAAGAATCTGTTTGAGTAGAAGAGACGGTTACATTTAACCGTTTTCACAGAATATATTATGAAATGGCCTACAATTATTTTAATATATTTTCTGTTCATAGTTTGTTTTTATAGATACAAATATTCAAGTAAATGCTTTGTTTATAATAAACAGTATTAACAACATTTACCGATCTGAATGTCCGATAAATTTCATAGAAAATATGAGTGCTCCAGCAGGAATCGAACTTGTATTCTACACGAAACCGCCATATAGCCTGAAGGGCTATACCATTTAGCTACAGAGGAAGCGTCTGGATAGTAGTTTAAAAGCAGTAATTCCACCTTGCTAAACAGACCCTTCCATGTAGCTAAATGGTATAGGACGTCAGGCTTTATGACGGTTCCATGTAGGATACAGGTTCGATTCCTGAAAAATTTTGAAAGAAAAGATGTATGACAAATTGGAAAAAGTTTTTGTGAAGCCTTTCATCAATTCGGACTCCATCGGACTGGGTTTGTTTACGTTGTTGTGATTATATATACGCACGAACGAGAGAGAAAAGTTTATCACCCACAAGGATTGCCAGAAAGAATCCCTAAGATGTTTAAATAAAAGATTATATGAACACAAAAGGAAAAAAAAAACTAAAAAACATTCGCTGTCCATGTTAACGAAACTGACCAGAATTTGTATATAAATAATGCTACTCTAATAAGAAAATAATTCACTAAGACTAAAATGTCTAGAAAGTGATTTAATTACTAGTTCATCCACTTACAACGTTCCACCATTCTTGGCAGATTTTCTGTTATCACAAGGTGAGATGTTTAATAACAAAGATGATGAAAAAAGGAAATGGATCTAGTGGAAATTGGCTAGATTTTATGCAACAAAAAAAAATCTTTCTAAATTTTTAAACTTTCAGCGTCTCTTGCTTGTGCTCATGTGTAGTCACAACAATGTCAACAAACCCAGTACGATGAAGTCGGAACGGATGATACGCGTCACAAAAACATTTTACAATTAGTCATGTTTCCAAAACAAAATTTATTTATCTCTCTTTATATATATATCTTTAAGATTATCTTATATATATATTTGTCATCCACAGACAGACTGTTTCGCAGCTCATCAGTGTGACTAGACGTCCGGTTGCCTCTAGCTAGGATCGAAACCAGAATGAATTTGCGTCAGTCCGAACTTCTCCCACTAAGCCGTCAGCGTACGGTACGGGACGAGGGTGAATTTTAGCGTGTTTATTTTTAGATTCAGATAAACACACAGTGACTGAGAGTGACTCAATTCTGTCGAAGAGTCGTGCAGTATTAGCTTAAATAGTCACTGTTTACAAATTCACACCTCATATACCGATCAAAAAATATATAAGATAAAAAATAAAAATTAAATAAAAATAAAATTAAATAAAAACAAGCAAAATAATTGAACTCAGATAAATAAATAAACAAATAAACGACTTCTGGTAAAATATCCGCCAAAATAGACTACCCACAATGCAACACTGACCCGTATATATAAATAGCCAAGAAAAATAACAGCACTCGTGGCCTGACGATTGCATCTAGCATGAAACAGACTGTCGCCTCTAAGTGTTGACTACTCTATTCACTTTTATATTTACACACGCTCTATCTCTGATATTGAGCACTTTATCCCATAAATATAGCACACTTTAAGACTATATTTCTTCATACATACATATATATATATATATATATATCCTTAAGATTATCTTATTTTCACACACACACACACACACACACACACATACACACAGACACACACATATATATATGTGTGCGTGTTTGTGTCTGTGTATTTATTGAAATGGGCATTGGAATTAAACGTTACCTGTTGATTTGTTTCGGTGAAGATTCCCACTTGTGTCCATACATTGCTTGTGAAAGTGAAAAGTTGCTTTCGAGTTCAATTGTCTCCCTGTGGGGATATGCAGAAGGTTTTCCACTCCTCTCCAACATCAACCTGTTCATTATGACGTTTTAGTTGTGAAATTTCACACACATGCCAGCTGCCTGCTTATTTGAAAAATAAATTCAGCCTATAAAAGAATATCTATCTATCTATCTATCTCTGTATGTATTTGTGCACACACACACACATATATATATATATATATATATATATATATATATATATATATATATATATATATATTATGTATTCAGTTTGCAAATGTTCTTTAAGGCACGTGCAATTCAAACCAACAGACATTTTGTGTCGATAATTTTGAATGATCGACTTTTCCAAATTACGAATAATCCTTCCCAGACAAAGACTAAATACAGTCAGGAATTGTCCGAAGTTCATTTCGGAAGAAGAATACTAGAAATATATTCCAAACTTTCGACTTTCTTAAGGCATCACAATAAAATGGATCGACAAAAATGTAATAACATTTCCCATATATATATATATATATATATATATATATATACATATATATATATATATATATATATATATATATATATATATATATATATATATATATATATATATATATATATATATATATAATTTAGTCTGCTAGCCTGAGAAATCTTCTTAAAAAAATGCGCCATCCAGCAAGATACGAACCCACGTCTCCTTTGCAGGATAAACCGTTGTTTGATTTGACAAAATATTTCGCTGTATTTTTCACTCACACATATATATATATATATATATATATATATATATATATATATATATATATATATATATATATATATATATATATATATATATATATATATATATCAAAGCATGTAGCTAAAATATATAAGCAGTTAGCTAATATATATATATATATATATATATATATATATATATATATATATATATATATATATATATATATATATATATATATATATATATATATATATATATATATATATAAGAGCTGACTGCTTTTAAAAAAATGCTTATAAACCCATATATCTCTATCTATCGTGATTTTTTGTATGCAACTATCTCCTATACACTTTTGTAACATATTTTGTTCGTATCAACCTGTATATCTATTAATCTTTCTGGGTTATCTGCATTTTTAAATGAATATTAATCAGCCTGTTTCTATCTGTCTGTCTCTCTGTCTGTCTGTCTATCTATCTATCTATCTATCTATCTATCTATCTATCTATCTATCTCAGTCTATTCCTCCCTGCCATTTAGGATGCTGATTATGTCGCCTGTTTATCACTAAAAAATAAATAAATATACAAAGTAAGACATCGAACATTTCAAGACAAGCAGATCTTTTTTTTATCAATTTTACTGAAAGATGCACAGACAACATTTACGGATCAGCAAATTTTCTATCGGTTAGAAAAAAATGAAGGCCATCTACTTTGTCACATCGACCGATTGCTTATTGTAATGTGTTCAATTCTTTCTGAATACCTCCCTTTTTAAGCGTGTAAAAAAGTAAATTAGTAAAAAAGACAAAAAAAAAGAAGAAGAAAACAAACAAACAAACAACCCACCTACATATAGTTTGTTCATTGAAATATTTTTTCCTGTTGAAGATTAAGATATGTATTCAAGATCCGGGGTAAGCAGTTACATTTCGGACAAATGAATTGTTCAATCTTCCTAACTGCATTTCCTCGACATCCGACCTGTACTGTACTAAACTTAATTAATATCGATAATGACATAAAGATATACACAGAATAAGATAGATAGATAGGAACAGATTAAGATAGATAATACATAGATATATAATGAACCGATTGGGATATATATATATATATATATATATATATATATATATATATATATATATATATATATATATATATATATATATATATATATACACATATGCCACTAAGACACCGGTTTTTACTGAGAGTGAAAGAAAATCAGAAGACCCTTGGGAAAAATTATAAAGAAAAGAAAGGTGAAAAATGCTGATTAATTTTGCATTTAAAACTTTGAAGAGTAGAGTGTAGGTTGCAGCGAAGCAAGAAACGGGAAGAGAGTTCCACAGGGGAGAGAATAAATTATGAGAATGGTTCCTGAAGCCGAGATGCCAGGTCAGGTCCGATAACATTAATGACCCTTCTTTTGAGTTTATTCAATAGATGGACGAATGAAATATTTATAACCGTACAAGGTGGATTCTGGTGAGAGTTGTTTGTCACGACACTGTGAACTAACTTTCCTCGTGGTAGACCTAGAAATTGATTCAATATAACCATTTCACTTTATACCAGTGGAAAACGTGAGACCAAGAAGGTTTTCCTCTCCTAGGTGTTAGCATCAGCCATAGCGATGGGAGGTAAAAATAGTTCTCTATGATGATAAAAGATAACAGTTTCGTTTTGGAGGCGGGGAAATTAACTAGCCATTTCTTGTCCCAGTTAGCAGCTGCCAGTCTTACTTTATCGGACTTACTATTAAATAGTTGTGTGATCAGCATAAATACCAAGTTGGGAACTGATCGCTACATCGCGAAGGTCGTTGATGAAGATAATAACGTATATACAAGTATAGATCCGTGGAAAATCCCCGCATTAATGTGAAATGATCTAGAAGAGTAGCCGTTGAAGACTACTTTCATTACATGAATTGTTAAAATGATTGTGTGAAATCGACTATTCGGCCAGAGACATCCTAACCCTTCAACTTGTGAGGCAAGCAAGCGTACCAAGCTCTGTCAATCCCCTTCGAAATATCTAAAGCCACAGACCGAACCTCTCCGTTCTCATCTAACGCTTCATAGATAAATTCAGTAATATCTGCTGTTGACGTAGTGAAGCAAAAGCAATATTGTTTATCTGAAAGAAAGCCACGTGAAGAGAGATGCTTAACCAATTTCAGGGTTGACTAGAGTTTCTAGTTCTTTGCCAAAAAGAGGTAAAATACTAATAGGATTATAATTCAAGGGACCAGAATGTCCACGATAGTTCTTAAAGACATGCGCACTATGGAAGAGGTTTTCCAACAAGTTGGAAAATAAGAAGCAGCAGGGAATTTGAGGTAGAGTTTAAAGAAAACCAGTGTCAGTTCAGGAACACATTTCTTAGGAGAATTGCGGGGATAACATCAATCCTCATGCTTTGTGGTGAGCTAGGTTGGAGACAGATAAATGTAACAGTTTGAGATAGACATGAACGAATTAAGAAATATATGAACATAGATAGATAGATAGATAGATAGATATATAGATAGATAGATATGAACAAGTTGAAATATATAGATCTGAACAGGTTGAGATAGGCATGGACATACTGAAATATATAAATATAAATGAACTGAGATAGATACATAAATAGATAGGAACAAGTTGAAATATATAGATATGATCTAATTGAGAAAGCCAGGGATATACTGAAATATATAGTTATAAATGGAATGAAATAGATAGATAGATAGATAGATAGATAGATAGATAGATAGATAGATAGATAGATAGATAGGGACATCATCAGAATAATAGGTCGCGCGATTTGGAATGGCTGAAATACATATGGAAATAGGAAGATTTCTTTGTTATCTATCCATCTATCTATCTCAACAGCTTGAGAAAAAGTTTCAAATAGATATGAACTATGTTAATACATAGTTAGGTAGTTAGGTAGGTAGGTAAGTTGTAGGTATATGTATGTGAAAAGATTCCGATTCAATTGTCGATACTGTGACCTATTCTGCGTACATTTAACTTGGCGACTGCAATTTAAAATCGTTTTGTCCGAAAAAAATCTTTTGTAAATACAATAATTGTGATTCACCAGGCTTTAGCGGCCTGGGCCTTTCAAATAAAGCGTCATTTATATTTTATGTTAAAATTCAATTCACTGTTTTTTTTTTGTGTAAGATTTTGGTCCTGATTTTGTAAATTTAAATTTTGACTCTGGAACAGAAAGGTCTTCAACTAATGCAAACAATCTGTCCACTATCTCCATAATTATAATTTCAAATTAAACTCTAAAGAAAAGAAAACCTGACCTGACTATAATAGGTTCATGTATATGCATATGGGTGATTGTTGGAGCGCTATATTGTTAAATTCATAGTATCTTTCGGATTGTTGGATGACTTAGCAATATCCATCTTCTTGAATAACATGAATCAAGTTGTACTGGCTGACATGCTAACAGTAACAATTATTTAGCAACCAGATAAGAATCAATCGACTCAGGCTCTTTGGTATTTAGCAATAGTTAAAATAGCTGGTCAGCAATGATAAATCAGTTATAATTAATGGAAATAATTCCTTTTAGTACCTCAAAACAATTTTATGATTTAATATTTTCCATATTTTTTCTATCTTTCCCTTGCATTCATTTATTCACACTGTCATTAATACTTCTGCTCTGGCTTTGTGTGCGCATCACAGCGGTCAGCATTAGTACTTCACATTAGGAGGCCTAGATTTGCATATCATGACAAATTCCTATTTTTTACCTCACAAATCAAGGAGAGCTCTACTTAAATGTATTCTGTTCAATTTTCCAAGAATTTAAATTGTAGATATTTAAGATGCCTAGTTTTACAACAGATAAATCTATCATGCCGTATCTATCGATCTAAATAAATTAAAAAAGTATATTTACAAACTAGCATTAGTTTACACTTGTGCATATCTATCTATCTATCTATCTATCTATCTATCTATCTATCTATCTTGGCGAAATTGTATGACAAAAAAAGTTTACTTGCGATGCGTTTCGTTCTTCAGGACTTCATCGGAATAAATTTATGTTGGTACGACTACACGTCTTATCATCTCTGCAATCGAAAAGAATCTATCTAAACTCAACATAAAATTAGTTACTATTTCCAAAACAAAAGATTTAGTCAGTATCAAACAAAACAATAAGCTAAAACCTGAAGGAGGAGCTTACTCCATCACCTGTAATAATTGCCACAAAGAATACATAGGAAAAACCTCAAGGAATCTAAATAAATGATTATATGAACACACAAGGAACATTTTACAAAATAATACGTTAAATGCGTTGGTTTCCCACTGCAACGAGACTGACTACAGTCTTGACATAAAAAAATGCTGCTCTGATCAAAGAAGAAAACAATACACTATGACGTAAATGTCTATAGTGTGCCTTAATCGCAAGGTCATCTACAGTAAATTTGAGCCCTGGCTCTTAAAACATTTCGCCATTCCTGGCAGATCTAATATCACAATGTGGAATACTTATAAAAGTGTGTAAAAGAAAAAGAAAAAGACTCTAAATGAATTCGGCTAGATATATAAAACAATTCCCCAGCACCCCTCGTTCCTGAGGGACGAAATCCGTCACAAGTAAACTTTTTCCGCTTTGTCATACAATTTCCCCGATACTGTTCTTGATATATAAAAATAAATATCGTTATATATATATATATATATATATATATATATATATATATATATGTGTGTGTGTGTGTGTGTGTGTGCATGTATGTATGTAGGCTGCAAGTCTTCAGTCATGTTTCTTTGAATAATATAGAGATATTATACCGACGCAGGTTTCGAAAATATTCTAGCGCTACAATGGCTAAATTTAAATCTTAAAATAATTATAAGCGAGCGCGTTCACGCGTGTTTTTTAAGATCACCATCGTTTAAGATCACCATCGTGTTATCAAACTTATTGTAACTGTGATCGTTGCGATCACAGTTACAATAAGTTTGTCTTTGTAATTCACCCCTGAGGATGATTCTCGGAAGAGATCGATAGTACTTGGGTAGTAAAAAAACTATGGCGCCTTCCTGGATGAATTTCATCTTAACATTAAGAAACTGAATAGAGAACGGGAAAGGATTATTATAAAACTAAGTAGATATAATGTGCCTATATTATTCAATGAAACATGTTTGAATATATATATACATTTATTATTGTCATCCACAGACAGACTGTTTCGCTGTATCACAGCTCTTCAGTGTGGCTAGACGTCCGGTTGCCTCTAGCTAGGATCGAAACCCGACTGAATTGGCGTCAGTGGGAAATTCTACCACTAAGCCGTCGGCGCACGGCAGGGACGAAGGTGAATTTTAGCGTTTTTATTTTTAGATTTAGATAAACACACAGTGACCAACAGGACTCAATTCTGCCGAAGAGTCATGCTATATTAGCTTTTAATAATCACTGTTTACAAATCCACGCTTCCTTCCCCACAGAGATCAACCGAAGTTTATTTTCAGGAGCCAATATTATTGTCATCCACAGACAGACTGTTTCACTGTATCACAGCTCTTCAGTGTGTCCAGACGTCCGGTTGCCTCTAGCTAAGATCGAAATATATTCTGTGTATTTAGCCATTAAATGTTTTTAAAGTCAAATACTATTAATAACGACAGACATTTTGTGTCGATTAATTTGATCGACTTTTCCAAGTTATGAATAACTCTGGTCAACACATAGTTTTGCTACAATGATGGAAACACTCTTTCTTGGTTAATTTGATGGCGCAGAATCAACAACAAAATGACGTCCATTTTTTCATATTACTTACTGTTTTCGCTGTACCAGAATATCCCATTTTGGCAAAAATTTTACCTCATTTGTTTATCGAGTGAATTGACGGTTTTCAGAATAGAAAATGAAAATCGTGATCAAATCAAATCAATCTTTATTAATGAAAAGTAATCTGATATCTCAATAATGAATGATGAATATAAAAATGGAATCCATTCAGTAGATTTTACCATAACCTTACCATTTTTATATGTAATTAACAATGTTTATAGATATATCACTACACATCGCTATTCCGACTGTTAAAGGCATAATCAAACTATTCATAATCTTGACAGTGATATAATAATTATCCATACTCTTATCAGTAGCATAATAATAATTCAGTCTTATCAGTAGTATAATATTAAATCATAGTCTTATCAGTGGCATAATCAAACTATTCTTATAGTCTTATGCCGTTGCGTGCATTTTTACACACACCACATAATTATAAACATGATCTATATAAGATAGGCGTGGTGTTTTATATAAATTTATTTAATTTATTTGATATATAATGTGTGGTGTTAAGCATCAGTTGAGGAGAGAAGTAAAGTCTTCTTTTACTTCGTATCCGAATACAATGTCATTATCACACTTTGATTTCCAGACCTTAATAACAAGGAAATGACATCAAGCAGAAGATGCAAAAACAATGCCGATGTTCTGTTATATATGTGCCGTGTTTACAACAAGGGATAATAGATAATAGAAAACGGATCAATGGTTTGGTCAGAAAAGCTTATTATGCTTACTTTGAAGTGAAGCTGGGCATTCAGGGCAAATCATGGGCACCACATATTGTCTGCAAAACATGCCAGGAGCACTTACGCCAGTGGACTAGGGTTACTCGAACATCACTTAATTTGGCCCAAGCCACAAAATCAAACCGACAACTGTTACGTCTGCTTGACATTGCTGTCCTCAACAAAAAGAAACGAAAATCAGTGAACTATCTTCCTTTCAATTCAGCTATCTGACTGCACTCCGATGAAATCGTGATTACTGTCTTCAATGACTTTACGTCCAGTAACAAGAATCGGGCTATGATGATACGAACTGTAAATGTTACTGAATCAAATACCCGGATTTCATTTGTTGCTGTAGTAAATGAAATTGTCTTGGTAATCGTAAGACAAACGACTATAGCGAACTAATCAAGAGGATGTTAGCAAACTATCTGGAATTTGGTGCTAACGTGAGTATTAGACTACATTTTCTGCATAGTCACTTGGACAAGTTTCTAGAAAATTGTTGCGATATAAGTGATGAATAAACAGAACGTTTTCATCGGGTTATAAAAGTCATGGAGGACAGATATAAAGGGAGATGGGATAAAAGAATAATAGCGGATTACTGTTGGAATCTAAAGAGAGGCAAAACTGTGAATCATTCGCGAAAATCAAAATAGCTAAAGTTCTTACCATAATCCTTCTTTTTTAATTTTTAACTTCATATTTAATTTGACATAGTTGTGTTTTACTTACGTCATTGTTGAAACTTTATTTGATTTGCATTTGTATAGCTGTTGATTTTTTGCTTTTCAGATAAATCACTTAAAATAAGCAATTTTCCTGTTTTGGGCGATCATCTGAATCAATAAACCGAGAGCTAACTGAAAAAATACCTACAGTATTCAAATTTAACGCCATGAAATTGTATAAAATTAGCTATAATACCTCTTGCACCATTAAAAAAAATTACAGGCCAGTGTTACTTTGCGAAATGACGTCTGCAAGTTGTACCTTTTCGAACGAACTCGTACGACAAACAATTAAATAGTTGAAGTACTCCAATCAATTGTAGAATATAGGAATAAATTATTCATATATTTCAAAATTGACACAAATGGACTTGTCTTTTTTTGCAGGAGGTTTTGGCTACTGTACCCACCAACTTTCCTCAAGCATTTGTCGTATTTTGAAATGTCGGGCCATGATAAATTTGAGGTTCTAAAAACCACTAACTATTCTTTGAAATACGACCTAAAATATTTTTTCTCTAATTTCCTCATCTTTGTAGTTTTTCCTTTTAGCATGTTTTTAACTTTTTGGCTTCTGATATTTGTGGTATGTTGGAACGTGGAGCCTGACTCTGAACGGATATGCGTTTCCCCTCCCATACAAGTCGCGCCCGGTGCCCCATGCTTCTATGTTTTTGGAGCTGCCTTTCCTACATTACCCAGATTTTCTTTCACAGAATTCACGTCTGACCCATGTATTGACGTCCTGACATTCCAGCGAACCAGATCAATTATTCATAACACATTCATTTTAAAGGACAATTAATTAGTGTTTTCTGAAACCGCAAAATCTTTTTAATCATTGACTGCTATATATTATTGATAGCAAAATCCAAAGAGGAATCTGCAACGTCATTAGTCCTGACCTAGCATCTTGATTTTAGTCACTTACACACCGCCACAATGTCGCTTCAATCTGCCTTTTCTATGAATATATTTATGGTAATTGTTCTGAGGAACTTTCCTTTACGTTACATAGACTCTATAAATGTAAGTTCTGTACTACATTGGTGGCAAGGTCTCATCATTTTGCCATTGAAATAGCTAGATGTAACCGTAAGTTCTACGCTAACAGTTTAACTTCTCGCTTGTGGAACGCTCTTCTGGTTTCTGGCTTCACAGTCAGGTTTGATCTTCAATAATTTAATTGCAAATTCAAACGTTATTTTCTGTCTTCTTAATTCCTGTTCTTTTATTGTTCTCACTTCTTAATAATGTTTTATTTTTACTTATATTCCTTCACACACAAAACACCTTGCGTCTTGGAGACTTTATTGAGTTAAAAAGATTCGAAAAATCTATGATTGGCTTACTGAGTGGATGTTTTAACATGGAACAGAAAAGGAATAACAGATGTTTAAAAGAAACAGCACTGATGAGTAGATCGAAATATCAAGTACCCGCATTTATGCATTTGCTAAATTAAGTCACATACAACTACACACAACCTACCATATACACACACGCATCAACACACAGTTACATATGCACACACAAATACAGGGTAGTACAAAAGTTTTCTACTTCTATGTGCCGTGTCCCTTCAGAACGTGGGAGATCACATGTCTCCTTAATTTCCTGTCTTTTTTAACCCTTGATACACTTTGTCTTTTTTCTATCTCTCCTTATCCCTGTTCTGCCAACCATTTAAACAAGCTCGGTAGGTAGGTTATATGTTGATTTTCTCCGTCTCTCTTGCTTTCAATTTCTCCTGTGCGTGTCAAATTCTCCAAGCCATCTTTTTCATTATGTGCCCTAGAAATTTCGACTGTCTCTTTCTGGGTTTAAGTATATACAAGTATATTCGGGAGTGTGTATTTGAAAAAAAGATGGAGATATTAAACTTGAGGAATAAAAAAGGCTTTAAAAAGAGAATAAGTTTAACCCTAAATGGTAAATAATTCTTCTGAATGGAAATGATAAAAGATTAAAAGGTATTAAAAGATAAAAGAACTTGTTGAGAGCTGCAAGGGATAGAGGGAGGTGGAGAGCCATGATCGCCTACGTCCTGAAATGACATGGCATATAAAAAGAAAGAAAGACCAAGTAAAATAAATCTCAGACAACTTCTTCTTCTTCAGTGTGGACTTGGTTGATCATGGCTTCCACATCTTTCTGTCGTTTGTAGCTCTTAGCAATATTCGTCTTTTTGCTGTCGCTCCTTTCTGTTCTGCTAACCATCTACATTTACATAAGCTCGTTAGGTAAGTTATGCACCCTTTTCTTTTGTCCCTCTTGCCTTCAATATATCCTGCAAATGCCAAATTTTCTAAGCCCTCTTTCCTCATTATGTGCCCTAGAAATTTTAAATATCTCGTCTGGGGTTTCCATTTTTCTGTAAAACTTCGTCGTTGCTCACAAATCCGGCCGATGGTATTCTCAGCATCCTTCTGGAGAACCACATTTCTGTTGATTGAAATCTCTTCTTCATCTGTGAGGCGATTGTCCAGCGTTCACTGTAACAGTCCAGTACTCTTTTCTTTCTTTCTAACGAAAATTTTCTGCTCGTTAATATTTTGCTTAGCTTTCGGAAAACGTCTTCCGCTATCCCAACGCATCTTCGGATTTCGCTGTCAAACTTTTCATCCTCTGTTAAAACGCTTCCCAGATATTTAAATGTTTGTACTTGATTTTGATATCTCCAAATTCAATTTTATATGCTCAGTTGTTCCTTTTGCAGAAAACCATGCATTCCATCTTGCAATTGATAGTTAGTCCTTTCTTCTCACTTTCCTTGACTACCTTCTGCACGACTTCCGACACAAAAGTTATTTTACCTTAAAAATATTTTAGAAGCTCGTTATATATTTCAAAGAGCTTTGACAAGGCGTGGCATAAAAGATTACTGCACAAACTCTCTAGCTATGGAATCACTGGAATAATATTCTCAATTATCAAGTCCTTTCTAACGGGTAGGTCCCTGAAGGTTTTGGTTAATGGTCAGTCCTCCGACGCCCAAGCGATTAAGCAGGCATTTCTCAAGGCTCACTTCTCGGTCCTACTATCTACTTTACATAAATGATCTGCCTAAGTCTATACTCAGATCATTTGTGAATGTCTATGCTGATGATACAACTCTAGATGATCATAGATTGGCAGCTGATCAATCCTCTGACCGAGCTCTTACAGCTCAGTGGCAGGAATATTGGCTGGTCACATTTAATGTCTCGAAAACCAAACTAGTGACGTTTCATCATCATTGAGCTTACCAGAATTTTCACCGATCGCGATGAACGGGCGTTCTGTCAGCGATGTCCAATGCCATGACGCATTTTGGGACTTACCCAACCGAGACTTCAAGTGGAACTAACAAGTACATACGATCCATCGCTAAAGATGATGGAAAAATTGTCGGTTTCTGTACCGTGAACAGTGAGTACCAGACTCCTCCTGGTACATTTACTATTCAGTCGGTCAGTTCAGTCAACTGAAAAAATCTTACAATAAAAAATTCGTGGAATTGCCACATTACTATATTAAAAAAAGAAAACTTTCTCCCTTAAAATATTCAAAATACAACTTTAGCGTTGCGATACTGCACGCCACAAAATGATGTAACTGTTAATAATAACACACTATTAAAAAAATCTTTCGACCTGTGTTACATTTATTTTCGTCTTGGAAGTTACCTAAAGTTACTTGAAAATGAAAAAAATTATATCCATGCCTGATGATGATGAAATGAGAATTATCGAAAGTACTAGCAAATTGAAAGAACATCTAATCCATTTACAATTTTTTAAAAACAAGCATCGCGTCATTCAACGAGTGGTTAGGAAGTTAATGATTTATTAAATCAGCTACCTATAAAGTGAATTTCGGCATTACTTATATTAACGTTACTTATTTTTTCTTTGTATGTCTACTTGTTTATAATATTAATTATACTGCACCATTTAA
>OZ038493.1:64757517-64807517 GCA_964036315.1 Acanthosepion esculentum | reverse complement strand
TTCTCGCTTTCCTTCACTAACTTCTTTAGGAGTTTTTTGTAGTTTTCTTTCTGTGTCTGCTATCAACACTGTGTCATTTGCGTATCTTATATTGTTAAGATTGTGATCGCCAATAATGAATCCTGGTAGAACATCTGTTTCTCTCGGAAGCGCTCTTGAGTAAGTCTGGTGAGTAATTTCAAATAAAAAAATCAGTTAATAACAGTCAAGCCACGGATTTTTAATACACCATCAACACACACGCACTCACACAAACACACACACATAAATATATATAATGCATGTATATATGATAAAAATATAGTTTTAAGGAATGCTATTTTTATGATTAAAGTACACAAAATCAACGATAGAGTGGATGTAAATATAAAAATATAATAGTGGACACAGTGTATATATATATATATATATATATATATATATATATATATATATATATATATATATATATACAGGAGGGTGTGTTAAAAAGTTCAGCCTGACTAACAAGTTCAGATTTAGTAAACTAAATAGAGCCGAATACATTTATCCCGTCCTCATATATATCGAACCAAATGGGATTAGGCACACTTTACAATCGCAATTTCATAGTCGCCGTTCACAGTCATCTATGTTATCAATATCAAGATAGATACAGTGAGGCGGGCGATAAATGCTTCGATCCTCACTACTGCCTACGCATGAAACTCTGAGTATAATGTAGGGTGTGTACATAAAGTCTGTTATATATATATATATATATATATATATATATATATATATATATATATGTATATATATATATATATATATATATACACATATATATATATTTTAGAATTGGACATAGCCCGACAATTTATTTAAAGACATTTATATTATGTTTAACGTTCTTTTTATAGATATTTGCTTAAATACATGTATCTATAAAAAGAACGTTAAACATAATATAAATGTCTTTAAATAAATACATATATATATATAATTATTTGTGTGTGTGTGTGTGTGTGTGTGTGTGTGTGTTTGAATATAGACAGAGGGAAAACTTATCGTTTTGTCCTCTGAGGGACTTTATCAAGGAAAATGTAAAAATTCTATTTTGTAATAAGTATTTATATACAAGAGCAAAAAATCATACCTGTCACAAAATAAAATCCTTACATTTGCCTTAATCAAGTTTCTTAGAGGAGGAAACACATCGGCTAAGATAAGTTTTCCATTTATCTTTATTGATATTGTCCTCTTACAGATATACTCTATCTGAAATTTTTACACACACACACACACACACACATATATATTTATATATGTATGTTTATATGTGTGTGTGTGTGTAAAAGTAACACAAATATATAAAGCTACAAAGCCTGCCAAATTAAAAAAAAAACATGAAAAGCAAAATAAAATATAAAAACAAAGTCCAAGATAAACAATCAAGTAAAGAAAAACAAAAGAGCAAAAGAAAACACAGACATCTACATCGGTAAAAACCTATAGTGCTCAATACTTATAGAAATTAAGCCAAGACAGAGCAGTAATCGGAAACAGGCCTCAGTGACTTGGAGATAGGATCGTAAGCAATGAGAGTCAAGTCGTGCCAACTCACTTCTCATGTCAATACCATCGCCTATATGCTGGTCTTATTTGCAGTAGTCAAGGCCCGGATCGAGGGATCAGCCGTACCGGTTCTAAGCAGGATTTACCTCTCTCATACATAACCAACGTTACCCCAGGAGTGACTGACCGAGAATTTTCATGGTCACAGCATAAACAAAATGGGGACTTGTAGCTCTTTTGGTTTGGAACTCGAGTAAATCTGAGCTGTCGTCGACGATACCCCCATTACCAATGATTTCTTGAAAGCCACCATTGTGAACGTGATGGCCAACATGAACGTGAACAATTCTATCCGAGCATTACAGTCACATGTTCAGCTGCTTCGAAGCCGTTCCTAAGGATGAAGATGGTTTTATCGAATAACCTTTTTCTGTTTTTCTAATATGAATCTGTTTTTAAATACACTGATTTTTCTATAGAATATGTTTGTTTTATTTATATTATATACTGAGTTACCTGGAGAGGCATATCTCTCTCTCTCTCTCTCTCTCTCTCTCTCTCTATATATATATATATATATATATATATATATATGTATATATACTTTTTTATTATTATTTTAACTTTTACATTTCCTCCTCTTTTTACTCATTTCTAAAATTTATTACTCCCTTGGTATATTGGTAGTGGTGTTTCCCCACTACCCTTCCTGTTCCAAGGGTGAAATAAAAATCTCGTTGGGGTCAGCGTCCTCGGACAAAGTGACGGACTCAGAAGCCATAATCCTTTCAATAAAAGCTGTCAATAGCGACTGATGACGCAGGCAAGACGTACGAAAAATGCTGACGCAGTGAGAGTCATGTAAGTATTTCGTTTATGCACGCATCGGGGATAACATGAAAGCAAGTTTCGTGATGCTTCGTTGGCAAACGGCAGAGACGGAGAGGTCATTAAAATGTGCTGTGTGCTTAGAAATTACCTACCTAATAAGTAACCTCATGGTTGTTCGAATACAGAGTTTATTTACTTGTATATGTATTCCCGAGAGATTATCAATCCAGTTCACGTTCTCTTTTTTTCTTCTTTCATTTTCATTTTCCTTTGGAACATCACTGTTCCACACACAGTCTCCTTACATTATTCTTTCCTTATTTTTCAATTCCGCTTCGATTTCTCCCTCTTTCTTTCTTTCTTTCTTTCTTTTAGTTGTACATATCTATCTATCTATCTATCTATCTATCTATCTATCTATCTATCTATCTATCTATCTATCTATCTATCTATCTATCTCATTCTTCACGTATCTATCTATCTATCTATCTATCTATCTATCTATCTATCTATCTCATTCTTCACGTATCTATCTATCTCATTCTTCACGTATCTATCTATCTCATTCTTCACGCATCTATCTATCTATCTATCTATCTATTTATCTATCTCATTCTTCATGTATCTATCTATCTATCTATCTATCTATCTATCTATCTATCTCATTCTTCACGTATCTATCTATCTATCTATCTATCTATCTACCTCATTCTTCACGTATCTATCTATCTATATATATATATCTACCTTATTCTTCACGTATCTATCTATCTATCTATCTATCTATCTATCTATCTATCTATCTATCTCATTCTTCACGTATCTATCTATCTATCTATCTATCTATCTATCTATCTATCTATCTATCTATCTATGTATCTATCTATCTATTTTCTCGGCATACATGGTTTCAGTGATTCCTTAAACTTCCCGTCTTTGCAAAATAATATACCAATCGCGTAATTTAAAGATCTACAAGTTTTTCCACAAACATAACTTGTTAGCATTTTATAAGATAGCGTCCTTTATTTTTTACCATTTTTTTCCCATTTTTTCTTACTCTATAGAAAAATAAATTTTCATGATAATTTTAATGGTATAATTTGCTTATGTGCTGACGGACGGTTGCACATAAAAAGCAATCCCTCCGACTCATCTATATCGACCAAAATTATATGATTATAGACATCGCTAAAGATTACCTCAAATATTGTGAGACAAAACGGGATTGAATGTTTAAAATATATATACATATATGTAATGTCTATTTCGGCAGTAGTCTTTCATTAAATGTAATTTTAGTTAAAGACGATAGACAAAGGATATTTTCAAATATCTTTGCTTAACTTTTTATTTACGTCCAATAAAATATGTTAGGATTTAATGAATTTAGATGTTGTCTAAAATTTTGTGATCTAGCTCTTTCAGTCATATTTCTGGCCATTATCAAGATCTTTATAATGACAGATACTTTTAGGACAGTGATGAATTCCGCTGGCCTATAGCCTAAGGCGTGACATCATCATTAGATGTACAATTTTTAAAAACTCTTATTAATATGACCAACGGTAAGTAGCAAGAATGATAGCTACAGTTTTGTAGCACATGCGCATATCAGTATGTCAGGGGAGGCACGGTGGTGTAATGGATAGCGGCTCGGATTGAGGAATTCCAGTCGAATACATTACATTCGCTTACGACCTAATACCTCGTCCCAGCTATGGGTAAATAGCAGGGGAGACCGGGTTTTTTAGCCTTGTATGGCAACTGGTCTACTGCAGAAATGGCAACCTACTGCGGGAAAAAAATCTACCTCATCAGTCATGTATCGAAAGATACATGGTCACCTAAGCGTGTATCACGCATGGCACATAGCTGACTGAAGCCGGCTACAATTACTCCATTTTGATGTTTTGAAAGATGCAGCTTGGGATAGGTTTAATTAGGTATCTATTTTCATTTCTTAAAATGTTAATTATAATAATTTATAAAGTTTTAGCTGATATCACAAATAGGGTTTTTTCCGATATAATTAAAAGTGTTAATGAGCAAGGCGAGCCTTCTAGCTGGGGGATATCGGCTAGGGTGTGATCTGGAGAGGGATGCTTCCACCAGGTCTACTTGTGCTATTCATGAACGAATAGTGACCCTACGACCACACCCGGTCATAGGACTGATGATGATGAGCTTCCATGTATACTATAGTGGATTAATAAGTCTCTAGTCTGACACAGTCGCTGAATTTTGATTTGGAAATAAATATTTGTTGTTTGAAATGAATGTGGTCATACTGATGCAACGATGCACAAACGAAGATTTTGAAGGGTTTTCGAAGACTGCAGTAGATACGTGGAATAATTAAATTTCTAAGTTAGGTAGCAGTGTGTGTAAATATCGACACTATCTTGTAAATTAGGTGTTCGTGTTCAGCGAGGTGGCAAAGTGGACGTAAGGTCGTAATAATGTTGTATGTTTTTTCTGCTGCATTTTCCTTCTCATAGAAATACATCCGAACTCAAAATAGAAGTCGTTCGGCACTTATATATATATATATATATATATATATATATATATATATATATATATATATATATATATATATATATATATATATATATATATAAGTTTTTAGTATAAACATTCCTACCCAGTCTCAACGTTTGCTAAGAGGAACTTTCTATTCCAATTAAATATACTTTCACTATTTGAAAAAAGAAAAAGGTAATAAAAAAGCCGACTTAGGTCATCGAAAAATGAAGCTATGAATTTATGTGGATAAAAGGTTTTGTTAGCAAATGTTGGAAGCTTTTGCATCCATACTGGAAGAGATAGATAGATAGATAGATAGATAGATAGATAGATAGGGATTCCTGAAAGTTTTATTTCTCAAAAGCGAGAGGGGACTATTTTTCGCAGCGCATCTGTGCAGCGTTATTTTCTCTTGTATTTTGGGTATATAGATTTTCGGAACAAATACAGGAGACACTTTAACCTATATTGCTAAAAGTGATAAGATAATTTAAAATAAGGAAGCCTTATCAATCATTCGATCTTTTTTTCTTCAATCTACAATCGAATAAAGCCAGAGTTCTTAGTTACAGAACACTGAGTCGTATTGCATTTTGTGCTCCTGAGCACAAGACTGGTATTTCAACGGCTGTCGTCCATCTTTATACTACTTCTGGTACTACGATGCGTGACCATCAAACAAGTTTTATTATACTAAATAAAAGAGAGTCAAAAGAAAGGAGAAAATACGAGAGAATTGCTGAGTGTTAGCCAAGATATTTTACGTATTATGTCGAAATGGCAGCTAACGCAGTGCCATCACTTGAACTGATAGTAAAAGAAAGTCTCCAGCCATCTTGCCTCTTTTAGAAGTGATGAATCCTGCTTTTATTACCGCAGACACCATTGCAGTCTTTGCCCAAAGAAGTTTTCTTCTTCATCTTTGCTGAATTAATTATTCATCCATCTAAACGAAGAGAAAAATCGATCTTGGGACTTACAGTGTCTTATCTTTTTATAGCATCTTTGTGTAGGGCAACATCGACAATCTATTCAAAATATTCCGAAATTAACACGGAGAAGGCACGCATTATTCTCTGTCTTAAAAGCTTAACTATATCTGATCTATTCTTCATCATCTTTACTCATCATCACCAAACTGACTCTGAATTCTCACCAGTCCCGATGAATGGCTGGACTTTCTTTGCTTTTAAGCGTTATTGGGACACGAGTACACCCAAATCACAAGTGAAACATATATATATATATATATATATATATATATATATATATATATATATATATATATATGATCCATCGTTAAAGACGCTGGGAAAATTGGTCGGATCTGTATAGCACTTCAGAAAGTACCTGACGCCATTTGCAATGATCTATCTTTAAAAAAGTTAGAATATTGCTGCCATTTCTGGGTTAGAGCAGTTCAATCCTTTCTTTCCAGCCTTGACAGAGCTCAAAAACATTTACCTGGTTTCATAGGTGATAAATCATTTTCCACCTTACAGCCGCTTTCCGCCATGTCGTTTCTCGCTATTCTGCCGCTATTCCCATGATAAATGTTCTAATGAGCCTGTCGCTACGCTGTTCCCTGGTTCCACCAGTTCAGACATTTACAGTTAGGATTCGCTATACCGTGTACACAGATGCGAACTATATTCATTTATTTCTTATTCCAGTTGTAAGGTGGAAATTCCATTCATACAGCTTCTCCCCAAAGGCCGTTGCTTTGTGTAACAGACTCCTGAAAGGATACTTCCTCAATGAATAAAATCTTAGCCTCATCGAGTTTTGGGTCAACCGTTATCTATCTTACGCCCCCTTATAATATACAATTCTTACGTCCTTAAAACAACCTCTTGGGCCTTGTACGGAGTGAAAAATAGCGAAAAACATGTGTATCTAAGTAATTGTCTACGTAACACATATAACATTTGCGAAGCGCTGGAACATTTCAACAACTCATTCTGTGTAATTCCTATGAATGAAACAATGTACACTATTGTTCTGCTTCATTGAATGTATGACCTTTACGAGGATCAGAGTGTAGTATCTGTACGATTCCCGACCCTTTTTGAGCATGAATAAATTACGCTTTCTGAGCGAGAAAACTAACAAATAATATCGAGCGGGTAGATATGAGTGTAAACGAGAGTGAGACGGCGAAGAAAAAAGGGTGTGGATAAGCAAAGGTAGGGACTAGGAAAAATAGAAAACTTAAAAGAAAACTAGGCGAGATGAAAAATGATCACACACACACACACACACACACACACACACACACACACACACACACACACACACACACACACACACACACACAGACACACACACTCTCTCTCTCTCTCTTGCTCGCTAGCTTTCTCTGATATTATATATATAAAGCAGCCAAGAAAAATGTAACTGCCGAAATGTGGTAAGTTGTCCGCTAAATAACAGCTGCATAGTGGAGGGATTTGTCTATAGAGCCAGGCTAGAACCAGAAATTGACCACAAATAGTGTATATTGGTTCGATGGAAGGAATGTTTAATGCAAGATATTACAACCATATTGGGAATAAGTATAAGAAAATTAAAGATAAAAATAAGAAAAGTCCTATTGTGAAATGGGATGTGGTGAGGAAGACTCGCGCGTTTGCTAACGTGAACAAAATGTGCAAGTTGTGCCAAGAGGAGAAGTTGGGCATAATGCACTATCCTGACAGACACGATCTGCTAAATGAAAGACCGGTGGTAATGACAGCATATCATATATATATATATATATATATATATATATATATATATATATATATATATATATATATATATATATATATATATAATAAAAATATAGTTTTAAGGCATATTTATTGGTAAAATGTTCAGTATCAGGGATAGAAGGTATCTAAATATAAAAGTGGATACTGAGGTCAACACCGAGAGACGACGGTCTGTTTCATGCTTGAATGCAATTTTCAGACAATGTACGTTGTGTTTTGGCAACACGACTATTTAATTTAAAATATTAAGTAGGCGAGCCAAAACACTGCACACATGACTGGAGGATTGTGTTCATCGATGAGACTAAATTTTATATATATATATATATATATATATATATATATATATATATATACGTGTGTGTGCGTGTGCGTGTAATGTATAACAAAGTGGAACATTTTACACTTTCTCATAAATGTTTCCTCCTAAACTGTTCTTGACATATAAAAATTTATGTATTGTTATCCCATATATATATATATATATATATATATATATATATATATATATAAAGAGAGAGAGAGAGAGAGAGAGAGAGAGAGAGAGGGAGAGAGAGAGAGGGAGAGAGAGAGTTGGGATCAAATACAGTTCAAATATGGATCGGAATAAGACAGAATAAGATAAATTGATTGATTTATTTTGTTTTCCGGCATATCAACCTCAATGGGTCATTTAATTCCAACAACTTTTTTTTTACCCGATAATATTTTCCTTTGTTAGAAATCCGTTTCTGTCAATATTTCTTTCCTCAAAAATATATAGCTGTTAATAGTATTTTTCCAAGAACGTATAACTGGTAATATATATTTTTCTTTTTCCAATAAAATATTGTTGGTAATATTTATTTTTCTAAAATGCATTGCCGGCAACATTTAGTTTTCGAAAATGTATAGATGGTAATAATTTTTTTTTACAAAGAATTTCTGGTATTAAAACCTATTTTTACACTTTCATAGTGTTTTGACCCCAGTTGCAATTCCATTGAATTAGGTTTTGTTAAAAAACGTATAGCTGGTAATATTTTTCTTCTTTTTTTTTTTTAAACATATAGCTGGTAATATTATTTTCCAAAAAATGTACAGCTGGTAATATTATTTTTCAAAAATGTACAGATGGTAATATTTTTTCCAAAAACATATAGCTGCTAATATGTTTTTCAAAAACGCATTGCTGGCAACATTATTCCTTCGAAAACGTATAGCCGACAACCTTATTTTTTCAAAAACGGCCTTTCTGTTGGATGTAGTTTATCGCCGTACTCAGGACGCGGATGCAGTTTACCGTCATACCCATGGACGCGGATGTAGTTTATCGTCATACCCATGGACGCGGATGCAGTTTATCGTCATACCCATGGACGCGGAATCAGTTTATCGTCATACCCATGGACGCGGATGCAGTTTATCGTCATACCCATGGACGCGGATGCAGTTTACCGTCATACCCATGGACGCGGATGCAGTTTATCGTCATACCCATGGACGCGGATGCAGTTTACCGTCATACCCATGGACGCGGATGCAGTTTATCGTCATACCCAAGGACGCGGATGCAGTTTACCGTCATACCCATGGACGCGGATGCAGTTTACCGTCATACCCATGGACGCGGATGCAGTTTATCGTCATACCCATGGACGCGGATGCAGTTTACCGTCATACCCATGGACGCGGATGCAGTTTACCGTCATACCCATGGACGCGGATGCAGTTTACCGTCATACCCATGGACGCGGATGCAGTTTATCGTCATACCCATGGACGCGGATGCAGTTTACCGTCATACCCATGGACGCGGATGCAGTTTACCGTCATACCCATGGACGCGGATGCAGTTTATCGTCATACCCATGGACGCGGATGCAGTTTACCGTCATACCCATGGACGCGGATGGAGTTTATCGTCGTACCGATGGATGCGGATGCAGTTTACCGTCATACCCATGGACGCGGATGCAGTTTACCATCATACCTAGGATGTGAGCTAAACTGGGAGTTCACTATTTGTCCATAGCTGGGACCCTAACAGGTGCTACCACCCCGGGTCAGGGTGGACCTGGGAACACCAGCAATTAAGAGGTTGTTCCACGCTCCTCAAAACCTCCTGATCAGAGGCCTTGCTGTTGAATGCAGTTTACCGTCATACCCATGGACGCGGATGCAGTTTACCGGCATACCCAGGACGTGAATAAGATAAAGAACAAATACGAAAAGTTTATCAATTTAACTAACATGTTTCACTTTTATTAAAGCTTAATCAGAGAATGAGATATGGAGAAAAAGAAGAAATTTTTTTTATATAATTTTACTTTTGTATTGATGGATTTTCATTGGTTAATCAGGTTTCCCGCGCATTCGATTATATATATATATATATATATATATATATATATATATATATATAAAGGTAAATATTTTATATTTCTATTAGAAAACTGCGGAATTTCCTAGACAAGGTAGAAATGGAAAGTGTAAGAAGATAAAATGCATGTGTTTAACAAAAGGAGCCCCTCTAGATGCGATCTACGAATTAGAGAAGCCCAAATCAACTAAGTACAGAAGTTTAAATATCTGGGAAGTGTCTGAACAGACGATGAAAATGTCACACAGAAACCCGAAGGCCTTTTGGAATAGCAAATGTATATATCCGAAAATCGAAACGAAGTAATAAGATATGGGAAAATTTCATTAAAAACAAAGAAAAGCGTTCTGAACAGCGATGTCATATCATCACTACTATATAGCGGCGAATATTGGTTAATTTCATCCCGGATGAAGAGGCAAGAAAAGAGATGTAGTTCTGCAGAATATGGACTGACATTGTAAGGAACAAGGAAGTTTTAAAGAAAATGGAAACTAAATGGACACATCTTTAAAATCAGAAAGACACTGTTGGCATTTCTTCGGACACATAATGAAGAAAGAAAGCTTGGAAAAAATTGACATTCACAGGAGATATTGAAAGCAAGCGGGAAACAGTACGTACCTACCGAATGAGATTGCGTAAATAGATAGCAGAATATCGAATGGGAGGGATAGTTAAAAGGAAAACATTGCTAAGTGTTGCAAAGGATTGAAAGTTGTGGTGAATCACGAACGCCCACGTCTTAAAGGCACACCGCACATAGTAGAAGTAATGATTGTTCTTGTCTGTAACTCTTTCTTTCTTTCTTTCTTTCTTTCCTCTCTTTTTCTTTCTTCCTCTCTTTTTAATTTCTATACCTCGGTTGCCATCTTTCTTTCTCTGACTCTTTTCTGTCTTTCTCTCTCTCGCTGCAGTTGAAATTTACAATTACATTCGAAATGAAAAGCTTCAGTTTTTTTTATATTTAAATATCGCTTTCTTATGAAATTTTCAAATTGAAAAAGTAAAACCTTACAATTTTCTAAAGTGAGAAAATATAGAAATGTTTTTATTTTGCACAGACATTTTTCAGTCGAAGAGAATTCTCGCACAATTACAAGTGATGAATCAGTGAATGTATGCAACTCTGTCTCCTGACAGTGCGAACCAGGCTTTGTTTCAGAAAAGAGAACTTTTCTGAGCACTTCAAATAAAGTTTTATTGAAACATTAGCATTGAAAACATTTCGTTGAAATATTTAGTCTTATTTTGAGTCAAATTGTTAATCTTACTTTTAACATAATAAAGTCAGATGAATCGGGTGACGGTGGAGACAGAAACAGATATACAAAAAAAAAAAAGAAATAAAGGAAAAGTGAAAGGAAAAGAAAGAAATAAGAGAAGGAAAGCAAGAGAGAAAAGAGAAGGACTATTGAGAAGAAGTGCGAGAGAGAAAGACAACACGAGTCAGAGAAAGAAAGAGGGCAATTGAGGTATAAAAATTAAAAAGAAAGAAAGAAAGAAAGAAAAAAGAAAACGTGACATAAAAACAGATCACAAGTAACGTTAAAACGACCGCGGTCAGTCTACAAATTGATACAACTCGCCGTTGGACAACAATTGCCTAGCTAGTCTTGCAGATAGTTGCTATTAGAGTGTGATTGATTCACACTAGGTGGCCCACACTTGCGGTCTTGTGCCGTACTAAAGTTTAGTAAATCCTTATAAAGTAATAAAGAAGAAAGCCCAAACTCATCTCGCAGCCTCGAAACTATCCGTTAAAACTTCCTAGCCTTGCATCAGATGTCACTTTCTTCATACAAGAACTGTCTGTCTTTCCTGTCTTTTTCCCGCTGATTTAAGAAGATTATTTTATTTCAAACAGCGTTAGCCGTTTTGAAGTAAGAATGGCGGCACGAAAATCCTACCCAAATCTCTTGGCGTCAGTAAACTGTCTCACTTTAGACCATTATTTAATATTATTATATTTTTTTCATTTGATATTCACTAGAGATATCTGACGGTTATCGGTGGGGAACAGGTGATAGTAAGTCATCCCAATTCCCAGCACCTTTAATAACCGTATAGACCCCCCCAGTACTCTAGCGATCTGGAAAGTCTGAATCATTCAACGGATCTTCAATGATAGCAAGTACTTCAATTATTATGGGTACCGCTCTAACCATGCCCTAGTCTTTTCGCGTGGGGCTCTGGTAGTTTTTATTTTTCTTTTCATTTTATCTCACCTCTCTTTTCTTACAACATAGCAACTTTCACATTCTGGCATAAAAGAAAAAAAAAAAAAAAAAAAAAAACGATTTCACCCCAAGCAAGGCAGTAAATCTACAAGACACAAGCGGCCCGCCAGATCAAGACCGATATTATGCTTCTTTGTTTTTTACACGAATATTAGATCTGGTCGGAGTATTTTACGCGTCTTATTATTATTCATTAAGCCAGCCTTCGAGATTACGGCCACATCAAGTTGAAACATCGGTTCTCCTGATCAGTATCAAGATGGATGACCGCCTGGAAATACCAGGTGCTATAAGCTTGGATGTGAGGGGGGTGTAATGGATAATGCTTCGAAATTGATCATCGGAGATACGAGTTCCAATTTCAGTTGGGTTCGTTGTATTCACTTACGCGCAAATACCCCTGGGAAAGGTATGCATCTACCTCTTCTACCCTCCCCAACTATTTGTAAAACTTGTGTCACTAAATCATTATTATCTCCCCGCCAAAATTACTTACAATTTAATAATTGTTCTGGCTTTAAATAACCTGCAACGGGTTGATAAGCCGTAAAAATAACGAAACAATCAATCAATGATCATGTGTCACATCCTATATCCATCTGGAGACAGTTAAATACAGGATTAGTTTGTAGTATGTGTGCACCCTGTTAAAAGTCTTATACACAGAATAAATATATATATATATATATATATATGTATATATATATATATATGTGTGTATGTGTATGTGTATGTGTGTGTGTGTGTGTGTGTGTGTGTGTGTGTGTGTGTGTGTGTGTGTGTTTAGTCACTTGTGTTCTTATTTACTTAATAGATTTTATTGTTCATACTAGAGGCGCTGTAGTGATTTTCCCTTTAAAATATTCATTTATGTCGTCGACATGATTATACAATAGAACACAGAGTTAAGATAAAAAAAAAAATGTGACGAAAGAACTGAAAAATAACATGTTAGGACTTCGCCGGAGAGCCGAAAAAACTGCAGAAGGGCGTATTTATAATAATTCTGAGAAAGGTGCCTAAGATTGAAATTAACGGAATTGCAGACACAGGGAAGAGTTGTGACTGTCAAAACGAAAATAATAGGGGGGTCGGTAAAAATGTTGAAATCAGGGATGTAGATTTATAACGCCATCTCCAGAGAGATACGCCTGGTTCAAAGAGGCAGGAATTTACGATTCGAATAGATCAGCTAATCTAGGGCAGAAAACCGGATCTAATCATCATGATCATTATCAAAAACAACGACGACAACAACAGCGGCAGCAGCAGCAACAACAAAAGTGTTTCATGATATAGTTCCTTGTTCCAGTCGGTCACAGCGTGGAAATTTGGTTAAGTGATGGGACCTCACCAGAAAACTGAAGGTGACAGGACCACTAATCGCTTCTTTTATTAGCACTGGGAGCGATTTCGAAAAGACTAGAAAAATAAATGACTGGGGGATTTTGAAATCCAAAGAAAAACACACCAGCGATACTAAAGCAGGAGAATACAGGAACTAAACAGACTTACTGTCACGTGATCTTCAGTTTGAATCACCAAATGTCACTATTGTGAAAATATGATAGATATCAGAGGGGACTTGCAGACATTTGCTCTCCAAAAACAATTAAATGGCATTCATATAAGTAAATAAATAAATTAATAATAATAATAATAATAATAATAATAATAATAAATAATAATAATAATAATAATAATAATAATAATAATAAATAATAATAATAATAATAATAATAAATAATAATAATAATAATAATAATAATAATAATAATAATAATAATAAGAAGAAGAAGAAGAAGAAGAAGAAGAAGAAGAAGAAGCAGAAGAAGAGGAGGAAGAAAGGTGTCCAAAGTTTGAGGGACTGGCTTTAAATTTATCCTCGTAGATGACCAACAAAAAAAAAACTATGATGCAAATGATTATTAAGGCAATATTTAAAATGAACCTCTTTTACAGTATATACACGCGTATAATGCGACCTTTGAAGACTTAATTTTGAAGGTAATTTGACTACAGTAAATGAATATATAGTTTTGTCAGCGGCGTAGCCAGGACTAGCAGTACATACGTTAATCTCATGTATGATGCGACCATGGGCATCTCGGCGTGGTGTAATGATTAATAAGCTTGTCTTGTTACAACTGGAGAGTGAGTTCGATTGCTAGTGGGTGCCCCATACTTTCGGCCTTGTGCCACATCTAAGCTACACTTAGAAAATCAGTATGATACGACCCCCTTAAAATTAGCTTCCAAATTAGGTCTTCAAAAGTCGCATGATACGCGGTAATATATATTTCTTCGTTCTTTCCTTTTCATTTTCCCCTCATATTCTTTATCTACAAGTTTCTTTCTTTTCTCCCTGTCATCGCTCTTCAAACTCAGTCCTTTTCTGTCTCTATATTTTTATATTTCTTTCTTTTTCTTTTTCTTCTCTTTTCGACAGGTTGATTTTTCTTGTATCTCTTTTTAAAATTCAAAGAAGGGTCAGTAATGTAATCGATCCTGACCTCGCATCTCGACTAGTTACTTTCTCACCGACGTGACGTGGTTTCCAACTGTCTTTTCTACAAATATTTCCATGTTATCTGTTCTGATGAGTTTCCCCCACCCACTGGCCGGTGCCTCGACGATATGAATTTAAGTGTGTTACTAGTTTGGCAACAAATCTTACCCTTTTACTGCTGAACTAGCTAGATGCAACCGCCATTTCTATTCTAACAGTTTCTTTTCTCGCACTTCTCACCTGTGGAACTCCTTTCGAGTTTCTTGCTTACCTGCCAACTACAATCTTCAAAAATCTTAATGAAACGTCAATCGCTATCTTCTGTCATCCTGAATACTGTTCTTTTATTGTCCTTTTCCTCACTTCTCCTCACTAAAATCTTCTCATACTCTTTCTGACCCACCCCTGCGCCCGAATGGCATTATCGCCTTGCTTGGGGTGAAACGATTTAAAATATGTGTATTGTATATGTATAATATATACCATTCGCCCTTGCATGGAATACTGCTGTCGTATATGGTCTGGAGCCCCCGCTGTTCATCTTAAGGTTCTCGATTAAAATCCAGAGACGGATATGCAATGTGATTTGCCCTGATCTGGCATCTCGTTTACAGTCGCTCTCTCACAGACGTGCTGTCGCCCCACCCACTGTCTTTTCTACAAATACTTTCACGATAACAGCTCCGATGAGCTACTTTCGCTCGTTCCCAAACTGCATGAATTTAAGCGTACTACTAGGTTGGCATCTCGGTCCCACCCTTTCACTGTCGAAACTGTTAAATGTAGCTGTCTCTTCTAATCCAATAGCTTAATGTCTCACACTTCCCGTCTGTGGATCTCCCTTCCTTTTACTTGCTTCCCTGAAGCTATAATCGTCAATTATTCAAATGTAATGTCAATCGACATCTCCAGATACCTTGATCTATTCCCCGTCCTTCTCTCCATTCTTCCCTCTATCACACCTCCTTATTCTTGCTCCCACTCAAAAAAAGCAAAAAGCATTTGGGTTTAGGTGAACTGAATGTAGTAGCAGCGTTTGTCTGGAAAATCCGCTGGAATTAGTGTGCCTATCCGAAGAGGGTTATTACGGAGGAGACAGTGAAAACTAGACGCAATTTTTAATTTAAAAATTTATTTCATGGCCCAATTCTCAGATCTACTTCAGTAACCAGAGAATTTTAAACGCACTTTCAATTGTTTGCGAAACGACCTCGCTTATCACTCTGCGGCAACGAGAGTATGATTTAAAGTTTGAAGCACTTTTAAGCTTACAGAAATAATTCGTTTGTCACCGCACACGATCAATATGGCGCACGAGCCTATTTCCTAAAAGACATATGATTATCTTTTGAAGTCTCTTTTGAATGCCTTTTCGTCTTGTGCCCACGCAATTCTTTGAGTTCTGGTCAAAATCAGAAACTTTCTCGCCACACTTTCGCTTGATTAACTCGTTGGTCAAACGCCCGTGAATAAGCACGCACAACAAACGGGGTTGATATTGATGACTAAAAGGTTGGTCCGGCTTTTTGAGGTTCGCTTGGATAGTGCTACAGGTCTGAAATGATCTTTGACATGAGTGGGCAGTGGAGGAAGGAGAGTCGGTGCAATGCCTAGGCAACAGGAAAGGTGGCCTGGGTGTGTGTAGAAAAGAAATGGAGAAGAAAAGAAAAGAAAAAGAAGAAAAAAAAGTGCTAGGAAGGAAACCAGAGAGGGAAAAAAGGGGGGAAAACATTTATATATGAACTTGTGCCTATAGGATTATGTAAGAGGGGGTACTGAAAAGTTCTCAACCCATCCCCAATTTCCAAAATTTGAACAAATGACCAAACAAAAGATTTTCTTTTTGGAAGGCCTTCTTGGTAGATTAGGCACAATTTCATCACGTATTTCATCAAAGAATAAACAAAAGCATATGGAAACTGAATGAAATCTCATAGACGACATCTTTAGACATGTCTGAGAAAAAACTAATTTAAAAATTTAATATTTCAGCATATCCATATCTTTAGCGTTACATAATGATAACTGACGCTTGCGTTTTTATATCTCTCCCTCCTAAACAGATATAATTCCATCAACAGAAACACTAGTCGGATGGTATCCTTCTGGAAGATGAAACGAGTAACAGAAATTTTGTCATTCATTTTCCTCATATCAATCTCTACCGTTGAAAAAAAAATGTGTAGATAGATAGAGATATGAGGCTTCAATGATAGTTTAAGTAGTTCGACATTCATCACGTCTCCATTTGTCACTGTTTGATTTCAGGCATTTTGAATGTTAGGCTTCAAGGATTTTATGCTCGCCCCTGTATTTCGAGGATTGGCACATTCCCTTCCTTGTAGTCAGTTCCCCCAGTTGGAAACTGTAACCGTATTACTTTATATATTGTTAATGATTTTCGGTGACAGAGCATTTCAGTTTAACGATTACCACCAGGAATTAGCGTAACGTCCTCTTATTATTTCTATTTTTCCCCATTATGGATCTGTTTAGGCCAACGTTAAGCATATATACGAGGAAAAGTTAAGTTCGCGAGTTGGACAAGAATATCTCCCTACACAAAAACTTCCCCTGTTCGGTCATTTGCTCAAATATTGAAACGTGGGTCAAGCTTTGAACTTTTCAGCACTTCCATATATACAGTTGCATATTTAGGCAGCAATATCGCTCTTTGATTTGTTAAACAAAACTTACGATGTACTTTAAATTCTTTTTTATAATTTCTTGTATACGAACAAGTGTCCTCTCCTCAGGATGTAATTAGAGTAGAAACTTGTTGCTTTTATTCCAAGTGCTTTCGGCTAATCAATTAACCATTTTCAAAGATTTTAGTAATAATACTATAAAAATAGGTATAATGATGCTATTATAGACTGTCTACTTTTCAGCAACAAAAGCTGTTGAAAATAAATAAATTCTTAATTTCGTTATGGAATAGCTTCCGCCAAGATGTCACAATAACTCTCGTTAGGAAGTTATATATATATATATATATATATATATATATATATATATATATATATATATATATATATATATATATATTAGATTAGAGGTTAACTAAAACGATTTTCTTTGAAAATCCACATGTCAGTAAAACAATTTTAATAATTCTTTGTAAGCGTACATGTACTATAAATATTGCATATAAATATATAAAATCATCAGGTGCTTTCACAAATCTCATTATTATTCTCTCTCTCTCTCTCTCTCTACACACACACACACACACATATATATATATATATATATATATATATATATATATATATATATATATATATATATATAATATGTGTGTGTGTGTGGTCACTTTTGATTTTGCTTTCGTTTGCTTATCCGCAGCATTTACCCTCTTTACGAAAGAAAGAAAGAAAATACTAGACGGAGTTAATATTACGGAAAATCTTATTAGATATTAGCAAAATAATTGTCTGTAGAATCAGAAACTCAAACACCCATATCAGTGGAATTCTGTTATTTTCGTTTTTTTTCCCCAAGAAAAGAAGGAAAATGAACAAATGAATAAAAATAGGCCGATAAACAAATCAAAAGTCCCACGGGAAATTTTAATGGCCGAATAAAAAAGATATATAAGTCAGTTTAATGTAGTAAACGTATAAACTTGTTTTTATGCCCGAGGACGATGTCAGGACAGGGATTCTCTTGTTTTTATTGGCAACGTGTAACCTAGGTAGAACTTGTCTTATGCTATATCTACTGGAGAGATGTACATTGCCAATAATACCTACTCGTTCGAGGGAAACTTTGAAAGAACTACAAGTGCGTTGCAACAATCACTTAGATTATGACACCACTGACCCAGCAAAAGCATGTGGATACTTGGCATCATTTTTATACATATATTTCATAGGTCTGTTTTCTCTGGGTAGGTAAAAAATGTTCTAATTAAAAGCAACATTAATAAGATGGAGTAAAACTCATAAAAATAAGATTAAAAATGAAATATATATATATATATATATATATATATATATATATATATATATATATATATATATATATATATATATAGGAAGAAAATCTATGGGAAAATGTAAAGAAAAAATTTTTTTTTCATTCCAAGCCTCTCTTGTTCGTACGCATGTGCAGTCGCACCAAGATAATAAATTTAGTCTGATGATGTCGCAAAGGACGAAACGCGTCACAGTAAACCTTTTCCATTTTGTCATACATTTTCCCCCAATATTCCTAATATATAAAAATATATATCGTTATCCCATATATATATATATATATATATATATATATATATATATATATATATATATATATATATATGTGTGTGTGTGTGTGTGTGTGTGTGTGTTTATTAAAGACGTCAGACAAGATACTGCGGTTAAGTTTTTTATTCAATTTTTCTTGTGTTCGAACAAGTGTTTTCTTTTCTGAACACAGTGTGTGTAGAAACTGCCCAAATTTTCTGTAGATCCGAGCGCTTTCGGCTATACTTTTAACCATTATCAAGGTTTATTTTATTTTTACTTTTTAACTGGATGTATGCGTTGTGTGTATATATCTAGAATTATAAGGGGTGTCTTATTTTTTTGAACACAGTCAGCACATTGTGGCCGTTTTCGTAGTTAATATTATTGAGTGTTGTTTTTTTTCTTTTTATTATTAATGCTTGCATTAATTTTTAATATATTTTTTACATGTGGATGAGATTATTATGCTTGTATTTTCTACTAGTATATTTCGGATGTTTTTGTGCGTCTTTAAATGGGCTAAGTCACATGGCTGACCACACCAAGGTAAAGACATTAGAACTCCTCTTACTAGATAAACACATTTATAAAATAACGAATACAAATTCCGCTGCCGATTTAGACACAGTACAATTTTTACATAAATATATATTTATCTATGGTTTTAATGTACGTGACACATGACTAATCAATTAGAATCGACCAAACAAAATTGAAAATACCAAAGTTCTGTCATGTGTCTGTTTTCTCTCGATCTCTGATGAAGCTTTAATATAATTGAAACATGTTATAGTGGTAAACGTTCCCTATTTGTTATTTATCTTATCATATGTATATATATATACACATTTTGAAAAATGGATTAGATACAAAAAACAAATAAATTAAAAATACACTGGCATGCATTCAATTACAAACATATATATATATATATATATATATATATATATATATATATATATATATATATGTGTGTGTGTGTGTGTGTGTGTATTGATATAATAGGAAAGAACAGTTAGATTGATGATCCGAAGTTCTTTAGTATTTTTATTTTATTAAAAAAAAACTGTGCTCGATACAGAAGTAGAGCCTAGATTATAATAATTATTTTTAAAAATATGATTCCATCGCGACACGGAAATTACTATGTTTTGAAACTGGAATCCAAACATCGCTTGAGGATGAGACTGCCAACCAGTAATTAAGGTTTAATATTGAAATTAAATTTGAATACTGCTGACCAGTTTCGAAACATAGTAACTCCTGTGCCGCGATGGAATTATATTTTTTAAAATAATAATTATAATATATATATTATACTATAATATATATATATATATATATATATATATATATATATATATATATATATATATATAATCCCTTACTGCTAGCAAAATTGAGTTTTATGCATGATGCAATCTTCAGATGCCGAGTATGACCGTTAGATAATTTCAATCATAATATATTTGGTTATCACAATGTTGGCAAAGTTATATATTATGCTAGGATTGCAGTTTTTTCATTTTGAAATTATATTTGGCAATAAAAATATGTAAAAAGAATATAAAAAAAATTATATATTTAAGTGGTGAATATTCATGTTTTAATAATTAAAGGGAGATTACTTGTTCTTATTAAGGCATGAATATATATTTAATAGTAATGTATTAAAAATAGACTGTAATTAGCATTAAAAATAACAATTAAAAATCAAAATTAAACTTAAAAATAAAGATACAAATTAAAATTATGAATAAAAGTCGTGCTAGTGGTGACGGATAATCTGTTATATTTCATCGAGCATGGTTTTATTAACACCAGCATCATATGTGCGACACAGACACACACAAACGTATATATATATATATATATATATATATATATATATATATATATATATAGTAATCCGTATGGAATTCCCAGGTGGATAAAAACCAGAATAGCTCAATGTCCAAAGACAGAGCCAAATTATTAATAATTAAAGAATAAGATGCACATAAAATCCCATAGGTAATTTTTGTTTCTTTATTTTTTTTATTACACGAATACAGGGCTGGTATAAATGGAATAAAATTCCAATAACCAAAATCACACTACTTGTGTCTTGTCATGGGATCACTTGACAAGACTCTGGTAGTGTTGAAACAAAATGGCTATTTTTTTAGTGATGTTATAACATGTTATGTTATAATTTTTAAATAAATATTATATATATATATATATATATATATATATATATATATATATATATAGCTACACAACAAATGTATATTGTGAGTTCAAAATATATTTAAAAAATACATATATATATATATATATATATTGTATATATATATATATATATATATATATATATATATATATATATATATAAACAAAGAGTAATATATACCATAAGTTTAATGTAAATACAATTTACAGATATCTTATACCTGCTTTCAGATATAATTCATATATACACACAAATATAATTCACACATCCAAATATATGAAAATATACATTCCCACCTGCTTAGATATAGATAGATACATACGAATATATCTGCTGAGATAGGTCCATAAAATGTGATATTACACTTTATATCCGCATGTACACAACGACATGTATACAAAATTATAAATACGCACGCACATAAAAATGCTGTAATGACAAAATTACGCAGGTGTAGGCTTTAAGAATGCTTTATTCAACAGAGAATACAAGGTTCATGTATAATGTCCTTTTATAATCTCAGTAAACAGAAATAGGTCTCCCAAAGTGGAGAGTAATAAAACAAGGGGAGACCAGTCTGGATTATTTATAACATGTGCATCCATTCATTAATATATATCCATAATATATATATTAGACATGCTTACATACATATATATATACATAAACACACACATGAGTATATATATATATATATATACATATATATATATATATATATATATATATATATATATATATATATATATATATATAAGTAATAATTAGGAGGATTTGATAAATGTAATTAAGTAATTCATCGAGTCTGAAACCTCAACAGAATGCTGAAAGCACTGTCACAGAATGCAGAAAGCACTGGACGGCCGTTTCGTCCTATATTTGGGACTCATCAGCAGTGCGCATCCACTACCGAGAATTGAAACCCCTACCAACTGTTCTACGGGCCTCGGTGACGAAGAGGTAGCAAATCAGACTCAATATAGCGCCGCTCACTCACATTATTCCGTGGTGGAATATTATTGGTAGGGTGTTCGCTTGACAACCTAACTGTCAGGGTTTCAATTCTCGGTAGTGGATGCGCACTGCTGATGAGTCCCAAATATAGGACGAAACGGCCGTCCAGTGCTTTCTGCATTCTGTGACAGTGCTTTCAGCATTCTGTTGAGGTTTCAGACTCGATGAATTACTTAATTACATATATATATATATATATATGTGTGTGTGTGTGTGTGTGTGTGTGTGTGTGTAGGTGTTTTGTACATGTATTTATTTTGTGGAATAAGGCTAATATGTCGTTGCACTGAACTCTCATGTTGTTTTCGATGTATGATGGTCAAGCAGCTGAGTTCTTAGAACCAACAGGCAGACAACCCGTACATATCATTTGATTATATTGGCGAAGAATTTTGCAGAACTAACCAAATAAGGAATGCGCATGAGCAAGAATACAGAGAAATGGTGCACAGTATGACACAAGGTCCCCAGGTTTTTAATTCAGAGTTATTCTTCTCCTAGACCGTTCACCGCACAAATCTATACGACCCAGCCTGTCCTGCTATTTAACCTTAGCTGGAGAGATAATGTGTATTAGAGTAAAGGAATTACTATGTAAATGTATATAAAGTTATTACTATGTAAAATGAATGCAATGAACTCGTCTGGAATTCGAACTCGGCTATCTGAGCCGTTATCCATTACTCCACCTTTTGCCTCCATATGCATAGATGTATATTTTCTAATCATTTCTAGCTGGTCTTGCAATTATTTTCAAGATCTAGCAACGCACTATTTTTATAAACTATTTCCCTCCTTAACCTACGAAAAATTATAGATAAAAATAACACCAGAATATATCATAAAAATGTATCTATTTCTGGTCATATTTAATCATGCTTTCAGAAATTTAGCCAAATATTTGACAAACTTGAGGAATAAAATGAAAATATTTTTTAGAGTCTTTCTTTACTTCAGAGTAGTTTGGCAAAAAATAATATCTAAAAAATAATTAGTAAATTTGTCGCCACACATTTGCAAAATTATAATTGAATCTCTAATCAATCAGTCAGTCAGTTATGTGCCAATCGTGATGCGCTTAAGCGATCATGTATCTTTCGATATATGACTGACGAGGCAGATATTTATCCCCCCCCGTAGGTTTCCATTTCTTTCTGCGATAGACCAGTTGCCATCCAAGGCTCTAGAACCGAGTCTGTCCATAGCTAGAGGGAGAAGAAGAGGATTTCCCAAGAGTATTAACACGTAAGTGAATGTAATGGATTCGACTGGAATTCCTCAATCCGAGCCGCTATCCATTACTCCATCTACAATTGCAAAAGATTTTATTCTATAGATTTCATTAATTTTCAACTGGTAAAATTTTTGTTTAGAATCTTAACCCATTTTTTACGCTACAATTTTACTTAATCTCCAATAATTTATGAAAATCAAAATTTTGTTTTTACACCTTTTTTTATTTGAATTCTCTTTATTAAGTCAACTTTATTATTATCAAATTCTCTCTACTTTTCCTCCAGTCACTAGGTGTCATATTTGATATCGTTCTAATGTTAGTAGGGGTTGTAATATTATAATTTATTTATTTATGATAATATTATTACAACGAATGCTAATATAAAGACAACAACAACAGCAACTATGGTGATCGGAAAAAAGACAAAGGTTAAGTTTAATTTCCGTTGTCATTGCAGCCTGTACGCTTAATCGGGCTTTCCGAGTATCGCTGAGGACTTCTTTCCGATCCGTAGACTTACGGTCTGAATATCTGAAAAGAAAAGTTCCTGAAGTTAGCATGAAAGAAATACCAGCAAAAAGATAAAAAATAAAATAGATAAAAATAACGCTAGACAATATTCCACCTAAAAATTAATAGAAGGTTCAGTTTGCAGTGATATGAAAATTAGATTGTACATAAGTTGGAAGGTTTCTACACTCGTGAATCTGAGTTATCTTTCCTTGGCTGCATTGCGTACTTCTGAGAACTTTACACGACACTAAATATTTAGGATTGGTAAAAAAATATTTGTATTTATAATCAAAGGAATTACGAGTCGAACTGACGGATAGAATTTCAATTTTATATTTGCAATAGATGCATAAATTTCAAAAGATATGCGCACACTAATATTTCTTTGGAGTTGGTGGATTTTGCATGTTTTTTTTTTCTGTCTGAAGAAAATGCTTATGTGTGTGTATGTGAATGAGCAAAGAATCACTTCGCCTGGAGAAGAAATTGCCTTCAAGTCAATTTGAAAGATTTGTGCGACTCAGTGACGTCAGCCTTGCGCATGCGTTGAATATAAGAATAGGAAAATGGCAGGCGGGAACGTAGCGCTTACAAATAACAAAAAGAAATTTAGTAAACAAATAAGAAAAAATGAAAAATAAAAATAAAGATAGGCGTTTAAAAAATGCGATTTAAAAAATCGAAGTTAATAAAATATATACACAGGTGTAAAAGACAAATTTTTCAGCTATATTCTCAGAGTATAACTTCGGAAGTCAATGATTACATGGATTCCGCTTTTGAGTGTGAAATTTATACGCAATTCAAAATGATCATGACATTCTTAGAAGGTCAATTTATTGAAATGTATTGGTCCATGTTGCTCTCGCTGGCCGATGATTACACTGATGCTACATTTGTGAGTTTACAATTAATATGCGAATCAAAATGATCACAACATTCATAGAAGTCCACTGTATTTAAAAGTGTCGTCTATGTTGTCGTCTTATGTAAACACGCCGATGCTGCTTTTGAGAGTCTGGATTTTATACGCGAATGAAAATGTTCAAGATATACATAGAAGACATCCATCCAAAACCAAGCTAGTAACGTTTCATCACCGAGCTGGGCCTGGATTTTCCCCGGTCATGATGAATGGTTGTACCCTCTTGCCTGGAACATCTACTCGGACTCTAGTTCACTCCAGACCTGAAATGCAACTTATGTATACGATCAGCCACTGAACATGTTGGAAAAAGAATCGGATCCTTGTACCATTCCAGAAAGTATCTGACTCTTACTGCCATGCCCTATATTTACAAGAATCAGATCAGACGGAAAATAAGAATATTGCAGCCATATCTTATCTAGAGTTGCCCAATCCTCACATTCCAATGTTCAAAAGCGTTTACGCGGACTTGTGGGTGATGAATTATTTTCCACCCTACAGCCCCTTTCCCACAGACGAAACGTCGCAAGTTTTATCGCTACTCCATCGTTATTTCCATAACAAATGTTTAGACGAATTACATTCCCGTGTTTTCCCCAGTTCTGACATTTACAGCTAAGACCTACTAGTTCACGTACACAGGGCGAAATCACTCCCATTCCTTTCTTATTCCATTGCTAAAAGGGAATTTCAGACAACTTTTTGCCGAGAACCGATACTTTGTGGAGCAGACTCTTAGAGACCGTTTCCTCGATTACTGCAATATTAAGCTCTTCATGTCAAGGGTCAACCGTTATGATCTTCACTTCCTTCCTCCTCCATAAAACAACCTCACTCTACTTTGAGTGTCACTCAAACTTTGAAAAGGGTGAACATTTAGTAAAGACGAATATATAAAACCATCTTTAGTCTGTGTCGCTATTACAGGTTGAAACTGGCACTACATTTGCAAATCCGAAATTTTTACGCGTGCCCAAATTATCATAGCAGCAAAAGTCAATAAAATAGCATACATTTCAGGTTTTTTTTTGTTTGTTTAACAGCATATCAACTCATGGGCCAATTAATGCTGAAATTTAATTTTCTTGTGAGCTTTGCCCCCCCCCCCCGCAATGTATTGCTGGTAATTCTTCTAGTGCGTATGTTCATATGTTCATGCTTTGATCCAAGTTTGTGTTTAATCTTAGCCCATAGCTAGGACCCTAGCAGCTGCTACCACCCTGGGTTAGGGTGGTTCTGGAAACAACAGCAATTAAGAGGTATTTTTGAGGTTTCGATCATGAAAAGAGTGTCCTAAAATTAAAAACTATTTTATGTTCAACTTTGTAATTGTATAGTGATAGGTAAGTACCGACACCGTTAAGTGTCCGTGGCTACTGTCTGAAACAAAGAAATGTATACTTTAAGAATGCCGGAGAATTGGTTGGCTGAAACTTGGCGGTAAAAACAGAAACAACATGAGATGACACTGAGTAGACATCTGAACTCATAAAAATTAAGGGAATTTCTTTGGGAAAATACTTTTTGCTAATTAGCATTCTTTAGACGTTTCTTATGTCGCGACATTGGTCTGAATCGAAAAATACTGCATTGTTATCGATTTAGAAGAGGGGTCCTGCTTATAATATCAATATAGTGTCAAATCGACTCCTGACCTTTACAGAGTTATCGGGCCCAGGTTTTTTGCGTACGAAAAGAGACTTTTTTTGAAATGGGGTTTACCAGCAAGCGAATATATACATTTTTAAGTAAGGAGAGATTTACATAAATTAATTATGTATCTGTTTATTTTTAATTTAAGATAAATGATTATGTTCCTCAAATGTTTGTGTATGCGCTTCCGAAAAACTCCGATTCCAAAAAGTTAAAAAAATGGTTTAAAAAAATGTAAAAAAATAAGAAAAAATACAGATATCAATAATGTTAGCACATTTTCAAACTTGACAGTTGCAAATAACTATGAGGGACTTTATGAATATATATATATATATATATATATATATATATATATATATATATATATATATATAACAAAGCACAACAGGAAAATTATTAACAAACCACACGAACAAATTAAACCCACGTGCAACTGCAGAATAAAAAACGAATGTCCCTTAAACGGTAATTGTTTACAAAACAACGTAATCTACCAAGCCACGATAAAATCACCAGATAATGAAGAAAAAGTATACATTGGAGTAACTGAAGGACCCTGGAAACAAAGAAATTATGCGAAATAGTAAATATGCGAACAGCACAATGCTTTCTAAGTATAACTGGGAAATAAAAAACAAAACGCACACCACACTAAAAATATCTTGTAAAATGAGGAAAAAATCATCAGCCTACAACAACCTATCAAAAATTTGAAAACTTTGTTTGGAGGAAAAAATAGTAGCTATCATTACCTTCCCAGACCAAAATAAATTATTAAATAAAAGATCCGAGCTAATCTTAAAATGCAGACATGAAAACAAATTTTTACTACGTAACTTAAAAATCGAAAACGGAAAAAATAAATAAATACATAAACAAACAAAATGACAATAAAATAAGCGAAATAAATTAATCCAAACAAATTACCATATCACTCCTGTTAGAATAGACGAAATAGAATAAGAAATAAGGAACTAAATCAATAAATAAAGTAAATAATAAAGAAATTAGCAAACTATTATGACCAAAATATTAGACTATAAAAAATCAAAACGAAAAATCGGACGAAAAATAGCTATAACTGTTATATAACGATAAAAAAAAAATGAATAAAAAATAATATACTGCGTTACTTAAAAATCGAAAACCAAAAAGAGAAAATATACAGTGTAACAAATAAGTGACAACAAGTATAATAAATTGATCTAAATACATCCAAATATATAAATAAACTAACAACCATACCGATAAACTAAATAAAGATAATCAATCCAAATAAATAAATTAAAAACAGTTCCCGCCAAAATAATAGTCAGAACAAACCACAACAATCAACCCCAAAACTCAACAAATAGCTTTAATTATCTTCCCAAACAAAAACAAAACTATTAAATAAGCTATATAAACAAATTTTTATTACGTTAATAAAAACACCGATGAAAAAAAAAATATATATATATATATAAGATAAAAAATAAAAATAAAAATAAATAAAAGCAAGCAAAATAATTTGACGCACATAAATAAATAAACGACTTCCGGTAAAATAACCGCCAAAATAGACTACCCACAATGCACTACTGACCCGTATATATAAATAGCCGAGAAAAATAACAGCACTAGTGACCTGACGATTGCTTCTAGCAGGAAACAGACTGTCGCCTCTCAGTGTTGACTTCTATGTTCACTTTTATATTTACACACGCTCTATCTCTGATATTGAGCACTTTATCCCATAAATATAGCACACTTTAAGACTATATTTCTTCATATATATATATATATATATATATATATATATATATATATATATATGTATATACACACACAGAGTGCGATGAATAAATTGTCGTCTAAATTACGAAAAAATTAGACATATTTACAAAATTACACAAAAATAACTCGAAATACTAAAGAATAAATGTATTCAATACAATTGCCATTGCTACAGACGACTTCGGAATCTCCAGCAACTCTTCTCGATGTTCTTCTTGATTAAGTGGGTGAATGCTGCCATAATCCTTGTCTTCAGTTCATCTTTGGTGTTACGAGGACTTTTGTTGGTCTCTTGCTGAACTGCACCCCACACATAATAACCAAGTGGGTTGCAGTTTTGGGAGTTAGGTGAGCAGATATAAAGGCTGATGTGGTCATAGAAATTGTCTTACAGTCATGACTGGATTTTCCTGCTTGTGTGACATGGTGCAGAGTCCTGTTGCTAGACACAGGATCTTCCAGCAGCCACGCTCTTGACCCAGGAGAGCACTACCTCCTCAAGGTACTTGATATTTGGCCTCTGTGTTGAGTATGAGGCCCTGTGGAAAGATGAAAGGAGGCATAACATCGCCATAAATGTTCGTATTGAAGCCAAGCAGCACAGCATGCCATTTTTAAATTTATGGCGTAGTGAATTGCGTCATGGTGCTTTTTATTTTATTGCGGACGGTGCCCAACTGACCATACTATACTGTGCAGTCGACAAAATCAAAGGCAATCAACACGCATGCGCAAAATTAAATATGTAACATGTTGACAATTTACCCATCGCACTCTCTCTGATTTTCTCTCTCTCCATATATATATATATATATATATATATATATATATATATATATATATATATATATATATATATATATATAATGAGCGAGCGACAGAGAGCGGGGGAAAAGTGTCTTTTAAAATGTATTTTTCCTTTTTATCTGAAATTTTTCCCCCTTGTAATTTCAATCAATTTCTCACATTTGTAAAGCTAAAAAGAAATTATTTATGATATCCTTTATAAATCAAATTATATGAAGGGCCAGACATATTAAAATGATCAATATACCTCCATAGCTTACCTTTCCTTACATAGGTAGCTTTAAGAATATTTTAGAGCGTTCTCAAATTTAAAATAAAAACTTAATGACATTTTCCCCCACTTTTGTGTATAAATATAAGTTACAAAATAAAGATTTACACATTTACCGTGATAAACATATTCAAAGGACGAAACGTTTTGGTAAAGAAAGTTTTTCTCTTTGTCTTTTATTTTTGTTGTCTCTACAGATATATTTTATTTATATCTGAATTTTTACACACGCACACACAAAAATGTTTATAAGTTGATGGCGCTGTGTTGCCATAGGACTAAGTTATATTTGTCATTCGTGTACATCTGTGGCTAGTCTGTCTTAACGTGTGAAGTAGTGAATTATTTAAGTGAAACTATGGCAGGAAGATTGATATCGTGAGAAGGCAGATATGATCTTTACGTACGATCGCGCGGATGTTAATGGGCGCAAGGCTGCACGGCTGTATCAGATTGCGTTTCCAGACCGAAGACAGTTGAGACATCCAACCTTTGCTGCTGTTTATCGTCACGTTGCTGAGACAGGATCCGTTGCACCACAAACTATGGATTGTGGAAGACCGAGATTTGCTTGTACGCCTGACTACGAAGAACACATTCTATAGTCTGTCGGAGACAATCCAGGAATCAATCTACGTCAAGTGGCCCTAGTATGTCGTACATCTCATAGTGCCGCATGGAGGGTGCTTCAAGAGAGCTCCTGTATCCGTATCATTTGCAATGTGTGCAGGGTCTTTCGCCTGATCAATCACTACGGTAGAACATTTGCCGATGGTTTATTGTACACACTGTCGACCCTTGTTTGTTTCTTCAGTCTTGTTTACGAATGAGGCAACATTAGGAAAAGATGGAATAAAAATTGTACGCAACCAACAGTTGTGGGCGGATCGGAATCCCCATGGTGCAACGCAGGCTGGACATCAGCATCAGTTTACGATGAATGTGTCGGCTGGAATTGTCCGTATGTTCTTCCAGTACGTTTTGCAGGAGCTGTCTACAGGAACTTTATTTCGAACACAATTCCAGACCTGCTAGAGGAAGTACCGCTGCTAATACGAAGACGCATGTGGTTCATGATGGAGCTCCGACACATTTTAGTCACATAGTTCGCGATACACTACCATGAAAGATGGATGCGTAGGGGAGGACCGGTTTTATGGCCTGCACGTTACCCGATCTCAATCCTTTGGATTTTTATCTGTGGGTCCTCCTAAAACAAATGGTTTATGTAGCAGACATTAATGCAGAAACAACGTGTCATGGGGGCCTGTGAAACCATTTGACACCGTGTGGAAGTATTTGAAAGGATCAGCCAGTGCATGTGTTTGTAGAAGAATGCGGTGGACATTTTGATGGCCTTTTGGACATATGTTTATGTGCACATTTTATTACCTTGTTTGGGTGTCAGGAACACGACGGCAAATTCCCAAATTTTGTAAAAATATATTTGATACATCATATATATATATATATATATATATATATATATATATATATATTCTTTAAAAAGGCCAGATTAGCTGTTAGCGTTTCAAAGTGAGGGGGAATCAGGGTTTGATCTCCCCTGATTGGGTCGATTTGGTGATGGGGAGTATGATGTTGCATGACCCGAAACTCCCTGATGAACCAAGCCAAAACATCACTGACGACCGCCTCGGGCGCCTACTTAAAAGCGTATTTTAAATTAATTACATACATACATATATATATATATATATATATATATATATATATATATATATATATATATATATGTGTGTGTGTGTGTGTGTGTGTGTGTCTGTCTGTGTGTGCGCGCGTTGTGAGGGTTGTATTAGGTCATTCGTATTTGTGGGTTTTTGATGCCTAATTAGTTGTCCTTATGTGTGCAAATTAACATGATATCGAGAAATGGTAGGCACTGTTTGCTTTTGTTTCGTAACTAAAACCCCGTGCCGTACAATCTACACACACGATACACCACTGCCAGAACTTGTCAATAGATTAAACAGGGTAAAAGATACAATCAATTTCATTTACGAAACAGAATCAAACCATACCGCCCATTTCTCGACATCATATTAATTCATATACATAACATACAACTGAAGGTCTATCGAAATCCACACACACACACACACACACACACACACACACACACACACACACACACACACACACACATATATATATATATATATATATATATATATAGAGAGAGAGAGAGAGAGAGAGAGAAAGAGAGAGAGATAGATATATGTATATGCAATAAGTCTGTATCTTTACACAGCTGACTTTTTCGCTATATAATGTTCAATCGGTGTTCTTTATTTTCTGTTGTAGTGATTTCGACAAATGCTCAAAATACAAGCGAGACACGGGAAACACTGGCACTTGACATATGAATAGGCTGATCACTCTCTTATATTTTATGAAATGAAAATATCATTAACAAAGTTAAGCTAGCTTCAGAGACTTGTAAACATTTTTAGAAGGATTTTGTTTTTGTAGGAGAAATATTTTTGGCAATAGCTAATCGTTTTCCAAATGGGAAATTTTGATAGGTTGTTGGTGATTGGTTGAAACAGTTCTGACGTCAGAAAATATGGACGAAGAATATCTACCAAAAAATAAGAAAATATTCTTCTATGGCATGATCTCCAGCTTTCAAGATAATGGGTCTGTAATGTATACAAAGTTAATGCCCAACGGTTGAGCCATTTCGTTCTGAGAAGATGATTGGCTAATTTGATGCTCACGTAAAATAAAATCAAACGAAGAAAGAAAACACGGTTGAATGCTGGTTTGACTCTTATTGATAAGTAAAAGATATATTAAAAGAAAACGATTCAACAGGGAATGATAAAAAGGGTAAAAAATGGTGTTTGCTAAGTGGATTACATATAATCATATATATATATATATATATATATATATATATATATATATATATATATGTATATATATATATGTGTGTGTGCGTGTGTGTGCACGTGTGTGCATATATATATGTGAGTGCATGTGTGTGCGTGTCCTGCGGGTGGTATATTTGTCCGCAAACATATATTGGATGACAGAAAACAACAATAAACAAAACGAAGACTTGAGTAAGAAAAAGTATATTGCCAAGTTTATTTTCGTTAACAAAAATACATCGACAAAAATAAGGTTACAGTACGCTACTCAAAAAATATCTTTTTTTCACGTTGATGTAGAGGATAGGAAGAGTGTTGTCCTGAGTTTTTGTAGTCGTTGAAATGTGCTGTGCTGAAAAGAACAATTTTGTAGCCGTTGAGCCGTTGAGAATTGTAGTACTGAAAATGATCAAGATCACTTGATAAGACACCAACAGTATTGGAACAAAATTGCAATTTTGTAATGATCTTATAACATGTATATATTATAAATTTGAAATTTCATTTCATGTGTACAACCCTGTACTTATATCTATCATAAATAAGTTTATCATAAATAGGTTTGCATCGCAAAGTCAAACACACGGTGTATTGAGAGTCGGGTTGGAGATTATGTAGTGCCGAGTCTCCAAAGAGATTGAGTTTATTTTGGGTGGATATCAGTGTTTGAGACCCTGGGAAGAAAAAAAGTAATTTGTTTTACTTTATAGTGAGAAAAATCTGCCTGCATAAAAAATCGAAATCCTGACTTTGGGTCGAGTTCGAACGCACTTTTCTGCGTGCTGTGTGTAAAAATCAACTATTATAAGTAACATGAACTGGAGTATATATCCTTAATTTTAAATTAATTATAATTATTGTTTTGTTTTTCTGAACATCCTCGCCTGTTCATATCGTAGCCGAGTGGTCAAAGCACACCGGATCAGACAGTGGTTTCGCCTGCAAAAGAAGCACAGGTTCAAATCCTGTCGAAGGGCCCATTATCTTTATTAAGCTTTATCGAGTACGCAGGCCGAAATAAATATTGTTTAAATAAATGGAAAGTCTACTTAAATACGGGTATCCACTAAAAATCACGTTTGAAATAATCAAAATAAGTCTGATTATAAAATACTGTTAATTATTTAGAAATTGCCTTGTTTGCTTTTTGTATATGAAACTGAGCAGATATGCGTTTCGAGAAAAACGTGAACGAGTAAGTGTGTTTTAACCGTAGAATAGTACCTTGCGTTATCGTGACGCTTTTCGTAGCCGTGCGGCAAAAGCACGCAAAAGTGGGCACGGGTTCAAATCCCGCCGGTGGGCATATTTTCTGTTTAAGTTTTCTTGGGTATGCAGGCCGGTAGATGAAATAAATACTATTTAAAATAAACAGAGCGTCAACTCAAATACGGGCATCCCCTAAAAATAGCCTTTGAAATAATGTAATCATTATATATATATATATATATATATATATATATATATATATATATATATATATATATATATATATATATATATATATATATGTTATGGGAACTTACCTATAATAATAATGGACTATTCCGGATATCATAAATACTGCGCCTCAAGCGGGAGCAGCAATTCAGTTCAGAGCTCAGTCCTTTTTGGACGACTCGGCTTGACGGTCGAACTCTCTGCCTCTGAGGCAGAGGGGAACTCTCTGCCTTTGGGCAGAGAGGAACTCGGACGAGGCTCCGCCGAAGGGCAGAGCCTCGTTCGGGGAGGTTGACCGGCCCGATCCCGTTTATACGGGATCGGGCGGGCTATTTTTTGGCCGAGCCTACGGGCTCGGGTACCCCACTTTAAACCCGGCCTTGTGCCACATCTGTCCCTCGTGGGGAGGACACTAAATACTTCAGAGTCAGTCCTTTTTGGACGACTCGGTTAGACGGTCGAACTCTCTGCTTCTGAGGCAGAGGGGAACTCTCTGCCTTTGGGCAGGGAGGAACCCGGACGAGGTTCCGCCGAAGGGCAGAGCCTCGTTCGGGGAGGTTGACCGGCCCGATCCCGTTTATACGGGATCTACGGTACCCCACTTTAAACCCGGCCTTGTGCCACATCTGTCCCTCGTGGGGAGGACACTAAATACTTCAGTTCAGAGTCAGTCCTTTTTGGACGACTCGGCTAGACGGTCGAACTCTCTGCCTCTGAGGCGGAGGGGAACTCTCTGCCTCTGGGCAGAGAGGAACTCGGACGAGGCTCCGCCGAAGGGTAGAGCCTCGTTCGGGGAGGTTGACCAACCCGATCCCGTTTATACGGGTTCTACGGGCATTTTTGGGCCGAGCCTACGGGCTCGGTGAGCCCACATTAAACCGGCCTTGTGCCACATTCGACACACGTCAGTTCAGTTCTGAGTCAGTCGCTTTTGGACGACTCGGTTAGACGGTCGAACTACGGGCTCGGGAATACCCACGGTAAACTCGGCCTTGTGCCACATCTATCCCACGTGGGGGGAACAGTAAATACTGTTCAGTTCCGAGTCAGTTCAGGTTCCGAGTCAGTCAGACGATTACTGTAAGACATTGGAATAGTAATACTTGTCGAAACAACATAGTTCTCTCTAACCAAATCTGATAGTCATTACTAACACTTCTACTTCTTTGTACATATTTCTGTTTGTAATATATCTGTGTTATTCCATACCTGTGTTCGAGTTATTCTTCATTGGTTCTACCTTGGACCATCATCGTGGTACAAGGAACTTGGACCATAACAATATATATATATGAATTTTTATTCATTTTCTCTATTTTGCAGATACACACAATCTGAGAATATTTACATACAGATATTCATATTTGTGGATTCCTGTTTATTTATCTATCTTCCACAGTGATCATATCTTTTTCAGAATTAACAGCCTTTTATCTCTGTCAGGTTATTTTTCCATATGCTGATACCTATCTAAAACCCCTAGCTTAGTATATGTCTACTATAATCCCCTGCAGATACTCACATACAAAATGGATGCTCGAGGACACAAACATAAACGCAACCTATGTTACCTATTGACACAAGCATGTCTAGTTATTGAATCAATTTTAAACACGATTTATGCCTACCTATGCATATTCTCTTAGCGTGAAAAGTAATGTTGGTGTGCCGAGTTCAAATTGCAACCTAGATCATCTTTTGGCCAACTCTTGTGGGACAAGTCAGGTGAATTGCTCCATTTATAATTTTAGGAAAGCTTTTGAAGCTTACATATGGCCTAACAGGATTCCTCTTCTCTTCTTACTTGACATCAACATTCTCTAAGTCGAATTACCTGAGGAAGTGTAAGAACTTTATATTCCATTCCAGATCTCCCCACCGTTTTCCGTGTTGCATTTAAAGTGGTATTATGCAGCAAAATAACCGATCTTTTTCTTCTTATGTGTGATTCAAACAGGCCAATTACTCACTGTAGCATTCCGCGGTTACAAACTGTTCAGATTCGAGCAATTCGTAATAAAGAATTCTCTTTGAATCGTACAGCTTTTTCGGTAGTAAATTTAATTTAGCTTGAAGATTTTGAAAGCCGTCTTGGATATGAGAACTGTTACAAAGTTACTATAACGCTCATAGTTGCTGGTTAGTAAGATTGTAAGGAAAACACTGGAAAGAAAAGATTGAGTATAGAAAGTTTAATCCCGTGAGAACACGGACTGAGAATACAGTACTTCAGTGCGACAAGCGTACTACTGAAAAGCGCTATGCCTTTGCGATGCACTTTTGGTTACTGTCCCATGAGCACACATTCTACTCATAGCAGATGGGCGAGTCCATGTTCAACAATGAGTGTAGAGAATGTCAGTCGTCTTTCTACACAACAATTATGAGCTAGAAATGTTACACTTGTTAAAATTAAGCACAGGCTGGTTCCTCTCAAGGTTTATAACAAATGTAACAGCTTTTGACGTTATAGCTGTCTGGTCTGGAAAAATGCTTTTCCCAAATACTCGTACACATATTCCTTTCTCAAGAAAAGAATTGAAGAATAGTAACGGAGGGGAATTTTATTTTAATATACAACGACCTGATATTCTACAGGAAGAAATGATTTCATACCTTTTCTAAGTTAGGTTGTGTTCAATAAATACAAAATACATCTGTTGACAGCTCACTGATTTTATGTCTCTATCTTTTTCACCTAAAGCCACGAAGACGCAAGGTTTTACTGAGTGTGAAAGATATGAGAAAAGAAAAAAAAACATTATTAATGAGAGAACAATAAAAGAACAAGAATTATGAAGACAGAAGATAATGATCGACATTGCATTGACATTTTTGAAAAATTAGTTATATTCATGTCAACGTTAAAAGTAATTTGTGAAATAAATTTGAGAGATATAAACTTTGTATAATGCTTATAGTCTCTGGTTGGTAAAACTGTATTGAAAACACTGGAGCAAAAAGTTGAGGGAAGAAAGGTTTAATCACATGAGAATATGTAGTGAAAATACAGTACTTCAGTGGGAAAAGCGTACGACTGAAAAGCGTTATGCCTTTGCGACCCACTTTTTGCTATTGTTCCATGAGCAGACGTTCTACTCATAGTGGATGGACGAGTCCATTTTTCAATAATAGGTGTAGAGAAAGTTAGTCAGTCTTCCTACACAACAACCACAATTGTCATCGTTTTAAACTATTGTAGTAAAACCAACCTCCAATGTGTGACTCGTCCCAAAGTTTTATCTGCATTGATCAAGAAGAGAAAGTCTAATGGTTGAATGCTGACCCACGTTTGCATCAGTTCCTTCTCTCAGCTTCAACATTTCTCTAAGGCTTCTAAACGGCTTCTTAAAGTTGCGTAATGGTACAAGTAGCAAATAGCTAAATAAGCTTGATAGAAACTTCTAAGATTGTTGTAAAATGGTGTAAATGATAGAAGGGGGAAGATTTCATTATCTTTATAAGAGAAAATTAAGAAGAAAAGCACAACTGGCTCGCACAGTAGAACCAAGCAAACTTTGTATTTATTTTTGAGCCCCGATAAATTGGCTTGAGTTCAATTATGGAACTTTCTTAATAATATTTGAACTTAAATAAAATAAAATAAAACTTTCATATTTCTAATTAATGGTTTGTATTTAACCAATTTTGACTTCATTTGTGGGGATTTTCAGTCTTAATAATGGAAACCATCCCACAAAACGCCAAAAGAAAATTTTAGATCAGGTTTTTTTGATAAAATACAAGAAAAGTGATGTCAAAAACTGGTATTAGATGACCAGCGTCTATTGCCAAAAACTGGTAATAATCAAGTTAACAGACGAAAGGAATGGAGTACGTTTTAAATATCTTCACGAGAATAATTTTCTTACATTTTGCAGATTTAAATTGTTTTGATATTTGGGAACGTACACTAAAATGGAGAAAAAGTGTCTCAGGTATTTTTATTAGCACTATTTGAATTTAGGGGCCAGAAACAAAACAAAACCGGCATGTTTGGCAGAAGGTTTTTTGGACTAAATTCTGTGTTTTATTTTCCTTAAAATCAACTTGACAAAGGTCATTTTTGAGAAAGAGTTTCATTTGAAACCTGCATGTCGTTCATAACATTCGTTTCAACAATATTCCAATGGCGTCCCATCAAAAAGATGCAGAAAAGGAAAATGTCCTGAAATGATCATCAAAAATGCTTAAACAATGTGTGAGTTTTGATTTACTACAAACGAAGATAACTTGAAAGATACAAGGAGTTAGAACAACGACTGTTTATGAAATGCTGAGACAGTCTACTTTTAGACTAGAACATAGCACTTGGGAAAATTTCCAAAAATGCTAAATGTCCAATTGCGTGAGAAGGAAAATCAAGAAGACGAGAAAAAGAGAATGTTATAAATGAATGAAAAATGAATGAACGTTAATCCGAAGGAATATTTAAATAGAAAGAAAGAAGAGACACGAGTGAAAGAGAAACACAAGGTCAAGAGATGCAATCGTCAAATATAGTAACAAAACCCGAATAGAAAATAAAAAATAAAAAAGACGTTGGCGAACAAAAAATAAAAAAAATCTAGTAGAAAATATGTAAAGAGAATTAATGAACGAAAAAATTAAGAAAGAAAAGGCTGAAAAAAAAATCCTCTGTCCTTGCAGCATTTTTATTTTGTTACATAGCGCATGCGCACATTTATCTCAAGCTGCTTTCGTTCCTCCATTTCCTGCCATGCTTTTACGCCTGAGAAACCAGCCGAAGAGATCAGACGAGGGTTCATTTACCACAGTGGGATAGGATGGGGATTTGCCTTCATGATCGCTTGGCCAAGCATTAAGGACTCTTGAAAAAAAAAATGCATGTCTGAAATAGACAAAAAGAGAGCAAGACAAAAAGCAAAGTCTAAAACGAAACCGCTAAAATAGAAAAAGAACGAGTGCTAACAGTAACACGAAGACGTTTGTTGCGAGATCTGTGTATTCTATTTGCGCGAAATTTGGTTTATGCGCGTGGAATTCCTCCAAACTCTGCTACTTTCTATTCAACCAGCAACTTATTGGTCCATGGAATCAGTGGTATGGATAAATATATGACGGGCGGACAACTCAGAATTGCGATGAAATAAACAAAGAAAAAAAAAAAAAAAAAGTCGACGCGTCGTTTTTCTTTTTCTATTTTCAGAATTATTTTAAAAAATTTCCTTTTACAATCGCGTCGCTACCAACAACTTTGCGATTCCTGGGTATGACAATAAACTACATCCGGCAACAAGGACTCTAATCGGGAAGTTTTGAGAAACGTTGAACTACCTCTTAATTGCTGTTGTTTCCGGGTCCAGTCTGACCTTAGGAAAGGTATGAATCCTCTTCTCCCCCCCCAGCTATAGTTAATTAGCAGGACAGACCGGGTTCTATATCCTTGGATGGCAACTGGTCTACAACAGAAAGAAATGGCAACCTACTGCGGAAAAAAATGTGTATCAACAAGCGTCTGAATAGTCAAGCCAAACTTGTTACCAGGTCATGATACCCAATGAGGATTGGTCTCACTATCAATTGCCTGCAAAACTAATCGTTCACCAAAAATCTAGATCAGATACCCAGAAGTATAGTTTTGTCTGCCACAAGGTTATACCGATGAGACTTTCTCTGAATTTATTTCCAATGAACTTCACTACACTATTAATCATTGCAGTATAGCATCATAGTGCGTATCTGTACTGAATATCTTCATCTGGCACAGGGCCGTGAAATATAGTGTCATCAATTAGTCTTGATGAGTATCGCTCTAAAGCGGAAATATGAGTTGTTAGGAATAAAGTGTCGCTGCCGACACGAGTATGAACATGGATCGCCAGTGAGCAAACATTATTAAATTAAATGGACCACGTGATCATAGAGGAAGGTAATGGGAGGTAGTGTGTGTCCCAATTGATCGCTATTCCAAATCTATCCTCTATACTATACGGATCGTCATTTCTATTCTATCCTTTATTACAATACGGACCACTATTCTTTACTCTATTCACTATACTATTTTCCTATTCAGATCACTGTAGGATTACTATTCGAGCGAGTATTATCGAGCAAGTACTGTTAATGTGAGATTATTCGAAGGCATCTGACACTAGCATTGTTCAACGGCGTACTCTAGTTGTATCTGCTATTACAAGTCTCTATTACAATAAATATTACAAAGGTGACAACGAGTATTCGATGGCATCACAAAAGTGGCAACAAGTGTTCGTTGACATCACAAAATGAGTAGTCAGGGACAAGGTCAATAAAATGGGTTTCAAAATGAAGAGCAAACTCAGAATGAGCGTCAGGTGTTAAGAAAAGTTATAAAAGACAAATCAAACCAAAGAAAACCTCGCGATATATGAAAAATAATGAGTAAAATTGTGGAGAGTTGTTGGTTTGGTTTGGTTTATTTTGTTTTACGGCTTATCAACCTCAATGGGTTATTTAATGCCAACAAGATTTTTAGGATAAGTTCGTATGGATAGGACATGCATTCTTTGTAAGAAATCAGTTTGTAGATCAGGTTTCAGTGAAATATTTTTGAAAAGAGGGTTTTTGTCCAGAGTAAAATATATTACGGCTACTATTTTTTTTTTTCAAAAATATATTCCTCGTAATATTTTATTTTTCAAAAATGCATTGCTGGTATTTTTACTATAAAAATCTATTTTTATACTTTCATTTTTACTATAAAAATCTATTTTTATACTTTCGTGTTTTGACCCCAGTTTGGCGGGGTTAACTACTCGAACATAGCTGGGACCCTAACAGGTGCTACCACTCCGGGTTAGCGTGGACCTAGAAACAACAACAATTAAGAGGTAGTTCAACGCTTCTCAAAACTCCCCGATTAGAGTCCTTGTTGCCGGATGTAGTTTATTGTCATACCCAAGAATCGCAAAAATGTTGGTAGCGACGCGATTGTAAAAGGAAATTAAAAAAATAATTCTGAAAATAGAAAAAGAAAAACGACGCATCGAATTTTTAAAAAAATTCTTTGTTCATTTTATCGTAAATCTGAGTTGTCCTCCCGTCGCATATTTATCCATACCATTGATTCTATGGACGAACTGAATGCAAGGGATTCGACTGGAATTCGATCTCGGCTCTACCATTCCTTAATCCGAGCCGCTATTCATTACTCCACCTTCATTACTCCGCCGCGTCTAATTGCCTTTTGTACACGAATACTTAAACTTAGTGTCAGCTACATTGCTAAAGACTTCAATTCTCAAGAACATTCCCATATTTATTGCTTTGTAGGCGACTAAATAATTGTATGAAATATCAAGCAGGGTCTCCGGCCTGGACCATTTGATAGTAAAAATGAATCTCGAAGGCCATTGTTAGCTAGCTACCTTGAACCTCCGTCAGGATCCAATTTTATTGTCCTGTAGCAGGTTAATGTAAGATTTAAAAAAGTAACTACCTGACCGGTTGCTTTTATAGTTTAGTCTGCATGTTCTAACCGTATTTAATGTCACATTATTGTGAGCTTTCGTGAAATATTTAACTCTTCTTTATAAATAACCACCAAAACGCCTTGAGTAGAATAAAGTTTTGGAAAAATTCCTTAAGGATGAGGAAAAAAACTAGAGTCAACAGAATTGTGGTTCTACGGGGGGGATACTCAGAATTCCATGGACGGAGCGATATGCAACAAGGAAAATGATAACAGAAAAACACCTATACTCAAAATAACGGAAAGACAGCTGAAATTCATTCAGCACATAATGAGGAGGGAAGGGCTTAGAAAAATTAACCCTCACGAGGCATATTATGGGTTAGAGATTAAGGAGAAGACAGCGAGCCACTTACCTGACAGGTTTGTGTGAATGGATGGCGGAATATGGGAAGGGGTGTTAGCAAAGAGAGAAAATATGCTCAGAGATGCACGAGATAGAAAGTTGTGGAGAGCCACGATCTCCTATGTCATGAAGAGGCGCGACACATAGCAAAAGAAGTTTTGTAAGGCGTTCTTAGTGCACCTCACAATACTGACCAAAGTCTAACACAACTCCGGCTTTCCAAATTGGCGCTTGTCTTTGATCAATAGCTATAAGACTCGTATCGCAATAATACTGTGAATTCGATTCTTACTGAGGGCCCAATTTTAATAGCCTTGTGCCAGACAAATATATGTTTTGTAAATATTTATTTTTGGTTTGTTGTAATGTATTTTATTTTGTCTTATTCTTTTCCTTTAGTTTTTCTTTAATTTTCTGAGGAATGAGGAATTTGTGGTGGTTCAAGGAAAAAATTTCTTCCAATGTGTTCACTCATTCAAAACGAAAGTGAAAGCAAAAGAAAAATTAGCGGGAAAGTATGAACTCAAAAAAATTCCACAAAAAAGGAAAGATTTTTGAGGCAGCAATTTCTGTAGTCTTGGATTTTTGTTAATGTTTTTGAATTATTTCCTTTTTTCGCTCAATTGATTCATTTATTTATCTTTCATAATTTTTTCTATTTCTTCACAATTTTATTCATTTCATTATCTATTTTATTTTTACTTGTTTTACTTTCAGAAAAATGAAGAAAAAAAAACGTAGCAAAATTTAGATTTATATATCCAGGCATGCGAAGTTAGATCAATAGTTCTGTAGCTTGACATGTGGTAGATGAATTTCGATCTGAAATATTCACTGTATAATGTTTGATCTACGTGAATAATATTTACCGCTGGAAGGAAGGAAATTATGTTGAAAAATATCTGTAGTGCATAATAAATTATTTTATCATCAGGCTACGTGTTTATTGATATAACTACACACACATGCGCACACACGCACACAAGTACACGCATACACACAGGCATGTCTGTGTGTGTATGTGCGTGTGTAGAAAAGGAATATTCTTTTTAAATAATGCTTCTGCAATTACTAATGCTGTTTTAATGGGCGAACGGCCATGTTAATGGTGGGGATTGTGAACCTAAACAGAAGAAAGAAACGAAATGAAGGGACAGAAAATAAAATGAAATAAGAGCGGAATAAAAGAAAGAAAAAATTGGTCTGAAGGAAAAACGGTTTCTGAATTATGGCAATCAGGCCAACTTTGGAAATAGGAAAAAGATGCCAGTGAAGCGAATGAAATGGGAAGATGAGGTGTTGTGAACGAACAGGAAAGTAAAAGAATGAATAAAAAACATTGGAGAAAACTGAAACACTGTCAGGCCAAAAGAAAGATTGAACAAAAGAAAAAAAAAGATCAAGTGCAAATAGTTGAAAAGAATGAATTACTGAAAGAAAGGAATGAAAATGAAAGATATCAACAAAAAATACGTAAATAAATTTAGAAAACTTCGAAGAAAATAAAGAAGAAAATGAAATTTCGGGGAAAAATATGAATGAATAAAAACAAATCGATAGATATAAGAGAGAGAAGAGGCAGAGGGCGAGATAAAGTGAGAAAGTTTGAGTAGAATCAATGAATGGATGAAAGAAAGAAAGAAGAATAACAGAATGTAGAAAAGAAAAAAAAGAAAAGTATCAAGAAAAAGAATAATTAAAAAAAGAATAAAACAAAGACGGAAAGAATAAATTATGAAAGAATAAATTATGAAAGAATAAAAGCAATGAATAAATGAAAATGAAAAATGAAAGAAGTAAAGCATTATAAAATAAGCAATGAATAAATGAATAGAAAATTAACAAAGAAAAACAAATAAAGAAATAGTAATCAGCAGAAAGAACGAAAGAAAGAAAGAACGAAAGAAAGAACGAAAGAAAGAAAGAAAGAAAGAAAGAACGAAAGAAAGAAAGAAAGAAAGAAAGAAAGAAAGAAAATGATTGGCAATAAATCCGGACTAGAAAATAAAGGGAAATAAGCTCCGTGATGTAAACAGGAAATAAAGAACAAAAAACTAAAATAAGAATGAATGAATGAAATAGAAAGAAATTGTAAAATTAAAGCTATGAAGAATAAAGTAAAGTGAAGAAAACGAGACAAAGAAGTAGACAAAGAATTAAGAAGGAATAAAAAGAAAGGAATATTTAATGAGAAAAAAGAAAGAAAAGAATGGCAGCGATAGATGAAGAAAGCAAAAGAAAGCGGCTAAAATAAAAGAAAGTGAAAGAAAAGTAAAAATAAATAAATAAAACAGGAGAATAAAAACATGTTATAAAAGTTAAAGTGAGAAGGAAAGTAAAAGAAAAGAAGAAAGATAAAGAAAGAAAACAAAAAAGAGGAATGAAGAGGGCGGATATGTAAAAGGAAATGAAGGAGGGAAAGAAAGCAAAAAAAGAAAGAAAAAAAGAAAGGAAGAAAAATAAAAAAAAAGAAATGAATAATCAGCATAAAAGCAAAATAAAGGAGGAAAATGTTAAAAGAAAGAAGGAAAGAAAAGAAGAAACAAAAAACGAATGAAAGGGAGGAATGAGCAGCGAAAACTTACCAAAACGGAAAAAAGTAAAACAAAAAGAAAGAGAAAATAAAGGAAACAATAGAAAAGATGTTATGTAAATCAAACGAGAGAAAAGGCGTTTGAATGAAGTAAAATATAAACTTAAAAAGGAAAATTAAAAAAGGAATTACTAACGTAAAAGTGTGAATAAAATTAACCAATATATATATATATATATATATATATATATATATATATATATATATATATATATATATATATATACTAAAGAGAAAATCAAAGATTAACAGAAACAGAAAAAAAAAGAGTGGGTAAATCTAACTGGGCAAGTGATTTCGAAAAAAGATTTTGTTGAGAAGAAACGTCCCACTGCGCATGACTCTTACTTTAACTCCCGATGTTTATGCTCACAAGAGAAGACGGAGAAGTGAACGTCGCTTATCAGATGAACAACTTCACATGATTCAGCAAATAAAACTTGCTTAGTCATGTCTGATTTGTATTCAGTGTTTCAGTTTGATCCGAGAGATCGCTTCAGCTTCCTTCGCAAGACCTTCACTGCCATGCAGCGCACATGTGTGTCTTGTAGCATGTTGCCTATTGCCTGTGTGTGTCCATTCTATGCTTTTTCTTTAACCCGATCCACTGACATGAATTGGAAAGATTATATCGAATCAATTACCGGGTCTGCTGCTAGGAAACTTGGTTCACTGTGTCGTGCAAGACAATTTTTATCACCAGAATCTATCTTGCAAATTTAGAAGCGTACCATTCTTCCGTGCATTGTTTTTATCAAATCTGGTTTAGTGTTTCCGCTATTTCATTGTCTGTTGATTCTCAGTGCAAACACTTTATATATTGTAAGATAGAAGGTTTCAAATTTATTCTGCTTCCAAAGTATTAAACCCATTCTCTCTGTCGTGGTGTTGCCACACTTCTTCAGAATACCCAGATACAGGACTTACACGATTATCCGGATATCTTAGAACAAGGGTTGAAAAACACGTCCGGATAATTCAAAATTCCGGATAATTTCCAATTCATGTTAGTGGATCGGATCTAAGAAAAGCGTAAAATGGGCACGCACATAGGCAACATGCTACAAGACACACATGTGCGCTGCATGGCAGTGAGGTCTTGAAACGAATACATCAAATATGGCTTAGAATAAATTCAAGTCTAATAAACAAATGTTTTAGAGCCAAAAAGAAAACGCTTCGTTTGAAATAAAGTATTCTAATTTGGAGGCACCGTGGAGTAATGGATAGCGACCGAGAGTTCGAATTCCAGTCGATTCCGTTACATTCAGTTTCGCCCTCTTCTTCTATGGGTAAATAGCAGGACTTGGATGGCAACTGGTCTATCGCAGAAAGAAATGTCAACCTACTGCGGGGAAAAATCTGCCCCGTCAGTCATGATACATGATCGCCTAAGTGTGTATCAAGTATAGCACATAACTGACTGACTGATCCTGCTATTTAACCCATCGCTTGGGGGAGAAGAGAGTTATACTTTCCTCCAAGTTTTTAGTATGAAAATAAACGGAACAGTCTTGACTGAAAATTGCAAGTCAATGCTTTCAAAAATTATTTAAAATTCACTGTCTTATTATTTATTTATTATTTATTCGTTAAAAAATCTATTTAAGTTTTACTAAGAAGCTTTAGGTGTTCGCCATACCGGTTCATCGGTAGTCATTCACTGCTACTAAAAGTGTATTGCAAACGTCTGGGCAAAAGTTAATCTGCTCTGAAATAATGAAAGTTGGACAACAGTGATATTTAGTGACGAAAGCAAATTGAACTGCGCGTAGATGCAAGAGAGTTTCCCGAAGATCATTTGATATGAATAACTATCGAAGATAATCAACAAAAGAATCTCAGTGATGGAGACGAATGGTTTGAAGCCAAATAAAAAATAATGGCACAAGAATGTTGACAGGAACCAATGTAAAAGTGAACAGCGAAAATATATTGATTTGTGAAGGTTCCACATATTATCAGATATAGCAGTCACAATACGAACACCATATTTAGTACAAATTATGATTAATATCCCTAAATTCATAACTTTAGTGCAAATTTCTAAGGAATTAATAGATTTTCTTTTTTTTAATCCCACATTATTTCTTATTAATTAAACTTTACAATTTATTGAATACACGTTTGTTTTGTTTACACTATTTACAATGTTAGAACTGTTATCCTCATCTTTGTTGCCATATTCAGGTTGTTTCGGCCGATATACGCTCCGGCCTTCTTCAGGTGATTGAAATTTCGAACAGAACTCTTTATTTTGTCCATCGGGTTAAATTTGTTGTAGTTCCACGTGCCATGCCCCTTTCAGATATCTCAGATATAACAACAAAGATAAGGGCAACAGCTCGAACTTTGTAAATAGTGTAAGTAATTACAATACCTCATCACAAAAATATAGACAGATCCTGAAGAAGGCCGGAGTAAAACGGCCGAAACGTTGGGAATATGGCAACAAAGATGCGGACAACAGACCAAACATTGTAAATAGTGTAAATAATTACAATACCTCATCTCAGTAATATAGATGTTTTTTTAAAAATTATTTTTGTTTTTAACAGTGTAAATAGACCGGTAGGTTTAAAAGCGCGGGGTGGGGGCGCAAAGAAAATTAAAAAAAAAGACAAAACAAGTCTTCTACTAAAGCAAATGTATCCATTAAATAAAACATCGCTGCGGTACTCTCGTCAGTCGATCAGCTATATTCAGAGCCGAAGGGACCAGTGTCACGTCCACGGTCAGCTGATACTCTTCAACCGCCTCCTGATGAGCATTTCGTTTGCTGCCTTGGTGTGTATTCGTGCTCTCCCAGTCAGAGTATCCAATACCCAGTGGTACACGCAAACGGAATCCGTTTTTACGTGTAGCGTCTTGCTCTGCCACTGGAATCCAGCTCGGCCAGGTTGATGTGTTGAGCGTCATCTTTAGGTTGCAACCAGCAAGCATCCTTCAGCACTGCTTCGTGGCTCTCTAACGCCACTCCGGTCGCCAGGGAACTTGCATCGACCCACACGTTCAGCTCCCGGCCATCCACGCACCACTCTACACGGGCCGGATCGTCCCGCTGCACAGAATCCACGGTCACCATGCGTCGGAGGAGGGCATCCTTTGTTTCGTCGTCCCAGCCCTTCGTAACTGAACTTGTTCTCCTCTTGAGCATTCCACATGCCACACGAATCCAACCACACACTGGGAGGTGGGCAACGAGCCTTCCACACAGAGAGAACACCTTCCGTTGCGTAACGACACTGGGGGCGTTAGGAACCACGCTTGCACGTCTCCACCGCAATCTACCTTGTTCCATCGCGACCGCCAATCCTTGTACCCATGCGCCATCCTCCAACCGTTCTGGGTCCTTGCATTCCAGCCCAAACTGGGCCAGATGTTCTTTAACGCGGGTTGCGGGAACGACATCTTCATTGATATAGATGTCATCAATGTAGGCAGATGCTGCACGACCCACAGCTTCTTCCTGAGCTGATGATCGCCTTCATGACGTGTCAGGCAATATCTTCTCCCGTCAATTTTCACAGTCTGGTATGGCCAGAGTGACTCGTGGACAGGTATTTGGAAGTACGCTCTCCTGAGATCCAACAAGGACACGTTGGATCCCTTCTGCTGCCATTCGCGCAGTTTAGATGCACAGACGTCTGCATCGGCTGTGAAAGCGTCAACGTGATGTTTGAGCTCCCGGAAGTCCATCACTGGACGTACGTTTGACTTGTTCTGCTGTAGTACGGCCATCAGGGGAATTATCCCCTTGGGAGGCCCCTGTCTTTCTTCTGGGTACGGTACGAGCCAGCCACTGCTGATCTACGTGCGCTCCGCTGTTCATAGCCCTCCCTGATCTTTGCTGCTACCGGGTACTCAGAAACCCCATTGTGCAGTCTTTCAGGCGCGCGGTTCTCTGACCACTTCCATGCTGCTCGCCCATTGCCAATCTGTACTCGTCCCGTTGGCCCAACAGTAACGCCTCCCAATGCTGTTATAGAATCAATCCCCAATAGCAGGTCAAATCCCAGTGGCTTATCACGCACCACCAACACGTTGATCTTGGCAGAACCGCCTTCCTCCGTGGATACAGTTACCACTCCTACACCGCAACATGGACGGGACATGCCTCCAATAGTCAAGACGTCCACTGTCACTCTCTTCCAAGACCAGCACCGATCTGCATCCACAATTGTCCGTCAGCCAGTATCAATCAGCGCTGAACACAAAGTTCCGTCAACAAGGATGTTTGCCACCGGGAGCGCCGTATTTACATCTTGGTTGTGGAAAAGACTGGCGCTGATGCCTTGTCCCCTGTAGCGTTTCCCAAACAGTCTCTCCCCGCATTGATAGCAGCGTGTTCTGCGCTTCCGGCAGTCTTTTGCTATGTGGCCTTTACCGCTGCACCTGAAGCATGTCACACTGGTGAGTGGGCCACTCTCGGTGGGAGACGCGCAGTCAATACGGGGTGGGCGCACAGCCGCAACTACATTCTGACTTTCATCTCCGGTTGTTGTCAGCACTCTCGCTCTTGCTAACAACTCCCCCACAGTCAGCGCATCAATGTTTGGTGCCTGTCGGAGTTCAAGGGAGATCACATCAGGGAACCCCATGACGAAGGCTAGTTTGGTGAGCCTTTCTATCTCGGCTTCCTCGAATCCGGCCAATCGAACAAGCTGCCTAACTTTGCTTGCGTAGACGTCTACGCGCTCGCCGGTCCACCTGACCATGGTCAGCTTTCTGTATGCTGAAAACGTGTCGTTCGCGAATGCCTGCTTCAGTCTGGCGGTTTGATCGATATCTCCTTGATCTTCCTCCTCCATTTCCATGTAGAGGGCTAGTGCGTCCCCCTCCAGGTATAATGGTAGCAGGCTAGCCACATCGTCCACCTGCTGAAGTCTTGCCACCAGCCTGACCTTTTTTAGCCATACCACCCCATCGCCCTGGCTGGAAAACGGTTTTATAATGTGGCTGCTTATGCGAACCTTCGCCATAACCGCCGAAGTAGTGAACAAAAAGAAAAAAGTGACGAGAGGGGGATTAGAGAGTGCAGTGCGCCGTTCGCCGGCAGACCAACTGTTCTACTTTCGTCGTCGGTCGCCTCGAGGAAATGGATTGCCAGTCTCCCTTTCTCGGCCGTTACACCGGGCAGTCGTGAAACAGACACCAACTCATACGCCTACTTCAAATTCCTCTTCGTCCGCCAGTCAATTCGCACGTCCAACTCTGACTCGACGTGATTCGTGCCGCTGGCACCTCGCTTTTATGCCATCCCGACACGGCCGAAATTTGCATGTGTGCAGATATCGTCTCGTTTTGGACGAGATCGGCGCACATAAATTGTGTCTTCGATAGCAGCCATATTTCTTTTCGGGAGTACTATGCAGAAATGTTCGCACTCGTTTTGCACTCCGAGGTAAGTCATGTTTTTCGTCACAACGACATTTACCGGCCTGAATGTCCGACAAATTTTCATATAAAATATGCGTCTTCCGACAGGAATCGAACCTGTATCCTACGCGGAACCGTCATATAGCCTAGCGTGCTTTACCGATTTAGCCACAGAGGAGCCTTTCGGTTAGCAAGGTCGATTTTTACTGATTTTAAACTACAATTATCAATGATTTTCTCTCGTACATTCATATCTACTCGATGCGTATCCAAATGTAAACAAATGACGTCACACATCATGAAATGGAAAAAGTCCAACAATTAATTTAAGACATTTTTATGTTTATAAATATAAAAATGTCTTAAATTAATTGTCGGACTTTGTCCATTTCATAGTATATATATATATATATATATATATATATATATATATATATATTTATATAAAGCTGTTTTCAAGTA